>CM066911.1:5911422-6511422 GCA_033964015.1 Scolanthus callimorphus
CCTCTCCAAGTTACACAATGCAAACACAAACTGAGAACCTACTCCCACATCACACAATCACAATAGCCAAAATCCCAACCATCTCTCTCAGTACATAACGCAACGACAATAGAACCAGCCCCAACTCCCACCTCCCAATCATACCAGCACTCCACCTATCCCCTATCCCACTCCCACTCCCACCCCACTTGACGCAAATACCAAGAAAAATAAGCATACCGATCACCATTATATCCAATACACACAGACTTCCACCTCCCCCCCCTCCCCTCCCAAATTTACATAACGCACACTCAAAGAAAACAAAACCCCACTCCAATATACAAACCACTTTACCAAATAGCTACACACACACACTCGCATAATGAAATCACTATGCGCACACGTCACTCTTGACATACCCAGCAAACTATTTACTACATAACGCAATCACCTACAGGACATACATTCCGCATACTCCCCCCATTAAACAATTTTGTGTTACATACATCTGATACCAGGGTATTAATACTCCCCCTACCCCAACAACTCCACCTCTCCTCACTCCACTCCCCAACTTACAACTTACATAACGCAACTCAAAGAAAACAAACCCGACCCCAATATACAACCATCTACCAACTAGCCACACACACACTCACATAATGAAATCACTATGCGCACACGTCACTCTTTGACCTACCCTGGCAAACTCACTTACTTACAAACGCAATCACCTACAGGACATACATTCGAACTCCCCCCCCCCCCCCCCCATTCAAACAATTTTGTGCTACATACTTCTGGTACCGGGGTACCAATACACCCCCTACCCCAACAACTCCACCTCTCCCCCCCTCCCCTCCACAACTTACAACTTACATACGCAAACTCTATGAAAAACAAAACCCCACCCCAATATACAACAATTCTACCAACTAGCTACACACACACACTCACATAATGAAATCACTATGCGCACACGTCACTCTTTACCCAGCAAACTCACTTACTTACATAACGCAATCACCTACATGACATACATTCCATCGACCTTTCCAGCCACACAAAAATATAGATTATATTGTAGCCTCGCATACACTAAGCAGATACCCTCCTCCCCCCCCCCCCCCTCCATACCGTGGTGAGGTGCGGTTGTAACTAAACGCCACTTCCGATTTTTGTTGTCCTTTTACATTCCTTTTACGTGTAGCACATGCCTGCATCTTATCAAACACACGATTATCTCCCACACATCTGACATTTGTTAGCTAAGATCCTCTCCTCCAATCACATCTCAGTCATTGCTTGTTATCGCTGTAGCGCACTACAGTCCCCCATCCTATCCTATATCCAGTCACGTCCCACGCCAGAATTAGGCATTCTTCACATCATGGCACACTCTACTCCCATGCATTTTCCTATAAAGGATATCAAGTTGCCCAGGTTAAACTTCTACCTTTCCTTTCAGCTTCATTTATTTCCTTATCTCTTTCTTTGGCAACACGTAATAGACGCTTGTGTAGAGGCGAGATATTTGTGGAGTACTCCCTTATATTTCGAAACACAAGCGGACCTTACAACACTCGACCCTACCACACTAGTTTAGGCGCCAGTTTAAAGAGCGCAGTTTGTTTCGCCTTTTATTTACTTCAGTTTAAGTCCTTTTCCCCGGCACATCGCTACTTTTCTCCCCCATAGGTCTAGGTGGTAGTGCTCGCCTCCTGATGACAAAATATAAAACCACCTAGCTTAAGTGTTGGCCTTATTACCTTAGTGAGCTCATTCAGGTTTCTTGTTTATCTTTTCTCTGTAGCTTATATACTTATTGTTATATTTTATATTCATTCTATGTTCTAGTTTACGCACGTTTCGCATTCATTCAATCATGTACATGGCAATATCACTACCCAAGCATTTTTTCCCCACTTTGAATTGCATTAACTCTGTTTGAGTTATTTTATCAGAATACATCAGCAACACGTAAGTATAACAACGTAAGGTATCACGCCACTTTCCCTTTTTTCCGGGTTATCACAATAGTCCGTTCCTGTCAAGCAGTTGTTGTCACACAATGTATCACACAACTTCGCGTCATTCGTTTAGTGCATCTTTTTTCCTGTCTCTTTTTCCGTCCTACCGTGTACTTCTCATTCGTCCTTTATACAACACAAGCTCACTCCTTATGTTACGGTCCGAATACTCCCCCCGTTTAGGCGGTTTTGTTCTACATACATCTCACAATCTGATACCGGGGTACCAATACTACCCCCTACCCCAACAATTTTTACACAAGCTCACTCCTTATGTTACGGTCCGAATACTCTCCTCCCGTTTAGGCGGTTTTATTCTACATACATCTGATACCGGGGTACCAATACTCCCCCTACCCCAATAACCAAACCACCTAGCTTAACGTGTTGGCCTTATTACCTTAGTGAGCTCATTAAGGTTTCTTGTTTATCTTTTCTCTCGTAGCTTATATACTTATTGTTATATTTTATATTCATTCTATGTTCTAGTTTACGCACGTTTCGCATTCAATTCAATCAGTACATGGCAATATCACTACCCAAGCATTTTTTCCCCACTTTGAATTGCATTAACTCTGTTTGAGTTATTTTATCAGAATACATCAGCAACACGTAAGTATAACAACGTAAGGTATCACGCCACCTTTCCCTTTTTTCCGGGTTATCACAATAGTCCGTTCCTGTCAAGCAGTTGTTGTCACACATGTATCACACAACTTCGCGTCATTCGTTTAGTGCATCTTTTTTCCTGTCTCTTTTTCCGTCCTACCGTGTACTTTCTCATTCGTCCTTTATAACAACACAAGCTCACTCCTTATGTTACGGTCCGAATACTCCCCCCGTTTAGGCGGTTTTTGTTCTACATACATCTCACTAATCTGATACCGGGGTACCAATACTCCCCCTACCCCAACAATTTTTACACAGCTCACTCCTTATGTTACGGTCCGAATACTCTCCCCGTTTAGGCGGTTTTATTCTACATACATCTGATACCGGGGTACCAATACTCCCCCTACCCCAATAACTTGATCATCCTGGGAGGAAAGTTCTCGATCACAAGGATCCTTCGGTATCAGCCCCTGCCCATTACCCTTCTCACAACTTCGCGTCATTCGTTTAGTCAATTTCTTTTTCCGTTTTCATTTATTTCAATTTTCTGTCACTTTTCTTCCTCTTTCCTCATCTAGTTTATATTTCCCACTTAATCTACGGTTCGCAACCTTTTTATACTAAAATTTGTTTCCCTTATTATTTTTCTATCATTTGCTACTTATTCCTTATATGTTTTGGTCACTCCTATATTTATCATCTCTGTATCTTCTTTATTTCTATTTGTTCTTATCCATGCACAAACATGATCATTTTTCACCATCCATTTGCACACACAATCGTTCACCATTTATAACAAACACAAGCTCACTTTTGGTGTTACTATCCGAATACTGCCCCAAGTTTAAACAACTCATCCCCCCGACCCTTACAATACACCAAATACGCGCTGACTTCCACCCCTCTCCCCCTGACCCTGACAAAAAAAATATATACACACACGCAACTTACAACATCCCCTCTCCAAGTTACACAATGCAAACACAAACTGAGAACCCTACTCCCACATCACACAATCACAATAGCCAAAATCCCAACCATCTCTCTCAGCTACATAACGCAACGACAATAGAACCAGCCCCAACTCCCACATCCCAATCATACCAGCACTCCACCTATCCCCTATCCCACTCCCACTCCCACCCACTTGACGCAAATACCAAGAAAAATAAGCATACCGATCACCATTATATCCAATACACACAGACTTCCACCTTCCCCCCCCTCCCCTCCCAAATTTACATAACGCCACACTCAAGAAAACAAAACCCCACTCCAATATACACCACTTTACCAAATAGCTACACACACACACTCGCATAATGAAATCACTATGCGCACACGTCACTCTTTGACATACCCACAAACTTATTTACTTACATAACGCAATCACCTACAGGACATAAATTCCGCATACTCCCCCCATTTAAACAATTTTGTGTTACATACATCTGATACCAGGGTATTAATACTCCCCCTACCCCAACAACTCCACCTCTCCCTCACTCCACTCCCCAACTTACAACTTACATAACGCAAACTCAAAGAAAACAAAAACCCGACCCCAATATACAACCATTCTACCAACTAGCCACACACACACTCACATAATGAAATCACTATGCGCACACGTCACTCTTTGACCTACCCTGGCAAACTCACTTACTTACATAACGCAATCACCTACAGGACATACATTCCGAATACTCCCCCCCCCCCCCCCCCATTCAAACAATTTTGTGCTACATACTTCTGGTACCGGGGTACCAATACACCCCCCTACCCCAACAACTCCACCTCTCCCCCCCTCCCCTCCACAACTTACAACTTACATAACGCAAACTCTATGAAAACAAAACCCCACCCCAATATACAACAATTCTACCAACTAGCTACACACACACACTCACATAATGAAATCACTATGCGCACACGTCACTCTTTACCCAGCAAACTCACTTACTTACATAACGCAATCACCTACATGACATACATTCCATCGACCTTTCCAGCCACACAAAAATATAGATTATATTGTAGCCTCGCATACACTAAGCAGATACCCATCAGTCCCCCCCCCCCCCCTCCATACCGTGGTGAGGTGCGGTTGTAACTAAACGCCACTTCCGATTTTTGTTGTCCTTTTACATTCCTTTTACGTGTAGCACATGCCTGCATCTTATCAAACACACGATTATCTCCCACACATCTGACATTTGGTTAGCTAAGATCCTCTCCTCCAATCACAATCTCAGTCATTGCTTGTTATCGCTGTAGCGCACTACAGTCCCCCATCCTATCCTATATCCAGTCACGTCCCACGCCAGAATTAGGCATTCTTCACATCATGGCACACTCTACTCACCATGCATTTTCCTATAAAGGATATTCAAGTTACCCAGGTAAACTTCTACCTTTCCTTTCAGCTTCATTTATTATCCTCTATTCTTTGGCAACACGTAATAGACGCTTGTGTAGAGGCGAGATATTTGTGGAGTACTCCCTTATATTTCGAAACACAAGCGGACCTTACAACACTCGACCCTACCACACTAGTTTAGGCGCCAGTTTAAAAGAGCGCAGTTTGTTTCGCCTTTTATTTACTTCAGGTTAAGTCCTCTTCCCCGGCACATCGCTACTTTTCTCCCCCATAGGTCTAGGTGGTAGTGCTCGCCTCCTGATGACAACATAAAAACCACCTAGCTTAACGTGTTGGCCTTATTACCTTAGTGAGCTCATTCAGGTTTCTTGTTTATCTTTTCTCTGTAGCTTATATACTTATTGTTATATTTATATTCATTCTATGTTCTAGTTTACGCACGTTTCGCATTCAATTCAATCATGTACATGGCAATATCACTACCCAAGCATTTTTTCCCCACTTTGAATTGCATTAACTCTGTTTGAGTTATTTTATCAGAATACATCAGCAACACGTAAGTATAACAACGTAAGGTATCACGCCACCTTTCCCTTTTTTCCGGGTTATCACAATAGTCCGTTCCTGTCAAGCAGTTGTTGTCACACAATGTATCACACAACTTCGCGTCATTCGTTTAGTGCATCTTTTTTCCTGTCTCTTTTTCCGTCCTACCGTGTACTTCTCATTCGTCCTTTATAACAAACACAAGCTCACTCCTTATGTTACGGTCCGAATACTCCCCCGTTTAGGCGGTTTTGTTCTACATACATCTCACTAATCTGATACCGGGTACCAATACTCCCCCTACCCCAACAATTTTACACAAGCTCACTCCTTATGTTACGGTCCGAATACTCTCCCCGTTTAGGCGGTTTTATTCTACATACATCTGATACCGGGTACCATACTCCCCTACCCCAATAACAAAACCACCTAGCTTAACGTGTTGGCCTTATTACCTTAGTGAGCTCATTCAGGTTTCTTGTTTATCTTTTCTCTGTAGCTTATATACTTATTGTTATATTTTATATTCATTCTATGTTCTAGTTTACGCACGTTTCGCATTCAATTCAATCATGTACATGGCAATATCACTACCCAAGCATTTTTTCCCCACTTTGAATTGCATTAACTCTGTTTGAGTTATTTTATCAGAATACATCAGCAACACGTAAGTATAACAACGTAAGGTATCACGCCACCTTTCCCTTTTTTTCCGGGTTATCACAATAGTCCGTTCCTGTCAAGCAGTTGTTGTCACACAATGTATCACACAACTTCGCGTCATTCGTTTAGTGCATCTTTTTTCCTGTCTCTTTTTCCGTCCTACCGTGTACTTCTCATTCGTCCTTTATAACAAACACAAGCTCACTCCTTATGTTACGGTCCGAATACTCCCCCCGTTTAGGCGGTTTTGTTCTACATACATCTCACTAATCTGATACCGGGGTACCAATACTCCCCCTACCCCAACAATTTTTACACAAGCTCACTCCTTATGTTACGGTCCGAATACTCTCCCCGTTTAGGCGGTTTTATTCTACATACATCTGATACCGGGGTACCAATACTCCCCCTACCCCAATAACACATCGCTACTTTTCTCCCCCATAGTCTAGGTGGTAGTGCTCGCCTCCGAGACAACATATAAAACCACCTAGCTTAACGTGTTGGCCTTATTACCTTAGTGAGCTCATTCAGGTTTCTTGTTTATCTTTCTCTGTAGCTTATATACTTATTGTTATATTTTATATTCATTCTATGTTCTAGTTTACGCACGTTTCGAATTCAATTCATTCATGTACATGGCAATATCACTACCCAAGCATTTTTTCCCCACTTTGAATTGCATTAACTCTGTTTGAGTTATTTTATCAGAATACATCAGCAACACGTAAGTATAACAACGTAAGGTATCACGCCACCTTTCCCTTTTTTCCGGGTTATCACAATAGTCCGTTCCTGTCAAGCAGTTGTTGTCACACAATGTATCACACAACTTCGCGTCATTCGTTTAGTGCATCTTTTTTCCTGTCTCTTTTTCCGTCTTACCGTGTACTTCTCATTCGTCCTTTATAACAAACACAAGCTCACTCCTTATGTTACGGTCCGATTATCCCCCCGTTTAGGCGGTTTTGTTCTACATACATCTCACTAATCTGATACCGGGTACCAATACTCCCCCTACCCCAACAATACGGTCCGATTATCCCCCCGTTTAGGCGGTTTTGTTCTACATACATCTCACTAATCTGATACCGGGGTACCAATACTCCCCCTACCCCAACAATTTGATCATCCTGGGAGGAAAGTTCTCGATCACAAGGATCCTTCGGTATCAGCCCCTGCCCATTACCCTTCTCACAACTTCGCGTCATTCGTTTAGTCAATTTCTTTTTCCGTTTTCATTTATTTCAATTTTCTGTCACCTTTCTTCCTCTTTTCCTCATCCGGTTTATGTTTCCCACTTAATCTCAGGTTTGCCACCTTTTTATACTAAAACCCCACCCCAATATACAACAATTCTACCAACTAGCCACACACACACTCACATAATGAAATCACTATGCGCACACGTCACTCTTTTACCTACCCTGGCAAACTCACTTACTCACATAACGCAATCACATACAGGACATACATTCCAAATACTCCCCCCCCCCCCATTCAAACAATTTTGTGCTACATACATCTGATACCGGGGTACCAATACTCCCCCGTACCCCAACAACTCCACTTCTCCCCCCCCCCCTCCCCTCCACAACTTACAACTTACATAACGCAAACTCTATGAAAACAAAACCCCACCCCAATATACAACAATTCTACCAACTAGCTACACACACACACACTCACACAATGGAATCACTATGCGCACACGTCACTCTTTGACATACCCAGCAAACTCACTTACTTACATAACGCAATCACCTACATGACATACATTCCATCGACCTTTCCAGCCACACACAAATATAGATTATATTGTAGCAACGCATACACTAAGCATAACATGGTGAGGTGCGGATGGAACTAAACGCCATTTCCTATTTTTGTTCTTTTACATTCCTTTTACGTGTAGCACATGCCTGCATCTAATCAAACACACGATTATAGAACCAGCCCCAACTCCCACATCCCAATCATACCAGAACTCCACCCATCCCCTATCCCACTCCCACCCACATGACGCAAATACCAAGAAAAATAAGCATACCGCTATCACCATTATATCCAATACACACAGACTTCCACCTCCCCCCTCCCCTCCCCTCCCAAACTTACATAAAGCACACTCAAAGAAAACAAAACCCCACCCCAATATACAGCCACTTTACCAAATAGCTACACCCACACACTCGCATAATGAAATCACTATGCGCACACGTAACTCTTTGACATACCCAGCAACCTCATTTACTTACATAACGCAATCACCTACAGGACATACATTCCGAATACTCCCCCCATTTAAACAATTTTGTGTTACATACATCTGATACCAGGTACCAATACTCCCCCTACCCCAACAACTCCACCTCTCCCTCACTCCACTCCCCAACTTACAACTTACATAACGCAAACTCAAAGAAAACAAAACCCCACCCCAATATACAACCATTCTACCAACTAGCCACACACACACTCACGTAATGAAATCACTATGCGCACACGTCACTCTTTGACCTACCCTGGTAAACTCACTTACTTACATAACGCAATCACCTACAGGACATACATTCCGAAAACTTCCCCCCCATTCAAACAATTTTGTGCTCCATGCATCTGACACCGGGGTACCAATACTCCCCCCCACCCCAACAACTCCACCTCTCCCCCCCCCCCCCCCTCCCCTCCACAACTTACAACTTACATAACGCCAACTCTATGAAAACAAAACCCCACCCCAATATACAACAATTCTACCAACTAGCCACACACACACTCACATAATGAAATCACTATGCGCACACGTCACTCTTTTACCTACCCTGGCAAACTCACTTACTTACATAACGCAATCACATACAGGACATACATTCCAAATACTCCCCCCCCCCCCCATTCAAACAATTTTGTGCTACATACATCTGATACCGGGGTACCAATACTCCCCCCTACCCCAACAACTCCACCTCTCCCCCCCCCCCTCCCCTCCACAACTTACAACTTACATAACGCAAACTCTATGAAATAAAACCCCACCCCAATATACAACAATTCTACCAACTAGCTACACACACACACACACACACTCACATAATGGAATCACTATGCGCACACGTCACTCTTTGACATACCCAGCAAACTCACTTACTTACATAACGCAATCACCTACATGACATACATTCCATCGACCTTTCCTGCCACACACAAATATAGATTATATTGTAGCAACGCATACACTAAGCATAACGTGGTGAGGTGCGGATGGAACTAAACGCCACTTCCTATTTTTGTTGTTCTTTTACATTCCTTTTACGTGTAGCACATGCCTGCATCTAATCAAACACACGATTATCTCCCACACATCTGACATTTGGTTAGCTAAGACCCTCTCCTCCAATCACATCTCAGTCATTGCTTGTTATCGCTGTAGCGCACTACAGTCCTATCCTATATCCAGTCACGTCCCACGCCAGCATTAGGCTTTCTTCACATCTTGGCACACTCTACTCACCATGCATTTTCCTATAAAGGATATTCAAGTTACCCAGGTAAACTTCTACCTTTCCTTTCAGCTTCATTTATTATCCTCTATTCTTTGGCAACACGTCATAGCAGCTTGTGTAGAGGCGAGATATTTGTGGAGTACTCCCTTATATTTCGAAACACAAGCGGACCTTACAACACTCGACCCCTACCACACTAGTTTAGGCGCCAGTTTAAAAGAGCGCAGTTTGTTTCGCCTTTTATTTACTTCAGGTTAAGTCCTTTTCCCCGGCACATCGCTACTTTTCTCCCCCATAGGTCTAGGTGGTAGTGCTCGCCTCCCGATGACAACATATAAAACCACCTAGCTTAACGTGTTGGCCTTATTACCTTAGTGAGCTCATTCAGGTTTCTTGTTTATCTTTTCTCTGTAGCTTATATACTTATTGTTATATTTTATATTCATTCTATGTTCTAGTTTACGCACGTTTCGAATTCAATTCATTCATGTACATGGCAATATCACTACCCAAGCATTTTTTCCCCACTTTGAATTGCATTAACTCTGTTTGAGTTATTTTATCAGAATACATCAGCAACACGTAAGTATAACAACGTAAGGTATCACGCCACCTTTCCCTTTTTTCCGGGTTATCACAATAGTCCGTTCCTGTCAAGCAGTTGTTGTCACACAATGTATCACACAACTTCGCGTCATTCGTTTAGTGCATCTTTTTTCCTGTCTCTTTTTCCGTCTTACCGTGTACTTCTCATTCGTCCTTTATAACAAACACAAGCTCACTCCTTATGTTACGGTCCGATTATCCCCCGTTTAGGCGGTTTTGTTCTACATACATCTCACTAATCTGATACCGGGTACCAATACTCCCCCTACCCCAACAATACGGTCCGATTATCCCCCGTTTAGGCGGTTTGTTCTACATACATCTCACTAATCTGATACCGGGGTACCAATACTCCCCTACCCCAACAATTTGATCATCCTGGGAGGAAAGTTCTCGATCACAAGGATCCTTCGGTATCAGCCCCTGCCCATTACCCTTCTCACAACTTCGCGTCATTCGTTTAGTCAATTTCTTTTTCCGTTTTCATTTATTTCAATTTTCTGTCACCTTTCTTCCTCTTTTCCTCATCCGGTTTATGTTTCCCACTTAATCTCAGGTTTGCCACCTTTTTATACTAAAACCCCACCCCAATATACAACAATTCTACCAACTAGCCACACACACACTCACATAATGAAATCACTATGCGCACACGTCACTCTTTTACCTACCCTGGCAAACTCACTTACTCACATAACGCAATCACATACAGGACATACATTCCAAATACTCCCCCCCCCCCCATTCAAACAATTTTGTGCTACATACATCTGATACCGGGGTACCAATACTCCCCCGTACCCCAACAACTCCACTTCTCCCCCCCCCCCTCCCCTCCACAACTTACAACTTACATAACGCAAACTCTATGAAAACAAAACCCCACCCCAATATACAACAATTCTACCAACTAGCTACACACACACACACTCACACAATGGAATCACTATGCGCACACGTCACTCTTTGACATACCCAGCAAACTCACTTACTTACATAACGCAATCACCTACATGACATACATTCCATCGACCTTTCCAGCCACACACAAATATAGATTATATTGTAGCAACGCATACACTAAGCATAACATGGTGAGGTGCGGATGGAACTAAACGCCATTTCCTATTTTTGTTCTTTTACATTCCTTTTACGTGTAGCACATGCCTGCATCTAATCAAACACACGATTATAGAACCAGCCCCAACTCCCACATCCCAATCATACCAGAACTCCACCCATCCCCTATCCCACTCCCACCCACATGACGCAAATACCAAGAAAAATAAGCATACCGCTATCACCATTATATCCAATACACACAGACTTCCACCTCCCCCCTCCCCTCCCCTCCCAAACTTACATAAAGCACACTCAAAGAAAACAAAACCCCACCCCAATATACAGCCACTTTACCAAATAGCTACACCCACACACTCGCATAATGAAATCACTATGCGCACACGTAACTCTTTGACATACCCAGCAACCTCATTTACTTACATAACGCAATCACCTACAGGACATACATTCCGAATACTCCCCCCATTTAAACAATTTTGTGTTACATACATCTGATACCAGGGTACCAATACTCCCCCTACCCCAACAACTCCACCTCTCCCTCACTCCACTCCCCAACTTACAACTTACATAACGCAAACTCAAAGAAAACAAAACCCCACCCCAATATACAACCATTCTACCAACTAGCCACACACACACTCACGTAATGAAATCACTATGCGCACACGTCACTCTTTGACCTACCCTGGTAAACTCACTTACTTACATAACGCAATCACCTACAGGACATACATTCCGAAAACTTCCCCCCCATTCAAACAATTTTGTGCTCCATGCATCTGACACCGGGGTACCAATACTCCCCCCACCCCAACAACTCCACCTCTCCCCCCCCCCCTCCCCTCCACAACTTACAACTTACATAACGCCAACTCTATGAAAAACAAAACCCCACCCCAATATACAACAATTCTACCAACTAGCCACACACACACTCACATAATGAAATCACTATGCGCACACGTCACTCTTTTACCTACCCTGGCAAACTCACTTACTTACATAACGCAATCACATACAGGACATACATTCCAAATACTCCCCCCCCCCCCCCCATTCAAACAATTTTGTGCTACATACATCTGATACCGGGGTACCAATACTCCCCCCTACCCCCAACAACTCCACCTCTCCCCCCCCTCCCCTCCACAACTTACAACTTACATAACGCAAACTCTATGAAAATAAAACCCCACCCCAATATACAACAATTCTACCAACTAGCTACACACACACACACACACACTCACATAATGGAATCACTATGCGCACACGTCACTCTTTGACATACCCAGCAAACTCACTTACTTACATAACGCAATCACCTACATGACATACATTCCATCGACCTTTCCTGCCACACACAAATATAGATTATATTGTAGCAACGCATACACTAAGCATAACGTGGTGAGGTGCGGATGGAACTAAACGCCACTTCCTATTTTTGTTGTTCTTTTACATTCCTTTTACGTGTAGCACATGCCTGCATCTAATCAAACACACGATTATCTCCCACACATCTGACATTTGGTTAGCTAAGACCCTCTCCTCCAATCACATCTCAGTCATTGCTTGTTATCGCTGTAGCGCACTACAGTCCTATCCTATATCCAGTCACGTCCCACGCCAGCATTAGGCTTTCTTCACATCTTGGCACACTCTACTCACCATGCATTTTCCTATAAAGGATATTCAAGTTACCCAGGTAAACTTCTACCTTTCCTTTCAGCTTCATTTATTATCCTCTATTCTTTGGCAACACGTCATAGCAGCTTGTGTAGAGGCGAGATATTTGTGGAGTACTCCCTTATATTTCGAAACACAAGCGGACCTTACAACACTCGACCCCTACCACACTAGTTTAGGCGCCAGTTTAAAAGAGCGCAGTTTGTTTCGCCTTTTATTTACTTCAGGTTAAGTCCTTTTCCCCGGCACATCGCTACTTTTCTCCCCCATAGGTCTAGGTGGTAGTGCTCGCCTCCCGATGACAACATATAAAACCACCTAGCTTAACGTGTTGGCCTTATTACCTTAGTGAGCTCATTCAGGTTTCTTGTTTATCTTTTCTCTGTAGCTTATATACTTATTGTTATATTTTATATTCATTCTATGTTCTAGTTTACGCACGTTTCGAATTCAATTCATTCATGTACATGGCAATATCACTACCCAAGCATTTTTTCCCCACTTTGAATTGCATTAACTCTGTTTGAGTTATTTTATCAGAATACATCAGCAACACGTAAGTATAACAACGTAAGGTATCACGCCACCTTCCCTTTTTTCCGGGTTATCACAATAGTCCGTTCCTGTCAAGCAGTTGTTGTCACACAATGTATCACACAACTTCGCGTCATTCGTTTAGTGCATCTTTTTTCCTGTCTCTTTTTCCGTCTTACCGTGTACTTCTCATTCGTCCTTTATAACAAACACAAGCTCACTCCTTATGTTACGGTCCGATTATCCCCCCGTTTAGGCGGTTTTGTTCTACATACATCTCACTAATCTGATACCGGGGTACCAATACTCCCCCTACCCCAACAATACGGTCCGATTATCCCCCGTTTAGGCGGTTTTGTTCTACATACATCTCACTAATCTGATACCGGGTACCAATACTCCCCTACCCCAACAATTTTAGGAGTGATCTTGATCTTTAATAAAATTTTAGGGAGATTGGTATCTTTTATGGCCGAAATTGTGTCCAAATGGACGATTCCATCTATAAGCGCACGCGCTCTTCTTTATTCTTATTCAGAAATGCCCAATCCGTGTCCCACAACTACCAGAATTCGACAAATGTGCCATATCTACCGACCTACATGCAACGCGCGCGTGAATTATAGCTGGAATCGCGTATTGTTTTGTCTCATGATGGTGCTTTGATTCCAGCTATAAGTCACGTAGATTAGAAGACGATAAAATTAGACAACATTTGAAGGCAGGATTTTAGTCAAGCAGAAATTTCTTGATGGGCATCTTCTACCTGTTGCCTGTCTCCTTCGCGCCTACTTGGCACATAAGGCCTCATCTTTTAGGGGATCTTTTAGGGAAAGAAAAATATTTGAGCCGCCACGTGTTTGGTATGTTTTAGGGGTGAAACTTAGAATTTCCGACGATCATCCCTGACCAGCCCCCTCGGGATATGTATGTCAAAATCAATTCATGAGGTCTTTATCTAGTAATACACCCGAAGCCCCGTGCATACTGTGCGATGTAAAAATAAACTTTAAAGAACAAAATCATGCGTGTTCGAAATGGAAGCATGGTTATAGATATAACTGTTCTGTAAAGCATAACGAGCTGCACTCAGAGAAAAAGTTACTAAGTTTCGAATCTGATGGAAGCAAACTTTATTTACATACCGACTGTTGAAAAAGCCATACGAATGCTAGACGGTATGAGCAGACAAAACGGAAACGAGAAGATGAATCTACTGATGTTGGACCAACACTTCGTTCAAAAAGAGGCAGATTTTCATTCCGGTTTATCGATATAAGCAAAATAAGATAAGCAAAATTATTCCCTCCCAACAGTTCAGTGAACAGTCCGTCGGCCCCTCCCAGCAGTACCGCGTGACCAGGTAAGTTAAAAACAGGAACAATTATGAAGAATTATGGAGCTAAAAATTCTGCAGTCAGTGGTTGGTGAGACGGTATCAGCGTATTCGTTTTCACATCACGTCACGTCACGACACTTACCTCAAGTAGAGCTGGATCCACAACACTTGTATCAATGCCTTCTTCAGTTGGGTGTCAGAGACATCCCTCTTATTTAAATACTCGGCTACGAATGTCGGTCATCTTGGATTTTCGATTTGGTTTTTGTTCAAAAATGGTGGCCATCTTGAATTTGGCGGCCATCTTGGATTTTCGATGGTCGAAATAAAGAGGTTGCCATGGTCGGATTCGGGTAGAGTTTTATTTGTGCACTATTTGAACGCATAGAAACAGATTTAGGATGCGTCAGCTTTGTTACATATTTTGTAACTGTTTTATTTTGATTTTTGTTCAAAATGGCGGCCATCTTGGATTTGGCGGCCATCTTGGATTTTCGATGGTCGAAATAAAGAGGTTGCCAAAGGCGGATTGGGGTGGATTTTTATGTGTGCACTATTTGGACGCATATATACAGATTTAGAGTAAGTGGGTTTTGTTACATATTGTGTAAATGTTTTATTTGGATTTTTGTTCAAAATGGCGGCCATCTTGGATTTGGCGGCCATCTTGGATTTTCGATGGTCGAAATAAAGAGGTTGCCATGGTCGGATTCGGGTGGATTTTTATGTGTGCACTATTTGGATGCATATAAACAGATTTAGGGTGAGTGAGCTTTGTTACGAATTTTGTCGAACCTAAGTCATTCGTTTACTAGACTAAAAACATTTAAGGATGAGGAAGATTTGATACTTTCAGGAATTTTTCCCCACATCCTTGAAGAGCAAGCTTCAAATCTCGAGAGACCGAAATTTGTCCTGAAAGCTGGCCTTTCGATGTTCAGTCTTGTAGTATATCGTTTGTTATAGCAGTGGAGTTCATTTGCTGGTTTGATAAGACTAGAAAAAGATGGGGTTTCACTCGTATTAAATTCCAAAAACCAACATAGAAACCAGACACCATGATGTTGCGGCAACTCGCTGCGAGACCTCCCAATGTATTCGATCCCTATGCACTCATTAGCCTCCTCCGCAGGCAACGCTCGAAAGAAAAAGAAAAAATAAGAAAAAAAAAAATGGCGGCCGAAGGCCGCTCGGGATTCCTGTGGAGACACTACGAGCGCGCAGCGCGAGACGGGGGTCCTGTGGCGAAGCGACGAGCGCGAAGCGCTAGGAGCTGAGCACGAGCGTCGAAGACGCGAGCGTTGCCTGCCAAATATCGAACGGTTGGAACCAGTCGTGTCACCCGCTGGGACCAGTCATGTCACCCCGGGTAGGTGGGGTTATTTTTGCGCGACAATCCTACTATCTAGACTAC
Organism: Scolanthus callimorphus; assembly: GCA_033964015.1. NCBI lineage: Eukaryota > Metazoa > Cnidaria > Anthozoa > Actiniaria > Edwardsiidae > Scolanthus > Scolanthus callimorphus. The sequence goes on from CM066911.1 coordinate 5,927,810, forward strand.
ACTTGGAATTATAAAATCGCGTTGGTTTTCTCACACTTGGATCAAGATGGCGGATGGCCTAGCGAAGAAAAAGTCATCAAGAATTAAGGATCCTCCTGTTTGTAGCACAGACTACAAGAAAGTTTTAAAGACAGTTAGGGAAAAGAGAAAAGAAATAGAGAGCAAGGAGACCGAATTAAATAGTTTGAAAGCGGCATTCGAGGAGCTTAAGCTCTCCCATGGATCACAACTCCCGCTACCAGAAGCAGAACTCCCGGAACTACTCGAACTAGAAGAACAAGAAGTGGAATTACCAGTCGAACAAGGGCCGCAACGTTTACATGCAGATGGGGGCGAGCATCAGGCTATTGATTTTGGTGCTGATGGAAGTAAGATAAGAGAAAAAATTGTCACTCCAGGTGGAACAAAACGGAAAGGTAATATAAGCTTACAAATTATTATAAAATCGTTGCTTAGACTGTTGTACTGGTTTACGCTAAATTAAGTAATGAAAGTTGATCTTAAATAGTTGCTAAAGTTGATATTTTCTTTGCAGTTAGGCCCATGCACCGACAGTTGTGTTTTGCAATGAAAGATGCCTTGGGGGATCTCGTCGAGGAAATGCCTGGAAATGTGCTACTTGTCGACGATTTGTTGGCGTCTCTTCTCATAAAACACCCTCATCTTAAGGGTATTGAGCAGTCCAGGGTCCTAACATTGGTCTCGGGCGTCCTTGGCAAAGCACAAAGGCAGGGGAAAAAGAAAGTGTGAGTTTTTAGATTGACACCAACGGTTCTGTATCTTAAATTTTGCTTGAGTGCAGACTGCAGAGATTCAAGAAAGTTCACTTCACTTTAACTTAATGATCCCACTTTAATATCACCTCCAATGGATTGCACAGGCACTCTTAGGGGTTGAAAATTTCTTTGGCCAAAAATGAAGAACCTCGTTTCCTTGACAGTCAGAATTATCATGTACGTTTATCCCTGGATAACTTATACAACCTTTCAAGAACCGGCCCCTGTTCTTTAATTTGCATGGTTTCTAAGAGACAAGTGTCTGTTCTTTTTTTTTGCATGGTTCCTTAATAGAGTGTGTTTGTTCTTTACATTAATTTGCAGGAGATACTATAGAAACATTGCACTTAAAAAAGGCACTAATCCTGATCAAGGTACAGTAAGACATTTTCCAGTCGTGTATTTGACAGATATAAAGCTTGTGCACTGCATTAGCTTTCTATTTGTTTTTGAAAGAGTTCACTAATGTTTCAGATTGGTATGAGAAATTGAAAGCAACCACAAAGAAAGACAACTGCTTGAATTGGGGGGAGGGGGACATGATCATATTCCATCTAACTAATCTAAGGTTTTATCCATTTTAGAAGCGGAATTGGTAAAGTCTCCACAGAGAAAAGCTAGACGGGGTATGTAACACATACAGAAGGGTCACAGCGACATCAATCTTAAGGTGTAAAACATCTGTAAAGGAAATCGTCCATGAAACATATTTAAGCCCCAACAAGCGACGCAAAAGGGGCCATTATTTATACTTTTGAGAAAAACTAATATCTCCACTTTACCATATGCTAATTGAATGACCTGGAATACAAGGAATTCTATTATATAATTTTAGTCTTTTATGACAGGAACAAAATATAATTTTTTGGTCAATATTAATTTTGAACTATTATTACTGGTAGTTCTAATTTCCAGTCTAAACCTTTTGTACAGGACTTCTCCAGATGTCAACTGTTCCACAATCCCATTTCCAAGGTATGAATGTAGGAAGGGGATACATAATTGTACTTGGAAGCATAGAGTGGTTTTCACATGACTGTCATGAAACCAATTGCAAAGTAATTACACCAATTCTGAACAAAACATATAGGAGTAATAACAAGTAATTTGTGAATTACACATGACAGTCATCTGAAAACTATAATGCAAATTGTTTTTGTTACGCATTTCTAGGAATGTGTGGAATCCTCCCATATAATACAATAATTGGAAGTCAAATTGTTTTGTCATAATTACTTCAATTCTTGTATGTTGGTTTGAGAATGATTGATAAATTACAAGTATTAGCTTTTAAAAGTGTTATCCAAAATTAACGTTATAGGGAGAAGTATTCTACAATTACCATTAAAGGATGATGATTCAGTGGGGATTGACAACACCATCCATGGCTGTGCGCCAAAGGCAATGAATGTATGGCAAGATGTGCAACAGTCATTTACAGATCAAGCAGGCCTTGATGTTGACACAGCAGCAATCTTCAAAAAGCTTGAAGAGATACAAAAAATACAAGAGGAGTATGCTACGCAGATTATCTCGAAGCAAGAAGAAGTTATACAATTGTACAAAGAAATTCTGGACAGTGGTAATCTGCTAGGAGGCTTGTTGTCACTATCCGAAAAGAGCACAATCAGAGAGGAAGTGAAAAAGACAAAATCACTGTTTAATCTAAAGATAAGGGGTTGTGATGGGGTACAAGACTTGATGAACAATTTTGAACCTGGACTGTTTCAAAACCTTGTTGAAGACATGAGAACAGAATGTCCTACCATCACCAACATTATTGAGCAGCTTGTATTGTCATCAAACACCCGCAGGAATACTCTGAACACTACTCAAAGGAAGCTTAAAGCAGGAATACATCTGTTGGCATCACTAATGGATGTTAGAGATCAGCGAGGGCACAATGACATTCCTGTTCTGTTTGGACTTCTTTGTATTTGTCATGGTGCAGGGCCATCCCTTATACATATTCTACAGCACCTTGGGCTATCTGAGTCCTTTCCTGTCCTGTGAGTATTTATGCAATGTAGTCTGTTTAGTAGCCAGCAAACATAGGGGATACTAGCTCAAAAGCTCAGCGTTAACTAAAACAATCAAACTTAGAAAACACTGAAATGGCATATTATCTTCACATGTGAAGATATCGCACTTGCCTGTTGTATCTGATGCCTTTTTTTAAAGATTCTAAAAAAATAGACACCTTATCCATACCCCTCCTATCGAAGTAGTTTGAGATTTTATGACTCCACCTAACCCTCTTGAATTTGTGAAATATAAACTCAAAATCCTCAAATAATGTATATTCCTACATTCATAGGATTGGTATTTTGAAGAGCCAACTGCAGCATTACAAGGAACTCATCAAGAAGAGAGTTAAAGTCGATGTCCCAGTTCTAACCTATCAAGATAACATGCAGATGAAGAGAACATCACTGAGGCATCTCCGTCTTTCAAAGTTACAAAAAGAAAAAATGAAGCAAGGGAAAATGTGGGATTTTACTGTACGGGGGTATCGTGAAGCAGAAGTCCAGGGAGTTGAACATTTATTTGCTGACCCTGTTAAAGCTTCTAAACCTCAGAGAGATATTGTTGGGCTGAAGTACCAGGACCTAAGAATAGGTATTTACAGATAAATATATATAGAGGATATTACACAGTGACGTGAAGATATGAGCAAATGAGTAAAATATTGTTTTTGACACAAGAAAATAAAACTCATATGTTCAAGCCACTATGTACTTTTCTTTTTATTATATAGACACCAGAAAAAAAAATTATTCAAAATTAATTTCCAAGCACTTTTGTTCTGACCGATATCCTCACTAGTGAGGATATGGAGAATATGTGACTCAGGTCCCGGATGTAGCTTCATATGAGAACTACAAGTGGCGTATTTCCCAGTAAAACACCCTTGTCCATATAATAAATGTCTTTAAAATGTTCAAGTGTGTGACCATGCTTGACCTCGAATCAGATGCAAATTTTGTTTTGTTTTGTTTTTCTTCAAAAAATTGTATTTACCAAGTCATAAAATTGTGCTTTATGTTGAATCTGAATTGAGTCACACTTGGTACTAGAGCCATGTTTGGCAGTTTACCCCTTAAACTGGCATGTGCTGGTGTCTAAAAATTATTGTTTACTGATCATGACAATTCTTAACACTGCAAAATCTTGGCTTTCTTCTACCTGTGTTTTGGCTTGTCAATAAATGTGGGCATTTGGAAGCCTCTGCAGGTAATATCCTTTTTATTATTTTTTTCAAGTCAGTGGATATCAAAATTTGCATGTTTTAATTGTGATTGCAAATGTTTAATCTTGTGCCATGTACTGTATGCCATGCATTTTTTTCATGAACTGAACTGAGCTGAACTGAATTTAAGTGACAATAAGTTTCAACAGAAATGGTGAAACAAGAATTTAAGTCTTTTAACACAAATCTGTATCTCCTAATTGTAGACACAAAAGAATACTCATTAGTCTGATCAGTTGGTCCCTCAAAGTAAATTATATGACAGTGTCATCCTTTGCTCGTAATACAGTATTGGGGCAGTCAACAGTTCAGAAGTATGTATACAAATGCAAATGTGTTACCTATCATAACTCCACAGAATGTAATCAAGAGCAATTTGAGAGATGGCAGAACTTCAAAGAAAGAGAAATGCTCAGGAAGCTCCACTTAGGTCTCAATGCAGTTACTTTGTCTTGTGAGGAAATAGCAGGCTCTACAGATGAGGAGCTGAAGACATCAACTTCATCAGAAACCAAGGGAGGGTCATACATGTATAAGATTGAGATCCCTCCAGTAGATGAGGACTTTCCATTGCTGTCTAAAGTGAAGTCAAGAATTTATCCTCTACCTATCTCACATGAGAATCAATGCACAAACATTGGTACAGCTAGCAACCTTGATCTGTTTACAAGTGAGTTTGGATTTGAATCAGAGACCAAGAACAATTACCTACCCTTGTCCAGATCAGGAAAGGACTTTGATTTAGAGAGGGCGTACCAGAGGTTTGCTTTCATGAAAATGCTAGAAAAACATAAGGAGCGTCAAAGACAGTATGAGCAGTTTCTGAGAGGAGTGGCAAATGTTGACATCTTGGCTGAGGATGATGAACAGGAAGAGGCTGACGAAGAAAGTGATGATGACTAGTATAGCCTTGCTCTTTTTTTCAGTTGATCTGAAACATTTGATAAATGTACAAATTGGAAATGTTTGATACCACCAAATGTTAATGTTTATTGCTTGCCTGGTTGGCTTACTTTACATAAATAGGCCTAGATATTTTTTATAACATGAAAGTGATAAATGAATGAAATTAAATGTATTTGCTACATCATACATGATAAATTCATTTTGTAAATGCCCCCTCATTTGTGGGCCACTGGCAAAATACCTAGGCCCGTCCACAAGATATCCCTGTCCTCCCAGGGGAGTACTCCTAGAAATGTACAGGGCGTAGGCAGAAATTTTTTTTTGGGTGTGTGTGTGTAGGTTATGACAACATTTTCCCCTATCTCCCGGTTTTCACTTGTCCAAGGTTGGCAGGTATGTAAAACTCACTTTTTGATTGTGTCATAACCCTGGCTATGCCCATGTAATTTCACTCTTTTTAGTTGACAAATTAACAAAATTTATCGAAACAGCAGTGGCATTCTAAAGCCCTACAAAGCCCCTTCAGATGCATACTTGGGATACCTGTGGTTGGGGTACCTATGGTGTATCTACTTTCTGTTATTTTAGCGTACGGATGGCGCTATAAGAGAAGAAGAAAACACGGAACTTCTAAGTATTTAATTTGTATTAATTAGAAATCATGATTATTGTATTTGAGTTCGAATTATCGGATGCTGCTTTTTTTTGGACCCGGATCACGGGTTTCCTGTGGTATGCGTTTTGCACATGGTTCAGTCAAGCGTGAAAGTGACAACAAAAATGGCCGCGCGCGAAGAGCTGTGGAGGAGTTTGATTGAAAATATCGGTACCAAGCAAGCAAACGAAGAGCTCGATAAACGGGTCGCGACTTTGTTGGATACACTAAGAGAGATTTCGTCCCTGTACAGCGATGACGACGTTCTGCGAGCAAAGGTTTTCGCTATAAAAGAAGAGTGGTTTCCCGCGAGAGATCAGTATCTGCGAAGCGTCCTACATCTTGCTGCAACAAGAGGAGATACCAGGCTAGTTAGAGCCTTAGTATGGAGCGGCGCTTTAATCAATGAAAAAGACGGGATAGGACAGACACCATTGACTTTAGCTCTGCACATGGGACACACGCCAACTGCCAAACTTCTAGTTGATATTGGAGCATCGCTAAATAATGAATTCTACGGCACGATACCACCTTCAGATATTGTCAAAATAAAAAAGGACGTGTTCATGGAAGAGATTATACAGAACAGACTCGAGGAACAGCAGACATTACGGGAACATATTGAACGTTTTCTTGAGTCAGCCAGCTCAATGGATTGCAATGATACCGATGAGGCAAGGGAGGATGAGAACGGTGCAGAGAAGCAAAGTGCGAAAAACTTTTCGCGATACTTGAACATTAACATAGGAGACCAGAAAAATACTGCGACAATCCAGTCTTGTGCAAATAAATGCCCAGATCGGTACAGTTGTCATAGCCCTGGAGGGGGCGACTTCCATAACAGGGGGTATATTAATGACTCCATCGCAAGGATAGCTGGGCCAGGTGGCTTTTGGCACGTGGTAGAACACGTTATGAAACGCCCTACAGTAAATCCTGCATCTTTCAAACTAAAATTTAAAGACAATAACTACAACAACAACGACGAGGCTCTGATGGACTACGATGATGGACTTTCTATTGCAATGATGAAATGCTTTAGAAAATCTGACTACTTTCCTAGCCCAAAAGAGCTGGAAAAATGTCTAAAGGAACATAAATGCCACAACAAGATTCTTCTGGACAAATTCGACGAATGGGCGGAAAGTCAAAAGGAAGATGCGGTATTTGCATACAATCTGGAAGTACTATGCAAATTAATGCCCATCACTAGGTGGTATAAAGAGTCAATCAGACATGGGAATGGCATTGCTATAGAAGGGGTGTGGATGTTGTGCCCAGCACTGTTCGCACCTCTTGGCAAGTGCAATTACCGTGACGAAGCTCTAACCCAGTGTGTTAACGCTGTTGCAAAGTGGCCTCTTGCATACCGAAACATGTATCAGAGAAACCGCACGGTGAATTTAGAGGGGAAGCAAGGTCGACAATTGGCTGGTGACGAATGGGTGGAGGACTTCTTAGTACGCCCTGTCAAGCAGTTTGCAAGTGCTCAGAGCTCATTTGCCATGGTTGAGCTCATGTCATGTAATGTCAGCTTCCTGGAAAAGAACCGAAATATGTATAAGAGCAGAGAGGCATTTGATGTGCATAACACCAGGAAGCACAAGAAACCAAGCTCTCTTTATGACCAGACAAAAGTTGCACAGTTTGTGTTAAAAGAGAAATGGTTTGAGAATCAAGACAGGAAGAATGTCAAGGTATACCCATGGTCAGGAAAGAAAGTAAGAGATGGTGCAACTGTTCAAAAGAAGTACATTGACACATTGGAAAAAGGGCATGCCAAAGTAGAAAAAGAGTTCCAATCCTTTTTGCATAGGAAATATCCTAATGATATGTTGTGAACTGTCTATGCAGGGGTGTAGCCAGGTCTTCAGCAAGGGGGGGTCACAACCTTAATGCTAACTGTATTTTTGTTTACTGTATTTTTTGGCACCCCAGGACCCCCCAAGATATGCCCCTGCTACGCATCAGTACAGTAAAAACCAGCATAAAAGAACAAGTGGATTAAGAACAATCAGGCTGAAATTTGTATCCAAGAACACATGCAGCCTGAAAAATGAAAAATTGTTCTTGCATAAAAAATAACTGCCAGTTAGATTCAAGTACAGTAACCGTACTAAGTAGATCAATAGACCATTGCACACAGAATTCTACAGCAGGCACTGTATGGGGATTTCCAGGGTGTATTTAGCCAAAATAGCTTAATTTTCTGCCAATCATAATCTTTAGTTGACTGTTGGTAGTGAATGCAATTTTAAGAACACCTCAAGAACATTTCAGGCTGATTTTGCAGAAATCCCCCAATGTATAAGAACAGCCTGAATTTCCAAAGCACCTCTTCTTTTATGCGGGTTTTTACTGTATGAGCTCAACCAGCTCTCATAAAAATAACACAAAATCTAAGAATTTGTATGCAAATAATATTCATTGTTAATAAATCTACATTTTATTGATCAATGAATTCTCAAAAACTGTTTCCACAGTACACATACAGAAAAACAAATATGGATAATATGTTGATAAAATGTTTGCAGGTATACCGGTATGTAAATTTTTTACCTGTAAAAGTAAGAAATGTAAATAAAGTTCAAGTTCGACGTTGTTTTAAAATAATTTCATTTATTATTAGAAGAAGTAATTCCAATACACGCTAGTAATTATAAAATTGAATATTCTGATCATCAAATTGCTATCCTTATCACACACACTTTGTAGAAATGTCTAACGTAAATTTCAAAGCTCCCTTTCCGATTGGCAGTGCCTATAAGTCCCACATAGCTGAGCTGTTCTGCAAGAGGTTGCTTGTAATTAAAGTGATTGGTTTGCCCTCATTATGTTGTTACCTTTAGTTTATGGGTGTTTAAGTTTCTCCAACACCAAATGCAATGCACCCCCCTTCTCCCTAACCTACAAACTCTGGATTATTATTTAAAAAGAATTCTGCCAGGATTGGCTATATGATGCTACAATTATATAGGGGCCATGTTCCTTGTCCATAAATTCATTGCTTTGCTGTAACAAAAAATAATTATTCTTATTCTACATGTAAGTTAGATTTCATAATCTAGACAACCAATACTGGGAGAAAATTCTCCAAAAGCCTTATAACTTGTCTCACTGATGCAATGAATCCTGTTGATGTAAACAAAGCAATGCATTATGGGCAGGATGATGAGATACAATGTTTCCTTCTATTCCTGCCTAGCTCTGCACAAAAATGCAGTTTTGCTACTTTTTCAAGCATGTAGCAAATATAAAAAGGAGATAACTTGATAAGTTATGTTTAGTCAACCAAATATTGCACTATCCAGTTGAGTGTGGAACACATATAGTTTTGTCAATAAGTTTAAATCTTTCATTTGGATAGTCTTCAGTCTCAAAAAGCATGTTGTCAAGGCCGGTTCATAATGTTAAGGGAATGATGTCAATGTTGCAACAAAGTTTCAAAATTATGAGCTTTTCCTTGACAACATTACAAACTCCACTTGACAACATACTTTTTAAACATACAAAAAAACTTAATGAGAAAACTTTAGGCACTACACACTACTTGATAGTGCAGTATTTGCACATAGTCACTAACTGGCAACTTTGAAAAAAAGTTAATTTCAAGCCCTGAGAATGCTGATTGATATGAAAACCAGCAATAAGGTGTCATACATTACAACTGGAGCTACATTCCCAGGTAGAGGGTTTTAAAGTTCAACGCTTAACATACTTAATAACACTAATTCCTAGGGCTAATAGGTCATGGGCTTTTGGCCCTAATATAATATTCAAAGACATGCTGCCTCCAAGTCTAGTTTGGATTGGCTTTTCCTCAAGAATGCCATAAAATATCAACAGATGCAAGAACTTCTCCAACAAACTTGTGGGCATCACTTTCTTGTTGAGTGTTCCAAAAGTAGAAAAATTGTCCAGGCCTGCTTCTAAAATGGCTTTTTGTCTACTTCCAGCCAGATAACTTTTCAATGTACTGCACGTCAGAGTCTTTCCTGTTAACTGCACCAATGCTTGTACAACTTTTACTGCATCAACAGTTCCATCGGTTATTTGAAATTTACCGTTACTCTCACAATTGTCACATGATGTAAGGCAGCGAAAATTGTCCCTCTGCTCTCCAAAATAACTGAGAATCTGCCGGTGCCTGCAGTGGACTGGATTTTCCAGGAACTCTATCAGCTCATTGACAGATTGCACTGAAGCCAAGTATTCAGGATTTCCGAAAAACATTCTGCATAGTGCAAGCTTGTCACCGTATGAATAAAAGAGTCGGCAAACAGAGGCCAAGCCATCTCGTCCTGCCCGCCCACATTGTTGAAAATATTCATCTATGCTGGTAGGGGTGCGGGCATGAAGCACAAATCGGACATCTCCCTTGTCAATCCCCATACCAAATGCTGCATTAGCCACCATCACCTTTGCCTCTCCTCTTATCCATTTTCCATAGCTTGCTGTCTTCAACTCTTGTGAAAGTTGCCCATGGTACTTGACGCATTGAATTTGGCGCTTGATCAGTTCAGCATGAACCTTAGCAACATCACTTGGGAAAACACAATAGACTATACCACAATCACCTTCATGCTCAGCTAGGAATTCACAAATGTCATCGTATTGTTTTGCTGAGCGCTCTCTTACTTCTAAACGTAAATTATCTCTAAACACTGATGTAGAGTAAATCTTGAGTTCCCCAAATATTGCTTTCAGTTTTTCCTGGAGTTTGCCTGGAACGGTCGCACTAAGTAGCAACTTTGGCACTTGGAGTTTAGCGAGAGACTCGCAAACTGTCAGATACTCTGGGCGAAATGTGCTTCCCCATGTGACAATTGTATGTGCTTCATAAAAAACCAGTCTTTCAAAGTCTACCTCAGACAGTCCGAGTTCTTCGTCAAGTAGTACTTCGGGGGTCGCTAAAATTATCTTAAAAGTTTGAATAGTCGAGAGTTGTTGCTGCTGAATAGCACGAGGGACCTCCCCGGTGAATTTACATGCCTGAATGTCCAGATTCATGCAACGAACTAAAAGATCATCTATTAGGGACTTGACAGGAGAAATAACTAGTGTTGGTTTTGTTGACAAAACCGCTGGCAACATAAACATCAACGATTTTCCTCCTCCAGTTCCAGCAATAGATAGAACATTTTCCCCTTTCAGGATAGATGTGATGGTTTCTTTTTGCAAGGGGCGAAATGAAGGAAACCCAAAGTATTGGCTCAGTGCCGTATCCAGCAATCCGTCACCCTCAGCAGAATTACATTCGCTCGATTGATCGCAATTATCAACAGAAGAACTCTGCTGAGCATGGGAAAGTACTTCTCCCGCCAGTGGATTTATTTTCTCCAGAAACAAGAGCTCTGGTTCACGTTTTCCTTGAGTGAAGCGGTAATACACGAAGCAATCCGTATCGCGAACCTCGAGGTCGGTCGTATCAACGAACTCACAAAGTAGCGAGATTTTCAATGCGACTTCGTAGAATGAACCTCCAGAAACCTTTCCGATGTCTTGTTGGTTAATATTCACTTGAAATTGTCTAGAATTCGTCTCTTTTAATGGAGGAATATTCGAAAGTTTTCGGATAAGCTCTGAGTTGATGCCTTCGCTAGGTGCCATTTTTACAGAACAAAATTTTACCCAGCCACCCGGACTACAAATATATTTTGAAACTTTTTGAGAGCTCCCTCCCCTACTCCGTAGGATATGATATGCGCAGAAGAGCCTGCGCGAACGGTACAAAGCCCTTCGATATTTGGCAGGCAACGCTCGCGTCTTCGACGCTCGTGCTCAGCTCCTAGCGCTTCGCGCTCGTCGCTTCGCCACAGGACCCCCGTCTCGCGCTGCGCGCTCGTAGTGTCTCCACAGGAATCCCGAGCGGCCTTCGGCCGCCATTTTTTTTTTCTTATTTTTTCTTTTTCTTTCGAGCGTTGCCTGCGGAGGAGGCTAATGAGTGCATAGGGATCGAATACATTGGGAGGTCTCGCAGCGAGTTGCCGCAACATCATGGTGTCTGGTTTCTATGTTGGTTTTTGGAATTTAATACGAGTGAAACCCCATCTTTTTCTAGTCTTATCAAACCAGCAAATGAACTCCACTGCTATAACAAACGATATACTACAAGACTGAACATCGAAAGGCCAGCTTTCAGGACAAATTTCGGTCTCTCGAGATTTGAAGCTTGCTCTTCAAGGATGTGGGGAAAAATTCCTGAAAGTATCAAATCTTCCTCATCCTTAAATGTTTTTAGTCTAGTAAACGAATGACTTAGGTTCGACAAAATTCGTAACAAAGCTCACTCACCCTAAATCTGTTTATATGCATCCAAATAGTGCACACATAAAAATCCACCCGAATCCGACCATGGCAACCTCTTTATTTCGACCATCGAAAATCCAAGATGGCCGCCAAATCCAAGATGGCCGCCATTTTGAACAAAAATCCAAATAAAACATTTACACAATATGTAACAAAACCCACTTACTCTAAATCTGTATATATGCGTCCAAATAGTGCACACATAAAAATCCACCCCAATCCGCCTTTGGCAACCTCTTTATTTCGACCATCGAAAATCCAAGATGGCCGCCAAATCCAAGATGGCCGCCATTTTGAACAAAAATCAAAATAAAACAGTTACAAAATATGTAACAAAGCTGACGCATCCTAAATCTGTTTCTATGCGTTCAAATAGTGCACAAATAAAACTCTACCCGAATCCGACCATGGCAACCTCTTTATTTCGACCATCGAAAATCCAAGATGGCCGCCAAATTCAAGATGGCCACCATTTTTGAACAAAAACCAAATCGAAAATCCAAGATGACCGACATTCGTAGCCGAGTATTTAAATAAGAGGGATGTCTCTGACACCCAACTGAAGAAGGCATTGATACAAGTGTTGTGGATCCATTTTTTTTTTCTTATTTTTTCTTTTTCTTTCGAGCGTTGCCTGCGGAGGAGGCTATGCACTCATTGGGGCTCTAGAGCATCTGGAGGACGCTGGTCGCAACTCAGGTGTGTTAAGACCTGACTTGAAAGGAGGTGGGGCTTATACGCGGATTCTTAAGGCAAAAAGCAGTTTTTGGAAATAACTACATTCGCAAAATGGCTATCGAGATGGAACTTGGTATGAGTAACACGTCCCTCGACCTTAACTGTTCCATGTATTTAGTTGCTATGGAGACACAATTTTAGAGTATCTGTAAGTACCGTTTAAAATTTACGTTCAATCAAAAACGGGGAAAACTTATCGCCAATTTTACTACTTTTTGACCATAAATTCGTAATCTTCATGAACTTCTGCAGCTGGTAACGCCTTTTAATCGTGTCCAGGGACACGTGATCGTGAGAACTGTTGCCCTAGGACCAAAGTTTTTCTCCTATCTCCGCTAATATTTAAGGTGGTCTGCCTTAAAAGGCGCTATATTGAAGGAATCGATGCAGTAAAGGAAAATTCTATCGTATTTTCAGAATAGGATGTCCCCAAAAAGGACAAATATGGCACACGTCCCTTTAAATTGGTTGTCATGGAAACATAAACTGTCAAAATTTTGCTAGTACAGGAATTAACATTGATGCAAAGTTTCATTGCTGTAGCCATTTTTGTATTAGAGATATTTGCAATACTATTTTCTGCCCGCGTATAAGCCCCAAGTCAGGCCTCACACCTGAGAAGGCGGATCATGCTGATGCCCGAAAATTCTCGGCGGTTTTATCAAAATGCAAAAAACTCCCGAAGGGCCCGCGTATGGGAGATATCATCATAGTCCAGTAATATTGCATTTTGACCCTGAACAAATTGCAACAGTAGCTTTCTCTTCAAAACCCTTTTAGATTTGATGTACTAATGAACATACTAAAAGTCGTCCAAAATCCGAGCACGGCAACATCCTGAAAATTAGGAAAACTTGATGGGATATGTTTCTTTTGTTGGCGGCCATCTTGCCCTTTGTTATTAATGAGTTTTGCCGCACTTAGTTTTGCGAAGCTTTTGAGATTCGCTATACTGTACAGTATTCCCAGCTAAGTGTTTTAATTTTTAGTGGTTTAAGGTATGAGTATACCTTTGAAGGGTGTCGCGGGAAAAAAATTCGTATCGCGTCACAATTTACACCACAAACGTCGTTCATATATCATTTTAAAGCTAAAAGGTTGGGCTATCTGATGAATTACTTTGTTTTCATAATATTGTACATTAACATATATTTGTTTAGCTCTAAAGAAAAAAGTACCGACTTTCTTGAAAAAGTTCCAGCTTCTTCCAATTAAATTGCACACCTCCAAATTTAAGCAAAATCTATTCTTTAGAAGGTGATCTAAAAAAGGGTGTGCGGGAGTTTTGATTTTCATTTCAAAACATATTTTATGCTAATTTTTGTGTTAGCATTGCCAAAAATATCGATTTTCAACCTGTTTTACGTGATATTTCCGCAAATATGTAAAATACCAATAATCCCGCACACCCTTTTTCAGATCGCCCTCTAAGGAATACATTTTGCGGAAATCTGGAGCTTTTAACATTAACTGGAAGTGGCAGGTGCTTTTAAAAAGCAAAAATTGGTACTTTTCCTTTGAAGCACAAAACGACGAAAACGATCCATCAAAGTAACGTTGCATATAAATATACCACTTAGTAAGAAAGGCCGTTCCACAAGCTTTAAAACGATATATAAATGGCCCTTGTAGTGTAAATAATGACGCGACAGTGATTTTTTTTCGCGAAAATTTGACATTCCTCGCGCAAAGGTATACTCATACCTTAAAATGGACTCATTCGTGTTATATATACTTTGTTAGGTATGTTATTTTTGCAAACTACGCTTTGATTAAGAGACATTTCCAATGTCATAATTCCATTACAGTGCCTGACTAGGAATCTTGAAACACGTTTCCATAAACAACTCAATAATTCTTAATAATGGATTCGGATGGCAAACATCAATAGACTCTATACAAGGGGTCATTTCTATGTAAAGGAAAGCGTTATATAATATATACCTGTTAACGCGTTACAGTCTAGAACTAGTTTCATCAGCGTAGAGCTTTAAGTGCCGTAAACCTCATTAATAACAAAAGCCAATATGGCGAAGAAAGCTGTTTCCGATTGCTTTGAATAAATCCCTTTTTTCGAGATGTTGCCGTATCGGGATTTTGGACGACTTTTGATATGTTATTAAGTGAGTATAATAGAGTCTAAATCCGTTGAGATTTGTACTGTTGCAATTTGTTCCGGGTTAGCCTTATCATTCACTTAAAATGACTGGACTATCATGCATGTCCTTGGCGACGATGTAGACAAGGAGGTCGCAAAAACCGTGGCGAAAATGTACAAGCCAGCACCGGGGCCGAGCTTTCAGCCATATCCCAGAGTGGCGAATGGTAACTGGGAAACCGCCCCGGCTCCTAGACGTGCGAGGAGTTCCAAGGGAGGGATAAGGTGTCATAAATGCCACAAGCTCGGCCACATTTCTAGATATTGTCCAGGACACTAATTAATAAAATGAACAGTCTGTTTGGAATATCATGGTAATAAAACATGTGTTAGTGTGTCATAAATGCTACAAGCGCCGCTATATTGATACAGTATGTTGCCCAAACTCCGGACGGTTTTTGCGTTTATCGCTATAAGATGTCGAAAATAAGTCGCAACAATTTGAAAGTTTGTAAGTGGTAAGTAAAACTGTTTTCTGATGTAAACAGTGTAAAAATTCTCTTTTTTCTCTAAATGATTAGTAACTTGGTGGTAAAATTTTGTTGCTCAAAATTGCCCAAACTACGGACAATTTGCCCAAACTCCGGACACAAACTGCACAAATTATGTTCACCACTCCCTTGCGCTACCTTTGCATAATACGTATTATCAATCAAGATGAAATTGCGAACATAATTGTAGCCAACATTTGTGTCTACTTATAATAACTTTATTGCGCGCGAAGAATCGCGAATAAAAGAACATTTCAGGGGGTCATTTTGTTGTTGTTGTTCGTAACGAGCTTATCTTTTTTCCGTATCTAACCAGCCCGCTTCTTTTAAATATATATAATTATTTTGAAGTTTAGCATTTCTACAATTCAATTTTCGAAGGCTTCAGCACATTTAACAAGAAAATTTACCGTTTTGGTCTTCCTTTATTTAAGTATCGATATTTTGTAGACCCTTTGTAGCTACTGACAACTAGCGCGAAATTTACAAAATCCAGTCGCACTCGTCTTGACAAAGCAGCGGCTTCCGAGTTTGAGACACTCGCTCGCGAAACTTTGTCTGTGCCCAGTAAGCATTTTACTACAAACAGAATGGCTCGCTTTGCTATAACACACTGTGTTATAAAAGGATATCACGAGCTCCAGATAACGCCGCCTACTGTCACAGCCCTTAAAGTAACAAATATGGCAACAAATTTGACGAAGACGCGTGTTTGGTGTGGGTTCCTGAACTGAAAGAAATTCCGCAACAATACTGGAATTCTGTGACCGATGCAAAGCGCAAAGAAACGGTCGAACACATCGCTGCTTTACCTGTTTGTCGCGTTCTCAAACGTTTGTCATCCTGCTTTAGGCAGTTATTGGATTGTGAACACGTCGATCGTATTGAATGGTTAGTGCCGTGACTTTGTTTTCATAAACTCAATCACAAGAGTTTTCGAAGCAGAACGTGACTCTAATTATCTTGTTGACTCTAATTATCCTATCGCAAACAATTATATTCATCATTTCCCCCCTCCATTAATCCAATAACTTCTTATAAAACTAAAACGTTGTTAGCTAATCAAGTAGATGTAGACGTAGATGTCCCTGGTCAGTTGAGGAAGGAACGCATGGCAAGAATTGTTTCCTCGTAGTGAAAGAGATACAATAACAAAACATGGCTTCTTTTGCAAACTAAAAATCTATAAACTGGCGATGACTAACTCACTGTCATGTGTTTTTGATAAGTTTTTAAAGCACTGGAAACAGGCATTCAAGTACATTTTTTCCGTAGACAGTACCAGCATCTTTATAGGCTCACTTTATCATAAAGTCCCTAGTAGTCAAAACCGCTGTGGCGCTGATGCCAGAGAGGGAAGCCATTCACGTCTCCCAAGTCCAATTGATCTGACTTATTTGTATAAACAAACACTAGAGCGAATTTCGTATGACTGTAGTGAAAATGACCAATCGCAAAGTGATTACACAAATTCTGACCAAAACTATAGGAAAGTAATTGCGAATTGCTCCACGACAGTTATCTGAAATCCGCTCTAAGGAATGTAATCTATAATAATAGAAACGCAACATATTAAGACTTCTCAACAATTCCATAACATTCTGAAAACGAGCCACTCCAAAAATTGCTCTCAAGCATGAAATGCTTGTTTATGTCGTGTTTATGACTTCGGAATTTCACGTTAAAATATTTTCACCATAATTACAACAACGCGTCATTTTCGCTATTTGCAAAGTAACGCTTTACCATGATGCATTTACTTCTCTTTCAATTTTTCACTTCGTTTCCTCTTTTTTTCCTTGTTTGCCTGTCGCTTTTCCTCAAGGATCCTCTTCTTCTCTTCCCTTTCACGCTTTTTCTCCTCGGCTTTCCTCTTTCTTTCCTCTTGCTCCTTTAAGCGTTGGACCTTATTCTCTTCTCTCTCTTTCAAACGGTGTTGCCTGGCTGCTAATTCCCTAGCTTTCTTTAACTTCTCTTCTCTCAAGACAGCGATGGATGCATCAGTGTTCAAAAAATTTGGAAGCGTCGATTTAGCAGACATCTTTTCTCTTTACGATTCTGATTTTGTGCAGATGGATAGGTTAGAATCTCGCTCAATACTGCATGTGATGCTTCAGACACAGATGGTTGTTGCCGTGGTAGCATTAGTGAAGCCGACTGAATCTGTTCTGGTGCTGGCGCGGAAAGCTGGGCGAACGAGAATAACGTGACGGCAGCATCTATTTCTTGCTGCGTTGATTGTACAGGCCAACGCGGTCTACGGCGCTTGGCGGTGGTCCGGTATGAGGATCTGCGTCGGACGACGGGAATCTGGTGTGGGGATCTGCGGCACATGACTGGAGTCTGGTCTGGGGGTCTGCGGCACACGGTGGGGGTCTGGTATGGGGTGTTGCGGTACACAAAATATGTCCGTTCTGGGGTCTGTGGCCTTGTGGTTTGCAGTGGACTTCGAAGGTCCGGCGTAAACAACTGATGGATGAATCTGGTCGCTGGTTATCACGCTACGATCTAGCGGATAAATTCCTGCCTTCCTGAAAGAATCAAACAGTAGGGAGGGCCGCATAACCTCATCCCAAGTCTTCTTAAACACTGAGCAGAAATTCTTCCTATCGATATCTGTGTTCAGGTTCTGCTGCGAATATATCCTCACATTCTTGTACCTTGACTGCTTCATGGACGCAAAAAGACCAACGTCTGCAGGCTGAACAAGGTGCGTTGCTTTTGCTGGAAAAATGGAGTGAAAAAACAAAATGTCGCGGCAGCCACTCGTTGCACAAGTAGTTTGCTGGAAAAATGGAGTGAATAAACACCGTAAACACTGGATATTTGAGGGAAAAGGCGATTTAGCAGAATAAAACGGCAACGTGACATGGCTTGATGAGGTTATCATTAGACAAGAAGGGGAGAACTACCTACTTGATTAGTCTTGTTTGTGACGGACAGTTCCCTCGCAAAAAAAAAACTACAAGAAAGCTGCTGATGAGTCACGTTGCAAGACACACTTTCCTCAGGTAACTTTGAGAATTAGCTCTTTCGAATGTATTTTCTCGACATATTGTAGATTATAGTTTCGGGCTCCTAGTTTCCGTTTTTGTCAAGTTAATAAACTAAAGGAGAAAGTGTAAGCCTAGAAGACTAGAATTTTCATTCATGCCTTGTTCAACTCGGGTTTCAGTGCAAGCGTGTTTTTCACAGACAACGCTCAGAAGATTTGTGAGGCCGATTTTTGAGACAAATAAATATAATTTGTTACTTCATTAGGTTTGTTGACTGACTTTTTTCAGCCTTGGCCCTCCATAATGGCTGCACTTTAAAAAATTTGGAGAGAGACACGCAACATTATTACGAACGGTACCGCGCCACTCAAGAAAAACCAAAAAGAAATTTCCCGGAGTCAAGTTAGAAGACTTGGACCAGTTGGAACAACTTTTCGAGGTGAATATCTTTGTTTATTCCCTGGAACCTCTTGCTGCTGACATCGATGATCAAGACACTCCACTCAACCCTGAAGTTGCCGTAGCCCATCTATTTCATCGATCACATCGTAGTCACGCTTCCACAATGTACTTGAATTTACACGAGGCCCATTTCTCCTACATCAAAGACATGGCCAAGTACTCAAAATCCTATGCCTGTTCCCGTTGCCGAAAACTCTGGAAACATGTGGGTATGCTTCATCGCCATGAAGTCAAATGCGATGGACAAGTCCATTACGAGTTTCCTGGAGGTATTTACAAGACGCCTAGAACCATCTTTGACCTGATTGAAGAATACGCTGAGATCGACATTCCCGAACACTTACGCTACTTCCCCTACTACGCCACCTTTGACTTTGAGTCCTATTTCAAGTCTGATGATACTCCTGAGTCCACCGATAAGTTAACATGGAAGTCTCGTCACGTTCCCCTCAGTGTCAGCGTGTGTTCTAATGTCTCTGGCTATAAAGATCCCAAATGCTTTGTCTCGGAGGGAGACTCTACAGAATTGGTCAAGTCGATGGTTGAGTACCTCCTCGAAATCAGTAAGGAAAGTTATAGGAAGATGAAAGAGAAATTTGAAGATATCTTTGATTCTCTAGATGAACTGATTCAAGAACAGAAGGTCCGAGATGGAGATTTGGATGAAGAAGATTTGCTGGTGTCGGACGAGGAGGAGGAAGAAGAAGAGGAAGAAACTGAAGAAGACCGTGCCTTTGTCAACGATGAACAAGTGGAAGAACAGGACCCCTCATTTTACCGAGCTATAAACCAAGAACTCGGGGATCCCACTCCAGTACCACAAAATGAAGAAGAGGAGGAGAAAGAAGGAGATAACTTTATCGAGACCTTAAAGAAAAAGTTGAAAGCACACTTGAAAGAGCTTCCAGACTTGGGTTTCAATTCTGGGAAATACGATTTAAACGTCTGTAAAGAATTCCTTTTCCCTATCCTTGTCAATCAAGAACCCGTCGACCTGACTATCAAACGCAACAACAACTATATGTGCCTCAAGACCAATCATCTCAAGTTTCTCGACATTACTAACTTCCTCGCTTCAGGCTTCTCATACGACAAATTCTTGAAGGCGTATGAGTGCGAGCAAACTAAAGGGTTCTTCCCCTACGAGTGGGTAGATTCCCTTGACAAGCTGAACGATCCCAGTCTTCCTCCACACTCGGCCTTCTACTCCTCCCTCAAGGGAACCAACATTTCAGAAGAAGAGTACCAGTACTGCGAACAAGTCTGGAGGGAAAACAACATGCAGACCATGAAAGACTTCCTCATATGGTATAATAATTTAGACGTTCAACCCTTTTGTAAAGCGGTGAAAAAGATGTGTACCTTTTGGAAGAACCGACACATTGACATGCTCAAGCAAGGAATCTCTATCCCTGGTGTAACCTTAAGATACCTCTTTCAAACCCTACCCTCCGACGTCACCTTCTCTCTCATTGACGAGAAGAATAAAGATCTGTACAAGATGTACAAAGACAACATGGTAGGTGGACCCTCGATCATCGTGGGGTATGATGCGAACGCTCTTTATCTCTGGGCCATTATGCAACCCATGGCTACAGGTCTTTTCACACGACGACGAGCAGAGACGGGGTTTAAAAGGGAAGGAGGCGTTCGAATGGCTACAGAGTGGTTGGAATGGGAGGCAAAGCAGCGAGATATCAAGATCCGTCATCAGGGGAATGATGTAGAGAAGCGGATTGGACCCAGGAAGCTTCCAGTAGATGGGTATCATCGAGAGTCCAAGACCATCTTTCAATTTCATGGTGAGTTTTATTTTATTTCCATTCTCTAGTATAATGTGGGTCTCATTCCAATTATATCTTTCTACTTTATCCATATTCTAATTCTGTGTTATCCAACAGGCTGCTACTGGCATGGCCATCCCTGTCATCTCACTGAGGATCAAGAATTTAACGAGCGGAGGCAGAGACCTATGGCAGAACTCTATGAAGAAACTAAGGCCAACACCCAGTATCTTCGAGACCAGGGGTACACCGTCATCGAGATGTACGAGTGCGAGTGGGTCAAACAAAAACGACAGAACCACGCTATCAGCCAGTTCCTCAACTCTAACCTTACCAGGAAAATGGATAAAAAGAAACATTTCACTGAGGCTCAACTCCTGAATGCTATCCATCAAGATGATTTGTTTGGTGTGGTAGAGTGCGATATCCGGGTTCCCGATCATCTACGTGACCACTTCTCCGAGATGTGCCCTATTTTCAAGAATACAGAAATCTCCAGAGATGATATCGGGGAGTATATGAAGTCATTTGCTGAGGATCATCAGATCATGCCGCGTCCACGGCGTAGCCTGATTGGAAGTTTCTTCGGGGAAAAGATTCTCCTTGCTACACCTTTGATTAAATGGTACCTGGACCATGGACTCGAGGTGACTAAGATTTATCAGGTGGTAGAGTATGATCCCATCCCATGCTTCGCACCGTTTGGGCAAGCGGTTTCAGATGCTAGACGTGCCGGGGATGCTGATCCTAACAAAGCCATCATCGCAGATACGATGAAGCTAGTAAGTAAAACACTCCAAAGGACCCTTTCTTAGGGATTGTTTACTTAACTCTTTTTTTTATCGACAGGTGGGAAACAGTAGCTACGAAAAGACCATCACTGACCAAGAAAGACATAGGGAGGTCGACTACTGCGAGGATGCCAAGACCAGTAGATTGATCAACAAGACAGTTGGATCAATTGACGAAGACACGTATGAAGTACAGTCGTGTAAACGACACATTAAGTTAAATCTTCCCTTACAAATCGGTTTTTTCGTCTACCAGTATGCAAAGCTCAGAATGCTTCAGTTCTATTATGATTTTATAGACAAGTATGTAGACCGTAGCGATTTCCAGTACTAAGAGATGGACACAGACAGTGCTTATATTGCCATAGCAGGGAAGAGTTTCGAGAGTTTAGTCAAACCCGAGCTGAAAGCTCAATTCGAAGCTGACAAACACAACTGGTTCCCGCGTACCGACACCCCTGAGAATAAAGCGTATGACAAACGCAAACCTGGTTTATTCAAGGAGGAATAGTCTGGAAAAGGAATTGTTAGTTTAAGTTCAAAGACCTACTACTGTTTTGGGTCTAATGATAAGTTTAGTTGTAAAGGCATCAACAAGAAATCCAATGATATCGATAAAGACAAGTATCTTAATGTTCTTCTAACCAAACAATCGAGTTCAGGAACCAACAAAGGATTCAGAGTCGTTGATCATGCCATGTACACCTATCAGCAAACACGTGATGGCTTCTCGTATTTCTATCCGAAACGTAAAGTGCTCGAGGATGGCATTAGCACCATACCTTTAGATATTTAAGTAATACCCTATACTAGTAATACCCTATACTAGTACCTTTAGTTTTTAAGTATGTAAATGTATACTAGTAACTAAGTAATGTAAATATATACTAGAAATAAACTATGTACATACACAAGAGTGTCTCCTTTTGTCTCCTTTTGTCACCTTTTGTCCCCGTTTTTCTATAAATATCCGAGTAGAGTTTGAGGTTCATTCAGTTTAACTTTACTTTGGTAACGTCAACATGGTTCGGAGAATCTGTCGAGATTGTCCTATTGAAGGATGTGGCTCTAAATATTTAGTGAAACTTTCTAATCATTTAGCGCAAGTTCATAATTTGTCGAGCAAGGATCGAACACCTTATTTACAACAAGCCAAGTTACAACCAATAACAGTTGTCCGTGATTATCAGACCAATCAGACTCCCAAGTGGGTTATCCCCAAACTATAAATAGGACTATTATCATCTCACTGACTCATTTGGAAGTATGGACATCAGACTGAAACATCCATTTAGCGCAATCGTGGCTGGCCCTAGCGGATCCGGCAAGACGCAACTATTGAGAGAAATTTTGCAGGAGGGAGAACACGTGATTCATGGAGCACCAGAACACATCCTATGGTGTTTTATAAAATAACTAAGATAGTACGCGCGCTCTCATTGGTCGACAGGTGTGTTTATATGAGAGTATATAAACACGGTTGTGACGTCACGCCCGGGACGATGTTTGCGCTGTCTTCTTTTTTCATTCTTTATACATTTTGACAAAAATTTATCCAAACACTTGAAGCAATGAAATTGTGAAAGCAGTGCTGTTTTCTTTTTAGCTATCATTTGTCGTCCCATCCTTAAACCACAAGTTCAAAGAATTGGCTTCTCTTCGACTTTTTTAGTCAAACGCGTGTAAATTTTCAGGATTGTCAACATTTTCGTACGATTATACATGATATTTTTGTCCTCCGACATCCTCTTCCCTCCCTTTATGAAACGATTTCTTTGACTTCTGGGAACTTTTTAAAAGTATACAGCTCGTACTAAGAGGAGAAAAACAACACAAATCAAGTTAACCGACCCACCTAAATTTCTGGATTTGGAGACTTTCGGCGAATCGGCTAGCCAAAATGAAAAAGAACAACGAAGACCAAATTATTGAATAAATCACAATTTATTTCATTACTTTCCTATTCAATTTTTCAAAATGATGATCTTTCACAAGCCGAGTAGGTAAAAAATCGTTTGCTAGCAAGTTAACAAGAGTTGAAGCATTAGCAAACATGAAATTCTTACCGGCGATCGGCGAACACCGACGGCACTGTCGACGAAACTTTGACTTGAGTTGCTTCAAAAATTCAATACCATGGACATTCGTTCATGGCATCAGCAACAATTGAAGCATCCATAGTATCATTCCAGTCTGGTATTTAACATTTTGCTTGATTTGAAGATCGAAACAAGACACACGCTATTTTTGCTTTTTCGATGCCGAATTCGCCTTTCCAAACTCGGCAAACTCGGCAAATCAACACGAAGGCCGTTCTTGTATGGAAAATTCCTTCGGCTTTGCAATTCTTAACCCGTACATCCCTTCATTGACATTCGCTTATGCTTCAATTACCATAAACACCAAAGAAGAGGTCAATAAAGTCGTGAAATGTTTCTTAGAAAGCAGTTTTCTCTCGCCTCCCCTTCGCAAAACTTGCAGCGAACTGAGTGAAAAACTTGAACACACATGCGATATAACACGCCCTCTGATTGGCCCGTTCAGACCGTCGCGCGGTAAGGAGAATTTATATATTCATACAAAATGTCGAAATAAATTCATTTTAAATCTTTCGCTTCAAAAAGTGAAAGATATTTTATAAAAGCAATAGAGAACTTTTTCCCAGTGTCTACATACTCTGATGCAAACAGTCGGGTAGGTTGGGAGAATTCTCGACTGGTTATGCAGCCACTCGACCTTCGGTCTCGTGGCTGCATAACTGTCTCGAATTCTCCCAACCTCCCCTCGTGTTTGCATCAGAGTATGTAGACACGGAAAAAGTTCTCTATTGCTTAAATGGAATCTACCAACCCACTTATGATGAGATGCAACAAACTATTCCTAACATCACTTTTGTAGAAGGCATACCAAATGACTTGGAATCCCAGCTGAATCCTAACCTCCGAAACCTTGTGGTGATTGACGATCTCATGAGTGAACTAAGCAACGACCGCCGTCTCACACAGATATTTAGTCGTTCCTGTCATCATAAGAACCTGTCTTGCTTTTTTGTGGTACAAAATGTATTTATCCAAGGCAAAGAAATGAGAAACGCCAGTCTGAACGCTCATTACATTTTTCTCTTTAAAAACCCAAGAGACGGTTCCCAAGTAAGTCACTTGGCTCGTCAAATCTTCCCGGGTCACGTGAAATACATGCAAGAGAGCTTCGAAGATGCGACCGCAAAGCCTTATGGGTATCTGTTATGTGATCTCAAGAACGACTGTCTAGAGAGGTATCGTCTCAGAACCAATATCCTTCCTGGAGAAACTCAATATGCTTACGTCAAAAGGGTATAAATAGACCAACGCAAACATTCTACAGTCATTTGATCATGAGTCGTCGAGCTAAAAAGAACTTCCACCATCTCCAAGTACTTGCATCAAGCCACCCTACTCTGACCAAAGCCATACTGAAAGAGGCTGACGATCAACTCATTCGGAGTATTTGCGAGTGTGTTTACAACGTTCTTCAAACCACCGTTCCTCTAAACCCAAAAGAAAAGGAAAAGTTACTTAAACACGACACACATTTATTGAAACTGGTCGATAAAGACTTTTCTCTAGATCAAAAACGTAAGATTCTTGTCCAGCACGGAGGCAACTTTCTTAGTCTTTTATTACCTCCTGTCCTTAAAGTACTGGAACAGTTTGTAATATGAATTACGCCAGGAAAATGGTCTTGGTCCCAGAGCAGACTTTAGAGCGTCTTCAACAAAGACAAAAGATCAGTACAGCGCCTTTGACCAATAGACTGAAAGGACTGGATGCAGACATGCATCATGCATTAGAAAATGAAGATATGACGGATGAAGAAAAGGTTAGGAGCTATGTCAACAATCTTCAAATTACCTTACGTACTACAAGAAAAGAAAAGAAGAGCCTTTCCCAGTGACCATGAAAACAAAACCCGACCTACCTAAGGAGCCTGTTAAAGAAGAGAAACCAAAAGTAGAAGAAGAAGATAAAATCGAACAAGAGATCTTGCGTTCCCTACCCAAGAATCTTAAGAATCGAGGCAAACTTTTGATTCACAAAATCAAAGAGAATCCCGAAATCATGAAATGGGATGATCAAGGTCAATTGATTTTCGGAGATCAACCGCTGGTCGGCTCTCACGTGGTAGATCTTGTGAGTGACCTTTTAAAGACGCGTAAAGGATTTGACCCTGTAGGATGGGAAACGTTTGCGCAAGGACTGGCCAAAATGAACACCCCAGAAGATTTGGTGCGTAATCAAACACGACGGATGGTTTTGCGAGATTTCAAGTCAAAATCAAGAGAAGACGAGACCCCAGCCTTTAACCTTCCCGACACACCACAGTCCATAGGCCCTCCCGTAGGGCCTACGAGGGTCAATACACGAAGGTCTAGGAACCAAACTCGTCCACGGTGGCTGAACTTTAATGGTTAAATGTAAACATTTAAGATTCCAATAAAGAAACTTATATTACTTGGATTGTTTACTTCTTGATACTTGGTGCTTTACATGTTTCTTATTCTTAAGTAATACATATGCATAATATTTCATGATAAATGATACACATAGCGATCATTGGTTCTTGTATTGGACGAAAATCGTATTACAATATTTGGAGTGGAAATATTTCGACAACGAAGTAACAAAAAGTACAGAGTATAATGTCCACAGACGTTAGAGTCTAGACTTTGAAGGCATTTGGTATTATAGGTCCATTCTTTACAGTGTTCATCTAGAAATTCTTGAAATAAAGGCGTATAGTCTTTGCGTTCTTGTCCATACGAATCAAAAAAAGTTCCTTTCTTGTCTTTGGTGATATAAACTGCGCACCAATGACTTCCTGGTTTGTTATGTGGGTCCACATTCATTACAAGGCAGCGGGGTAGTGAGGGGAGACGGTCCGAGGCAAAAACACCTTGAAAATAGGGTCGGGTATAGCGATCGGCTTGTAACACAGCTGCAATCTGTCTCGTATTCATCTAACCACTCCAGTTGTAGGTCACGTTGCGATTGGAGTCAATCTGAATCAAAGATTCAAACTCGGCGTAGAGTATGCAGTTCACGGTGGCTGCCAATGCTTCGCCAAACTATATACAAAGAAGTAGAAAGTCTTAAAGAATCGAAACAGGCTGTCGTCGAGGAAATGAGGGATCTAAAATCTGAAAATGTCGAACTCCGTGATTTTATTATGTCGTTGAAGGAAGAAAATAAGAAATTGGTGCAAGAAAGAGACTCTCTCACTCTTGCAATGCAAATCATATCGAGGGAGATGACGGCTTCAACTACTAACAATAGCGATCCGACACCTACAAGCCACAATAGAAAGTCCAATGTCAATGAGTCTGATGAATGGCAAACCAGTGGCCCGAAAAGGCGAAAAAAGAACACAAAGAAATCAGCTACCAAAGAGCCGGCTAATGTCGCCGAGTCAGTTAAAACCGTAATAGATCTAGAAAAGGAACATGTTAATCAGACTACATTATTAATCGGAGATTCAATGATAACAAACATCCAAGGCCAGCAGTTGGGTCGAGAAGTTGGGCATATGGTCGTTGTAAAGTCTGTTTCTGGCGCCACTACAAATGCCATGAAACACTACCTAAAGCCGAATTTAGAACTCTCGCCAGATCAGGTAATTATACACGTTGGTACGAACGATCTAAAGCACAAGGAACCGCACCAAGTTGCTGAGTCTGTCGTAGATTTAGCTACACAAGTAGAGAGCTCATCGGATGCTAAAGTTATTATCTCTGAGCTGGTTACAAGAAGAGACAAGCTTAATGAATCAGTGAAAGGAGTAAACAAACATCTTCAGAAGTTTTGCCGCCAAAATGGATGGGATCTCATACAACATAAGAACATTCAAGCAGAAGGACTAAACAAGGGGGGACTACACTTGAGTATTAGAGGTAATGAACAATTCTTTAAGAATTTTAAAGCTTATTTAAACTGATACAGCATACTATTCACTTGTGCCGTGCCAATTGAATATAAGATCAATGCGAAAGAAATCACAATAACTAATCAAAATGTTCGTACCTCCGAGGAAACATCCGAATCAATAGGGAACAATTATTTAGACAATATATCATTATTGCCACCACAACATGGTTTCAAAATGGCTCTTCTAAATATTAATAAGCTTCTTACTCGCTTAGATGTGCTTAGAATTTTGTTATCAAACAATGATTTAGACATTATTGCTATAAATGAAACTAAACTTAATGAATCGATCTCAGATAAGGAGGTAAACATTCTTGGCTATAATGTTGTTCGGCGTGACAGGATTGAAAATGGTGGGGGAGGGGTCTGCTTTTATGTGAAAAACTCAATTGACTATATAGTACGTAGTGACTTGAATATCGATTCCCTAGAAAATCTTTGTTTGGAAATTCGAAAACCAAGATCAAAACCATTTGTTGTTGTCACATGGTACAGACCAGAATCCCCAGTCAGTGTTTTTGCATCTTTCGAAACACTGGTTGGGAAACTGGACTCTGAGAACACCGAATTTTATTTGCTAGGAGACCTCAACTGTGATATGATCGCTACTCAATTTGATAACAATACACGTAAACTATGTAATATTGCTGATGTGTATGGGCTTCACCAGCTTATAACTGAGCCAACAAGGGTAACAGCTACATCTGAGACCCTACTCGATCTAATTTATACTAACTGTCTTGATAAGGTCTCGTGTTCAGGTGTGCGTCACATCAGTATAAGCGATCATAGCATGGTTTTTGTCTATAGAAAAGTATCTGTGAATGGAAAATCTAATGGCCACAGTACTATAATTTATCGAAATTTTCGAAAATTCAATCGAGGTAATTTTCGAAATGACATAGCGTCTCAAAGTTGGGACCAGATGAATAATTCAAGCGACCCAAAAAAATGTGGTTGCATTGGAAAAATACATTTCTAGCTATTGTAGATAAACATGCTCCTTTGAAAAAAATGCGTGTACGAGCACGTAGCTCGCCATGGATAACAGCTGAACTAAAGAAAATTATGCACGTTTGAGATATCATGAAAATTAAAGCTAGTAAATCAAAGGATCCCAACGATTGGGTTAAGTTCAAAAGACAACGCAATGTAGTAAACCGTGAGATTAGACTAGCCAAACAAGCTTATTTTCAAAATAATTTTAACGAACACACGGGAGACTCTAAAAAACCTGGCAGACTATCAATGAATTAACTTCTCGGAAATCTGGGAAACAACCTGTGACATCGTTGAAAGTGAATGGGGTATCAATTACAAACCCGGGCGAGCTGTCAAATGAATTCAATGATCACTTTGCTAGTATTGGTCCTAAGCTTGCAGCTGATATTGACTCAACTGATGGTTGTGACTATCAGAAATATCTCTCTCAAACGAGTCAGCGGTTTCAGCTTCATACAACCACTGCTGGCAAGGTGTTTTCACTTTTGAACAAACTTAACAAGTCCAAGGCAACTGGGCTTGATAAGATTTCTGCAAGACTCGTCAGGGAATGTGCAGATCTCATTTGCTTTCCAATTTGCGACATTTTCAACCAATCAATAAATTCGGGTATTTTCCCAGATGACTGGAAATTGGCCTGGGTTACCCCACTTTTCAAAAATAAAAATCGAGATGACGTCAATAATTATCGTCCAATTTCTGTCGTTTCAGTGGTAGCAAAAGTGTTCGAAAGACTGATTTATGACCAGTTGTATGCTTACTAAGATGAGCATGACATTCTAACTAATTCCCAATCAGGATTTCGTGCAGGTCATTCAACTGTTACAGTTCTTCTTGAAGCCACAGATAGTTGGGCATACAATATCGACCAGGGCAAAGTTAACGCCGTTGTGTTTTTAGATCTAAAAAAAGCTTTCGACACTGTCGATCACCAGATCTTACTATCTAAATTAAGCTACTATGGCATAGATGGCAATGCTTACCAATGGTTTGAGTCATATTTAGAAAACCGTTCACAAATTTGCTCCGTTAATGGGAGACTATCTAATACTCGTACATTAAGATGTGGTGTGCCGCAGGGAACAATCCTAGGGCCACTACTATTTTTGTTATACATCAATGACCTTCCGAGCTGTCTTTCAAATTGTGATCCTAGGATGTATGCTGATGACACCCATCTTACGTTTACGAGCAATAACACTGACGACATCCAATCATGTGTAAATCAAGATTTAGAAAATGTTTTCAATTGGCTAAAAGCAAACAAGTTGACTCTAAATATGACTAAAACGGAATTTATGCTTATTGGATCTCGTCAGAGGTTGAGTACATTCACAGCTCCCCCAATACTTTCTATCGGCGACTCTCCCGTTCGCCAAGTGAATACCCCAAAATCACTAGGCGTTATTATCGATGACAAACTAAATTGGAGTAGTCATATAGAAAAACTAACTAAGAAAGTTGCTTGTGGTATAGGAGCGATAAAACGAGTTAGGCACCTTGTCCCACAAGCAACCTTGCATCTTATCTTTCAATCCTTGGTACAACCTCATTTCGATTATTGCAACATTGTATGGGGAACCTGTGGTGTGACTTTGCAAGATAAACTGCAAAAGCTACAAAACAGAGCAGCCCGTGTTTTGACTTTTTCTAACTACGATACCGAGGCTAGCCATCTGCTGGAACAACTAGGATGGAAAACTCTATCGAATCAGCAGCAATATCAAAGAGCCTTGATGGTTTTTAAGTCAATACACGGACTTGCTCCTGATTACCTTTGCCAAAAATTTCAAACGCGCGAGACTTTTTATAACCTAAGGGACTCTCATAACAAGCTTAATGTCCCATTGCCACATACAAATTATTACAAAAAATTTTTCTTATAGTGGCACCATTTTATGGAATAGTCTGGCCCCAGAAATTAGGCAAGCACAGTCCCTTGGGCAATTTAAGTCCCTTATTAAACAAATTTAACGGGCACGGCATTCGTGGGAAGCAGCATTTTAGCTTAGATTAGAGATTTTAGAGTAGAGTAGATTTTAAACTTAATAATTATTTGGCTGATGAATTGACCCGTGTGAATAAAGATTATGTATGTATGTATGTAAACTGAACTTCGATACGCAGGTTTCCCTGTTTTATAGGGGAGACGTGGGGGCCAGCGGCAAGATCGGGACTCAGATCAAATCCAAATAAGGCATAACCTTTACTGTAATCTTCTCGAGAGATCTATGTCGTGGAATAAGGTCTCTGAGCCATGGAACATACTCATGTAACCCTCTAGATACTTTTTCTGTTCAAAGTTGAGTTCAAGAGCTTTCATGGGTGTGGCCTCTCCGTTGACGTAGACTCCAACATGGGTCGCTTTGAAATGTTGGAAATTATAAGGATTCTTGTTGAAATCTCCAACAAAGGCTGTATTTTCTACAAAAGCCAGGAAAAGGCGTCTAGGGATGGATCCTAGGAAAACATCGTCTGGTCTGAAATTCATATTTCCTGTGGGAATGGAGATGGATTTACACTCCACGCGACGAATAGGATAGAGGGCGGGAACGTTTTCCAGAGCAGCAGTGAGACCTAAAAAAGCCTTGTTGGTCAGCTTTACTTTGCGCACCATCAGTTTTGCTTCGAGGATTTTTACTCTAAAATCGGCATCGTCAGTAGGAGATAGGAGACAAAAGGCGTTCTTGCTGCGGTTGAGTCTGATGCGAGCAGTGACGCCATTTAAAATGAGTCGATCTTGGTGAAACAGGTCAAGATGTAAAGGACCCATGAGTTCGAACGGGGCACTCTTCTTAGTATGCTTATAACGTTGATAGAGCCCTTCATTTCTTGCTGCAGCACCGGCTAGAGGGTTGTTCACATCCACTTTGCCAGGGGTATCTTTGTAGAAGAGTTCTCCACTGAGTTGCGATTTCTTAGCGTCAGATCCGTAAGTCAGCAACGTGGTCATCATGGCTCGATAGGGGTTGGTGTTGGTGGATGATGAGACGACTTTATCGTTGAGGGTCAGGTCTACTTGGCTGAAGAGAGCTTGGTGAAAAGGTTGACAGGTCCTACTTGATCGTCTTCTACCAGATCGGCCCCATCTGCCTTTGTTATTTTAACCATGATGTAGAACCAGGATTGTCTCAGATCAATAAATTCATCACCACTACCCGAGATGTTAAATTCAAGGGGACCTGTATCGGACAGGTTGGATACAGGAAAGTGTTCGACAATTTGTCCTTTTTCAATCACTGTCTGAATACTAGTAGCTAAAAAGAAATCCAATTCGGACTTGCTGCATTCCGAAGATCTAGTGGGATGGGCCATGGTAGATTGCGTATAGATCTTTCTTTCCTTTCTTAGGAGGAGATGTTCTCTGTCTCTTTGCTGGAGCAGACTGATTCGACTTTGCTGCCTTTCGCCTTTTTGTAGGTTTTTTACCCCCTTCTTGCGATGCATTCTGGGACTTTAGCTCATCAAGGACTTGCCCGCCTATCTTTCTGCCTCGTTTCAATGTCGACTGTTTCAGATCTTTTCCTTGGCCAAGCCGACACCCTCCTTTAAAGCCGCTTTCCCTACAGTTTTAGCAGCTGCAGAAACTTTCGGAACAGCCCAACGAAAAAGGCCTTTAAGTATGAAACCTAAACCATAACCTCGTTGCGTTGGCGCTCCATGAAAAGCGGGAAGATTTCCACCCTTTTGCTGGGCTTGATTCATATAATAAGTCTTATAAAAGTCTGTCGATCGACCCATATTACTGGAAGTACGGAGACACTCTGCGAAAATGAAGTGTAGTCAACAGGCGTCCAGTTTGAAATGGCAAATTTTCGCCAGTCGATCGCTTTATATTGACTTCGATGGTGTCAAATTCTTTTCTGCTGACCGGAAAGTACTGCGGATTCACAAAAGTACGCGTCACTCGTTCTCCGTCTTTTCCTTCTACGGGGATGATCCTTAGTAATGGAACCTGAACATCGCCTACCAGCTGAGGCTGGATAATGTCGCAGTAGACGTAAAGGTCGTGGAAACCGTGCTCTAAGTCTGCTTCTCTCTCCGCAGTGATGGTACCCGTATAGAGCTTGTTTTTCTTGAATCCTAACATTTCTCCAATTTCTTTGAACAATACTGTAATATTCACCGCAGTTTGAAGTGAAACTTTGTGTGACAGTTTGTCATATGTCAACCGTGTATTTTTGAATTTCTTGTCTAATTTTTGAATTTCTTGGTTTATAACTTGAATAATACTTTCGATAGATGGGTAGTGACCTTCTGGGACTATGCAGGTTTTTGGCGTTTCATTTGATGTGGTCGTATCTTCCAAGTAGAAGCGATTCCAGAAATTCGCTTCACGGACATCCTCCATGAGTGGGGGAACTGGATTTCAACCAAAGCCACTTCAAAATCTTCTCCCAATTGAATGCGCTGAGGGAGCTAGACCCGATACTCGGAAAGAGTATTATTTGGAAATACATCCATACTAATGCAGAGGGGAGATGGAGATAAAATTGTGTGTTCTCCATGGTGTGCAGTAAGAAATGACAACTCAAACTACAAGTTGTATGAATATATGCTTTATTCACAATCGTTTTATATCACTGGCAGGGACATAAGAATTGAATTTCTCAGGGTACGCGAGCCATTTCACGAGATATTCCATTTTTCCTTTTCTCCTACGTTTGCCTAACACTTTTTCTATCTTGTATACGTCATCCGTTTTGACGATGCTCTTTAACTCTGACTCATAGAACACGCCTCCCAAAATTTCTTGCAAGTCGTCTTTTAAGCGGTAGACTGGGGGTCTTCTAGGTATGCGTTCGGCGATGGTAAAGATTTCCTCACTCCAGTTGGCTTTATACCCTTTGTCAAATATTTTTTTGGCGATGCTCACGCGGACACGGTCCCCAACTTGGAATTTGAACCGTACAGGAACCTTGAGAGGTTTTCCATACAGTGTATACCAGACTTGATCTTCATTCTCCTTGTTTACATCCACTGGGCGCATGCGAATACTGCGGTGATAGGCGTGGTTGTAAGAGTTGATAAGATCCGGTAAAACGTCTACATAGACATGCGTGTTTTTGTAGGTAAAGTATTTCCACATCTTCGATTTTAAAGTGCGATTGAATCGCTCTACCACTGAGCTTTTGGTCTCGCTATGTGTAGTGAAAAATCGGACATGCTGTTTTCTCAGATAAGCTTGAAAAGTTTTATTTAAAAATTCAGATCCTGTGTCTGTCTGTAAGATCTTGGGTTTCTGCGACTTGAAAATCTTTTTAAACGCGTCTGAGATTTCAGGCCCTGTCTTGGTCTTTAATGGAATGGTCCAGGTGACTTTACTAAAGACATCAATGCAAGTCAGCAAATACTTGTAGCCTTTGTTAAATTTACTCAGAGACGATACATCAACCAGATCAGCTTGGTACTGGACACTTGGACCACTGGTAATGACAGGATTGCGTTTAAAGTGATGCTTTACAGGTTTGTGAAATTGGTAGACTTCTTGTTGTTTAAGCCAGTCCCCTACTTGTTGACGGGTAATGTTCTTGATTCCTTTGCCGCCAAAATGGATGGGATCTCATACAACATAAGAACATTCAAGCAGAAGGACTAAACAAGGGGGGACTACACTTGAGTATTAGAGGTAATGAACAATTCTTTAAGCATTTTAAAGCTTATTCAAACTGATACAGCATACTATTCACTTGTGCCGTGCCAATTGAATATAAGATCAATGCGAAAGAAATCACAATAACTAATCAAAATGTTCGTACCTCCGAGGAAACATCCGAATCAATAGGGAACAATTATTTAGACAATATATCATTATTGCCACCACAACGTGGTTTCAAAATGGCTCTTCTAAATATTAATAAGCTTCTTACTCATTTAGATGAGCTTAGAATTTTGTTATCAAACAATGATTTAGACATTATTGCTATAAATGAAACTAAACTTAATGAATCGATCTCAGATAAGGAGGTAAACATTCTTGGCTATAATGTTGTTCGGCGTGACAGGATTGAAAATGGTGGGGGAGGGGTCTGCTTTTACGTGAAAAACTTAATTGACTATATAGTACGTAGTGAATTGAATATCGATTCCCTAGAAAATCTTTGTTTGGAAATTCGAAAACCAAGATCAAAACCATTTGTTGTTGTCACATGGTACAGACCAGAATCCCCAGTCAGTGTTTTTGCATCTTTCGAAACACTGGTTGGGAAACTGGACTCTGAGAACACCGAATTTTATTTGCTAGGAGACCTCAACTGTGATATGATCGCTACTCAATTTGATAACAATACACGTAAACTATGTAATATTGCTGATGTGTATGGGCTTCACCAGCTTATAACTGAGCCAACAAGGGTAACAGCTACATCTGAGACCCTACTCGATCTAATTTATACTAACTGTCTTGATAAGGTCTCGTGTTCAGGTGTGCGTCACATCAGTATAAGCGATCATAGCATGTTTTTTGTCTATAGAAAAGTATCTGTGAATGGAAAATCTAATGGCCACAGTACTATAATTTATCGAAATTTTCGAAAATTCAATCGAGGTAATTTTCGAAATGACATAGCGTCTCAAAGTTGGGACCAGATGAATAATTCAAGCGACCCAAAAAAATGTGGTTGCATTGGAAAAATACATTTCTAGCTATTGTAGATAAACATGCTCCTTTGAAAAAAATGCGTGTACGAGCACGTAGCTCGCCATGGATAACAGCTGAACTAAAGAAAATTATGCACGTTTGAGATATCATGAAAATTAAAGCTAGTAAATCAAAGGATCCCAACGATTGGGTTAAGTTCAAAAGACAACGCAATGTAGTAAACCGTGAGATTAGACTAGCCAAACAAGCTTATTTTCAAAATAATTTTAACGAACACACGGGAGACTCTAAAAAAACCTGGCAGACTATCAATGAATTAACTTCTCGGAAATCTGGGAAACAACCTGTGACATCGTTGAAAGTGAATGGGGTATCAATTACAAACCCGGGCGAGCTGTCAAATGAATTCAATGATCACTTTGCTAGTATTGGTCCTAAGCTTGCAGCTGATATTGACTCAACTGATGGTTGTGACTATCAGAAATATCTCTCTCAACGAGTCAACTTAACAAGTCCAAGGCAACTGGGCTTGATAAGATTTCTGCAAGACTCGTCAGGGAATGTGCAGATCTCATTTGCTTTCCAATTTGCGACATTTTCAACCAATCAATAAATTCGGGTATTTTCCCAGATGACTGGAAATTGGCCAGGGTTACCCCACTTTTCAAAAATAAAAATCGAGATGACGTCAATAATTATCGTCCAGTTTCTGTCGTTTCAGTGGTAGCAAAAGTGTTCGAAAGACTGATTTATGACCAGTTGTATGCTTACTTAGATGAGCATGACATTCTAACTAATTCCCAATCAGGATTTCGTGCAGGTCATTCAACTGTTACAGCTCTTCTTGAAGCCACAGATAGTTGGGCATACAATATCGACCAGGGCAAAGTTAACGCCGTTGTGTTTTTAGATCTAAAAAAAGCTTTCGACACTGTCGATCACCAGATCTTACTATCTAAATTAAGCTACTATGGCATAGATGGCAATGCTTACCAATGGTTTGAGTCATATTTAGAAAACCGTTCACAAATTTGCTCCGTTAATGGGAGACTATCTAATACTCGTACATTAAGATGTGGTGTGCCGCAGGAACAATCCTAGGGCCACTACTATTTTTGTTATACATCAATGACCTTCCGAGCTGTCTTTCAAATTGTGATCCTAGGATGTATGCTGATGACACCCATCTTACGTTTACGAGCAATAACACTGACGACATCCAATCATGTGTAAATCAAGATTTAGAAAATGTTTTCAATTGGCTAAAAGCAAACAAGTTGACTCTAAATATGACTAAAACGGAATTTATGCTTATTGGATCTCGTCAGAGGTTGAGTACATTCACAGCTCCCCCAATACTTTCTATCGGCGACTCTCCCGTTCGCCAAGTGAATACCGCAAAATCACTAGGCGTTATTATCGATGACAAACTAAATTGGAGTAGTCATATAGAAAAACTAACTAAGAAAGTTGCTTGTGGTATAGGAGCGATAAAACGAGTTAGGCACCTTGTCCCACAAGCAACCTTGCATCTTATCTTTCAATCCTTGGTACAACCTCATTTCGATTATTGCAACATTGTATGGGGAACCTGTGGTGTGACTTTGCAAGATAAACTGCAAAAGCTACAAAACAGAGCAGCCCGTGTTTTGACTTTTTCTAACTACGATACCGAGGCTAGCCATCTGCTGGAACAACTAGGATGGAAAACTCTATCGAATCAGCAGCTTTTTAAGTCAATACACGGACTTGCTCCTGATTACCTTTGCCAAAAATTTCAAACGCGCGAGACTTTTTATAACCTAAGGGACTCTCATAACAAGCTTAATGTCCCATTGCCACATACAAATTATTACAAAAAATTTTTCTTATAGTGGCACCATTTTATGGAATAGTCTGGCCCCAGAAATTAGGCAAGCACAGTCCCTTGGGCAATTTAAGTCCCTTATTAAACAAATTTAACGGGCACGGCATTCGTGGGAAGCAGCATTTTAGCTTAGATTAGAGATTTTAGAGTAGAGTAGATTTTAAACTTAATAATTATTTGGCTGATGAATTGACCCGTGTGAATAAAGATTATGTATGTATGTATGTAAACTGAACTTCGATACGCAGGTTTCCCTGTTTTATAGGGGAGACGTGGGGGCCAGCGGCAAGATCGGGACTCAGATCAAATCCAAATAAGGCATAACCTTTACTGTAATCTTCTCGAGAGATCTGGTTCCCTATGTCGTGGAATAAGGTCTCTGAGCCATGGAACATACTCATGTAACCCTCTAGATACTTTTTCTGTTCAAAGTTGAGTTCAAGACCTTTCATGGGTGTGGCCTCTCCGTTGACGTAGACTCCAACATGGGTCGCTTTGAAATGTTGGAAATTATAAGGATTCTTGTTGAAATCTCCAACAAAGGCTGTATTTTCTACAAAAGCCAGGAAAAGGCGTCTAGGGATGGATCCTAGGAAAACATCGTCTGGTCTGAAATTCATATTTCCTGTGGGAATGGAGATGGATTTACACTCCACGCGACGAATAGGATAGAGGGCGGGAACTTTTTCCAGAGCAGCAGTGAGACCTAAAAAAGCCTTGTTGGTCAGCTTTACTTTGCGCACCATCAGTTTTGCTTCGAGGATTTTTACTCTAAAATCGGCATCGTCAGTAGGAGATAGGAGACAAAAGGCGTTCTTGCTGCGGTTGAGTCTGATGC
This sequence comes from Scolanthus callimorphus, assembly GCA_033964015.1. Taxonomy (NCBI): domain Eukaryota; kingdom Metazoa; phylum Cnidaria; class Anthozoa; order Actiniaria; family Edwardsiidae; genus Scolanthus; species Scolanthus callimorphus. The sequence goes on from CM066911.1 coordinate 5,965,394, forward strand.
GAGCAGTGACGCCATTTAACATGAGTCGATCTTGGTGAAACAGGTCAAGATGTAAAGGACCCATGAGTTCGAACGGGGCACTCTTCTTAGTATGCTTATAACGTTGATAGAGCCCTTCATTTCTTGCTGCAGCACCGGCTAGAGGGTTGTTCACATCCACTTTGCCAGGGGTATCTTTGTAGAAGAGTTCTCCACTGAGTTGCGATTTCTTAGCGTCAGATCCGTAAGTCAGCAACGTGGTCATCATGGCTCGATAGGGGTTGGTGTTGGTGGATGATGAGACGACTTTATCGTTGAGGGTCAGGTCTACTTGGCTGAAGAGAGCTTGGTGAAAAGGTTGACAGGTCCTACTTGATCGTCTTCTACCAGATCGGCCCCATCTGCCTTTGTTATTTTAACCATGATGTAGAACCAGGATTGTCTCAGATCAATAAATTCATCACCACTACCCGAGATGTTAAATTCAAGGGGACCTGTATCGGACAGGTTGGATACAGGAAAGTGTTCGACAATTTGTCCTTTTTCAATCACAGTCTGAATACTAGGAGCTAAAAAGAAATCCAATTCGGACTTGCTGCATTCCGAAGATCTAGTGGGATGGGCCATGGTAGATTGCGTATAGATCTTTCTTTCCTTTCTTAGGAGGAGATGTTCTCTGTCTCTTTGCTGGAGCAGACTGATTCGACTTTGCTGCCTTTCGCCTTTTTGTAGGTTTTTTACCCCCTTCTTGCGATGCATTCTGGGACTTTAGCTCATCAAGGACTTGCCCGCCTATCTTTCTGCCTCGTTTCAATGTCGACTGTTTCAGATCTTTTCCTTGGCCAAGCCGACACCCTCCTTTAAAGCCGCTTTCCCTACAGTTTTAGCAGCTGCAGAAACTTTCGGAACAGCCCAACGAAAAAGGCCTTTAAGTATGAAACCTAAACCATAACCTCGTTGCGTTGGCGCTCCATGAAAGGCGGGAAGATTTCCACCCTTTTGCTGGGCTTGATTCATATAATAAGTCTTATAAAAGTCTGTCGATCGACCCATATTACTGGAAGTACGGAGACACTCTGCGAAAATGAAGTGTAGTCAACAGGCGTCCAGTTTGAAATGGCAAATTTTCGCCAGTCGATCGCTTTATATTGACTTCGATGGTGTCAAATTCTTTTCTGCTGACCGGAAAGTACTGCGGATTCACAAAAGTACGCGTCACTCGTTCTCCGTCTTTTCCTTCTACGGGGATGATCCTTAGTAATGGAACCTGAACATCGCCTACCAGCTGAGGCTGGATAATGTCGCAGTAGACGTAAAGGTCGTGGAAACCGTGCTCTAAGTCTGCTTCTCTCTCCGCAGTGATGGTACCCGTATAGAGCTTGTTTTTCTTGAATCCTAACATTTCTCCAATTTCTTTGAACAATACTGTAATATTCACCGCAGTTTGAAGTGAAACTTTGTGTGACAGTTTGTCATATGTCAACCGTGTATTTTTGAATTTCTTGTCTAATTTTTGAATTTCTTGGTTTATAACTTGAAAAATACTTTCGATAGATGTGTAGTGACCTTCTGGGACTATGCAGGTTTTTGGCGTTTCATTTGATGTGGTCGTATCTTCCAAGTAGAAGCGATTCCAGAAATTCGCTTCACGGACATCCTCCATGAGTGGGGGAACTGGATTTCAACCAAAGCCACTTCAAAATCTTCTCCCAATTGAATGCGCTGAGGGAGCTAGACCCGATACTCGGAAAGAGTATTATTTGGAAATACATCCATACTAATGCAGAGGGGAGATGGAGATAAAATTGTGTGTTCTCCATGGTGTGCAGTAAGAAATGACAACTCAAACTACAAGTTGTATGAATATATGCTTTATTCACAATCGTTTTATATCACTGGCAGGGACATAAGAATTGAATTTCTCAGGGTACGCGAGCCATTTCACGAGATATTCCATTTTTCCTTTTCTCCTACGTTTGCCTAACACTTTTTCTATCTTGTATACGTCATCCGTTTTGACGATGCTCTTTAACTCTGACTCATAGAACACGCCTCCCAAAATTTCTTGCAAGTCGTCTTTTAAGCGGTAGACTGGGGGTCTTCTAGGTATGCGTTCGGCGATGGTAAAGATTTCCTCACTCCAGTTGGCTTTATACCCTTTGTCAAATATTTTTTTGGCGATGCTCACGCGGACACGGTCCCCAACTTGGAATTTGAACCGTACAGGAACCTTGAGAGGTTTTCCATACAGTGTATACCAGACTTGATCTTCATTCTCCTTGTTTACATCCACTGGGCGCATGCGAATACTGCGGTGATAGGCGTGGTTGAAAGAGTTGATAAGATCCGGTAAAACGTCTACATAGACATGCGTGTTTTTGTAGGTAAAGTATTTCCACATCTTCGATTTTAAAGTGCGATTGAATCGCTCTACCACTGAGCTTTTGGTCTCGCTATGTGTAGTGAAAAATCGGACATGCTGTTTTCTCAGATAAGCTTGAAAAGTTTTATTTAAAAATTCAGATCCTGTGTCTGTCTGTAAGATCTTGGGTTTCTGCGACTTGAAAATCTTTTTAAACGCGTCTGAGATTTCAGGCCCTGTCTTGGTCTTTAATGGAATGGTCCAGGCGACTTTACTAAAGACATCAATGCAAGTCAGCAAATACTTGTAGCCTTTGTTAAATTTACTCAGAGACGATACATCAACCAGATCAGCTTGGTACTGGACACTTGGACCACTGGTAATGACAGGATTGCGTTTAAAGTGATGCTTTACAGGTTTGTGAAATTGGTAGACTTCTTGTTGTTTAAGCCAGTCCCTACTTGTTGACGGGTAATGTTCTTGATTCCTTTTTGTTTGGCAGCACGGAACACCGCTTGTTCATCTAGGTTGACCGCCATCAATTTCAGATCTTTGAATGGTGATTTTCCCACCACAACAAGCAAGCATACAACGTACTCTTCTAAGAATGTCTTGAAACGATAGGTTAGGAAGACTAGGAAGACATCCGCATCCCATGACAGTTGTTGTCAAAATGACGAAAAGTGATACTTGTAATCCTTTTATACTGTTTAGTGACAGTCATGCGCAATATTTTCCCGGCAAAGTCTACATTCCGCAGTACATCTTGGAGGACTCAACATTCTCAAAGGGTCTCGATAATCTTGAATCAAACAGTAAATCAGAGGTACAATAACGAGAACCAAAATAGCGGTAAAGAACATGTGTGTTCCACGGGGACCAACCTTGAAATGAAAGTAGGATAAGAAGTTCTGATATTTATAGAGCTGTACACCGGTTCCCATTCTCCTACACATAAAGAAACTAACTATTATAGAACTGGGTCGAGTCTTTCAGAAAATCGGAAGTGGACTGGGGAGAGTTGACTGCTAAGGGCCTGGGTCGAGTCTTTCAGAGAATTGGAGGTGGACTGGGGAGAGTTGACTGCTAAGGGCCTGGGTCGAGTTTTTCAGAGAATTGGAGGTGAACTGGGGAGAGTTGACTGCTAAGGGCCTGGGTCGAGTCTTTCAGAGAATTGGAGGTGGACTGGGGAGAGTTGACTGCTAAGGGTCTGGGTCGAGTCTTTCAGGGAATTGGAGGTGGACTGGAGAGAGTTGACTGCTAAGGGCTTGGGTCGAGTCTTAGAGAATTGAAGGTGGCCTGGGGAGAGTTGACCTCTAAGGGTCTGGGTCGAGTCTTAGGGAATTGGGGGTGGACTGGGTCGAGTCGATGGTTATAGGAGCATTGACCCATAGCGCCCTGCTATTTTTTCGAGTGCATACCCGAGATTTACTTCTGTCTGAATATGTTCCTTTTTAAGTCTCTTCTCCAGCCGTTTTACTTTCTTTCCGATATCTCGATTACGTCTCCTCTCGACTGCGAGCTCTCTCGCTAATCTTGTCAGCGGCGTCTGAAATTTTATATGGCTAATATCCGCCATAAAATTTGGATCAAGGCAGATTTGTAGACTTTGCGGAGGCAATGACGTTATCGCCTTTGATATCTCTTCTGTCGCCATGCTGTTTTGTTCGAGGTAGATTTTAGGGTCTAGTGGCGATAATGACGAGATCGCCGTAAACATCTCTTCTGGTGTGAGTGCTGCTTGAAGAAGGTCGTCTTCGGCGGTGAACCAAGCTATGGATACGTCTTGCGTGTTACTCATATTGTCTTTTGCTGATTTCTTGTGTGATGTTCGCTGTCAGGATCTCTACTGAAATAAACTACTCGATGAAATGTCTGCTTTTATAGATCCAAAACATCAGTGACCATTGTATTTGAAAACAAAAGACCGCCGGCTTAGTGTAATTAACGTCTAGAATTCTTTTGTTGTTTATTGCATATAAAAGACATGCATTTCAAAAGAACATGTGCTTACTGGTATTAAAGTCTAGAACTCTATTGTAGTTTATTGCGTATAAAAGGCAGACATTTCAAAAGAACATCTGCTTACTGGTATTAAAGTCTAGAACTCTATTGTTGTTTATTGCGTATAAAAGGCAGACATTTCAAAAGAACATCTGCTTACTGGTATTAAAGTCTAGAACTCTATTGTTGTTTATTGCGAATAAAAGGCAGACATTTCAAAAGAACATCTGCTTACTGGTATTAAAGTCTAGAACTCTATTGTTGTTTATTGCGTATAAAAGGTAGAATTTCAAAAACATATCAACACTTACGTCAGAATTGAAACGTGTGAAGTATGCAAGAAGTCTTTCAACAGTAAATATTATTTACGAGTTCACAAGAAGTCAAAACAACACCGAAACTTGGAATCTTTAACTACCAAATATCACCTGCGAATCGACAAGAAATCGGTAAGAAACGAATGTTATTGTGTTGTTGTTGTAAGTTATAAACTAATCCGTATTTGTTGATTTATTTACAGACAAACAGTATAAACCAAAGAAAACCATTACAAGGGAAGATGACAACCAAAGACAGCCAATTGCGATGGTACCACTGTGGTTACTGCAGAAAGGCGTTCAGACACCAGAGGGAATTGTTTTGTCATGGAAAAGTCGATCATCCCGGAAAATTTTACTTTTGTGAAAGTTGTGTATATACGTTTCAGAATCAACATAATTACAACGTACATCTTGCAACGAAAAAGCATAAGCGCAGCAAAAAGCTGTTTTATGAACTTATATACAGAATGTCTGATGCCGAAAAGAACCCGTTGATGAATTTATTGTGAACCTTTTTTCACCTGGAAACTAATGAGTTGAATAGTGAACTTATACATAGAATGTCTGTTGTAGAAAAGAACCCGTTGATGAATTTACTGTAAGCCTTTTTTCATAAGGTTATGAACTTGTAAGATAAACAACGCTTTTTTTTCACATTTCGATGTATCATTTCGTTTATTAAAGATCGTAATTCGAGTACATTTTTATTTCCTTTATATGTTCAGTTCTTATTCATACTATCACTTGTACAGATCAATTGGCAGGGTTCACAGAGCACTCCATAGTCCTGTAGAGGTCGTTCGCAAATGCGACATCCTGATTGTTCAACCTTGGGTTCGTCTTTCTCGTTAACATCGTGCGAAGGCTCTTCGGGGAGGGCAGAGGTCTTGATAATAGCGTCTTGATGATTTAGCTTATGTCGCTTTGGTGGCGATTGTGTTTCATCGATAATATATTCGAACTCGTAAATCATCTCTTCCATCTCGTTTGTTGCTCTTTCAAGATCGAAGAATTCTTCCGTGGTTAAAGTAAGACCATCCTTGGTAGGAATTTTCTTGTTATCTGGAGTCTCGATAAATTTTCTAATATGTATTTGAGTCTTCCCACGGAAACGTGTGACGCAAGCCCAGTAACCACGATCACCAAGTTTAAATTTAGCTTCCATCTTTTTGATGTGTTTCTCTTGGGTGGTTGGAGTAGAATGAAGGACCGACTGCGGCGCTCGGCTTATATAGTGTCCGAGAACAATAGCTTGTTGAAATTACAATAGGCTCTCCAATTACAATAGGGCTCCTCGCCACTAGGCTCACCCTCATGCTCACCCGCAAAAAAAAATAGTCTGTGACGTCATCCGGCTCCGCGGCTCCGAAACAGCTACGCGGCTCCGCACCGGGCTCCGAAAAAAGCTCCGAGGCTCCGAAAAAAGGGGCTAATTCGGTGCCCCCTATACTACTGGCTCTTTCATGCTTGCATGTCTGAATGCCTTGGGATACAGTAATTAAGTTTGTCCTAGGTAACAAAAGACAGTAGGTTATCACGCTCCATTATTTCCTTTGTCAACAATATGAATTATCATCATGTGTAAATAAAGGATCAGTGCAAATTTTTGTATCTTTTGCCACATGTTTTGAAAAGACGGCATTGCTGCATTATCTATTTTTACTTTACCAGCTGTATTTGATAAACATACTATCTTTGCTATCCATTGGTGCATCTAATGTTGTGCCACTTCATTTCACCCCTCCTAACTTAACAAATGTTTGTAGTGTCTGATAAACGTTTTCTTTCAGTATTACAATGATCTTAAAGACGGTGGAGTATTTGTGAGAGACTATGGGACACACTTAACTAACGTTCTACGTGCGTGTAATGCAACATGGGCCTAGGGCGTGTAGATTCGATCAGCTAATTGCAGCTAAAAGCAAAGGTGGCTCACAGATTCTGTACTTGAGGAAAGTTCAATGAGCCGTAAGATTGCTTGAAATTGCTCGAGAAAAAAAATGACACTTTGTTCATCGTGAAAGTATTTTTTCCTGAATCAAAATACGTATAATAAAAAAAATCATTGAATTCTGTTTTTGTGATAATATCTGGAATAAAAAATGTCTTGCCAATTGGAGTCAGGCTCGGACTTACGGCCTCGCCTGATTCCACTTGTCTCGACATTGTTTATTCCAGATCACAAAAACTTATCCAATAATTTTGCTAATTATGCAATAATATTGATATTAACTGTATAACATTGCTGCACTGTTTGCTACATGTTTTTTGTTCTGATACCTGGATATCATCATAATTCCGAGCTTTACTATTATTTACTAAATAAACCCCTTCTGGCGGCTGTAATATCGGCGGATAATGTCCAAGGATGAAAAATGAACAGTTGGCCGAGAAGCGAAGCTTCGAGGGCAACTGTGAAATTTTGAGGACCATTTTTCATCCGCGGAATTTATCCGCCGATATTGCAGGAAGCCAAGAATAGTCCGGTCAATTTAGCGTTTAACCTGGAAAAAATTGTAACATGGGATTTTTATTTTTAAATTCTCAGGAACATATGTGAGAAATACGTGTCTAAATTTTGTGAATATCTGTTCTTGGGAAGTTGGTCGAATTTGGGATTTTCCGTCTGCACGAAGGAAAGCCTGTTGTTTTCAGTGGCGCTTGGACAATGAAAGCGAACATTCGAAGGGAGGGCTATGGACTGTACAGCCGTAACGAGATGTGATATGGAACGAGATATCGAGCAATATCTTTCCACTGCATAATGTGATTGCATAGATGTGAATTTTGAGTTTGTTTATAACCAATTCTGCAAAATAATAACTAAATAATTCTGAGTTTTGACAAATCCCATATGATCCTTGTATTTCCCGCGTGGTGATACACTGAAGCTCGAATATTAACGCTAAAAGAAATAAACTGATCACAGCCGCAACTCATCGCTCAAAAATTATTTATTTAAACCGAAAAACCTTATTAAATCTTCCCCGATTTCATCTGTACAGTCTATAAACGTTCTCCCAGTTTCCGAAAACAAAAGGCACCCCTGATGTCACCGGTTGTTACTACAGTGAATAATGTCCCTTGCGTTACGAAGAATAGTCACGGACAAGCAGTAGAACTATTGTTTTAATAATAAGTTGATTTGAGTGACGTTTTTCCGTTTTATTTTCGATTATGTAAATTTGTAAAAGACAGTTTAGTTTTTTGATCGTCGACTAGAGAGGCCGCAAATGTCAAGGTTTGTATTTTCATTTCCTAAGTGTTAGTATTTTCTTTAAAAGTAATGTTGTCATTCGTATATTTATTTTAGAACCGCTATGATGCTATGTCGTTGTGTTGCTGAATCTGTATCGAAGTTTTTGATTTGCGATCTTCGTAGTACAGCGGTAACACCAAAAAATTAATCAATTTCCCTCGGTCGGATTTCTACGAAATTTGGATATGTTATTCCTAAGTATGTTTTTGACAATTAGTACCAAAAATTTCCCACGTTGCAATTTTTTCCAGGTTCGGTTTTTTTTTCGGGCTAATTTGACCGGACTAAGAAGGGGTTTATTTATTTTATATCCCACGGACTTCACTGAAAAACTCGAGAGAGAGAAAAAACACTGCGAACGTGAGAAAACCACTAAACTGCAGTATGGCGCAAAAAGAAAAATCGTAAGCGGTGATTGGCTAAGATATTTTTTATTCGAGATGTGATTGCTTGACACAAACACTGTCAATCAAGCCTCAGCGTGGGGCTAGAAGAAACCCGAGCGAATTCACAAAATAAATTTACAACGCACAAGTTGTAGTGCTTTCTCGAGTGCTTTTCTACAGAAATCTAGCCCAATTTTCGGGTTTTCAAGTCGAATTCCTTGCCGGACTGTTAATTAATTGTTGTGCTGTCAACTGAAGTATAAATTACAGCCGTGAAATGCAGAGTTGGACAAATTTAGCGCTGCTGATCGAACTTGGAAGTCGGCTTGCTGGACTACACTCGAAGTGGTTGAATTTTGGTTGAGCTGGTTGCACGTTGGTTTTCTCTTTGCCAAGTTACGACAAAAATCGTAAGCTTCTTTTTGTTTAGTTCTTTCATTTTTTTTTGCGAATGTCAAACCGAATTAACTTGGATTGAAACAACCAAAACCATTCTTTATTTTTTTACTCAGCTTCGCCCGAGGGCCGGGAAATCCTCACAGAGCGAGGCTCCAATTACGAGGTTCCCTTGTCAGTGTAGTGGTTAGTAGGTTGTAAGCCCTGCACTGAGAATGGCAACTTCCGACGTCCTCGTGTTCTTTAACGTCCCTCTGGTTCCGGTTAGTGTAGTGCGTGTGAGAGACGGGACCTACGGTTTAACGTCCTTATCCGAGAAGACGCGAAGGTCTAACCATTTGCAGATGTTAGAGCAAAGGCTGCACCTTCTCCTCAATTATTAGAAAAAGACCCTGAGTGTTGGCCCCTCCGGGGCATCAAACAACTTTCTTACCATTGAAAATGTCTCGCCTAGCCACCAAAGGTAAAAGCCCGACTCTGCGCCTGGCAAGAAATTTCAGAAGGAGAGTTGAGCTGGACTACTTCGGCACGCGTCGAAAACAATTAGCCATGTCGGCATGGAGAAGGCGATAATCTTCCCGATTCGTGTCCAGCTGCGTCTCGGTAAATCGCCCATTATCTTTGACAAGGAAAACCCCACCGAGAGAGCACAACAGCGGGTCGTTCAACGAGCGAGGTTCCAGTTCCTCAAGGAGAACAACTGAACTACAGCCTTCCATTTACCACCAAACGGCTCCTATAGGAGCCACCAAATAAATAAACGTCATGACTAAATGCTTCTACAGTTTTTATTTATTGTATATAACTTGTTTAAACCTAACAATCTTATACAAATAACTTGACTACGGCATCAAAAATCAAAGAAATACAAATATTTCGAACAAGAAATACGCTTGTGGTGAGAATGATTAAGTGGTTTAGCCCTCAGCTTTATATAATTCCAGAGAATTGATTGTTTGCATCACTGGACCAAAGTTGTTTAGTTCGGTCGGTGCTGCACGTACATGTGCGCGAAGAGTTGATCTGCACGCCTATGTTTTGCGTTGCAGTAAGGGCAAAAAATGTCTGAACCCCTTCCGATGGACGATGTGATGAAAGCACTAGATGTGTGTTCTTAGTCTTTTTACACTTTTAAACATCCAAGGCGTATGAACGCAAAGAAAACACGGATATTCGAAAGCTTTTGGCATGACAGTGGTTGACCATGACCCGACTTTTGATGTGAAGTGTGAGTGATGTCCAGGCTAGTCCAGACAAGCACGCGTTTGCCCGCCGTTTGTCTGTGGCATTCCTGTGGTCTTTTGTGAGAACCGCTGACCAAAATGTGTATTTGAAAAACGTGGGGTTGCTCAAAATACCGAGTAAATAATGAAAATGCGATACATTTCAGCTTCTTCTTCGGATATTACGGTAAGTCGAAGTAAAGGGGGAACATATATTCCTTTGCTGCAACTTCAAAAAACCCAACCATTCATTTGGATCTCTCTCAATGTCTTTTAGCCGGGACGGCGGTACAGTTTTTAAATTGGGTGGCCGAGTTTCGTGAAAACGTATGAAAGCAAAAGAATAGCCAAGCCTGAAGTTTATTGAGGCTTGTCTACGCCAGTCTTCACGTCGATAATTTTGTGAAGTCGATATATCATTGATTAATAAGATGATTTCAGTGCCATATAAATTTATTTCCCTCTTGGTCTTATTTATCACTAAACTTCTTATTAACTTCGTGTATTACTTCTTAAAAGCTGTCTACAATAAATATATTTCAAATATATATACTAAAACAATTGGACCTCAAGTACAAAAGGGCTACAGGTCAATAGACCATGCAGCCGAAGGAAGATACTAAAATAAAATAAAATTTAAAATTCTAAAATGTGTACTATATACAATCTATACAATATAAATATCAAAATAGTTGATTCATTCCAATTTAGAATTAGAATTCTTAGACATTTTCAACTTGACTATTGAACAATTTTAAAGTTTCCTAAAGTCAAAAGTCACTCCATATATGGGAACATGCTAAGTATGGCGCTCATCTTCTGTAGAGGACTTAAAAACCTTTGCGGCAACTGCTGCCTTTCCCCCATTAAGCCAGAAGTCGTCATTCCGCTTCCTATAAGATCGGAGGGGTTGCTCATAAGGCGTAAGGTTTTCCGCACGCTTTTCAAGGCACACAAGTGATCTGTTAGATAATAATAATTATTATAAATACCAGTGATATCTAACCTGAAAACCTAAAATTTATAGAAAAGTAAATTTTCAACACTCAAAGATAAAATTTGTATCCTGCATGGGTATGCAAAAATAGTAATTTAGTAATTGAATAACTCAGCTTACTTGCATGCATCCCAGCGATATATTGCATGGTGAAAGTATCTTTGATATTCATCGTTCTTCTTCTCTACTCCTAACAAAGGAATTTATCGGAGTTAGTACCTAAGAATATAAGGCTTTTGATACATTTGTGGCATGTCAATGTTGGCTCTCTACCTTGACCCGTAAACAACTTGAGGGGAATTTCCTTGTTCAGCATCTCTGGCACCTGATATATCATGACATGAATATATGGTGTTATTGGGCAAGACCATGGGGCATATTTCATACTGATAAGGAGTCTGCGCCATTCCAATGCCTAAAATAGAAATAGAAGACAGATTTAGGTTCACCATAATCTGACTAAAAGGACTGATGCACAATCTTCATTCCTATTGGATATACCTTCCCATGAAATGTGGACACTTCATCGGCTGTTGGTGTTAGAGAGGTGATAATACTGTACAGGGCCTGAAAATCCTGAAAAAATATATTTATGTCAAAAGCAATTTGAAAATAACTTGAATGTCACTACCCAAACATAAAGCCCTAAATACCCTTTCAAACATAACACACTGTATGTAACTTCCAGAAGTCTGCCTGTCCTGACAATGCCATCAAGCTTGTCAGGTAGGTTGCGGAGAACAAGCTGTTTCTGTGCCCCAGACAATGATGTCCACTCTATGCCATCTTTTCCTGGCCATGTGCTAAAACTGACACCGCAGCTTTTTAGCGGAGCTCCAGCGCTGGCCAAAGGTCCGCGCAAGCGGAGCACCATAACTAAGGGAAAAACGTATAGAATACTATCGAGTTGATTTTTGAACGTCACGGGCATTATGGATTATTTTGATGACGTCATTGATGACGAAAGGGCACGTGACTTTGGTGCAGAGTTCCTCTTATGGTCTTTGAAAGTTTGTCCAAGTTTGGCTTCTATTGACACGTAGGGCACAAAGCGCGCGGAAATCGGCACCATCTTTTGTCACCAGTCGACATTTACTTAAAGTTCACTTGTTGTTCTACAATCGTATGGTTTTGGTTTTCTCGATTTGTTTCCGCGAAGGCTCATTTTTGAGTTTTTAAAAAGCCACTTTGCTTCAAAATATGGCCAGAACCCGGCAAAATGACGGTTTGTGTTTGTACAAATGGGTTTGGAAGACAATAACAGTGCGGTAGTACACGTGCGAAGATGAAAAAGAAAAGATGGAGCTGCTGAGAGACAAAGAGAGTGAAAATTGAATCTTAGTAAAAGTCTACGCCCCGAGGAGAAAAGGTGAGGCATAAAGGAATAGCGATTTTATATATTTTTAACTTTTTAAGGTGATTTAGTCGTTGGTATGGTATCGAAAAATAAACAAAGCGCTGTTTGTTTACTACGCGCGAGTTCGTTGTTTCGGTAGTTTCAGTCCGGGATTTTTCATACTGCAATGCTCATCCGTGACCGTCAGTCGATCAAAAATAATATGACCTTTCACTATAATTTTTATTCGAGGGCTGAATACAGCATCTTTTGTATTTGAAGGGTGTGTATATCACATCTCTCGCTCGCTCTGAATCAGGTGGTTTCGAGTTCATCACTATCAGCCCTTGGTTGTTTAAAAATACTTGAGTTATCCAAGAAACCTACCTGATTTATGCTAAAGTTTCATCGGCTAAAAATTAAAAAGTATCTTGAATTATTGATCATATTATAAGCTTTGCAGGGAAATGCTTTCTGTTTCTCAATACTACAATATTTATTCTTGTCTATCAAAGAAATTCAGGAAGTACAATAGACACGCAAGTGCCAGCCCATTTGGCATTGAGAGGCAAACTAAAATGTTTTAACAACTTAAAAGTTGTCTGCCTCAATTGATTAGAATTGTGAGAAACAATATTCAACAAACTGTGACAAACACTAGATACATGTAATGCCAGGGAGAGGGGTACTCACTGTGACCTGTAATTTAATGTGGACCCCATTATAAAAACAATTTTCATGAGAAAAGATACCCCATTCTATGATTTGTACCCAAACTGAGACCTTGCCTGTTCTAAGCAGGTCAACAATAGTATATGTTTGGCTTTATATAAATTGTTTACAATTCACAATTCCCCTTATAACATCTTGATACCACTACTGCCAGATTGCTCTTCAAATTTGATTTGTTATTGAAACGTTTGAGCTCCCTTAGGCTACAAGGTAATGCTGTTACTGAGCAAAACAAAAGGAACTACAAAAAGGATTCTGGGAATAGTGGTATCAAATGTAATCAAGGGACTTGAAAATTTAAAAAAATGTGCCCTTCATTATTAAATCCCATTATAGAAAGAAGTTTGTTAACCATACCCTGTTCTATGTACTGAAGGAAAAATTGGGATGTTGTTTGGCAGCAATTATCCCCTTAGATCTCTTGTAAGGGAGTACCCCTCCACTGAACACCAGTACTAAGCTCTATAAAATAGTAATAATATGATTTTATCTCCCTTGACAGTGTTATTGGCCATTAGGACAGATCAAACAGCAACCTCCAGTGCTTTTGTGCTTGTCATGTGGGATCCTGCAGGGCACACAGCTCATGAAATGACTCCTGATTAACCAACATAAACACTGATTGACTAGGGTAGTGAAATGCTGCTACATATATACAAGCCCAAGTGTTACTGTATGATGCAAGGCTTGACTGGACCACCCTGTTGATGACCACATGGTCATTTTCACTGTTCAGTGATATCATGGATCAGATTATAAACATTTTGTTTCATATTACAACCATTAGACAACTTGACAGACCATTAAAAGCATTTGCTCATTGCATTCAAACCAAAACTGAACTGCAAAATAAGTGACTTTATAATAGAACCTAGAGTCACTGTCTGCATAAATTATTGTGTGACCCTGTTATAATTCCTTGAGCTTTTCCCCTTTCCTTCTCTGGTATCCACAGAAGAAACCACAATAAACTAAAATACACCTTTTCCTTGAACAAAGTTTCATGACGCCTTTTGTATCAGGCAGTGAACCACAAATTTGTCAAGTTTGTAATAAAATTATTAAATAAGCAAGCACTTTTTAGTAAACATTTGTAGGAAGCATAAATAAAAATGATGAAAAAAGACTACATGCACATTTGTTTTAATTTTCTGTTAGACTTTTTTGGAATAAAATCTTCAATGATTTTTTTTCTAAGTGGAATAGAATTCCTTAAGAGGTTCCTTGGGAGTTGGATAGGCAACTGCCTCATCAACAACTCTGTAGAATGTGTTTTCTATGTTGACTGTGGACTGGCTCACCTCTGCTTATATCCCACTTTAATCGTAAAGGAAATTGAATGAGTGATGCAGCAAGTAGATTTCGAAAATTAAATTTACCGCTTGGCAGACATTTGAAAAAACTAAAATGTGCCCTTTGACAACTAAAACCAGAATTATGCTCAGTAGCTTGCTTTGTATGTGACACCACACAGATTCCTAAGAACGCAGTGCTGGGCAAAAGATTCCACTGAAGAGGAGTGAAAGGTTTCATTCAGTCATTTTCTTCCAGAATTCTCACACGAACAAAGGAAAAGTTAATGAAACCCTTTGACTATATTTCTTTTTTGAAGCACAGCACCAAAGCATCCTCATAATGTGTGGTTCCGGAAATTATCCAATCCCCCCCCCCCCCCATTACAGAAGGGAATTGGAAAAATATGGAAATTTACCTGATCATTTCCATACAAATACTTTATTTTTCCTTGGAAATTCCAGAGGGGTGGGGGGTCACTTTTCAACACCCTTCCGTGAGGGGGAATGGATATTTTCTGGAACCACACAATAGAATTAATGATGTCTTATGGCCTCTTCTAGTGGAATTTCAAATTGCATTTTGAAGAAATGTTATCACCTTGCACTAGCAAGCCACTATGTGCTCTGCAAGTAGCCTCCCTGCCAATAAAAAAAAAAAAAAAACAGGAAAGCCAGAAACCTAGACCTGATATGCAAAAATGTGCATGTCTGTTTGGCTTAAAAAAAACTATATAGGTAGAAAAAAAAGACAATTAGTGTTTTCCTCTTGGAAAATTACAGTAAAATAGTTTTAATGTCATATGTTCCAAACACACCAAAAAAAGATATTGGAGGGTGACACTTTAGGCAAACCTGAGCTTTTGACTCAAGCTAGGAGTCTTGTGAATCACAGTGTGACAAGATGAAAGTGTCATGCTTTCTTACAGTCACACACCACAGGAACATCTGACATGCTTTGAACAAGTCTCTCGGTAATATATATAAAGCTCTGGTTTGTCTCCTGACTGCACATAGTTCTCAAGATGTACTCTCCATCTCACACCTGTACAGATGAGTTAATTCATTCATAAAATTGAGCCCTGTGACTAACTTTTCACTGAAGTCCCTATTCATGAAAACAAATACAAACAAACAAAATATTATTGCATGAGAAAAAATAATGGCAGTGAAATATTCTGTCACAGTGGAAAAATATTATCTATGTTCTTCTAGGCAGGATTTCTAGAACAGTATATACAGGGGTTGTACACATACAGTATCATAGTCTGGTCTGTACTTTAGTCTTGCCAGCGACTTTTCTTTCAGTGAACAACAATCCAGCAAATGAACTCAACAGTTTTATGATCTCAGCAGTCTGACTGCCGATAAAAAAATCCTTAGGTGGCGAGAACAAACTTTCCTGCAGACCGCCGCACATTATTTGTGATGAACAAAATGCCTCTAAATCAGCCAGCAGAAGATTTAAGTTCACGTTCTTGGTTGTTATCAAAGGATGAAACAACAGTCATTCGAATGTCTGGAGCTGTTAGCCGACTCGGACTTGTTTTCGCCACAACTTCGGCAAATTTCAGGACGATCCTCGTCTAAAAAGGCACCAAGGGATCTCCAAAAATACTCTTCTAGTTCCTGTTTCCTTTTTCTCCTGACCTGCACCACTGTATTTATCCCAAAACCCACAAACAGCTCGACAATCGATCCGCCATTTTGAATAACAAAGTGTACATTCACGCGCTACAAGGACTAGCGGGCGGTGCCGATTTCCGCGCGTTTTATGCCCTATGTGTGAAGCTTTTCTTCGGGAGATATGATTTTTTCTTTATTTTTCTGGTATTAACCTATAGCGTACGCCGCCCGGTGTCCGTCCGTCCGTGTACACATGGGAACCCTGTGGTACGCAAAGAAAAAATTATATCTCCTCAAGGGAACATGCTAAGACAACCATACTTGGGATATTTTGTCTATGCCACAAGGTGGGTGCTGTAACACGGCCACGTGATGTGACGTCATCGATGACGTCATCTATGCTTGAAAAATTAATATCTCGTGAAGGGAAGACTCTAAAACAACCAAACTTTGGTAGTGTCAAAAGCCTTTTGGTATAGACAGAAGCTCATAAGTAGGAGCGTGCATCCTACGAAATGGGTGGGTGAGCTATTTTTAGAAACAGTTGCGCGGGAAAAATTAGCCAATCAGAATTCTTCCTTACATTTGACGTCACGCCTCATCAAAAATTCAGATGGAGCTCTGCTTTTAGCCAGTGGCTAAATCTATTTTTACTTGCAGTTCTTTTCGAGATGGAAAACCGGCTGAAAATGGTATCTCTTTGCATGGTTTCTGACTATACAAGTTGAGTAAACTATAACAGATGGCTTCAGACATCAAGAAAAATTACTTGAAAACAATCTAAACGACTAAGGGAAAGCGGAAAAGAACCGCGGCCTCGCCGCTTCTTCTCACGGTTCTCGCACAGCGAAAGTTCATGAAGGACTATACATTTATGCACTAAAGCTGATGAATTTGGTGGCTACGGATGGATTAGGGAAGCATAAAGGATTTACAACGAAGTACCAGGACTATGTGGATGATTTGATTTTTACAAACGATCCAAGCAGGAAGGCGAGAATGAAAGTTTGTCAAAAACTTTACAACGTGTTCGCCGAAAAAAACTGAACACATATACAACTCGGTAAGCCGGGACTATGAACTTTTTCAATTCCTAAGTCGACATGGACGTTTTTAGTTTCTTCTTTTTGTTTTCATTTGTGTGAAATTATTTTTTGATGCACGAAATTTGTCAAGTTTGTTTTTTGTTTTCGAGAACTGGAGTCGGTAAGGACGTAGTAGCGTTGAACTTGTACTTGAACTGCTTGAATGAAGCACGGCTTGAAAGGGTTTGATCAGGCGTTTATTAAAAGGTAAACTTTATAAACGACAGAAGTTTATTGCTTACATTCTATAAACTATTTGAAAACAAAATGAATGGTACGGTGCGATAGGTGTAGCTGTAGGCACTGCATGATGGCACTCTGCGAATCGACAGGAAACTCGAGGAAACAGCAAGCGTTTTTTAAAATTGTCGGCCAACATGTGCCAACGGAGCACTGCTTTGATTTCCGTGAAATACATGGCAGTCGAGGATGGCATCTGCTTAACAACCAGTCAGTCTGAGGGCAGAAGTTAGCTTATTAAGTTGTCGATGTTCCTCTTGTAGCGTACTGCTTTGGTCTTTTTATTTGCCTATTCATTTGCTGTTCGCTAACAATCATAACAATTTTTAGCACTTCGTGGATATGTATGCCTGCTAAAGCCTGCTAGCTTGGCACTTCATCGTGTGCTTTGCTATTTTTGCACCCTGGCTCTAAATCACTAGACTAGTAAAAATATTTGCTTAATTTTGGCAAAGGGATAAAGTAAAAGCCGTTCTTGTCGGTCGTGTCAGAGGAAGATTTCGTATTTCGTGCGCCTGCTGCGTGTATGACGTAATTTGTTTACTTCTCTCTGACTGGTTGATTTTTCGCGCGAAAATCTAAAAATAGCCCAAGCTATAAAGCACATGTGAGAACCACCCAATAGGGGATGCACGCTCCTACTTATGAGCTTCTGGTCTAGATCATCAGATCAGCGAAATGAAGTGTGGTCACGTGATGTGACGTCATCGATGACGCCATCTATGCTTGAAAAATTTATATCTCGTGAAGGGAAGACTCTGAAACAACCAAACTTGGGTAGTGTAGTCTAGGTCACCAGATGAGCGAAATGAAGTGGTCACGTGATGTGACGCCATCGATGACGTCATCTAGGCTTGACAAATTAATATCTCGTGAAGGGAAGACTCTAAAACAACCAAACTTTGGTAGTGTAGTCTAGATCATCAGATCAGCTTAATGAAGTGATCACGTGATGTGACGTCATCGATGACGTCATCTATGCCTGAAAAATTAATATCTCGTGAAGGGAAGACTCTAAAACAACCAAACTTGGGTAGTGTAGTCTAGGTCACCAGATGAACGAAATGAGTTGGTTACGAGATATGACGTCAGCGATGACGTCATCTATGCCTGAAAAATTAATATCTCGTGAAGGGAAGACTCTAAAACAACCAAACTTTTGTAGTAGTCTAGGTCACCAGATAAGCAAAATGAAGTGGTCAGGTGATATGACGTCATCGACGACGCCATCTATGCTTGAAAAAAGATTATCTTTATTGCACTTTTGAATCATTCCATTTGGAGGAATTAATACCTTATTGTTTCTGAAGGAGGTTTTTATCTCACCTGACAGGATGCTTATTTTCGTCCCTGTATTTGTTGTGTCAATGCAGCAACATACCGAAGAAAACACTGTTGTATACATATCAAGAGACATTTTTTCTTAAAAAGCCTATAAGTATAAACCATGTATAGTACACATGGGAATCCCTTTCATTCGCACAGAAAATTTTATAACCGGGAGCTCCGCTTTTAGCCAGTGGCTAAATCTATATATTATTGCCTTGATCAAGATGCGTCGTGGTATGGTCTCTCTTTGGCTTGGATACATTCTCTTGCTAGAAGTAAATATTTAATTCTATGTTAAACACTGTATTACTAACTATAATTTTACAAAAAAATAATCAGACATCTTATAAGCCCTTAAGGTTTCTTATGAGCTTCCTCGCTTAGAATTATTATTATTTATGCGAAAAATGAATAAACTGACGATGGACTCACCTGATCCCAGACAACTGCCTCTTTAATTAGCCCCTCCTCGAGTCTATCTGTTATTCGCATCAGCAGGTGGAGTTCGTCGATCCTAATGGAGCCCAGATCAATTGCGAGAAGTGGTTCTGCTGTACAGCCAGGGTCTTTCACCCATTGTGGTCCTTGAACTCGTGCCATCCTGGAACTCTTGTAATGCTCTACTGTGTTACTTAGTTTAGATCTAACTTGAAAAACAATTAATGTTAGGTTAGACCTAACATGGAAAAAAAAATAATTTGAGTGAGTGCATTCATTCAACGTTTGTTCTACAAAGCGCTAATTGACAGTGAAATATGAGAGTACCTGTCTTTTGTGTGAACTTTACAGTATATGTAGGCATTACTTGAATTAGCACTCTTCATGCCAAGGCTCAGCAGCAGGAACTAAAAGACAACAGAGAGCAAATGATTAATATTGGGTTTAATTTAAGCTTGCCTCACAAGGCAAAATTTACCTTATAATCACCTCCCAGAATGACCTCAACTTGCACCCTTTTCCCATCAACCATGTAACCTGTTGTAAAGAAATTATACTTTTAAAGTAATTAAAGAAATATTACCCAACCAACACATACCCCAGATTAATTGATATAACATTTAATATTTCAAAGACACATCAAGATAGGGGGTACCCCTTTAGGACTATAATCCAATTGTTGTATAACCGTTTGCTTACCGTCTTTAAGCAATTCATTGATGTCTTTTAAACCATCCCTTAGGCAATCCTTTAATGCATCGTGTTTCTCAGGTGCCTTGACTGCAGTAATTGTGTGATTCCCTAGGATAATTCAAATCATTAATACAAAGGTAAACAAATTGCAAATCTTACACCTTGACCAATCTGCCATGCTGCCTCCCCTAAAATGAGCTTAATATTTATTTCATGTAGTACCTGCACTAGACATGACTTTTGCACATTCAGGATACAGAATGTTAGCACAAACAGTGAGCTGGACTTTGACAGGACTGTCCCATCTCCTACAATCTTAATCTATAAGGAGGATAAAGATACCATGTCACATATTCATTTTATAACATTTTAACATGGCAAATCACAGTTTGATTTTTTAGAGCATTTTGAAATCAGGGGGCATTAGCACTGTAAACACACTAAAATTCCCCCCTCGATCTGAATAATTCTCCACATCATAGAGTCAGTTTCTGGTTCTAAAGTCTCAATTGTCTGGGGCTGCTCATGGAGGACCTCCTCTGGACATTCTAGTTGATACACAAGTAAAAAATTTATAAGTATGTTACAAACACTGCATAACTAATATGACACCCCTGATGCCCAACAGCCCACCTCATACTAAATTTGCCATCATTATTTTGTCCTATTCTGTTCAAGTGCACACTGGCTTAACTAGTAGTCTAGACATACATCATATGTATCCTTACCTGTGGTCTCTTGGGTGGAGTTGATACAGGGGACTCTATTTACAAAGTACAGAATAACAATATAGGATTAGACCGAACTGAAATAATAGCGGAACTCCTGTGGAGCCCCATAGGCTAATGCGTGGGGAAAAAAATCAATTAAAAAATGTAAAAAAAAATCAATTAAAAAATGTAAAATAAAGAGTAACCCACCTAGTCGAAAATTTTTGGTTAATGGGGATCTCCGCTGCCCTTTAAGTAGCGCCGGCTCTTTTCTGCCCTGCCCCTAGACCCCAGTGCCTCACGGTATGAAAATTCAGGCCAACGAAAGGCGAACGGACGCCTGGCTGTTTTTCGAGTTTTTCTTCTGCTGCTTTTAATGGTTTTCTTGCAGCCCAGAGTATATACTAGGCACACAACTGTAGACGGACTCTCAGAAAATATAACCTTTGGGTTATCTGTCTATGGCTGTTCACAAACTGGACTTGGATTAGTGATCGATAAAGTTGTCTTGCCCGGATCTGACAAAACGGAAAGAAGTCAACCAGTCGAGAGGTTTATTCTTGCTATGAAAAGCTTTTTGAGTAACAACACAAGGGAAATAATCTCCAGCTTTGTTTTAGCTAAAGCACGGAAAGAATTAAATTGTGAAAAAGAAGCATTTCTCGTGGAATTTTAGCCACGGTTGTATCATCGACGCTCGTGAATTACAAGTCACTCAAGCTCTAAATACGAGAAAGAACAATGTACTGCGACTCGTTTTCTCGACAAAGAAATACCGGAAGGTGCATTGCTTTGGCAGCAATATTCAGGTAAGCTTTTAAGTTAAGCTTCTTTTCGAGCTTATTGGTTTTGTGTGACTGACCAATTTCTCACTGAAGAAAAAAAAAATGTTCCTCTTTGCTGCATGGCTGCAGATGTGAGATCAGTTATTCTAATTAAATGCAATCAAGAGAGTAAATTAATGCTATATTTTATGGCAGTAGCAAAGGATTATTTTTGAGTTTTGACTTTCTGAATAAAACCCCCAAAATTTAAGTTATGTTTTACCTGTGTGCTTCAGCTTGCTCTGATTCACACACATCAACTCATACACACACAAAAAAGGAATAAAATGAATATTCAAAGCTGAGTTTAGTGGATGGAAAATTGCTGTGTTTTTGCCGAACAACAATGTTCACTGCTAAAAAGTCCCAGGAGGTGCGGCATGGCTGTCAGGTCTCAACATTTCTCACCAATGAGCCTTGTACCTTGCATCCTGTGCTAAGTCCAATAGGATTGTAATAGTGATTACATGAGACCAGTATTTACTGAGATCACTCCTGAGTTGATATTGGTCTCATGTAATCATCACCTTTTGTGATTGTGTTTATGTGAGACCGGTATGGACTCGAAAGTTGTTCGTGTCTGGTCAGCAACCAAAATGAACGTGTGCAAGCCTCTGGACTTTTTTCCAGACTGACTTCATGTATATGCATGTAAATAAATTTATGAGAGCCAATACTGCTACACCGCTACAAACTTAGAGTGGATCACAGATCACTCTGAGTTTGTACCAGTATCATGTAATCACTGCCTTAGATATCCTAACAAGATTCCGAAGTACAATGTAAGGGGGAGGCATGCTCATGCACATTTTGAAAATATTTTCTGATTTACTTTTACCTGTAATAGGCTAGGGTTATAGATTTGCATCCACCACCAATACATGTCCCAAGTCGAGTTACCGCTTAAAATTGTCATTATTTTATCAAATGTCATTTTTTTTAAATCAAATTTCACTTTGTCACATGAAAAAGCAAGTTTCAGGTTTTTATACACCAACAATAAACTGTATTTGCTATGTTTTCACTTTTGTTTTACTTTATGTTGGCTAAAGTATCTAATGAATAATGAATTCATTAACAATGAATGATCAGTTATGCAGACTTTGAAATCCTGGTGCGGGTTGTTCAAAGGTGGATTAAATTTAAACCAGGTTTAGTTCTGAACAAAACCATCGAGTCACCGTGGTAATTAATCCTGGATTAGTGCTAAACCACTTTCGAGCAACTGGACCCTGATCAAGTCCGAATAAGGGGCATTAAATATTACCTCAAGACCTCAGTCATGGTGTTTCACAATCCAGACCTCTACTAAGCCTTACTTATCTAACAACTCAGGCTGTCATGTACTAGATATCCTAGTTTGATTTTGATTCTTTTTTTTTTATAGTTCATGGTGCTGATATTCTGTGGTACATTAGGGCTGGTTAAATGAAACACATGCAAGACAATAGCAAGGCTTTCCAGTGCCTGAGGTACTAGTAACCCCTGGAACCCACTGGTATTCTGAGGTCCTTAAGAGTGAAAGTGATTTCCTGGTGTTCCCTACTGTACGTTAACAGTTACTTTAGAGCTAGCAAGTTTGTGCATTCTACAACAAGAATATATTCCCGCTCTGGAAGAATTTCCAAATCTGTTCCATTGTGGAGGAAAGGTATTTTTCTGGAATCACATTATTGTTCTATTGTGCCCTGTAGTTGTGCCCTGGATAGTTGTGTTAAAGATGCAATAGATTCCCTGGACTATAGGTTTGCTCATTCCTGATTGGTTTAATTACCAAAGCATATGGTTTCTCATATCATCACTGTATTTTTCACCGGAAATTCCAGAGAGGTGTGGGCTCACATCTCAAACCATTTCCATGGGAGGGGTATAGATAATTTCTGGAATCACACAATAAAACTTATAGCGGAGCTCCTGAGCGGAGCACCATACATAAGGAAAAGTGGTATCAGAATTCAGACGTATAACCATCAAGTCGCTTTTGAGTGGTTTCAGAGGTTTTTGCCAATTTCAATGACGTAAACAGTGACGTCATGTCACGTGACTTTGACAATAGACAGGTATGAATCTAAAGACAACTTTTGCCAAGTTTGGTCGTTATTGGAGCTTTCCTTCTGGAGATATGATTTTTTCTTTTCATTCCTGAATAAAACGTATAGTGTAATTGTGTGTTTGTGTGTCCGCCCGGCACACAGGCATCCCAATTTCAGGCGGGAAAATAGGCAAGAACGCACACGCGCGTGCGCGCTTCTCTTTTTGTCGCCTTCGTGTTTAGTTGTAACGGAGCTCCGGCCCGGCGCTAGTTGACCAACATCATTGGGTTGATTAAAGTTATGTTAGAAGCAAGGGGCGTGCACCACCTAGGTCGTCACGCGGCATGACGTCACCGATGACGTCATCAAAACTAGAAAAGTCGATATCTCAAGAAGGCAACGTCGTTAGATGACCAAACTTGGGTAAAGTTATCTTAGAGGTAAGGGGGGTGCACCACCAAGCTCAAGTGGGATGACGTCATCGATGACGTCATCAAAACTAGAGAAGTCAATATTTCAAGAAGGTAACATCGCCAGGTGACCAAACTTGGGTAAAGTTATCCTGGAGGCAAGGGGGTGCACCACCAAGGTCACGTGGCATGACGTCATCGATGACGTCATCAAAACTAGAGAAGTCAATATCTCAAGAAGGTAACATCGCTAGGTGACCAAACTTGACTAAAGTTATCTTAGAGGTAAGGGGGTGCACCACCAAGGTCAAGTGGGATGACGTCATCGATGACGTCATCAAAACTAGAGAAGTCAATATTTCAAGAAGGTAACATCGCTAGGAGATCAAACTTGGGTAAAGTTATCCTGGAGGCAAGGGGGTGCACCACCAAAGTCACATGGCATGACGTCATCGATGACGTCATCAAAACTAGAGAAGTCAATATCTCAAGAAGGTAACATCGCTAGGAGACCAAACTTGGGTAAAGTTATCTTAGAGGTAAGGGGGGTGCACCACCAAGGTCAAGTGGGATGACGTCATCGATGACGTCATCAAAGCTAGAGAAGTCAATATCCCAAGAAGGTAACATCGCTAGGTGACCAAACTTGGGTAAAATTATCTTAGAAGTAAGGGGGGTGCACCACCAAGGTCAAGTCGGATGACGTTATCGATGACGTCATCAAAATAGAGAAGTCAATATTTCAAGAAGGTAACATCGCTAGGTGACCAAACTTGGGTAAAGTTATCTTGGAGGCAACGGGGGTGCACCACCAAAGTCACGTGGCATGACGTCATCGATGACGTCATCAAAACTAGAAAAGTCGATACCGCGATGACAGTAATGCTGGTATGTCAGTAATGATTCGAGCAAGTCCTATAGCGGGCAAACATTTGTCATTCTCCATTGATGACGTCATCTATGCTTAAAAAATGAATATCTCGTGAAGAGAAGACTCTAAAACAACCAAACTTGGGTAGTGTGGTCTAGGTCACCAGATGAGCGAAATGAAGTGGTCACGTGATGTGACGTCATCGATGACGTCATCTATGCTTGAAAAATGAATATCTCGTGAAGAGAAGACTCTGAAACAACCAAACTTGGGTAGTGTGGTCTTGGTCACCAGATGAGCAAAATGAAGTGGTCACGTGATGTGACGTCATCGATGACGTCATCTATGCTTGAAAAAATAATATCTCGTGAAGGGAAAACTCTAAAAGAACCAAACTTGGGTAGTGTGGTCTAGGCCACCATATGATCGAAATGAAGTGGTCACGTGATATGACGTCATCGATGACGTCATCTATGCTTGAAAAATGAATATATCGTGAAGAGAAGACTCTAAAACAACCAAACTTGGGCAGTGTGGTCTTGGTCACCAGATGAGCGAAATGAAGTGGTCACGTGATGTGACGTCACCGATGACGTCATCTATGCTTGAAAAATGAATATCTCGTCAAGAGAAGACTCTAGAACAACCAAACTTGGGAAGTGTGGTCTAGGTCACCAGATGAGCAAAATGAAGTGGTCACGTGATGTGACGTCATCGATGACGTCATCTATGCTTGAAAAAATAATATCTCGTGAGGGGAAAACTCTAAAAGAACCAAACTTGGGTAGTGTAGTCTCGGCCACCATATGATCGAAATGAAGTGGTCACGTGATATGACGTCATGGATGACGTCATCTATGCTTGAAAAATTAATATCTCGTGAAGAGAAGACTCTAAAACAACTGAAAATCGACTGTACGCGACTTCAGAACTGTGCTACGCAAATGGAAATTTGTTTACAAAAAGCCAGGGAGTACAAGACAATGTCTGAGCCGTATCTGAAGAAATCAGAAGAGTGTCTTCCTATCATCTAGAAGTCCAACCAAGATTTTAGCTCCGAGTAGAATGCAATATGGCTGTGCATTCCTTGCGAAGTCATTCTTCATCTGGTCTCTCCATTTCTTTCACAAAGCCGAGGCGTTTTAATAACTGGGCAGTGACTTTTTGAAGAGTGAAATTAACTGGGAGAAGCCCTCATTTCCACTACGGCAGAAGCTATGAAGGGACGGTTTTATTTGTAGAAAAAATTAGCAACACAAAGTCGCGTCTTTAATGGCCGTCGAGCAATTCGTGGTTCAAAATTCCTGGATAAAGCAGTGTTTAGTGGGAGATGGCAGGACATTCACAGTTCCGAGGTTGTTTCTATACACGGGAGAAAAAACTACTCGGGATGAAGGTAGGAACTAAAAGTTCAAGCATTTAACTTTTGAATCCTAACTAGAAGGGCGGCTAGAACAAAGCCGGCGGCGTGACATTGAAACGCGAAGTTGTTTTAGCTTCAAAATAAAATATGCATTTGAGTTAATATGCGACCCCGAAAATCTCCAGAATTCCTTTAACTTTCTAATAAGGCTAACTATTGCTTGAGCCGTGTGTGTTGAGAAAAACATTAGGTTTCTGCACGCTCAGTGGCATTTCTTTCACAATCAAAACAAGAACCACGAGGTAGCTAAAGAAAAGTGAGTTAAACAAACGCCTGTCAAGACTAACATATTATCATTATTCTGATTCACAGATAAATAAGAAAGCCGAAAAACGTACTGTATTGTATCGAGCGGCACACAAGAAAACCACTGCTCGCTGCTGATCCCTGCTGCTGTACATTTGGCTGGCAATCAAAACTACTTTACTTGAGAATATGGTGATGGAGCCGTGTTCTCTTTGCTGCCTTGGATCTTCGGCAACAGGACAATGACTTATGGTACTGAAGTTGTTTACTTTAGCCTAGTTTCCATATAGTCTTATCTGTCGTATCTGTCTCATCAGTCGACCATGAAACAATTGAAAATTGGAATTCTCTATTTCATATCCTCTTATTTCATAGTGTACTACTCTGTTGCTGTTGTTGTTATTGTTTATTTATTTATTTATTTTCTTTATTGTTAGTTAATTATTCTCCTTTGTTTGTCTCTACCTTAACTATAACTCCTATGAATTGTAAATGACTATTATCTGCTTGACCACTGTTACCTAACTTGATTAACTCTGCTATTTTTAGGTAACTGTGATCCTCTAATTAAGTTAATACTTTAATTCATAACTTTTCTTGAACTGTATCCTGTTACTACAGAGGGCATTAAAGTATTGTTGTTGTTGTTGTTTCACGGTTGACTGATGAGACGTCAGATACGACAGATAAGACTTTATGGAAACTAGGCTTAAGGGTTTCTTGTGCACAGCAGAAGTTATTGAATTGGCACTGTCTACTATTTAGAGTGAATACATAAAACCTTATGATAATATGATCACAGTCTCGCATGGTGCAAATGATAAAGGGAGGGTCGTTATTTTTTACGCAAATGTTGTCACAGGGCCATAGTGATTATTGCGTCAGGGAGGCCTGTGCCCCCACAGTTTTTCCCCAGTAAATTCCCCCACACATGGGTTAATTCTACATGCTGGGCTCTAAATTTCCACCGCGCATCGTGCGCAAGAGATTTTAAACTTTCCCTAAAAGCTGACTTAAGTTGTTTATATGTTGTCTCCCCCCCCCCCCCCCACTAGTTTTTTTTAGTGTTTGGAGACTAATGCTATGGCTGAACTACACTGAACTTGGCAAGATTTTAGCAACATAATGTACAGATGTATGTTAAACATAAATACACACATAAGAGAAATTATAAAATTCTGACTCCACCAATATTTCAACTGTACAAGATACTCTAATAGTATCACTCTACCCTACTTTATCTATCCAAAATATATTGGTCAGAATTTTTAAATTCTCTTGTGTGTAGTTATTATTAATTTAGAATTAATAGTCTGTTGAAGTTTAGGATATTTGTGAGTATTTTATGTAAAACATACGTACAGATGAAGTAACTTTCGGATTCTTTTTCCCTAAACAAAAGACATCATCGAATCTGCTATTATTACATGAAAATGGATTTTAGAAAGTAATAAAAATGTCTTTTTAGCAATATCTAGATCCAGTGAATGATGGGGGAGGGTCACCATTAATTATGTCACCACATTTGGGAGGGCCAACATTTTTCCTGCATCTTGTCAGGGGAGGGTTTCCAAAAAAAACATGTACATGTAGACCAAAACAGAAATGCACCAGCCCTTTCCCCCTCTAGTTTATGACCAGTCCCTTAGTTGTAATTGCACAGTGCACACATAGGTTGGTTTAGACATAGCTTTTCATACCCTTGTCCCAGGGTGAAGTTTTCCGTGTTTTCGAACCAAGTTTGAAGTTGTATTTGGGTTATATTTTCAATGGTAGTTTGTTTATACTTGCTGCAGGTTGACCTCATAGGATGCTCTGTTTCTTGCTGAAACTTCACCCTGGGGACATTGACTAGGATTCTCAGTTCTATCAATCAAAGGCGGACCTTCAGGGCCTCCTATCATTGGATGATGAATTAAGCCCCTTCTCATTGGCAGCAGGATTAGTTCAGGAACAAGATCGTGCCAATCATCTCCCCTTGAATAATACAATGTGATCATTCGGGAACTAAACCTGCTGCCAATGAGAAGGCGCCAAACGCGGCATCCAATGATAGGAGGTCCCCGAAGCCCCGCCTTTGGGACTGACGTTTTTGATTGATAGAACTGAGAATCCTAGTGAGTGTCCCCAGGTGAAGTTTCAGCAAGAAACAGAGCAAGACTAGAATCACTGAGGCAAAACGAACTACCATTGAATTCACCCAAATACGACTTCAACTTGGTTCGAAAACACGGAAACTTCACCCTGGGACCAAAAATGGTATAACTTTCATTGAGTTGGTGTGATACAAAATCATGTAGCACCCCTATAAGTGATACCCATGGGAATTGATTTTGTTTTGATTAATTGCTCTAGATTTCCATGAACTGATGGAAGATACCTCATATGAATCTCCATCTTCATAATCCATAATCTCATTGTAATGTGTAATGCATGGTACATAGACATAGATAGTACTCACTGTGTGTGGTTTCCAGAAAATATCCCCCCCCCTCCACGGAAGGGATTGGAAACGCCAGAGTAATTGGGGGGTCAACTATCCTGACTTTTTCCATACAAATACTGTATTTTATTTTTTGATGACTTCTTTATTTATTTTATTTTTTATTTTTTGGTGGGGGGGGGGGGGGGGGGGGTACTTTTCAACACCATTCCATGGGAGGGGGATGGATATTTTCTGGAAGGTCCACACAATGCCAGATTATCAAATACTCATCTCCCATGGTGGGTTTTGCACACATGGAAGGTAGTTTTATTTATTTCAAGGGGTGGGGGAGAGGGGTGGGGGAGAGGACTGGGAGAGGACTGGTGAATTTCAGCACTGTTTTCAATAAAGTGTTGGCCCTCCCTTGTATTTTTAGGGAAAACATCTTCCCCCCCCCCCCCCCCCCATCTGCAGGGGTCTAGGAAAGGTGCAAACCTCCCCTCACCTTGTTATACGTTTTGCTCCAAGGCTTCTGAGAAGACTATGCATCATGAAAAAAGTGTATATATAAAATAGTAGTTTAAGTTATGAACTAGGAGGTATTAAATGGACAATTAATTAAATGGAAAGTAACAAGCAAGAGAATGGTGTGCCCTCCCCTGAAAAGCTTTCATATAGGTATGGCCTTACCCTTGTGCCTCCGTACCCCCACTCCCAACCACTTAAAAAAAATGTTCCTTCCCTTACAATTGGAATTTGCAATAAATGTTACACAGAAATTCAGTCAAATTACCAAAATTGACAAACAACTACAGTATTCTGAATTTCTCTGCTTATTCATGTTGGGTATTTTCTGGGGTGAGACATTTTAATAAAAATACAATGACACGTAATAATATGGTACATGTATGGTATGTATATGTTGAAATATTAAAACAGCTCATGACAAAGAAAAGCTTTTCTCTTGATTACACTGTTGCACCTTGTTAGAATTATTCAATTGTGAGGGGTTAGTACCTTTTTTTTACCTTTCTTTCGTGCTTATTTTCATCTGCATCTCTGTATACTGCACATATTTAGAGACATTTTTTCTGAAAAGATTATTATAGTGACAAACCAGTACACAACCGGGAGCTCCGCTTTTAGCCAGTGGCTAAATCTATATATTGTTGCAATTTCTTTAGGGTTGAGGCACAGTTCCCAGAGGGGACTCCCCTATTTTTCGGGTGGGGGTGCTCGTCGTACCTTTTAGGGTTTAAATCAGGCCTCTGGTACCTTTTAGGGGGTACAATTTGAAAACTTGCAATATTTTCCGGAAAGGTACCTGTTAGGGGTCCATTCTAGCAAATAAATCATCAATGGTTTTATCAATATCATACGTGTTAGTAGCCTTAATTTCAGACATATTTTCCCTTGTAAAATAGCCATCAGCTCAGACATCCCGTGCAAAACGATGACATCGACAGAAAACATCAAGCGAAATATTTTAAGAATTGAGCAGAAGCGTTTGAAAAACTGTTCTGTATGTTCTGAATAATATGAAAGCACTGGTTTAGGAATAAATTTTCTCCTAAACACCATTTTTTGGGGAAACTTTAGGGGCAACAAATAAGCCCTCATTTGCGTGTGATTTCAGACAGTCACGTATTATTTTTCCAAGTGCCTAAAGTAGGCTAGTGCCCATGAGTTACTTCACTCAGACAGCGGACAAAAGTATCGTAAACACCCCGTCCCCCCTTCCAATGTTGGAGCATGCCAATTTGAATTAACGCTGCGTGCACCAAACAACAATTGAACAGGGGAGCGGGGAACAGCCTGGATAGCCAAGTGTTTACTTATTTTTGTCCCCCATTGTAGGTTGTTGGTTCCTTTTAGGGGTCAAAATCAACTAAGCCACACCCTTTTTGGTACCCTTTGGGGTAAAATCGAAAGTTCCAGATGAGCACCCCGCCCCAAAATATGGGAGTCCCCCCTCCCAAGGAAATTGGCATCTTCCAGCAAATGCTGCACCTTTAGATAATTTTTCACGCCCCATATTATTAATTTCTGGCACAATTTGCCATATTTTTCTATGCACAATCAACAAAAATTTTCCACATAATTCACTCCCAGTAATGATGTTTACAGTATGCCCTGCATAATCCCAAGTGAAAAGAATAATTTTTTTCAGACCTGTTAGGGGACCGTTATAGCAAATAAATCAACAATGGTTTTGGGAGCCTGAATTTCAGACGTATTTTCCCTCGTAAGAAAATACAAAAGAAAATTGCAAGGGAAAATACGTCTGAATTTCAGGCTATTACTTGTTGGTACCTTTTAGGGGTCAAATTGAAAGTTCCTGACAAGCACCAACCCCCGGGCACAGTTTTCCATGGATATTAGGTTATTACACTGTATCTGTGAAATGCATGTAAAATACTGATGTGGATAATTAGCTATTTAATAGTACATGTGCAACCTTTTTTATTCATTTATGAAGTAAGTGTATAAAAAGTGTAAAATAACATCTTAATAATGAGGGATTTGTAGTTCAATAAATATGTGGCCTGATTGCCAGTGAAGTAGTGCTTAATTGTTGTTATTTGCGAGTTCCGCTTTTAGGCAGTGCCTAAATCTATATATTATTTATATGATCATAAAACATTTCAATTATGTGGGGCCACTGCCTTTTCACACAAGTTGCTCTGAAAACAGATTACACAACTTGGTAGCTTACCATTGCTTAACCTCATTTGTGTTTTTTTTTTTCACGCAGCTGTATGGAATGTGGCTTGAGATTATACGATTCCGTGAACCACAATGCTGTAGTCGCCTTTTCACTAGAAAAACAGGAAAAACAATGTTTAATTTGTAAAAACAATTTCCATAACCATTTGCATTGAAAAAGGGACAAAATTGACCGTGCCCGTAGCAAAACATTAATAAGTTAATAGGTTACCGATTAATAAAGTCAAAACGCAACAGAATTAATAATATTATGAGTTTCCACACGGGCATGGTCAAAATCCTTCTAAATGCACTATCTTTTCGTTTCAGAAAGTTTCAGAGACAGAGCTGAAATCTACACGCACTTATTCATCATTTTCGGTGTTCAAGCGCCTTAATTATACAGTGAAATAACTTCCTTACTTCACGAATTTTCGATTCTATGGCTTTGTTTGCTTCAGTTAAGGATTTGTATTTTATAACTTTCGCTGATGCGAGTATTTACTCATTCTTCGCCTAAGTAAAGTAGGGGGCGAGTATCAGCAATGAGTTTGAAAACAGCGCCGAAGAACGAAGAATCATGGACTGGCATTTAAGCTTTGCTCGTGAAGCCTATGGTTTCAGTATATTTTAAGGCTAACGCTTTCAAAAATTGCCGATCGGTGAGCCTTTAATAAAATTCGAGAATTAAAAAATAACGCAGACTGCTAGTAAACGAAAACCAAGCTTATTATTTACAATGCATATTCGAAAAATCCCGCCTAGCTTCAACGTTGATCCAGCAAAAATTTCCCTGATGGGTTGTAACAATCGAGTAAAAGAGGAGGAGCTTATTTCCAGCTAGAATGGCGTCGGAATGAATATAAATTAGGGAATTAGCTCATTACTGAAAAACAAACTCCCCGTACAGGCGGGATATAAATATCAATATTTTTTAACTATAGTTAGTGAGTAAAGGTCACAATAGAGCCTTTTCCGCTGCTACGTTTTTTAAAGTCTATAGAAAGTTTAGCAGAAAAGCCATTCTAAGTTTTAACACGACCATTTCCCCCATAAAATGACTCTCAAATACCCCAAGTTCAAATGCCATTTACAGGCCCAATTTAAGATGTTTAGACAAACAAAATGTATGCTTGTCTAAAGTAATGTTTCACTTATCGAAACCCGCCGCTACTTTTTGTATAAGTGAAGTATATTTTCAAAAATGAGTTTTACTGTGAGTAGACAGAGCCGGGCCATTTCCTTTGTATTTCGGTTGAATTTCGCGCGTGCAGACCGTGACGTAGAGTGATTCACTAGCTTATGCATAAATTTGCATATCGGAATGTCCACTCATTGTGCCCCATGTTCTGCTAGCTTCGCAGGGTATGTGTTTCAAAGCACTGAATGCGTAGTGACCGTAAAGCGAGTTACCTTTAGCATTGGGACTTAAATGTCCTGCGATTCGTCTCACGGTTATTACAAGCCAGGTCTTGTAATCCACAAGAATTCTTTCACTTTAATAGCTGATGGCGCAGGTATATCTGGACTTTTCTGGCCGCGCGCATCCTTGAAACAGGCCCCAGCGAACTCTATGTGACCATGGCATTTGTTATGATGTTTCTGTAAAGAAAATCCCGTTTTAAAGGATCGCTTGCAATGCGAACAGTCAGCTTTAGTCCAGTCAATCTGTGGTTTGGGTTCGAACAAATTGCAATAGAATTTTTTCACCGGGGTATGAACGAGAGAGGTCACCTAATCAACATACTAAAAGTTCTAAAAAATTCTCCCAGCGCATTTGCTTTTACAGAGCATTTCCTAAATCCAGCAAAAACCACAGGGTACCCGCGTCATGAAAATTACTATTTTGCTCAAAACATGGCGATGTTTATCTATTTGAACATTTGATCATCGGAGTATTTTCGAGTGGGAGCTAAAGTCAGTACTTTGTTAAAAGACGCCTTTTTCTCACGTGATACATGCTATGTAATATCACTGACATTGTTTGTTGAATTCTTTATTACGCGTATGAAACGCTTTTACAGCTATCCAGCGCTCGTGCTTTACGTATATTGACGACTTCTGTCAGACTAAACAAAACGATTATGCGGAAATAGACCAATGTGATAAACTAGACAAGCTGACTAACTTCATACGCTCAGCTTTCCTCATCTAAGCCTGTGTCTAGATCTGCAAGCGAGGAATTCCTGCAACTCTGTCCTTTGCATTCGCCGCATGCTGGCGAGCAGTCCAGGGAACCGTTTCTCAAAACGCCCGGTAACTTATCGGACCCGTAAACCTACCCGTTAACACCTCCCGATATATTTTGACTGTTTCTCAAAGCTCCCGTTATTTGCGAAATCGTAAAAGTTCCCGTTAAATCGGCCGATTTTTTACGGGAGCTCTTGACCTCCCGGTAATTAACGGGAAGCATTTTAAAGTCTTAAAATAAGGTCGAAAATTGATTTGTTTTCCTGAAATTTTTCACTCTAGGTAAAGCTTAGTTTTCAACTAGACTCTGCCAAGTTAAAATTACCGAAAACTTGCCTCTTTTCCTTCAAAACTAACCATTTTCTGGCCTGTCTCGTTTTGCCTCGAAAAGTTCTCGCTTTACAGTTCCAAGGTTTCCCGTAAACTTACCGGGATTGTTTTTCCCGCCATTCCGATAAACCAGGAGAGTTTTAGCCAATCAGATGCGACCATCTCGCTTCTCAACCAATCAAAACGATTCTTTTCACAGCTTAGCTGTCAATCATTTTGACGTGTTGATTGCAAGAATGTAAACAAATGTTCAATCTCAGTGCACTACAAATTGCTCTTGTTTTCTTACATTTTAGCTGATTTCTTTACTTTTTTCGCTGGAAATACAAACTTAGCGGTACACTTTGTAATCTAGTGTCGACAAATTGCTGAGTTTTTCGTTAATTCATGGATTTTTGGGGTAAGTTATTTGTAATATCCGGAAATTATAAATTTGATTCCGGGGCCCCGATAACTATCGGGAGGTTACCGGGAGCTTTGAGAAACGCTCGCTCTTTCCTCGATAAACTTCCCCGTAAACTCTCCCGATAAGTTTTACGGGCCCGTTAAGAATTACCGGGCGTTTTGAGAAACGGGCCCCAGGCCATTTTTCTTGCATGAGCATCTACGCGTGCTGCAGTCAGATTTACACTTATATCTAACCATTTCGAGCAGGGATGCGTGTGCTGGAGGGAGGTCGGTGAGTACTGGACGGAGCTGCCCTCCTGAGCGCTTCCACCCCCAGTTCTCGGGAGTTAGCTCCTTTCCTTTCCACACTTGCACTTGCAGAAAAACCCTCAAGCTGTGGTATCTGCCTGCTGAAGATGTCGGTGGAAGACATTCTGGTTGGACGCAGACATTCCCCGATGCTGCCTTATGACAGAAGACAGTGTATCGCAGTGAGTCCAAAGTATCCTCTGGTTTCCCATTATACAAACTCAACAGTGCTTTCTCGCCGGCTCGAGCTATCTCCTCTTGGGTTGATGTTGAATCCATGAAGACACTCGCTTGAGCTCGAAAGTTTGCATCTTCGATCTTCTTTAAAGCCAGGCCTTTTCCCAAACCATAGATTCGCGATGTTGCATCGCACCCCAGGATGGCATGTACAAATAATATATTCTCGCAAACGTCACGCCCAAGACTCCTTATTGTGTCCTTAATATTCCATACCCGCCTAGCTTGCGTGGACCTTTGTCTTTGCTCCGGGGCAAAAAACAGGTTGTGTGTAACATTTGTATCTGCGTGAAAACATAAAAGTACCAGCAGATCTGTGTCATCACCTACTAACACCGTTGAAGCAGATTCTGCCGCCTTCAGGGCTGATTGGACAATAAGCAGATCCGCATCGCCTGAAGCGTGGACAGTAGCGCATCCAGCTGCTGTTAGGTGCTCACCTAGAAGGTTTATAAACCTTTGCTTGTTGTGTTCATTTGCCAAGAAGTCATCTTTCTTAGATGTTAGCTTCATGTTATGGGTGGAAGTGACGGTAGGCCCATGGGTTCTCGACCGTCTCTGATGAGCGCAGTCTTTCGTTGTTGCCCCCTCTTGGTAACCATCAAACACTACAGTAGCTTGAACGTTCTTCCGCTGGACGTACTGAACGTACAAAGATGCGAGTTCACTGTAAATCACTCCTTTTGGCCACAGCACCCGATGTGAAAGTGCGCCACCATCGAGCACGTACTGTACATTACCGGCAGGTGCCCCCGATTGCTTGTCTTTCGTCCTTTCCCACATCGCATCCGCCAGTACTGATTTGTTTGCTTGTCTGGGGAGAAGTGAAGAGTCGAATAGAGCAGTAGGGTAGCTACACATCTCGAACTTAAAGAGCTCTTGCGGATTCTCATATCGTCCCGCAGTCGCTATAACACTTAACCTCTGGAAAAGGAGCTGGGGATCCACTTGCACAACCCCTTCTGGCATTGTAATGGCCGTCTTTGACCCAAGTGTCACCGCTTGGAAGGAGACGGAAGGAGAATTCCTCTACTTTCTTGACAATCATCCTTGCCAATAGCCTGAATTTCAGCCGTCTTTTCTTCCTACACTCCGGACGTTGCGCCCGCAACGTCCGGAGTGTAGGAAAAAAAAGACGGCTGAAATCCAGGCTACGTTGCCAATACTTTATTACCAAGTTCCCTTGCGCTGTCTGCATTGACGTTGTTTTCAGCGACAACTCCGGTGGCGATACTTCGCAAAGAAGGATCAGCAGATCAGGGATTTCTCTCGGTTAGATATCTTGCTAGCTCCTGGATGTCTTTGTAGTCCCGTTCTTTCCGAGCTTTCGTGGAGTCTTTATGTTGTTCACTTGTGTAATAGCTGACACTCGATAGTTTCTGCATAGCGTCGTTGATTTCAGCGCATGCCGGCATGGAGAGTAGCCAGACTAGGCGTTGGGTTTCAGACATACCACGACCACGAGTGAGCCCCCCAGTCGTCTTGACGCTGCGCATGAGCACCTGTTCGATGATCAAATCCGTCGACAAACCGGCCCAATAGCGGTCACTTCTTCGTACTACGTGCAATCCGTCTTGAAATGCGCGGAACACATCTGGGTGTGTCGTTTCAAGCTCTCTCATACGCTGAAGATACATGTGTACCGACTTAGCATATAAATTATGCCCGGAAGCTGCAAAATACGGAAGCATGTCATACGCCGCCTGTAGATGCAGTTGCCAGTCTCCGACTCGCTCAGCTCTTATAAATTTACGAAGCAAGTCTACCATTGTCATGTACTGGAGCCAAAGGCGTGAAGTGCGCTGAAAGCCTCTATCCGCTGCTCTAATCGCGTAGACAGTCGCTTCAGGACATCTGAGTTACAAACATCTTCTGTGAGTGTAGGGTCTCCCATCAATCGTTCATACAGCAATTTCTATCCAGTCCCAAGTCCGACCTCATTAGCATAAATGAAAATTTCAGTAAGAGCTGCATATTGAGAAAACAGAACGGCAGAGATAACCAATTTAAATTAAACTTGAATAAAATAGCTTGCTGGAATGTGTTAGAAACGATTCATAAAGCCAGACTGCTCATTTCGAAATATTTGCATTCCTGTATTTCTTCTCCAGTGTATTTCGAGCTCATCTATTAGCATAAATGAATCGCTTTAATCGCACCACTTTAAACAAATGCGGTTTAAGTGTTACTCACCTCTCACAGCTACAAATACACTTGGACAGTAGACAAACCACTACCAGTAGAAAAATAATTCTTGAACTCATGTAAAATAGTAGAACGCTAGATAGAACACAGAGTAGAAAACCTAACAAAGCTAAAAACCGCTTCACGGGACTTTCTTACAAAACGTAGACAGGCACTGTAGACTCAAGGCTAGACATGTGCAGCTTTCCATTGTTAAAGCAAAGTGAAAATGACTTACCTAACGTATCAGTGCATTGTGAATAATAGAACACAAAATGTTTCTAAAAGTTAAAAGAAGTCATAGAAAAGTAATTGTTTACCAAGACCGCTAGTTTACAAAGACCAGCGGCAGCAGCGCTGGCCGTAACGCAGAGTACAATACATGCCGCTTGGTGCACAAAATAACTAATAATACTTGTTAGACAATAAAAGATATATTTAATTTTCTTGCGGATAGCTTATGTAAAAATACGCATATTAAAAACGGCAGAAAACAGCACTAAAGAAAAAAAATCTTTTTTCTCGGCGCGGGTACCCTGTGGTTTTTGCTGGATTTAGGAAATGCTCTGTAAAAGCAAATGCGCTGGGAGAATTTTTTAGAACTTTTAGTATGTTGTTTAGGTGACCTCCCTCATTCATTCCACGGTGAAAAAAATTCTATTGCAATTTGTTCGAACCTGACCCCAAAAAATTCACAGATTGACTGGACTACTTCTAATGCCATGACTTGGGCTAGTTATGAGTACCTGACTGTTAGAAGCTTCAAGTGACCACAAAGTTTAAATGGCAGTGTTTGATTTCGCGTTACTTTATTGTTTAAAACCGGATAATTGATCACATGGTCTAATCTAAACGCATCACTGAATGCTTAGGATCACACAATGCAAACATTATTCTACTTGGATCAATTACTCAAGCATTGCTTTCCGCACTTACTATAGATTACAAACAGACAAACAAACAAGAAAACTAACAAACTAGTAACAGAAAAACGGGAAATAACGACTTTCACTTCTACTACTTGGGTTCTTTTTCGAGTGCGACGGAAGAAGCTACTGCTTTTTTTTGAACCTTTGATAATAGCCTTCAGTTTCTCAATCAGTATGTTTATGTTCGGTCTTGCATTTGGGTTGGTCCTTAGACACGCCTGATAAACCGGAAGCTGAGCACATCTGTCGGGGAATCATCGTGCTTGTTGTTTAGGCATGAAATTAAAAATCCAAAAGAATATACATCTGATTTCTTACTGCAGCAACTATTCACTGTGCCTAGTTCTGGCGCAAGGTGCTTAAACTTTTCCAGTTTCGCAGGTGTCTTATAGACTTTTGGAGTACAAAGATCTGTCGCCTTACCAAAATCTACCAGAACAGCTTCAGCAGCTGAAACAGAGATTCCGTCTAGCACTACACTTTATGACATTGTGAATATTCTTTGCATCTTCATGAAATATGTTAGCGCTTTTGAAATTCCTAAGATGAGTTTTAGCCAATTCGGGTTATCGTTAAGACGTAAGTCTTGGAAAGAAACTTTAATGTCGCTAACATTATAAAATGATATTGATTACGTTTGAGTGGCGCAGCTTCGCTAGTATTCGACTTTCCTCTGTGGCAACCAGAAATTCTGGCTGTTCTTTCATCACTACTTTTCGCGCCCCGAACTGGTATAACACTGGACGAAAAAATGGATTTACTTGCTGTGCGAAAGTTGTGCAAAATTGGATTACGAAATTTGCATAGACATTTGCCTTGCTACTGCAAACATGACTTTCACATACACTGCAAACAATGTGCAAACATTAAGATAAAATCATATTTACTTGTTATTTTCATGGCACGCAATTTTACTGTTTTGCAGACACTTTTGCATAATATTCACTTAACAGCAAACACATTCACATATTTGCTATGCGTTTAACAATGTGCAATCATTAAGATAAAATATATTTGCTTGCTGTTTTCTTGCCATGCAATGTCCCTATTTTGCAGACACTTTTACATACAATTCACACGACAGCAAACACATTAAAGATTTGCTATGCGTTTACCATAATGTGTAAACATTAAGATTAAAATCATATTTGCTTGTAATTTTCATGCCATGCTATTTTGCAAACACTTTTGCATACCATTCACTTAACAGCAAAAACTTATAATTTCCTATGCGTTTAACATAATGTGCAAATATTTAGATACAATTATATTTGCTTGCTAGTTTCATGCCACGCAATGTTCCTATTTATTGCATACCATTCACTTAACAGCAAAAACATTCTAAATTTGCCATGCGTTTTAACATAATGTATAAAAACATAACATCGTTATCTTCGACTTACCGTAATATCCGAAGAAGAAGCTGGAAGAGGAAGAACTAGATGAGGAGGTGGAACCTCCCCAACTCCACCCCACACGGCTAAAGCAGGAGATAACACCCAATCGACTAATGAATCAGCCATAAAATCCGCAAACGGTTCACAAGTATTTGAGTTACAAAATCTTGCTTGCGGGGGTAATGCAGAGTTGTAAGCCGAACCCCTGAAGTTCCCCTTAAACACCTTGAAAAACCTGTCAATTCTAACGCCATCCCGGACGATCTCCATAAGATCCACCTGTTGCGAACTGAACCCAGCCAAAAGCTCTTCCCAAACTGAAACGTTGTTGTGGATTCCCCCGGCTCTAAAATGCCTAGGGTCATAAAACCGGAGCTGGTGCAGTGACGCTATTTCCGGCGAACCCACGACCATACGGGGATAGGGTAGAGGGCCAACGAAAGGGGGGTCCCCTGGTTTATATCACAAATGGGGGTGCTCGCGGGTAGCACCGACGACGCCGCCATGGAAACTCTGCTGTAGAAACTGTGGAAACCTGGGGAAAACCAGAGAAAATAACTAAAACCTATCGGGAATAAACAACAAGAAGAAATTTATTGACAATGGAAAGCTGTAGGCGACTGACTAGAACATTACAACACTAAACACTAATTAACAATTATCTTTTGTTGTTGTCACGTATTCTGTTGTGTTTGTTTGTTAGATATAGCCTTTTTTTTCTTGTCACAGTAAAGTTTGTATGTCAATCAATAATTATAATCTAATAAATAAATTAAAAACAAATACATTCAAAATAAACATACATACATTGTTCTTTCCACTGCTTTAACATGATTTTGAGATTTGATAAGTTACTTGTTTTCTATATCATGTGTAATTTTATTATTACTAGTTTATTTAACAAAAAAGAAGCAAGGTGGCCGGGATCTAATAAGCTCTCCCGATTTTCCAAGTATCAAAGTCAAAATCTATCTTCATCCTCTTCAGAAAAGTCAATCAAAGAATAATTTCGATGCTAAATTCGTAACAATAAAAATTTTCACGGTTTATCTGTAATAAAATCTGTAATAATAATCGGCCTATACAATCCAAGCAACCTCGAGCGCTACAACATGTCCATGTCCAAGGTTGGTACCAAACACACCGTCGACCTTTGTTAGCCGAAGGCTATTACGAGTTATCGACGTTAAATAAGGACATTTACTTTACTTTTTTACAATGGCTCTCGCTTCTACTCCAAAAGCGACTAAGAAAATGGACGATAAAAGCACACCAAACGTTCAGATGCAGCCAAAAGACGAAATATGCACCAAACAGGAATGCGGTCGCAGAGAGTATTCGTAAGCAATAAACAAGTGGACTTGAAAATAGACAGCAAATTTGACGATACTGAACAATACAAGGCGCAACAACATCAGGATCGAACTTTAAAAGAAAAAAAAAGACGAACACAGCCTAATCGAACTGGAGAAATCATTGGATAAGCTCACACCGGACCAGAGCATCCTCCTTGGTGGTGATTTTAACTTTCCACAGAGTGTGGTGACAAATCTTAACCTAAGTCTGAATTCTAAGATTCCAGACCTCTAGCAAGAAAATCAGAAAATCATTCATTTCATGGAATCTCTAAGACCAGGGACGTCAACCCAGGGACCTAAAAAATCTGGAGATTGTCTTGAAATGGCTAAATTTCCTGAAATATTCCAGGGAGAAATACAGTAAATGTACGGCAGTCATCTTGAAGTTTTGCTGGGAAACGAAGCGAAAACTCTTGAGACGCCTGGCAAAACCGGGAGAGTTGACATTCCTGTAAGACCCATGAAAGAAAAAAGAAAGATGGTAGTATCTTTTGCATAATAGCATATTCCAGGTAGAAGTAAATAAGAAAATGTGCACAAGTGTTCCTCCCTGCCCCTTTGGAGTCAGATTGGTTGTTTGGTTTTACCCTGGGGTAATGTGCAAAATGTCCATCAGGGGTAATCTGCTTGAGGGAAAAAAAGTCCTGACCCAAATGATTCTGTTTTGATTGTCCGTAGGCAGGGTTAGAACTTTGTTTCTTTAGAATTAGCTTGTAGAAATGAGCTAAATCGGCATAAAAAATGCACAGTGAATAAAAGCGTCTTGGCCAACTGAAAGACAAACGTGTTTCAACTGTTTTAAAGTATTTACTGTTGTAACTAGAAATAATCTAAGATTAATAAGTGCGTTTCCTTGCCGAGCAATTGGGCTGTTCCCCCAAAAATTGTACCCTCCAAAAACTCCAAATTTTCAAAAATTGCTTTACCCCTTCCCCGGTACAACTCCTGTGGAAATTTGAAGCAACCCCTGTGGAAATTCCTCATTCTCTTGTTGGCTTGTGGAAATTCCACAGTAATGTTGCAAATTGATACCCTTTGGAAATTCCAGGGTCAAAATCAACAAACCCTGTTGAAATTTCACGACAAATACAGCGAACCCTGTGGATTTTCAAGGTTTCTCGATAGGGCCGGGGTTACAAATTTTTTTTTTGGAACAGCCCATTGTGATGCCTATTAGACTGAGATCATTAGAATGCAATTGCTTTTGAACTTTTTCTTTCATGGCACATGTATTTTTCGAGGAATATTTTGGTCCTGGCTCAGACAGACTCTTGATGGCTCTCTGTCAATTCTCTTTAGTTTGCTTTTTCTAGTAAACTGCAACTGTTTTTCTAATATTATGCATTACATTGCCAACTGGCAAAGTGTCAAG
Organism: Scolanthus callimorphus; assembly: GCA_033964015.1. Lineage (NCBI taxonomy): Eukaryota > Metazoa > Cnidaria > Anthozoa > Actiniaria > Edwardsiidae > Scolanthus > Scolanthus callimorphus. The sequence goes on from CM066911.1 coordinate 6,007,432, forward strand.
TTCATCAGAAGCATAACTTTTTTTTCTTTTCTGGAAACATTGATCACAATGTCAGAAGATCTGCCACATACAACAGAATTTAAGTCATACAGGCTTCCATGATCAAATTTTAAACACACGTGAAAAGCTACATGTAGGGCTGTGAACTGTCTCACCCCGTGTAAGGTAATCCAGAATCCGGAATCCGATGTTTTGTTAGCTTTGGAATCCGAATCCGGAGAATGGAATCCGGAATCCATATAGCTGGAATCCAGAATCCAAAGGCCTTGAGAATCCGGAATCCAAGTGTCATTTCTTTTATTTTTTAAAAGTCGGGCATTTCTTCACACAAGTTGTGAGGAAAAGATATCCTGTCCATTTTGACAAATTCATGAGCTTTCTGATTGCCAGCAAGCCTTGTAAATAGCTCTCGCAATTGGCAGGGGTAGGTTCCCCTGTCAGTAATAACCTCTCCTTCCCGTAACAATCGTAATGTCAATTTATTGTTTGATTCATTTATTTATTTAGTATGTGCTATTTTCGTCATTTGGTATAGTTTTAGCTGAATTCCTTATTTTTTATTCCTCATGCTATGCATGTTGTTGTTACTGTTCAAGTTGTTATTCGATATGATTGAGAATGTTTCGTGGCGTGCCGCAGGTTTTAGGCCCTTTTCAAATGTCGTGCTTGTCATGTGCCTAATTGTCCTGAAAATTATTTTGGGATTATAAATACTTTCAAGTATCAGAGACGGTAAAAATATAAGAAAATATAACCTATAACTAGCAGTTTCAATTAAAAGTAAGGGACGTGTCATTAGCGGCGGTAAGAACAAGAGTATCTTAACGAGTAAAAAATAACTCTCCCAAAATACCTTGCAGTGATAGGCTGCCGCGGAGTCACTATGTTCGAAAGAAGAACCCTTAAGCGTGAGTTCGACGTCACAAGCATAGAAATTCATAGAAATTTGTCATTTGGGCCACCCTTCACGCACATGAATAATAATAATTTCGTCATTTGCGGCGTGCAGCTGCGCGCATGAATAAACCTACAGACTCAATAGACGCTTTCATCAGCCTAACCTATGTAATTGAGTTAGCGTACTTCCTGGGCTGCTGAAAGGCTTTGTGTACTATACACGAAAAACGTAATGCTCATCTGAACCCTTTCTCTGAGGCTTGATGAAATGCGTTTATCAAAATTTGCGCAAAAAAAGAAAAATGTGCCCCCTCTTTCTGTAAAATGTGTTCTACTAGGTCAAATAGGGGACGTGGGGGAGGGTCCTAATTTTTTTGACCTACGTCTGAGGGAGGGTCACAATTGTTTTGTTATGTTCAAGAGGAGGGTCCTAACATTTTTTTTGGAGCCTTGCTTAAAAAAATAGTAGCCCCCCCACCCGCCAAATAATGACCAATGACACGTCCCTAAAATGCTGCGAACATGCGAACGCGATTTTACAATCTTCATGCCGTTGGTATACACTTATTTTTTTAACACTTTACATAGCTGTCAACTCACCCACATTAGGCGGGTGTCACTAGATTTTGAAGCTGCATTTGCTTATGCGAGCCGATATTTTTGCAAAAGTCCTCCTGTGCGAAAAATCTGCGCGCAATGTTTCTGAAACGTCTGACTTTTTAGAGTGCCTATATAAATCCGATTTACGAATTAACTCAGCAACCACTTGTTTCGCGATTGCTTTTGTAAAAATACAAGTTAAAATATAGGCTCGCATAAGCAAATACGGCTCTTAAAATAAATTCGAACAAATAGTTAACAGCACCAATAGTCGAGGTTTAACATATCTAGAGCTAAAAAATATACGACCATTTTGACGCGACGCGAGCGAGTTAAGAACATTTTTGAAAAACGCGTTTCATTTTGTTGGAATGAAGCTGTTTTTAATGCGAAGTAAGCTTAATAAACATCACTGGACATAATATTTTCGGCATTATGTTATGCTTTTGTATAGCAGTTATAATTCAATGATGTGAGAACAATTACGGTCAAAAGTAAACAGCAAAATACCTTTATATAACCGAGATAAATCAGCCAAAATCAGCCTGGCAGTGTTAAAAATTGTTTTTTTTTTATGTATTCAAACATTTATTCAGATAAAGAAATGCTGGAATCCGGATTAATTGAGAGGTATGGAATCCGGAATCCAGTAGGTTGGAATCCGGAATCCAAGGGCTGGAATCCGGAATCCAAGGGCTGGAATCCGGAATACAAGATCTGCTTGGATTACCTTACATGGGACGAACTGTCCATTCTGACAAGTAAGTAGGAATTGTATTTAAAGTCTGATCATAGAAAACTGACATTGGCTCAAATCAGAGCTGCCCAGGGGGGGTACTTAGATATAAAAATGATGGGGGGTCCGACGGAACACCAAATTTCATACCCCAAAAAAATACCTGGGCCATAATTTTATACCCCAAAATACCTGCTCCCAAAATTTGATACCCAAAAAAATACCCAACTTTTTTAGCCTAAAAAGATACCAGCATACACATGATGGCCGTCCCAATATCCGGAAATGGCTCCAGCTTAAGTAAATGCAGTATCTTGATGATCAACGTTTCTACCCAAAAAAAATACCCACGGATTTTTCAACCCCCAAGAAAATACCTGGTAAAATTTTCAACCCAAAAAAACACTTACTACAAATTTCATACCCAAAAAATACGTCGGACCCCCCGTCATTTTATATCCGAGTACCCCCCTGGGCAGAGCTGGGATTTGAGTTGACTTTAAGACCCAAATCAGGCAACAGCAAAGCAACTGGGATTTGTGTTGACGTTCAAACCCAAATCAGGCCACCCAGCGAAGGAACTGGGATTTGTTGTCGTTGAGACCAAAATCAGGCAACCCAGCGAAGAAACTTGAATTTTTGCTCTCTGTTCTTCTGACATTCGGTCGAAGACACGCACCCTCGTGGCGAAGAATTCGCCGTAAAAACTTGGATGGATTTCCCGCTCAGAGAGAAATATAACGTTGTTTTCTTAGTAAAAAATGTACTGCAGAGTGATTTGATGTTGTGATCAATGTCCCGTACCTTTCGTTGAGTCTTTTGTCCAAGCACAATAGAACATTCCACGCACAAGAACTTCAGTGACTCGTCAACAGTTCACCTCGAGGTATAAAAAAGCCTTCCCGTGAAAGAGCATGTCTCTGCACGAAAACGAGGCATGTTTCTGAGCCCGCGATCTCTATGACATGCGCAAACGGTCGTCCCAAAACGATCTAGGGGTCTGGGATCGTCATTGGCGCTAACATATTACGTCACTTCTCTAGCATGAACACGAGGCCATTCCTCAAAGTCTCAAACTCTCGAGGATAAATGGCATAGCATCCAGCAGAAAACTCCCGAAACCTACCCGAATAGGTGGCGTTTCCTCCTTCGTCGGAAACGCAATAACATTTTTTCTCAACAAAGATCAGGCCGAGACATTTTCTTTACTTGAAGGCAGCTTGTTAGGAAATGTGAGTGATTTTTCTCCCACGCTCTATAGATGCAAAGTTAGCTTGTAGGCATTTCGAACTGTGGTAGAGGAAAACCAGCAAATGTCCAGGGGTTGGGGGGATTTTTTTTTATTGCCAAAGCCTGTTGTGCCTGGGAACATTGTATGCATGTGAGCAGATAAAATCAAGAAAATCCCTTGCATTTTCTAGCAAACTGCCTAATAAATAATATGTCTTAGCCGATCTCTGTTGACAAAAAATGACATTACCAGAGGATTAAGAGAGTGGAAAATGCTTTTGTCTTTCAGCTGGCTGTGATGCTGGCCACCAACTTTAAGCTTTGTTATCATGATACAATCAATCATTATTTATTTCTCTCTATGATTTCAAGCCAAATACACACCCCTTTTCAGCAAAAAAGTTTTCACCAAAACACACAATCTCATCCACAAAGCTAAGCTTCAAATATTGAGTTATTAAATCTAATTTCCAATAGTCAAATTAAAGAGAGTTGCTGAATGAATCACAGGGGACTGAAACACGATTCCAATGTGTATTTACAATTATCTTATGCAAGTACAAGGGATATGAAGTATAGATAGAGTAGTTTAAATATGATATCCTAGCGATTCATGTGTTGCATTTTCAATGGAGAACATGCGCCCTATAAGCAAAGAGATCAGCAAAGCACTCAACTTTGGAACTAACTTACTTTAAAACTTACCTGAATATCGTATCTTTTCTTGTTGAAGGAATCTTGATGCCAAAGCATTTCTGTCGTTAGAAACTTATTCAGCTCCAAGGATGTCCTTGAGAAGTGAGTCGTACATTGTTCTTTCCATGTACAAATGTTGAGACTGCAAAGGCGGGCTAAATTCCGTGAGAATTCCGTGTCTATGACAATTTAATTTATTCCGTGTTGAGCTGTAACAAAGCTGCAAATTATTTTCCTTGCTTTTGTATTATCTAGAATGATTCATAGCTTGATTTTTCTGTTATGATCATCCGGGTTGAAAAACCACTTTATCGATTACTCATCCTTCCCTGATCCCAGTCCATTCTGCCAGCAACCAACACAGGTAACCAAAAGGCTTCATGTATCTTTTCCGAACATCCCCGAAAGTTCTTCAAAGTTTTGTGGCCAATATAACAATGATACAAGCTACAAGAAATTGCAGATGGCGGACGAAACCTTGACTTGCACAATGGTAACCCATGGTAACACACCATGTACGCACTCAGAAATGAGCCGACGGTACTTAGACCAGCGGCTGTCCAACGGAAAATACAACCACTCGAATACAGCTCAAAGGGTTGCTTTTATTCATTTTGTTTTATTTTTACACATTAGCCTATGGGGCTCCACAGGAGTTCCGCTATTAACTCTCTTCGTGCACGGTACAACAAGAATTTCCCCTGTTATTTCGAAATCTCAGAATAATTGGTTTCGGCGCCACCCTGGAGTTTGCGTTTCTTGTTTTCAGGCTTCTTACGTCCATACGATGGACAATATCTATATCCTCCTCGAAGATATCCACGTCAAGCTCTTGGGCTAACTTGAGAACTTGACTGGTCAGATTCTCGTTCTCCACTTCTGGTATGCCGTACACTTCTAAATTCCATTTTCTAGTATATTGCTCAAGGTCGTCAAGCCTGATATCGACGTCGCCTACTTTATCCTCCCACTTGTCGATATATTCCTCTATCTTTGGAACTCGTTTTTCTTCGAGCTCTGCAAGTCTGCCTTTAAGAACAGCATTTTCGTTCTCCATTCCTCCACGCGAGAAATATAATTTTCCATCTTACCCCTTAGCTCTTAGCTCTTTTACATCCTCCTTCAGAATTCCGTTATCGGCCAAAAGCTGTTCGGTACTAACTTTAATCGTCTTCATCATTTTCAACATATCAGCCTTTTCTTCCACAGCAAGCAAAGCAGCCGTACTGAAAACCTCGTCACCGGTGGACATCTTTTGGAGTTTCCCTGTAGGTGAACTCAAAGAACTGCTTGAGCTAATTTCTTCTCTTTTCCTTCTAGTTTGAGATTTTTTTACTATTCGAGGGTGAGACTATTGATTTAGTAGTAATTTGGATAGACATAACTTATTTCGGGTATAAATTCTTCGACTCAGAGCGGTCTTAAGCGGAGCGGTTCTTACACACGTCCGATTTCGTGACTTTGGAATGTCACACCAGACGGGAATTTTCCCTTATTACTAAAAAAAAATAGGAATTCATTATGTGATATCTTTCAGGTGGGTTCTATTAATTAAAAATATTTATATGATATCTTTCAGGTTGGAAATCCTTAAGTACTGAAAAATATATATGAATTCATTACGTGACATCTTTCAGTCGGGGAAATTCCCTGTGGGCAAGCCTAGCTTGGAAGTCTAGACTCTTGCTGACTTGAGGGTCGCTGATCTCACTTTTAAAAATGAAGGTCTGACCAAGAAACTCATTGTAGTTAAAGAGGCCCTAGCAGCTCAGAAATCTGCTCGATTTAAACTCCAGAAGAAAGGTTGGTATCAAACTAATATTATATTCATGAATTATTTACACTGGAATGCTTTATATCATTTCCAGACATGGAATAGCTATTTTCTCAGTTTTGATTAAACTTATTTTTTGACAAAACATTCAACCAAATTATCAATTATTTTTTGTAGTTGACCAGCTGGAGAAAACACTGGTTTTCCATGAACAGCAACAACAAACAGAGCAAAACCCTAATCCTGAGGAGGCTAGTGATCCATGTGCAGGAGATTCTGAAAGTGAGACTGAAAGTGATGTAGATGAAACTACTGAAGAGGAACCATCAGATTCTGACTATGCTCCAATCACTGAAGACAAAGAGGAAATTGAGGAGGGAAGCATGCCATATAAGATGTAAGCACAATATGTATTTTGGCTACGACTTCATGAATTACACACTACAAGTCCTGCTATTCAGTCCTTTTGTTGGCTTATTCTATTGTTCATGTTGTGTACTTGGTAGCTATTGTTATTGGCCTGGTATGTAAGACACCAAATTTGTTGGCCTGTATTTCCATAAACTCTTTGGTCAAAATATTCAAAATAGAGTACCTTAGTAATTAATACCACTTATTTGTACTAATGTCACTCAGATACATACCATAGTTAGCAATTCAAACTCTGAATAAGAGATTTGACTCAGAATAAATAACTGGCAAGTAGTTTGGAATTAAAAATAACATTTTCAGCCCAAAATAAGCATTAGATAAGAATAATGGTAATTGGTTTTCCTCCTTGAAAATAATTTTTATATCTGGGTGAATTTAGTATTTTATGTCTTCTGATACATTATTTTAGATGTACTCTATTTGAAATTCAGTAATGAATCTTTCTTGTTGCAGCCTCTCACTTTCAAGCAGTGTCGGAAATCTCAGGACTGAGCCCAAGCACATAGTGTTCCTGTCTCGCCTCCTATTACTGTTTCAGTTCTGTCGTTTCTGTAAGGCCGAGGAACCTGCCATCACTGTACAGGAGAGTGGGTCAGACGTCGTCATAACTGCAACATGCATAGACCCAAAGTGTGGTAAAGAGGATGTTTGGAGTGGTCAGCCAAGGATGCCTGGTACAAAGATGGCTGCAGGCAATTTCCTTCTTTGCATGGCCATATTGTTTGCAGGGAGTTCCATAGCCAAAGTTCAGTTGGTATTTAAGCGAATGGGGCTGGCATGCGTATCACCTAGATCATTCTACTATCATCAGAAGGTATGAAGTGTGGTTGTATTATTTATTGGAGAAATAGAATGCATCTACTCCAGTGTTCTGCACATTTCACTTACTGCACCGTCCTCAGTACAGCCTACATGAATTTCAGTATGTATTGTTTCGCACACTTTTTTTGCTTTTGTCAGACCAAGCTCTTCCCAACAATACACCTCTATTGGAAACAATACCAGGCCAACATTCTGCAGAAACTGAAAGACCTTGGAACTGGTATCATTCTTGCTGGTGACGGGAGGCATGACAGCATGGGCCATTGTGCCAAGTACTGTGCCTACACAATTTTTTTTTGTACTGTACCCTCCATCATTCATTTCACACTTGTACAGGTAAGACTGTTAACCAGTGTAAGCTGGCGTTTCCATTTAATACAGGGGGGCAACATGTTGAAAGAAACCTTTTTCTAACTGGATTTACTAACTTACAATTACCAAGGGGCGAAGAAGGTGTCTGTTGTGCACGTGTCATAGAGCACACTGTGACCATGTGTATGACAGAGAAATTGCTCATTTGGGAAGCCTGTTTATGACAAAAAATATCGGAAATGAGTGTTCTTGCCATGACATGGAACTCTAAATGTGTGTTTCCAGAAATTATCCATACCCCCCCTACGGAAGGGATTGGAAATTCCGGAGGGGTGGGGTGGGGGTGGGGTCAATTTACCTGATCTATTCCATACAAATACTGTATTTTTCTTCGGAAATTCCAGAGGGGTGGGGGATCACTTTTCAACACCCTTCCGTTTGGGGTATGGATATTTTTTTGGAACCACACAATTTGGAAAAATAGTGTTAGGGCCTAAATAAAATGTTACAAAACTTAAAGTAAATGCCCTTCTTTTCTCCTTATTGACAATTTTTTTGTTTTGCCCTTTAGAGGAATGAAGCTGGTAGCAGTCCTGGAATGGAATTCTTGGGCTTCCAGCGCTGCATGGAGTATCTGCTAGGATGTGGAGTGCTAATATCAACATTCATCTCAGACAGACACACACAGATAGCCGCCCATTTCAAAAATGTGTTAAAAACCATTACTCACTACTTTGATTTGTGGAATCTCAAGAAAAGTAAGTTACTAAAATATTTCATAAAAATATAATCAGTCAGGTACATGTTTGCCATCTTTGAAAGCTCCAAAATGGGGAGATTGTGTGTCAAATACGACAGCTGTATGAGAAAATGGCAAAAAATGTACTTGAGATGTACAGTATTGTATTACAAAGTTTACAGTATTGTATTACAAAGTTCTTTGGAGACTAAGAGACAAATTAAACAATCTTATCTCCAACCTCAACCTCTATAGTGAATGAACATTCACACAAAACCCATTTCACATGCTAATTTTGTTTCCTTTTTTATAGAAATCAGGAAAGTATTGAGTAAGCTGACCAAAGAAAAAGAGAATGAGGGATTGGTTCCATGGGTAAAACCATGTGAGACCCATTTATATTGGAGTGCCACCACAACATCCAGCGGCGATGGTTCTGTAATCTGGGCTAAGTTTAAATCATTCCTTGGATACATAATCAACCGTCACAGTAACCTTGATGACCCAATTTTTAATAAATGTGCACATAGAGAGGACATTACTCAAAAAAATTGGCTTGAAAAAGGTGTGTATTTTGTTAACTGACATGTTACATTATCTGAGCGTCTGGCAAGAATGTCTGATTGCATTTTGAACCGCACTCCCTCACCTGGAATTTCGCTCATGAAACAGACCCCCTCCCCTGAAATTTTCAAACTCAAAGGACCTCCCCCTGGAATTTCTGGAATTTGTTTTCCCTGGAATTATTTTTCTTTAAAAACACCCCTGGAAATCTCTGGGATATACATTTTTGGATAAGTTGTCCCTGGAAAGTCACCTTTTTTACCCCTCCCCCTTGGAATTTCCAGACACATTATAACTTGCAAACCGAAGATATATAGGATATGCATGGCAGCATGAAGATGTGAATTTTATCTTCAAGTGGTAAAGACATTTTTTCAAAAATGTGAGCAGCAAGATAAATTTTTAATAACTTCTATACAATTTTGAAAACCTAATTATGATTTGCTAATATTTTTGCAGACGATGAAGTCTATGAAAAAGTATGCAAGGTATTGACAACAGACAGCTTGAGGAAAGGAATACAACAAGCATCCCCTTATGCCCAAACTGACTGCCTCGAGGGATTCCATTCTTGTTTAAATCAATTCGCCCCAAAAATGATAGGATACTCATATACTTGGATGTACTGCAGGTGAGGAAGTATTTTCATTATAAGTTTCTAAAACATTGGATTGTTGAATAATGCACTGCTATTAGAAAAGAACCCTTCAAGGAGTATAAAAAAAGCTTTTTTTCTCTTTCAAGCCTTCCCCTGGGTGAGGCTTCTCATGCTATTTGAGGTTCCAAGACTTTTGCCTTGCTCACTTTGTTGCTTTGCAACCTTCAAAAGGAGAGATAGACAGAGATTGACTCATTGGGAAATGAAGGCTTTCTGCTATCACACCTGCTTAATTTTTTTTAACGATTTTATGTATTCCATTTTGAATATCCAATTTTACAGTCAGAGCAATGTAAGGGGCATAGCCAGGGGGGCGGGGCCCCCCTTTCTAGGGAGATTTTCCCATATATTTACTGTAATAGTTGGAGGAAATTTGAACATTTTCGTCCTATGTTTCTACTATCTGCCCCCCCCCCCCCCCCCCCCCCCCTCAGAAATTCCTGGATACGCTACTGAATGTAGCAGTATAGTTTATTCACACCTCTTATGGCAGCAGTGGCTGAATTACAATTAATCTAAATGATGAACAGTTACGAATTCTTGTAAATGGTTGTGTTTTGACTCTTTGACAGCAGATTGTCTTCAACCCCTGGGGTGGGATCAGCTATCATGTTTCATCCTCTGATTTCCATTTTTGTTTATGTTCCATTGGCACATAGTAGCTGCTCTACATTTCAATAAGAACTTGAATCGAGAGAGCAAGGTGAACAAGGACGGAACTACTAGGGTTTCACTGAGATACCCTAAGTTCAAAAATTATGTAAATAGACAAATAGGGGAAGCTACTGTAAGGGAAGTCAGAGTTCCACAAATGTTTGGTGAGTCATGTTGGAATTTCCAGAGGGGTGGGGGGTCAATTTACCTGATCTTTTCCATAGAAATACTGTATTTTTCTTTGGAAATTCCAGAGGGGTGGGGGGTGGGGTCATTTCTCAACACACGTGATTTTGTAGTACCAAAATACTTGTTGACCATTCAAGGCTCCCTTCACAAAACTAGTGGGGGAGTATATATCTGAATGGCAAACTGTTTGGGATAAAATAAATTTTGGTTCTGTTGCTCTTGTTTAAAGATTACATAGAGGAGTCGTACCAGATGTTTCTAAAGACCAGCAAGGACGATCGTGCATCAGCCATGGACGATTTACGGGCAGTTGTGCCTTCTCCTATGAATACCATGCTAGAAAAACAACCAAGGGAAGAGGCAATTCACAAACGAAAGAAGCGTCAATCTATGGTGGTAAAAGATGTCACTCCAACTGCATCACCTACTGGTATGCTATGGTAACCCTTTTTGGTCATTGACGTTATATTCAAGCAATGGCAACTGTGTTTGGTTACATTAAAGTGTACATTTTTTTCGGGACAGGCAGGGGGACACTTTCCAGCTTCGAAAACCCCCCCTTGCAATCAGAATTCCGAGCTCTTAATCCCCCCCCCACCCCCACCCCCATCCCATCGGAATTTCCAAATGCCGCCCGTGGGGGGTACCTTTATTTTATGGAATTGCCCATTGTGCCTTTCACCCCACTATTCGCACCAGGGATAAATGCCAACAAGCGCCAATTAACTAAGAGCGCGCATTCCGTTATGAGCCCAGGCCGTCAGGCAATACTGGGCATGGGATTTCACACCTCTTAGGGGCTATTTAACCCTATGTGTTCATATCCTCGTCCTCAATTCGGTGTCGTGCGGAATTCAGGACCGTATTTTGCTGTAACGACATTGTGCGTTCTCCTCGCTGTGCTTTACTTTATTTATTATGGCTGAAGTTCCTGTCGCCCCGGTTCCAGCTGATGTGGCAGAAGTTATGGCTGTTCCTGGCCCTGCAGTTCCCGTGGATCCTGCCGAAGCTCCGGTAGCCCCTGAAGCTCCGGCGCCAGCAGTGGTAAGTTTTAGCTTCATTCTATATATTCTCGTCGGATTTTAGCCGTTCGTTTCCTCTCGCTTTCCTCCCCCCTCGTTTAGTCCTTAATTTCATTTGCACCATTGTTAGCTCCCTTGGCGGCGTTATTTATCATTATCGCGCTTCTCTACTTCCCTTCGTTTTGAACGGCTAAGAACCATTATTCTATACAGTATTTCCCTCGCCATTTGCTTTATTCTTGCCGGTTTCTATGCACACAGGCCACTGGGTGAACCTGAGCGTAAATAATGTTTCGCTCTATTTTCTATTCATGTCGGCAACCGTTGGCCTCGCCGTAGAAATAATTAGGCGATTGGGTTAGCCTCCCCGCAAATTTTTTTTTTTTACTCCATTTTCTGCGCAGTGGGCGACTGGGTGAACCTCGCCGTAAAATTTTCCGTTTTATTTTTGTGCACTTCACGGCGATCGGGTTACCTCGCCGTAAAATTTTTCACTCTATTTTTGTGTGCATGTGGGCGACTGGGTGAACCTCGCCGTAAATTTTCCACTCTATTTTTCTGTGCATGTGGGCGACTGGGTGAACCTCACCGCAAATTTTCCACTCTATTTTTCTGTACATGCGGGCGACTGGGTGAACCTCGCCGTAAAATGTTTCACTCTATTTTTCTGTGCATGTGGGCGACTGGGTGAACCTCGCCGCAAATTTCCCACTCTATTTTTCTGCACATGTTGGCGACTGGGTGAACCTCGTCGTAAAATTTTTCACTCTATTTTTCTGTGCATATGGGCGACTGGGCGAACCTCGCCGTAAATTTTCCATTCTATTTTTCTGTGCATGTGGGCGACTGGGTTAACCTCGCCGCAAATTTTCCACTCTATTTTTCTGTACATCTGGGCGACTGGGTGAACCTCGCCGTAAATTTTTCCACTCTATTTTTCTGTGCATGAGGGCGACTGGGTGAACCTCGCCGTAAAATTTTTCACTCTATTTTTCTGTGCATGAGGGCGACTGGGTGAACCTCGCCGTAAAATTTTATACTCTATTTTCTGTGCATGTGGGCGACTGGGTGAACCTCGCCGTAAATTTTTCACTCTATTTTTCTGTACAAGTGGGCGACTGGGTGAACGGGGTGTTGTTATTCTTGTAGACACTTAAGGTGACTCATTCGAAATTCAAAATGCACCCAACTGTGTCTAGAGCGCAAATCTGCGTCTCCAAACGCAAGGCTATAACTTTTGCGTCTTTTTCTCTATTGTTATAATTCTTTTTTCAGATCCTACTTTAATGATGTATAAATAAGGTCTTAATAACCGATCTTCTTGGAAATATTTTTAGAAGTCACAATCTAAATTTTTGTGAGGCCCTAATTTCATATTCAGGTCGTACTAGAAAAAAAAATTGCCGGTTTTTTTGGCCCAAATTCCAGGAATCGATTCCAGTTGAAGTAATCTCAAATCAAGCTAAGTTACAGAAAATTCGTCGGAACAGAAACGCGGTAATAAAAATGCTGCCAACTTTGGCCAAAGTAGAGGGCTGATTCCAGTGATTCTACTTGGCTTGAATTGAATTTTAATAGTGCTCCGAAAACTCATTATTGTGGGCTCTTCTCTCGGCACTATGTTGTATAGTTATGTATTAAACTTTACCGAAGGTCCGATTGCAAATACCATGAACTACTAAAATATTCGAACATTATTTACCGAGGAAAGAAATCGTGAAAGTGCAATGAATTTATTACAAGAATGTCGCGTTAAAATGTGTTGTTATTAGGAATTATTTCTTGCTAAGATGTATATAGACATCAACCTTGTGGCATTGGTAAAACTAAGTAACCAAGTTTGACCATTATATGTGCTTATTCGGTATAGAAGAAAATTGCAAAGTTACGACATTCACCCTTTAGTCTTGCACGTAGATTTGAAGCTCTCTTGTTTATGAATGATAATGAAATCTGACGCTTTTCCAGGGGAGCTCATTAGGCCAAATCCAATCAATGGCAGTCACGCTCCGAAAATAACAATTGTCTGTTAAAGTCCCTGTGGAACACAAACACTTGCTATGATAAAAGCTTTCTTTGTTCGCTGATTAGAGTAGGCCTAAATGTGCTCCCCCTGGAGAAACGCCAGATTTCATTATCATTCATAAATAAGAGAGCTTCAAATCTGCGTGCAAGACTAGAGGGTGAATGTCGTAACTTTGCAATTTTCTTCTATACCGAATAAGCACATATAATGGTCAAACTTGGTTACTAAGTTTTACCAATGCCACAAGGTTCTCGTCTATATATATCTTAGCAAGAAATAATACGTAATAACGACACATTTTAACGTGACATTCTTGTAATAAATTCATTGCGCTTTCACAATTTCTTTCCTCGGTAGATAATGTTCGAATATTTTAGTAGTTCATGGTATTTGCAATCGGACCTTCAGTAAAGTTTAATACATTACTATACAACATAGTGCCGAGGGAAGAGCCCAAAATAATGAGTTTTCGGAGCACTATTAAAATTCAATTCAAGCCAAGCAGAATCACTGGAATCAGCCCTCTGCTTTGGCCAAAGTTGGCGGCATTTTTATTACCGCGTTTCTGTTCCGACGAATTTTCTGTAACTTAGCTTGATTTGAGATTACTTCAACTGGAATCGATTCCTGGAATTTGGGCCAAAAAACCGGCAATTTTTTTTTCTAGTACGACCTGAATATGAAATTAGGGCCTCACAAAAATTTAGATTGTGACTTCTAAAAATATTTCCAAGAAGATCGGTTATTAAGACCTTATTTATACATCATTAAAGTAGGATTTGAAAAAAGAATTATAACAATAGAGAAAAAGACGCAAAAGTTATAGCCTTGAGTTTGGCGACGCAGATTTGCGCTCTAGACACAGTTGGGTGCATTTTGAATTTCGAATGAGTCACCTTAACCTCCCCGGCAATTTTTCACCCTTTTGTTTGTGCACATGGGCGACAGGACTTGCCTCGTAGTACAATATTTTCACTCTATCTGTGCATGTCGGTTCACCTCACCGAAGTATTTTCACTCAATTATCTTTTTCCTTTTTTTTTGTTTTTGTTTTTGTTTTGTTTTTTCTATTTTTTTCTATTTTTTCAATTTAGTCCATTTTTTTTTCCGCTGGGTCAACAGCGCCGTGAATTTTCTATGCAGTTGGGGGCGACGGGGTGAACCTCGCACTTACCTACCCTTTGTTGTTGTTCAGAACTTAGCTGACCTGAAGCGAGAGTTGGATGCCCTGAAAGAGGTAACCGGGGGAAATTCAGTTACTCAGGCCCTTACCACGGTCAGGATGTTGGCTTCTAAACCCCCCCGCCTGGTTGACAACCATGCCCTGCTGTCCGCCATCGAGGCCCTGACCGACGTGGCAAGGACAGCCGGCCACACAGACAGGAAAACATTTGACGCCATGTACCGACAATGCAGGCCTCTGCTTGGTGAACAACGCCTGGCAGCAATCGTGACCCGCCTCCTCGGGGATGATGAGGAGAAGCAGGTGGCAAGCCAGATACAGAAAATCCTAAAAAGCCCCCTCCACGTGGGTCTCGGGGTATCCCCCGCTATGGATTGGTTTCAGCCGCCGGGTCCAGCCCCATTAATGCCGCCAGCTAGGGGACGGGCCGCCGCCATGTCCCGCGGACCGGGTTACTCCAGGAATAGGTGCTACAGATGTAATCAAGTGGGTCATATGGCCTTCAGCTGCCCTCAGCGCTCATGGGGCAGAAACGGAAACTACAGAGGACGTTAATTTCCATATGTTTTGCGTGTTACTACGGTTACTTGTGTAGTAGTTTAGTAAAACTCATTGCCCAGCATTCTGAATCTTGTGGTTATTCTCCCAGCTGTCACCTACCTTAGACTCCATTTTACATCCTAGAGATTTTTCACGGTTTTTCAGCTTCTCTAGAAACCGTAACACCCCTAAGGTAACTTAAGGCCTGGGTGGAAGCCTAATCCTATATGGCAGACGTAGAACTGAGGGGGTTGTCTATCTCAACCTATGCCTCTTAGGGACCCTATATATTTGCATTTCGATACCTTTGGTCATTCTCAAGCATCTGCACCTATGTCGGTCTCCATGGCAACATATGCATGACCTCTGACCTTTACATAATTTCTCGGAAAAAGGTCTCTGCATTCGAATTCGATAGGGTTCAGTTATATCGTTCCCCTGAGTGTATCATAGTGTTTGTTATGTAGTGTAGATTATTGATCTAACGAGGCTGGCTGTAAAGGCTTTTTCTATTAGCTATATTTGTCATCATGTCATATTATACCTCTTATTTTCTTGAGAGGTATAACCTGGACAGCAAGCCTCGTTGGAATGATAATGTACGCCCTACAATCGCCATAATAAGACCCATTGGGAATCCATTGGTTTGATCCCCTTCGACTGCAAAGAACTATAGGAAATTGTGCCTTTGTCACGCTCTCACAAGTCACGCAACCCGGTGACATGGTGTCCTAACACATCACATAAAACGTCTCGCCCAGTAGAGCAACCTTAACGGAAAACACTCTTCGAAAGACATTTTTATCTACCCTGTGTTTTGCGCATTTTGGTGAAAAGCACCCATGCCTTAACACCTTAGCCATGTCGGTCGTACCCTACCACTTCTTTGGTCAAGGTTATCCCTTATATGGGGTGCTGCATTAAAGTGGAATCCATTACTGGTAATTTTATACCCCCCTACGGCTGCCGTTCTGTTTTCACATTCGTACTTCCCCTCTGCAGTTTGGGGCGGATCTTTCCCAGGCTTCGCCCCTGTCTCTTCCGTCTCGCCCCCGTCTCTTTCCACGCGGAAAGGCGATCTGGGCTGCAGGCAATACTCTATTCACGGTCTCCCTGCGGTCCTCCGGCCTAGACTCTGTGCGCGTCCCTCTCCGGTTATTCCCTAACCCTTGTTAGTTCGCTCACCCTGATTACTTTTCCGTGACCCTAGCCCGCATGTCGTAAGTAGAATGCACCTCTCGCGCTCATTTAGGGGTTTGTTTCGATTTGGGCCACATACCAAGTCTCCTTTAAGGTTGGGCTTTTGTCTATTATCGACTATAATCAGTTTCACTCAAACGCAATTATGCGTCTGTTTTTCCACTGTGTTTTCACGGTCAAGAAGCGGGAACTAACGCGGTAGACAGGAACCACAGTAAGCCCACTCAACCTCAGATTAGACGACAATATGTTAATTGGATGTGCATAACCTTGATAGGTATAACGCATCCCGGGCGGGTATTGTGCCCTTAGTCCCCTAATTTAACGGTTGCGCGTGCTCCGCATAAGCAGTCACCCAGCACCCTTCGGGCTCGCTTAGGCATCCACTTGTAGGACCTTAGCTCGCTGCTACCGCGCTGCCATCCCACACAATTTTAGATTCCTAGTCTTCTAGCAATTCGATTCTCAGTACGGGTAATATCTAATACTCTGCCGTGTCTTCGGACGGGGCGTACTCTGAGACCGTTTTGCTAGAAGGCATTTCCCTCCTGCGTGTCCCTTACACCTCTGTTTCGCTCCTTTTGTTTTAGAAAAAGATGAAAACGCACCATTTCTCTCCACACACTATTGCTCACCGCGTGGATGTAAGGTGGTGCGACTGGGAGGGAAAGCCTTCTAGCAACTCGGTCTTAGCCCCGTCACCCACGGAAGTCGCAAGTTTCTCCGTAAAAGCCACACCTCAACAGCTAGCATATAGGAATCCGTCTTTCTTCCGGGCTGGGCAGATTCATAACCACGTTTTAGAATGGGAACACATTCTGACGGATAACCCCAAAAAAGCGGAAATCCTGTCCTAT
The DNA here is from genome assembly GCA_033964015.1 of Scolanthus callimorphus. NCBI lineage: Eukaryota > Metazoa > Cnidaria > Anthozoa > Actiniaria > Edwardsiidae > Scolanthus > Scolanthus callimorphus. Next base: position 6,024,563 of record CM066911.1, read on the forward strand.
ATCACTAATGGAGTCAAGGTCCAGGATTTCTTCCAACCCTACAAGGGGAACTTCCAGGGAAAGTTTTACAACTCTGTTTCACCCCCTCAAGCACGTTTTCCAAACAACAAGTCTTGTATGGGTTTTGAGCCATTCATCCGAGAAACTATAGAGGAACGTTTAAAGAACGGTTCGGTCTCCCTGTGGGGAAGAGTGGGTGTGGTCGACCCACCCCTTTTAGTCATGCCACTCACGATCGAACCTACCAAGCCCAGGCTATGCCACGACGAGCGGTTTTTAAACCTGTGGATCAGAGATCTTCCCCTCAAGCTCGATTATATTACCAACATTCCTCGCTACGTTGCCCATTATCATTTGCAAACCACTATGGACGACAAGAGCGGGTATGACCATGTCAAGTTAGCAGAGGGCAGCGCCTCCTATTTCTGTTTCGAGTGGGAAGGGTGGTTCTTCGTCTTCAACACCATACCCTTTGGCTGGAATTCAAGCGCATACCTGTATCACACCATCGGTATGGCGGCCACTAGTTATATAAGATCATTAGGCGTCCCCTGCAGCCAATATATCGATGACAGACACGTGGGGCAACTTACCCCAGTCCCTTCCATTCCTACATCTAGAGAGTGGTCGCATTATGACTTGGCATCGGGGGCGTCGTTTATCTGTGCGGCGGTCCTTATCTCCCTGGGGTACTTCATTGGGCTTGCCAAATCGTCTTTAGTTCCTTCCCACGAGGTTAAGTTCCTAGGCTTCCTGGTCAACTCAGAACGTTTGGCGTTTATTCTCCCTGTAGAGAAAACGCGGAAGTTTGCAAGCCTGCGGGAGTCGGTGTTAGAGTCTCGCACCGTTCCTCTTAAGTCTCTACAGAGGTTGGCCGGTAAAATAACGTCCTTTTCTCTGGCAGTCCCAGCTGCCCGGCTGTACGCAAGAGAAGTATTCGCCGCCATTGCCGCCACTTACAGATCTTCGCGCCCGATTAGGGTATCCGGCCCACTAAAGGGGGAAATAGTATTCTGGCGTTTCCTGGATGATTGGCAAGAATGCCTGCCCTGGTTGACAGAGCGGCACGCAGTAGTGACCATCTGTACGGATGCCTCGAACTTTGCATGGGGCGGAACCATCTCCACAGCTAATTCACAGCCCACAATCACATTACATGACTACTGGCCCAAGGAAATCCGCGAAGAGCCTATTGTTGTAAAAGAAGCGCATGCGCTCTTCAACGTCCTCGTTTCGGGAAAATCACTGATCGCCAATAGTCGCCTCGATATCCACGTCGACAACCTCGCCCTACTCCACTCTTGGAAGAAGCAAGGGGGGAAAAACAAGCAATTGAATGACGTTCTTAAGTCCCTGCATCAGCTGTTATTGTCTAGTAACGCCTCCGCGCAGTTTTTCTACGTGCCATCAGCCGAGAACCCGGCGGACTTGCCTTCGCGGTCTCTCTCGGAGATGGATTGCAAGTTATCAAGCACTAGTTGGGCCACCCTCCAGGATATGTTTGGCCCCCATACCATTGACCTCATGGCGCTCGACTCGAATGTGCAGACAGATCTGGCGGGAAAACCCCTCCCACACTTCACACCGTACCCCACCCCAAACTCCGGGGGAGTCAACGTTTTCGCACAAGTCATCCAACCGCGCGAAAACGCCTATGTATTCCCGCCTTTCATCCTGGTCGGGCCACTCTTGTCTTTCTTACGCGAACACACCGTCAGCGTCACTATCGTCGTTCCTCGCCTGTACCCAGTCCCATATTGGTGGCCGCGCCTGTTCCGTTGCTCGCGTGCTTGTACAGTCCTGGGGCGTCAAGGTGACAGGAATATTCTGTCCTTTCCTTCTGCACGTGGCATATTCGCTGACCGCCCCCTTCAGTGGGACCTGTTAGCCTTCAGGATAGAGCAAGCACTGACCGCCTTTTAACCTCTCTTTTCTCGCCTCCAGATTCCACGTCTCTGGAAGCCCGCTGAGGCCTGCGAAGAATGCTCGTATATTAACGACAAGGGATTCAACTTCTGTCAGCGCTGCGGATTTAGAAAAGAACTATTACCCCCACAAGAGAGAAAAAGCACTGCGCCGGTTATAGACCTTCCATGTATTGAGACCCGTCTGCAAGAGATACAAACTGCTAAACTCGCTAAGCCATATGAACGCCAGAAAAGCGCCCTACATCATGAATTATTGGTATTCTTGGCCGCGCTTACACCTCCAAAATCGTTACAGTCGGCCACACCCAAGGACATTGTAAAATTCCTAATCTGGAAGGACAAGGGCGGTCGCACAAAGGTTCACGTTATTGGCTGTCCGGACTTCTCCTTAAACAACCCTAAGTGCACCTGTCCCACAAGACTTGCCGCGGGAACGGTCGACAGTCTGATTGGTAAGCTACGGGCTTTCTTTTACAATGAAGGACTTACGGGAGACTGGGACGATAGGTTCGGTTTGGGAAACCCCGCTTCACACCCATCGGTCAAAGCATACTTGACGCACATCAAGGAGGAACAAGCGGCCAGCCGGGTACATCCTAAAAAAGCAACGCCCCTGTTCTTGGATAAACTCCACGCCATCCTCGCTACACCTTTACCCGCTGCGATCCAAATCTATATATTATCAAGAGATCTGGCTTTCTTCGCCCTGGATTTTTTCTCGGGGGATCGGGGGGCTGACCTAGGCCGTATCGTAGCTCAAGAGGTGCTCTCCTTCCCCGACAAGGATGGCCTTTTGCTTAGGCAATCTTTCGGGAAAACTCTCCGGGGAAACGCCCTCAATACTTTCGCGGTACGTCGATGCCGGAATCCTGTAATCTGTCCGGTCGAGAATTTCGACCGGTACAACAGCCTTTGCCGGTTGCTCAAGATCGATCTCTCTACTGGTTATGTATTCCGTACAACGGAGGGTAATAGGGTCTCGAACCGGCCGCTCTCAGGAGGCGCAGTTTCACGGAGGCTACAACTTTATCTTAGAACGTTAGGCCTGAGTGAGGGCGAGACCGCGCACAGCCTCCGTGCAGGCTGTTCTATCACGCTGACCCTCCTCGGTGCCTCTAAGGAAGAAGTAGCACAGCATGTGGGATGGGCGTCTACTGCCATGGTGGATCACTATAATGACCTCTCTAACGTTTTGAAAGCGGATTCGCCCGCGGCGACATTGGCCAAGTTTGCCTCCCGCGAGGACCTTACCTTAGTTTCGAGGCAATACAGGCGAGAAAATGACATTCAGGCATTTGTTCCAGCATTTACATCTGATTAGTAGACAACCTCTGTATCTAGGAATTTAAAAGCTTACCGGAAATAATCTCATCTAGTTGCGTTGTCGTACTGCTAGGTCTAGGGAAAAGGTCCGGAAGTAGGGGGTTTCGAGGTCTGAGTTATGGGGAGAGTACCACTTTATTTAGGCTTCGAGTGGGTACCTCGCCATGCGACGTCGGTGCCCCCTCTATAACCTATCGGCGTATGAAGGTTTCATCTGCCGCAGGGCCGACTCGATTCCCCATAACTTAGTTACCGAGGCATTGTTGGCGAACAGACCTGGTGGGAATATAGTACTATTTTGCCTATTCAATTACCAGGCGATCATTGTTTGGAGTTTTGCCGGTGTTTATCAACATGTTGTAAATCCTCCTCCCACCCCCCCCCCCCCCCAAAAAAAAAACCCAGCAATTATTATGTATATAATATTCTAGGGAATGTTCTTCTTTGAGGATATAATTATTTCCTGTTACCTAATCCAGCTAAGGCTTTTCAGAGTCAGAATTCAAGGTCTAATAGAAAGACCCTGGGCTATAGTATTATCATTTTTATAAGCATTATGCCTTTCAAATATTTTATATTCTATTCTGTGTTCTCTGTCAAGAGTTGTAACACTATTTTAATATTGCAGATGTATCAGATGATATTATAAAAATGAAAACAGAGAAATCTAATGTGGTCTCTTTTTATAAAACAAATCCCAAACATAGGGTGGAACCAAGAACTAGTCTATGTCATCTCAGAGCTCCAAGTTGTGCATCTGCTGACTGAGTACCCCCCCCCCCCCCCCCCCCACACACACACACACATTGTGTAATTCCATAAAAGTCCACCACGAACCAAGTAGGGATTTTGTCAAGGAACCATTCATTTACTGGATGTTTACCAAATAAATTCAATGCCCAGGCAAAAATATACCTCCTCTTCCCCCTTGGATTTCCAATTCCTTCTGTGGTGGTGGTATGACACTTCTCTGGAATAACACAATGGGAACAATAGTAGTAGGTTTTTTTCCTAAATCTTTGGTGTTCATGGACTGTACGTTTACAAAACATAACCAAAATTCTATCAACTCAAATAATTGGAGCTTCATTCTTGACTCCACATTACTGCATGGTATCAGGATCTTAGCTCGCATCACTATCTTCATCACCCAAGTCAAAACCAGTATAGTCTTCCTTCGCTTTAGCTGCAAAGGCCTCCCTTATAGCAGAGTAACAACAGGCAGGTAAAGGGATCCTCTTCTTACCAAGACACCCATAAACAAGTCTGGAAAACTCTCTGTAGGCAATTGCTCGAAGAAACCTGAAAGTTAGGATCAAATACATGTTTTGTGAGCTTTGATTTGAAAACAGAGATTCGGGTTTACACATCGTATGCCCAGGGAAATTAGTCCGCGCCGGGTGAATTTTTGTTGAAATGACAATGGAATAGTGGAAGACTTTTCTTACTTCTCTTCTGTGCCTGTTTGGCGATATTTCTGAAGATGCTTTGTATTGAACTTCTGGGCAGCCATTCGAAGGACCCATTTCTGCAAGCAAACGGGGCGAAAACCTGGGTGCTCTGTAATACACTGTAGGACTTGGCCAGACTGAAGATCCTCTGCAACTATGTCGCTTTCCATTGCTTCCTTGCAGCCGTCGAGTTCAGCACAACAATAGCATTCGCTAATGTTTTGTAGGTGCGCAAGCTTGCAGTTCCCACATTTGCACCTACGTTCGAAGAAGATTCCAGTTTAGTATTCTAGTTAAAAACCTCTCAATGAAACACTGCATCGACTCGAATTCTTTTCAATCGATCTCGAATGATAGCCTTTTCATGCCCAACCATCAGTTCAACGATATACTCACTGAATATCCTAACTGGCTCGAAACTCAAAAGTCACATCTCTAAACAACCACACATATCCAACTTTTGCACCGATAAAAAGCAAGAAGTGCAGCTTACTCACCATTCCCGGACATCTATAGTCAAGCCATCGAGACGCTTTGTCAGTTCCTCTTCTAATTCGCGTTTTGCTGCCTGTCTTGCGTTGTAATTTGCTAGCCACTCTTCGTCGGCAATCGGCTCGTCCTGATATGGAAGAAATTCGTTCTCCTCTTCGTCGTCTTCGTGTCGAATAATGGCCGCTCTTCCCGACAATTCCACCGAATCGGATTCATTCTCAACGTCGCTAAAATCACTTTCTGTTTGGGATATTGAGCTTTCCTCGGATTCCACGATGTCAGACAAATCCGAAGCGCTCATTTTCACTCAAGGCTAACGCAACACAAGCTAGACAAACAGAGCTTCGGGACAGAAAAGCGCATAAATAATGCAACAACAACTTTCGCGCCATGCGCCCGCGATACATTTCACTGATCAGCGACGTAGGTGTTTCAAGATGGCGGCGAGATCGTGTATTTTAAAAAATCCGTAAAATATTCAGGATTGAAGGAAATCGTTTTTTTTCGCGAAAGTGAGCCTCCAACGATGTTTATTTTGGTTAAAATGGTGGCTTTCTCCCTTTAGTTGCACTTTAATGCATCTTGGTGTTACAAACTCGGCAAGTCGGGGAAGCTTAACTCACGTAGAAGGACCTTAGCTGGAAGAACAAACGGCGAGGCGAACCCAAGGGGGTCGTACACGGAGCTAATAACGGACAATATTCCTCTTCTAGTAGCGGGACGATCTGGAATCGTAATTCGGAAACCAAGCTTGTCGGATTCTATACTCCATTTTACTCCGAGTGCCTTTCGAAGTGGCAAGGCATCTCTGCCGAGATCTTGAGATATCTTTTGAGATATCTTTTGCGCGTTCTTCTTTGGGAATAGAATCCATTACCTCTCTGAATTAGAAATCCATTTCGTCAATCTAAACCCACCAAGATTTAGTAATTTGCACAGCTTTGGGACGTGCTCAATGGCGCTTTCCACAGTTGGTAGAGACTTTAAACAGTCATCAACATAGAAGTTGTTCTTAACGGTGGCGATGACACTCCGTCGCAATCTTCTTGGTTGTCCTCTGCTGTTCTTAGCAGGGCGAAGTTTGAACAACTTGGGGAGGAGACTGCTCCGAAGAGATGTACCGTCATTTGGAAATGGGCGGGACATTATTGACATCTCCATAAGGCCACCAAAGAAAGCGAAAGGCATCGCGGTCGTTTTCTGGAACTTGCACTTGGTGGAACATAGCCTCTATATCTTCCATTATGGCTATCTTATCTTGGCGGAATCGTATGAGGACTCCAAGGAGACTGCTTGTCAGGTCTGGTCCTTGCAAGATGTTCTCATTCAGCGAGGTGCCTATGTATTTTGCAGCGCAATCAAACACGACGCGCAGCTTGTTCTTCAGAGGTTGTGAAACACCATGATGTGACAAATACCACGGCTTACCGTCGTCTCTGTTCAACATCTCATCAGGAACTCCTCTAGCATATCCTTTCTCTAGTAGATCTTGGATGACTGCAGAATACTTAGCGTGAAATTCACCATCTTTTACAAAACGACGTCGGGATTGGGTGATTTTGGATTGGGTGATTTTGGATTGGTCAGGGATTGGGTGAACATGTAAATCTAAGTTTTCGTCCAGTGAGACAAACATTTTGCTCATAAAGGATGTAATTATTTTTCCAAATTCTTTTGGCATACGCTGGGTTCTAACAAGAAATGGAATAGATTTCTGGTATAACGTTTAAGTCGATTTAAAGATAATACGGCAATCGCCTGCGAAGCCATGGTGGCAAAATTCTCGCTCGTCGACGCTAGTTTCTCTGGCCTGCCTCCATGGGAACCTTTGCTACTGCCTGCGGTACTATATGTAGTAGATAAAATATGAGCGGCCCATACAGATCTCCCGCTCATATTTATCTTACTTGTGAAATGAAACAATAAGTGGAATGCACTATTCTATTACTTGTTTAGCCCTCAAACAATTCAGCACTATGAACAATTGAATTTAATAACCTAGTTTGCCCAATCGGATCGGACGTGATGTTTATTATCAAACGCGCTGGTCCCATCGGGAGTAAATGACCTCCAGACTGAGTTTGTTGTGAGTTTAGTTCTAAGCATTGCTCGGTTCCCGGTAGCGTGTGCTATTAATAGCCATTTCAGTGAAACAGGAGGAGAGAACATTCTGGACAAAACTAACAAGGGTGAATGATTTATCAAGCTTCAATTTAAATCTATGTAATTTGTCTTTCCTAAATACTGAAAACAGTTTGACAGTAATCATGTTTTAACCCTTTTAAAGTTTTGCGGATTTCCGAAAAGTTCTAGGCGAGGTTATACTGAAAATATTGTCATTGTCATTATCATAGCGTAAAGTTGACAGGTAAATCAGATTAAATTCAATCAAATTAAATTGGAGAGTTCCTGAGCACGTTCGAGCTGAACGGTCGCATTTTTTAGCTGCTCCCGCGAAATTTGAAATTCACCAAATGGCTGGGAAAGACAAAGCTACTAAAACATTAAGAAAGGAAAAATCAAGCCTGAGAAGTGAGGTGGATCACTTAAAAACCTATGTAACGCGACTTGACAAAGAGCTAAGTGAGGAAAGAGAGTCGACACAGCATCTTCAGTCGTCCATTTTGTCTTCGGACGAGGCCAAGACGGTGGAATTTGTCGCAGCACAATGCGACGATATGGTATCGCTTCACGATAAAACCTTAAAGGAACTCAAGGTGATTAATGATAGACTGGAGTCTATTTCCAAGCGATGTGATGAAGTTAAGGTTACTGAGAACCTTCGCGCACCTCCTCGGGAAAAAAATCATACACCTCTTTTGTTTAACCAAAACATGTCAACCTATATATCGTTGGAAAGCTTATAGAATGGACTAGCGGGCTATGGCAAAAAGAAGTAACTTTTGAATAAATAGAATTTTTTTGAAGGTATTATTATAAATGTGGGTGTGACACTTTCAAGAACTATCGCCGACGAACTGCTTGACCTTGACTCCCAAGTAATACATTGTTTTAATCCTTAAAGGTGTTTCTCAAAAACCGTGTCTGCGTTTTTGAAATTTTGCTTAGTTCAAAAGTTATGGAACTTTTAAATTTCCAAGGTCAAATTTTATAGAATTTTCACCCTCTAAAAATTACAAAAAATCATAACTTTTGAACTAAAGAAAATTAAAAAAAACGCAGACACGGTTTTTGAGAAACACCTTTAAGGATTAAAACAATGTGTTTCTTGGGAGTCTAGGTCAAGCAGTTCGGCGGCGATAGCTCTTAAAAATATGACACTCAATTTTTTTATAAAAGCTTTAAAAAAAATTATTTATTAAAAAGTTACTTCTTTTTGTCATATCCCGCTAGTCCATTCCATAAGCTTTCCAACGATATATAGGTTGACGTATTTTGGTTAAACTAAGGACGAGTATGATTTTTTTTCCAAGGACGTGCGCGAAGGTTCTCAGTAACCTTAAGGATTTTATCGACAACGCCGAAGATTATTCCTACCAGTTTAATATCAAAATAACCGGCATGCCGATTCTTTCCGCCAATGAGAGTGCCGAGGAGACGACAAGTCTATGCCTCAAATTGTTCAAATGTATCGGAGTTAAAGATGTTTCTGCTCTCGATATTGATATTGCCCATCGTGTTCGTCCCCGAAAACCATCGAACCGCCCAAACCCAATCGTCTGTCGCTTTGTGAGAAGACTGGCAAGAAACAGAGTTCTAGCGCACAGAAAATCTGCCAACGACGCCACTGCCGCACAACTGGCCCCTCTATCTATACTGAGGATCTAGCTATTTTTGAACACCTCTCTCCACGGCAGCAAAGATTATTGTTTGAGGTTAAGAAATGTAAGGAGTCTGCTGACTTCAAGTTCTGCTGGGTGAAAGGCGGAACGGTCTTACTCCGCAAGACCAACGATTCTGATGTTTTTGAGATCAAGAGGGATGAAGATCTGCTTAAGCTGCTCAAGTTGTACAGCGAACAGCACAGCCCTGTTTAGTGTTAATGTTGAGCTAAGTATATTTATGTATTTTTGCTACACTTTTGAAAAGGAGTACAGTTTCAATTGAAAAGGATGGCGCATTCCAATAATAACTATTGTTAGTTATTTAGCTGCTTTCACAGAAGTGCGTTCCCCAGAGAACCATGCACAATAAAGTTGTGATGCAGAGGAAAATGAATGACCACTTTTATTCAACCCTGATTGACAAACGTTTCCAAACAAAAACATATACAGCTTGAGTGCATCCAGAACACGAATTAAGTCTTTTGTTTCCGTACAACAGCCAGTCCACTCAATCAAGCGGCCTTTTGTAAAAGCGCAACTCATTAAAGCGCTGTTATTTTGGTCGGTACGTGGCTGCTAAAGCTCCTCTCTGGTTGGATAATACAACAATACCCTATACCTCAACACAAAGAACGAGGATTATAGACTAGAGACAAAAGAACTCCTTTGTAGAACGAAAATAATAGAGACAAAAGCAACACGTCCTTACTGGTTATTTTCATTTGTACCACGCCCTGACAGCTACAGCTACTACAGCTCAATTTGCATAACGTTGTGTCTAGCAAAACGGATGGATCTGATTCAAGATGGAGAAACTGAAGGCAAGTTTCAGGTATTTTGCGCTCGTTGGTTGCTCTCTACGATTAAATATGCAAACCTGGGCATGATTTCAGGTTTACTGGACAAACGCTTCTCAATTATGGTTCAAGTGAAGGCGTTCTCGGAAATCGTGTTGTGTGGCGTTCAACGGGATTTGCATAAAGGATAATCAGGAGCATATATTGGTTATAGACAGACAGTCAGTATAGATGCATAAACTGAGATTATTGGATGTTTTTTTCTCGGGGTAAGTGTATGGATTTGAAATCACTAGTTAAATGTTTGGGTTGATAATTGAATTAGTCATTGTGAAAGGGGCACTGTCATGGTCTATCATGAATTTGGTCCAACTTGGGGTCATTTTAAGTAGCTTAAATGCAGTCAAACTCGCTAGAAATCAACAAAATAATGGTCTACGTTTTTTAACTAACCTTTCAGCTGCTAGATCAATACAAATTTGGAGTATTTTCGTGTATAATCGAGCGGATGGAATTGGATTGCTAATTGGCATTTTTGATTTTCGAACAGGCTGAACAAGTTTCTTTCTAAGACTTAAATTTGAAACAAATAACAAAATATAGGTTCGGAGTTGTTTCTGTAGAGCACTGGTCTTGTTTTAAAACATTTTAATGAAACAACCGTGACAGTGCCCCTTGAAGTCTTGGTAAAAATGGCTTATTGTGTGGTTCCAGAAATTATCCATAGGAAGGATAATAGGAAAGGATATATTTTCCATACAAATACAGTATTTTTCTTCGAAAATTCCAGAGAGGTGGGGGGTCACTTTTCAACACTCTTCCGGGGGGATATTTTCTGGAACCACACATTATAGATTCACAGGTAAGTATATGGCTTATTATGGATCCATAATGAGCCATATACTTACCTATGAGTCCATAATGAGCCATATATTTACCTAGAAATTCAATTCAATTCTATTGATCAACCCCAACCTTTCCCTGGAGAATTGAAATCCCTCCCCGACTTTTAGTTTGTTGAGAGTCATTATCCGAGTTAGTACCCTACGAATAACAATGGAAACCGCGTCAACTGTAAACTAAGTGTACATAACACTTATTTAATGTGCTCGCGCGATGCGGGTAGTTCTCTTGAACCTTGAGTGTTACACTTATTTAATGTGCTCGCGCGATGCGGGTTGTTATAAGTTATAACCCTTACCTGCGACCGCTCTCCACATGAGTCTCTATAGCTCAGTGGTAGAGCATCCGACCGGCATCAGGAGGGTCGCAGGTTCGATTCCTGTTGGGGGCTCAGGTTCTTGCTGTTGGGGGCTCAGATTTTTTTCTGAGCAATTTTAAGTACAATTTATCTTCAATCTAATAAATACATCCCTTCCAGAAGTCGGGACTTTTCGTATTAGCTGTATTAGCTCTAGAATTACCACGGTTATCCAAGTAGTAAAGGTACAATCAAATAAACGATAACTGATTTAATATTTTAAGTAAGTTATACTTCCTATAACTTCATATCGGCTGGTTGGTTGGCAATATCGATTTGCTTGGAATAAGTACCTGTAATTATGCACATAATTTTTTGCTTTCATTACAAAGCAATTCTATGCTCCCAACTATCGATAAACCGACGCGCGTCTATCGAGATTCCGCTACGCTAATTGACAATATTTTTGCAAACATTCTTGATGATTTAGTCGTAAGTGGAAATATCGTTACAGATTTAAGTGACCACTTTTCTCAATTCTGTATAATGAATTCAACGGTAGTGCAAACTAGGTTGCGTAATTCTAAAATACGTGATTATTCCCAATTCAGTGAGACTTTGTTTCTTATTGATGTTCAAAAAATTGATTGGACTGATTTATTATCTGATTCGGAAGACAATCCCAATAAGCAGTTTTCTATCTTTTATAATAAATTGAATAAATTAGTTAACAAACACGCGCCCTTAAATACCTGTCCAAAAGGAAAATCAAATAGTTCTCAAAACCATGGATCACCAAAGGGATAAAGACCGCTATACGGAAAAAGAACGCGCTTTTCAAAGCAAATGATTTTAACGAGTATAAATTATACAGAAATTGTATTGTAACCTTGACGCGTGCCAGCAAGAAGCAATACTATCAGTCTTTAGCCAGAATGTCTCAGATATTAAAAAGACATGGGAGGGTATCCGTGAACTAATCGGGCGTCAGAAAAAAAGTCGTTAATCGATTAATGCACTACGATCCAATCGCTTCTCGCCGTTAGTGCATGAACCTTCCAAGATCGCTAACATTATGAATTCTCACTTTGCTTCATGTGGTCATCGACTTGCTGCTAAGCTACCACATTCTGAAAAACACTATTCAGACTACTTAACAAGCCGTAATGGCTCTGGCTCTTTTGTCTTTCACCCCGTTGAATCCGCCGAAATCGCTACAGAAATCATTGCTCTGCCATCTAACAAATCCCATGGTTTGAATTCGTGTCCCACCCGTCTTCTTAAATGCGCAAGACATATATTGTGCGTGCCTTTATCTAAATTATTTAACACCTCAATTGAATTTATCCAGAAAAACTAAAAATTGCTAAAGTTGTTCCGATATTTAAAACAGAGGATGAAACTGATCCAAACAATTATCGACCGATATCCCTTCTGTCTATTTTTACTAAAATATTCGAAAAGACCATGTATAAAAGACTTAAAACGTTTTTAGATAAAAATGACAATACGGTTTTCGTCAGCAACATTCAACTGAACATGCAATTCTTGATATCATTAGCAGGATTCAATAAAACATGGATAAAAAACTTTTCTCATGTGGAATCTAATCTATCGATCTAAGCAAAGCGTTCGATCCAGTCGATCATAATGTATTGTTAGGTAAGCTGGATCACTATGGAATTAGAGGAGTCATTAACAAATGGTTTGCTTCTTATCTCAAAGGATGATAGCAGTCTACTGAAATCAAGAATTGCATATCAGAAAAACATGAAAAACTATGCGGCATACCTCAAGGATCCGTCCTTGGCCCACTCTTGTTCCTAATTTATATCAATGACATTTGTAACTCCTCCAAACTACTTGATTTATTTCTATTTGCTGACGACACGAATCTTTTGTATGCTAATAAAAATCTTAAAAAATTAGAAGTAGTAGTAAACAAAGAATTGGCCAAAGTTTCAGACTGGCTTATCGCCAATAAGCTTACATTAAATATAAAAAAATCTAACTTTGTTATCTTTCGACCTCACCAAAAAATCCTAACATCTCAACCAACCATCAAACTCTTTTATAATAACTCACAGCGTCTGGTCACTATTGGCCGCAAAAATGTTGTTAAATATCTAGGACTCCTCATTGATGACCATCTTAGCTGGAAATACCATATTGACCACATTGCTACAAAAATTAGTAAGACAGTAGGAATAATCGCACGACTCCGGCACTATGTCCCCTATAATATCTTAATAAACCTTTATCGCTCGTTAATTGCACCATACTTGTCTTATGGTATTGTTGCTTGGGGCCGTGCCGCAAAATTGCACATAAACAAACTTGTCATACTTCAAAAACGTGCCTTAAGATTAATGCATTTTTCGGATAAATAACAGCACGCTATTCCTTTTTTTCTTGAATCTGATTTTCTTCCAATACAAATGATCTATTTTGAAAAAAACGGCTACCATGATGCATGATGTTTCCAACAAAGTTGCGCCGGTTCTGATACAGAAGCTATTCGCACTGGGGCCCAGTAGTACGCATATAAGAGATCAACTCATTAGCATATGTCTCAGTCTCAGTTGGTTTGAGAACGCCGCGCCGTCGACGTCTCTCTGGTCCGACTAAAAGTTCTATACTCTGCACAAGACTTCACAGCCATTCTACAATTAAAGTCTACAGGTTTTCATCGTCTCCACTTATTTCCTCTTCCTGCCAGCAGTCTACTATTCGCTCGGTGGCGTCTGCAATTTCGGTTTGAATTCAAATGTTGTGCTTTATAATATCCTGTCATTTGCCTCCATGCCGTTTCACTCAAGGGCGAACTGTTCATTTATATTTACAGGTCCACAGTCGTACCGGGTTCCGCGGGAGCTCTTCTACCGGCGTTTTCCTTCGTAAATAAATACGCGAACCCCGGAGCCGACTTGGCCGCGTATTGGAGCATACTTGTCATACTTCTATCGGCCATTCTTCTCTACCGCCATCTCGTCACGCTCCCTCTGTAGTAAGCTGGCTTTCAGTATCCCTAGCTTGTCTGCCACTTAGTTGTTGCCATTACAATTTTTGCTTATGTGTTCGCTGAGTACAGCACAATTTATAGCTATTATCTTCCCGCTCCCTGTTAGTCTGGCAGAGTTAGTTCGCTTACCACGGATTTCTATGGTAATTGCCTCGCCATTTGTCTTGTTTCCGTCATTGCTTTATGTACATGGACGACTGGGTGAACCTCGCCGTAAATTTTTTCACTCCATTTTCTGTGCATGTGGGCGACTGGGTGAACCTCGCCATATAATTTTTTCTCTCAATTTTTATGCACATGGGCGACTGGGTGAACCTCGCAATACAATTTTTCACTCAATTTTTTATACACATGGGCGACTGGGTGAACCTCGCCGTAATATATATATATATATATTCGACTTCATAGTCGATATATATATATATATACTGTAGAATATGGTGAATTGTGGAGCCAGAACAATCCCTACCAGTAGAAGGATCCACAAAAGGATTCACAGTTGGTCGGCTTGATAATGAAGAGGAGAATTGAAGAATGAGCCAAACCAGCAACTTCTAAAGTTCCATAAAAATTTATTTAAACGTTTCGGCCTTCGGCCTTCATCAGTAAAAATTTTAAAAACTAGTGTCCAAACTGAATAACTAACGGAATTACAAGTAATAAATAGGGTTAAAAACAATAGGTTTAAAAATACAAAGCTGATTGTGTTAAAAATGTATTTAAGGAAACATAGGAGATTTAAAAACCTTAACACTATTCATTGCAAGCATTCTACTATGTAAACTTTATTCTATTTAATGACCTATATTCACAACGCTTGTTTAGACCGTGTGGCTGGAGACATCTAAGTTGCGAGGTCCAATAAAGGATTCAAAAGTATTGTTTCTAAATTCTCACGGGCTCTAATTTGTTGTATGACTATGAAGTCGAAATCCTTAAGTGCGTGCGGCGAGCTATTAAAGTGTTTTGAAACTTCGCAGGTCTTTCTGTTGGCGCGCATATGCCATTTATGGTTACGAAAGCGGACTTTAAATTCGTTCTTAGTAGGTACCGTGACACTGAACAAAGTCACGGTACCGCCATGGGACCAAAAAACAAGGCTTAAAACTGGAATTAAACCATTGCTCACTGGCTTGTCATGATAGAGTGATTTTGCAAAGTAAGAAATAATAATGATTTACATTGGCAAAACTCCAATAAATATAAAAAAGTACATTAATTTTTGCCTAATTTTGATTGTTTAATTTCACTTATTTGTTCAAAGAGGGGGTTCGAAGGCTTGTCATGATGGAGTGATTTTGCAAAGTAGTTCTTCTTGTTCTGTTTTGGTCACCCATACAAAATTTTGCTATGTTTTCGGATTATTTTCTATTAATTTTAGTAAAATTATTCTTGTGATGCATCCAAGGGGGCCATTTGACATAATTGATTTTGGTTTGATTTCTGTGGTATGGAAGAGTTCATATAGTTGGGTAGGATAAAATTATATAGTTGGGTAGGATAAAATTGCTCTTCCATTTCAGTTCTTTATTTTTTTTCTAACACCTTGAATGACCTGCTTTGTCTCCCGTTTTCCATCCGTAGGTCATGGAAGGACATTGGAAATCCCAGAGGGGTGAGGGTGGGGAGTCAATTTACTTTCTTTGGAGGGATGAGGGGAGGGGGTCTCCTCTCAACACCCTTCTTTGTGGGGGGATATTTTCTGGAAATGTCTGGTTCCATATTATCCATACCCTCCTACGAAGGGATTGGAAATGCTGTCAATTTACCTGATCTTTTCCATATGTACAAATACTGTTTTTTTCTTTGAAAATTGCATAGAGGGGGTAAGGAATTTTTTTGGAAACACGATTATGATTATGATTTTTATACTACTGACAGTACAGATTTTTAAGGGTTTTTTTCTGACTTTTCTGACTAGGATTCTGTTAGGGTAGTTAGGAAACTCAGTATTATTAAGCAACTCTTTCCAAGGAAAAAAAATCTTCAGATGTTTAGGTTTTGCCAGATTTCTAGGATTCTGTAATGGGAAGTTATGTTTCTCTGGGGTTAAAATATGTCCACAATACACAGCTCTTCAAATTCTATTTGTCCAACAAGCACCCCCACCCAACTGATATGAGTGAGTGCTCGACCTTGACTTTTTTGAACTCTAGTCCCATCAGGACAAGTAGCACAGAAACGTTACTTGCCTTAGCCAACTGGCTTATCAATTATAGTCCATTATAGTCTAGTTTTGATCATTTCTAAATGCTGCTGTCCCCTCTGGCGACCATGACTCATAGCGCATAAACAATAGAGTGTTTTGTTATGACATCATAGTGAAATAGGGCAATTATTGTCAGAAATTTGCTATGATATTATTGCATTGTATAAGAATTAGTCGTTCTGTAAGAGGTATAAACATTGGAGTTCCGCTTTTAGGCAGTGCCTAAATCTATATATTACTTATATTATAGTTATTTGCATACAAGATCACTACAAAGTTAGCACAAAAGAGTGCCTTACATCGCATTTAGTACACAGCTATGTCTCAAGTTATTTAATGTTAAGACAACAATATGTTGGTCACATGACCCATGCAAAACCCCAGAGCTAATCAAACAAAACGCAATTTAAAACATACACTTGAAGGTAAATTATATACCTTAATTATGAATCAAGTGAAATGAAAAATATCTGTTAATCACCTGGAATTTCCACACCGCAGTGGCAATAAGAGCGCTTATTCGAGGAAAACGTCCTCTTAACAATGTCAGTATGAACTGATAACCAAAACAACAAGAATAATAACAAGGTGACAAGAAGGCAAATGTGCTAATTGTATTTCTGTTTCTTATATTTTGCTGTTTTTGTTTTCCCGCATACAAAATTCCTCCAGTCTGATGAAATCTAAACTTAAAACTTGAAAGCGGACTCAAAAGTTTTGATCAACAGGAAATAAAACCGACAGAAATTTTTAAAATATCCGAACAGATGGGCAATGCCAAGATGTAAAGATGTAACGGTCGGGACGATAAGGTGGATGGGTCGAGCTTTCATTTTGAAAACGGCAGGAACACATTTTCTAAGAAAAATTTTAATAGTTTAACAATGTTCAAATTCTCCCCGACCAAGAGAGAGAGGGAGAACAGTTACGTTCCCTGGCATCAATGTACGACATCGTTATATGCTATGGGCAGCCCATCAGTTGCTACCATTACCAGCATCCTTTATATTAGGTGACGGTGAAGTGCCAGGCCTCATCGCTGTTCAGGATGTTTGTCAGCTGTCGCTGAAAGTCGTGATAGCTGTTATATCCACTCGACGGCAAGTCGATGGTAGACGAACACGTATGAGCCACCAATGCCGGTACGCTGCCGAGGTGGTAATGGAAGATGACGGGTATCCTTTTAACGGTTATCAAGTCAGAGCCTGTGAAGAAACGAAGGGTCTTGCGAAGAGTGGCGTCGTCCGCATTCTAATGAATCTTTTCAAGTAGGTCAGCATGTTCTGCCTGCTACTAGTGAGCTTGTCTTCATCTTCAACATGCAATAGCTCAAGCACAGACGAAGTCGTTGGGATCAAAGACGCATATAATTCGTCAATTTCCTCCTTGTCTACATCTTCCCACATATTGTGGCAATCCGACATACCCTTCGCAAAAGCATCAGCAGCCCATGTAAGCTTTTGGACAAACTCTCGTTTTGCTACTGAAACAAGTTGGCCTCGCAGAGACGATGGAGTGGGTACCTTGCGCAGGTTGTAGGTCTCAAGGATCTCCAACAGTGACTCTGTCAGGTCAGCTGGAAAGGCTTGGATGCTTGTCATGGCCAATGCTTTCTCTAATACAAATCTCTCCTTCTCAGTATGGAAGTTAAGGCAGGAAGATAATAGATCGTCGTCGGTTACCGCCGCACCACCACATAGTGCATACAGCACAAATGCTCTGCATATGTGTGCTGGGAAGAGTCCGCTGACAACATATCCATGCGAGGCTATCCTGCCTAGTATGGTGAGGATGTCTTCAGTGACGTCTGGCGTGGAGATAGGTATATATGAACCTGCACCTCCTTCGAAAAGGATGGGGAATGCCTGCTCCCAAAAGTTCGTATACAGGTCTCTCTTAAGCCCATCGAAATCTTCCCCGTCTTCCTCATCAAAAATACAATAGGGGAAACTACGCAAACAAAATTCTTTGTCTTTGTAGATTCGCAAAATCTGGTCAAAGATTCGATCTCGCTTCACAGTTATCTTTGGATGATCTGTCATTTTCATCAAGGCATTAAGGCGACGCCCACTTGCTGTCTGAAAATAATGCAAAATATTAGTGAGTACGTATAGTCATTTAAAATGAGGGTAATTGGATGGGCGAAAAATGTGTAATCTGTCTATCACTGTGGAAATATTCGAAGGAGTACTATTTATTGTACTAATCTAGGGACTAACCTTACAAAATTTTACTCAGTATTATGTCTACACCCTGTTCGTGTTTGATAAAAAAAGGTAGCCCTAATCGCTGTCCCAGTGTCATCAAGGCTTCAAGTAACGCACTGGCTTTTCATTGGCTTTTCACTTCATAGCTTTATTATCCTGACATAAAAAGGTGACGAAAACAAAACAAAAAGTACCTGCACACGGGGAGGTATACTGGGAGGGTTCCAGTCTTGATTCTCTGGTGGCATTTCAAAACTGAAAAAATAAATACAAATACTGCCATACATTAATTTGTAAAGGATTAAAAAATGGAAGCTGATCCATGTTATTGACCACTTTTACACTATAGGATCAAACCAAAGCCCTTTCAACAGGCCTTTTGCAGTTCGACTGTCATGTGGTTATGCTGGAGAGCAAAAACAATTGACACGTTTCAGATCTGTGACCTTTTTACCTGCTCATAACGAGCTTGGTCCATTACCTTAGTTCAAATAATATGCCGATGTAATCAGTTAAATTTCTTTGCGATTTCGTTAACAAGTCAACTAAAACGTTTGTTTGCCCTCCAGTCATGCTCGGTTGATTTACCCTTGGGAATCTAGAGGTCTATTCAGAGACTCGTAGCGAAATAACAAGCACATGACTGTACAGCTGCAAAAGGCCTATTATCGCTGACATAGGCCTTTTTGAGATACACCGGAAGTCGCGGATCGTAATGCATTGTGGTCTAGCTTCGGTACAAACAAATCACCAAACCATGGGCAGTTTTTCCCAGCTGAATTCAAAATGAACTCCACTGGGAAAAACTGCCCATTGTTTGGTGATTTGTTTGTACCGAAGCTAGACCACAATGCAATACGATCCGCGACTTCCGGTGTATCTCAGAAAAGGCATATGACATGGGCACTGTTACTCCACATCAAAAACAACATTTGAGAAAATCTAAAAAAAAACAATGGCTGACACACGATAGTGCCATGAAAAAGTACCTTTCATTTGTTTCATTCAAGCCAGTCTCACAGGCCATTCCAGAGTCGCTGTGTAAAGAGTACAGTATACTTATTATGGTTTGTTCAATTCCTGGTTTATAAAATATCTTCCTAAAATCTAAAAAGCTTCAGCCACACATGACTTTTGAATGTTGAATGAAAGCAATGGAAATGGCTAATTGACCCCCCCCCCCCCAACCCCTCTGGAAGACAGACAGCTGGAAGACAGACAGACACAGACAGACATTTTTATTTGGTATCGTATACATGAAGTACATGGATGAGTAGTGCTTTCAAATTTTTACCTGAGTAATTTATCAGAAAGTGAAAGTATGTGTAGACTTCGTCAAACAATTAATTAAATTTTATATTTTCTATTTCTTCAAGTTTTCGAATTAGCTCATCACGCTTATCTTTATATGTTTTGCACTGGATCAGAAAATGCTGTTCATCTTCGTGGCAGATTTGGCAAATTCTTTCGCTGGGTGGTTTGTAGGGACTTTTATTACACCCAGTTTCAATTCCCAAACAGTGATTGCTTAGTCTTAATTTAATTAATGTTATTCTATGGCTATTATATAATTTGTATGTTCTCAGTTTGTTTTTCTACCTCTGCTCTTTTCTTGTGTCTGAATGAATTTCCGTTATCCACCATTGAAATTCTTCAAGTCTGGAATTTCCAATCCCCAATTTTCTGGAACCACATGTTGGGAGGGGGGGGGGGGGGGGCTCATTAGTTAGATTGTATAAATTTACAAGGTACCAATAACATGTCTATGTCTATGTCAAGATTGGGGGGGGGGGCTGAATTTCGTGAAAATGTATGAAAAATTGACGAAATATGGGCCCCCAGGTCCATCTTCCTACTGTCATGACCTTTCATTCTAATAACTCTTTCTTTTGCTGTCACAAATCAAAACGTTAAAATCAAACGTTTAGAGATATGAATGATGGGAAAGTGATAAACAGCATTTTGTGATGGTGTGATTAGAGAGTGAGCAAATTTACCTGAAATTATCCTGGAATGATTGGTCTGGGCCCTCTTCTGTGGAATCGTCTTCCATGAGCTGATGTGGAATAGTAATTAATGATGATTCGTTGTCTGTACAGGTAGTGCTAGAACTGTTTAAACTCCCATCAAAGAATGAGACCTCAGCATCAGCTTTAGATAGTGGCATGGGAGCTTGGCGTTCCTGCATGTGTAGCATACAGGAAGCCACAACAGTTATGTCATCATCTGGATAGGCAACAAGGTAGGTACGGGAAGGGGACAAGGAAGACAAGGCGAAATGCTCAGGAACTGTGGAGAGTGATCCTAGCCAGTCGTACACTGCACTGATTTTACAGTCTGGTGGAAAACGCCTCTCAGTCGTCCCAAATTCCGGGTGCTGGGCACGAACAATGACACATGGCATGTTTTCTTGGGGTGCTGGTAGCATGCAAAGCACTCTGCTTTTTCTTAAAGCTTCTCTCCTGGCCATTATGGTATTCTGCTCTTCTCTTTTACTAGCCTTAGCCCTATCTGCTTCAAGGGATGCATTATACTGTTCTTCAAGCTCGTCCATAAGTTTCTTACGTTCTTCAGATGTGCCAATCAGCCAATCAGGATGCCTATTTGCTATTGCTGATGCTGCACTTGTGGTGCATGTGGCATTTTCACGAGATTGTGAAAATCCTGGGGTAGGCTTCTCTAGATTGTGGTTTCTTCTTCTGACTCATCTGAGGAAACTGTAACTGTGTGAATTCCTTTATACCAGGGAAGTTATTTCATACTTCCCATGTTTATACTTGCTGTACAAACATATTCTGGGAATTTTGAAAGAATTATACTTTACTTTGTATTCATTGGCAGTGAAGTCGAGATCATTCAACAGGTTTCCATTGTAGCATGCAAGTGAAAGTTCTACATCTTTGATATCCACAGTTGAGTTTGGGAAGAACAAGTCTTTACATATGGATAGTATCTCATCACCAGATGCATTCCTTCTGATGTCCACATTTCTAACACCACCACCTTGATCAGCTCTCTTGAGCTTGTAGTCTCCTTTCTCGGGCAAGTAGTGCTTCCATCGTATCTCAGATTTAATAGTGGACTTCTCTCCTCTTTTGGGTTGAAGCCTCTGATTTGATGATCTTTGTTGTTCTATGACCCTCTTCAATTGCCTCTTCTTTTCATCTCTGCTTTCATCAGCAGAAACCTGGCTACAGAATGCTTTTAGTTTCACACGATCACCTTTTGCTGTTATACCAAGGTCAGACAACTCAGCATCATTGAGGAGATTCACTGCATCTTTATCAATCTGTAATAGAAAAAATAATAATAATTTTGAGACAACAAGTTTTACAAATGTAGGGGGATTGGAAATAACAACAATAATAATAATAAGCAAGTACAAGTACTTGTACTGGATTGCTCCTAGGCATCACACTGAGGATGCCAGAAATCACCAAGGCTCTAATCGAGGTCTATTGTGTGAGTCATACTATCATGGACACCATAACGTTAAAGTGTTTGTGAAAGATAAACCCTGCAGTTGGCCAACTGCACTACATAACTACCTTAATTTGCAAAATTACATGCACATTACAAGCCCAAGCCACAACAAGCTTGGAATTCTGATTGCAAGGGGGGTTCTCAAAGCTGGATTTCTTGTCACAAGGGGGGGTCTGAAGATGCCAACTTCTGAAGGAGTTCGCTGTTTTCAGTCTGCTAAAATAGCGTTTTTCAGAAAGAAAAGAATATCATTTCACGCGCGGCAAAAAAGTTGGTATAGTTTAATAAACGTTTCTCAAAAATGGTACATGTAATATGCATGTTGAATAATAGGTTTTTCTTTTGCTCCTTTTTAGAGTTTCTATATAGGTTTCTCCTAAGCCTCAAATATTCGAAGATTCGTAAAAAGTAACAAATAGGCTTTCCAAGCTTGGTCTAGCTCATTCTAATGTGTTTTCCTATTGGTTATATTTGGAAAAAATTGTTTAGAAATTGTGATTGAAAATGTGTGTTGCAAGTAAATAGCTTCCTCACTTCATTTGAAATGTCTATCCCCCATTTCACGATCGAATGGCGAAAGTCTTGTTTTTCCGTGATAATATCATCCGTTTTCTTTGCCCCTACAATTCATATCTTATAAATAGCCAGTTAGCTACTAGTTAAACACGAAAAAAATGTAGAGCTCATATTCAGTGGATGTTGTGAATGCCAGTGTTGTTATTATGCCAGGTAAAGCCGGGGGGGGGGGGGGGGGGGGGGGTCAAAAACTGGTGCTGCCCATTGGGGGGGTGGGGTACAGATATTTTCTGGAACTGCCCATTTCAGAATTGTGGTTGGTGAAAGTTGATAGGTCAAGTCCAAGAAAAACTGTAGGCAGCCTGACCTTAAGCTTATGATTTTGATATGCTTGTAACAGCGTTAACTGACAGAGCGGAAATTACTAAAAATAAAATATCTACCTAACTTCGCCCTATTTCAAAATATAAGCTCAAGATTCCGCATAGAAAGAGTTTCTGTGATCAAAAGCTTAATTCCAATTTTTAAAGAAATTTGAAGAATATGACTTTTAGATATGGTCGACCAAAGTTTGCATAATTCCTGATCAAAGTACTAATTCTCCCATAAAATGGCACAGAAACCAAAGTTTAAAGCCTAATATCTCAAAGACGGATCCATTACAAAAAAGTCATTTTTTATATTTTGTTGTCCATCAAATGAGGAGTCTGTATGCAAAAAATCAAGCTTATCTGAGCTAACCTGACCTTACTATTTGAAATTAAGTGATTTTAGCAGGGTTTTTCCACTCTGTCGCGTTAACTATAATGATATAGTTACCATTGCATTGATAATAAAAAAGTAAAATTATTATTCTGTCTAGCCATTTTAGAATTGGACAGCTCCATTGCCCTTGCCCTAGGAAACGTACATACCAAATGAAACTGGAACAGCTTTTCCCATTTATTTCATGTCAAATAAGCTGTGCAAGATCCTTCCATCACTCCACATAATAAAATATCTGAATGTTGCAGCTTTCTAGTACATGGGGTGATTTACTTCCTAAATGGTTTGCACTTGCATTATAAGTCCATAACAAATTATATGGATATAAAGGAAGTTAGTATAAATGTGTGGTTCCAGAAAATATCCATACCCCCTCCATGGAAGGGTGTTGAAAAGTGCCCCCCTCCTATGGAATTTCCAAGGAAAAACACAGTATTTGTATGGAAATGATCAGGTAAACTGACCCCCCCCCCCCCCCCCCCCTAACCCATCCGGAATTTCCATTGCCCTTCCATGGGGGGGTATGGGTATGGATAATTTCTGGAACCACACAATTACTCAAGTGATTATAAAAAATTCTGCATGCTAATTGGTCCAGAGGTTCATTTTCTCTCGCTTTAATCACCTACAGGTGATTATGTGGTATTTATAAAAGGAGCTATTCGCCTCGTGTTATATCAACGATAAAACACGACATGCAAGTTTTATAAATCACTTCTGAAATTTATATTTATACAAGATGTGGAAATTTATAACTTGAATTAGTCAATGTAAGGATTGGGAGTGCATGCACAAGTTTTGCTATGATCATGAAAAAGTCCAGCAACAAAAACTAGTTTTTCTGTCTAAAATCCTTATGAATCACTTGAGCAACTATATGAAAACAATAGTCACCTCAGGCTCTGTAAATTATCAGCAAATAGTCACCTCGACTTTGTCTCATTGACTATTCACTGATAATGATGGCTTATTCTTAAATAGTGTAAAAATGCAGAGATAATAATACAGAAATCAACTCTTGTTCACTGGCAAATACTGGTTTAGTATACTTACCCTCTCCTTCAAAAACTTATCAAGTACACACTGCTCTGCCCAGTCTTTCTAAGGAAATCTGTAACCTAATCAAACAAAAGCATGTGACTAAAATATCACAAGCAATCACAGGTTCTTTGATAACCATTCTGAGGTCATGCCTTATGTTGAGATATTCACGACAGTTTGTATCATGTGCTCCAATTCTAGCTGTGATATGCTCTGCTATTTGTGATGGCATGGTGACCTACAGCAGTGAATAGCCACAAGTGTTTTGAATAAGTTGAAAAATACCCTCATTGCGATTCACATTTTCAGAATCATGCATTGCAGGTAAATCATTGGCCATTCACACTGCATTGCTCCATGTTGCAACTGAAATCTCAGCATACATGTACTGCCGCAGGTCGAACAGTTTTAACTGTTAAAAATTGCCCT
Source organism: Scolanthus callimorphus (assembly GCA_033964015.1). NCBI lineage: Eukaryota > Metazoa > Cnidaria > Anthozoa > Actiniaria > Edwardsiidae > Scolanthus > Scolanthus callimorphus. Next base: position 6,049,212 of record CM066911.1, read on the forward strand.
CTTATTGCCTAGTGTTTTGCAGGAAAATCTAAAAATAAATAAAAAGTTCTTGTCAGTTATGGACCGAGACATTTTCCATTTGTTGACTAGCAGTTACTAGCTGTTCGTAGCCTGTCAGTGATAGACAGTCCCAACAAGAAACGAAACAAGCTTTAATAGCTTGGGCCCTTCTGTGTGTACCACAAAATCTATTGTATCCTTTGTTAGCTCGTTTTATTGTGAAACTCAACGAGAAAACAAACAATACCTGGTTTATGAGGCCAGATTTCAATATAAACTTAAGATTAACTTATAAAGTTTAATTTTCACTCCGTCACCCGACCGAGAAAAGACGAGGGAAATGACATCTACAAACAAGCAGCATTAGCTTTTCTTGTTTGATCTGGGTTAAAATATCACTTCTCTACTGTTGTTGTAGGATTGACTGATTGAATAAGTATATAGAACAGTCGAAAACCTTTGTTCTTACCTCTGTCAAACTGTCCATGGCGGCCATGTTCACTGGAAAGCACGTGCAGCCATTCATGAGCCCGCGATCACGTTTCACTCGAAAAAAAGTCTACCCTGAAAAAAAAGTCTACCCTTGAAAAAAAGTCTACCTTGAAAAAAAGTTACACCTTGAAAAAAAGTCTCACCCTTGAAAAAAGTCTACCCTTTTCTACCCAAAAAAATGTTACACTTCAAAAAAAGTCTACCCTTCAAAAAAAGTTACACCTTGAAAAAAAAAGTCTACCTTCAAAAAAAGTTACACCTTGAAAAAAAGTCCACCTTGAAAAAAAGTTACACCTTGAAAAAAAGTCTACCTTCAAAAAAAAAAGTTACACCTTGAAAAAAGTTGACGTTCGGAAAAAGTTACACCTTGAAAAAACAAAGTAGAAGTTTGAAAAAAAAGACAAACTTTGCAAAAACAAAGTAGAAATTTAAGAAAAAGTGGTATGGCCCTTCAGAGCCACCGTAGGATAGTCATGAATTATGCCAGGATATGTCTGAGTTGCAGGATAGTTCTGAGTTGTGGGCTAGTTCTGAGTTATGGGTTATTCAGAATTATGGATAGAACTAGTAGGTAGTAGTTTTGTGTAAGCCTAGAGGATAGTCATCAATTATGCCAGGATATGTCTGAGTTACCGGATAGTTCTGAGTTATGGGCTAGTTCTGAGTTATGGGTAATTTAGAATTGAGGATAGGACTGGTAGGTAGTGAAGTGGTGCTTAAACCTGCTTGCAGAGTGTCAGATCAGCGTAGCCAGGCCTACTTTCCCATAACTTATATAGTACAATGGGACCCAGTGCGAATATAGTACTATTCGCACTGGGGCCCAGTAGTACGCATATAAGAGATGAACTCATTAGCATATGTCTCAGTCTCAGTTGGTTTGAGAACAAGCGCCGGAATGGCGTCCATGGGGGACGCCATGTGTCGGTGGCGGCTGTGGGTCCCATTGTGCTCACCCTTAGGCTTGGTGGCGCCTTCTAACTTTTATTCACCCACCCTCCCTCCCTTTGCCTTTGCCATTTTGTGCTCCGCCAGGCTACTTTCCCATAACTTATATAGTACAATGGGACCCAGTGCGAATATAGTACTTTTTACTAAAACAGAAAGATGTGCATAATTACAGTACAAGGGCGGCTTGCAGTGGAAATTTTTATGTCAAATCGTCAAGACTCGAGATCCAGAAACTTTCATTTTCACGGTTGGATCCTGCATTTATAATAGTTTACCAGTAAGCTTGAGAAATGAGAATAAAACGAATTTAAGAAACAATTAAGAAAAATATTGATACATTTGCTAGAAAACTGAAAACGATTATATTGGTGTGGATAATATGATCTCGAGGATGCCCAAACTTTCATTCACTTTAAATTCATCTTACTTAATTTTCTTCCCCTTTTTCTACTTTTCGCTTTTTCCTTTTATGTATAAACAAGTGATACAGCTTTAATGAAAGATATTAATAATAATCTGTTTGTAAATCTAATGCCATCCGCCTCGACTAGTTTTTTTTTCTATTTGCGGATGGCGTTACCTTATTTCCTTACTCTATTTATTAAATCTAAAAAAAAAATCTATGTATGATGAAAATAAGTCCATTATGTTTTGCATTTTAATCAGTAGATATCTGTATCAAAAGTTAATGAATACAATTAGTTGAGCAGGAGTCTGTATCAACAGTTAATACTACTGTTTAATAATTCATTAACCCCTACTTGATTTGTATTGGGGTTTACAGTGCATCCATGTGACCCCTATTCTGAGGTTCTGATTGGGTAGCACCCTCATGAATTAGTAATGTATTTTACAAGCATATATATCTACGGTCTTCTATCGACAACTGTCCCAATGAGGGTATTTTGCTCAGTCCATTGGTTGTTTATTGTGTGTCCGTATCGGCGCCAAATTGTAGCCACCAAAATACAAGCAGCTATAGAGTATACCTTTGACCTACAAAAAATCGCGAATTTGGTGGGTTCCATTGTTGATATTGCTTTAACGGGATTTTTTGGCAAATGTTATATAGGAATGGTTTCGATACCCTTCAATGGTGCAAGAAAAAATGACGAATCGATGGATTTATAAATTTGCTTTAAAAACCTTATATCTTATATCCGACACCGCACGAAATTCTGACATGACGTGCTCTGTATTTTGAATGATTGGACTGGTTAAGATCGCAATACGCCATTTTAGTTGAGAATTGTGAGCCTTCGAAATATAGACCACATACATTCCCACACGTCCGTAAACAGAGAGAGTCGACCAAGTCTTTGCAGCGCGCGATTTGTTCACTTAGTTCGCGTTTCCAGTCACCACGCTCTCGAGGCTGGAGTAGAGTGCGGCTCTCAGTGCACCACAGGAGATGCGGTTTATTATACTCAACAATAGAAACTTCACTGGAACGGCGCGAGTGTGGCACGGCGTTCGGGATAATTATTTTCCCCGCGAGCAATGCAGTCTCCAGCGCAGCCCGTGCTTGGCCTTCTCGGTCTCGACTCTGTTCTTAATAATACGGCAATCACCTACATAGAGCGAGAAGAGGTTTCTTATTATCGGGGCCATTTTAATCGTCAGAGTAACCATTTTCACGGAGGGCATTTTGCACAGTCGATTTATTTATTTGTTTGTTACTCTTTCACCGCAGAGTTGCAAGCCACGAGAATACCGATAGTCGATTTGTTCACGTTTAATCTGTCTTTTCTGCTGCTGTTAAGGTCACATACAAAAATAACTTGCTTTGTATATCTTATCTGATGTTTCGAGTTTCTATGGGCTTTTGAAAACTTTTTTGAAAGAATGCTGGCAAAGATAGTTTTCTCCATAATTTATGGAGATTCTGAATCGCCATGTTGAGTGATCACATGCAGTTCTTATTTATACAGTTTAGTTTTATTTTAGGATGCGGAAGTACTGTATTTGTATCTTATAGTAATGGACTTTTTGGTCACCTTGATTTCCGAAAAAGGTGACAATAGGGGCTGGCTCGAAGAGTTAGATAATTGATAAATTTGTCAAATTTATGTCCCAGAAGGAACTATACTACTAACGCTTCAACAACAGGCGTACGCTGTTTATTTCGTCGCGTACATACCATATATAGTTCATAAAACATACCATACCATATAAAGTTCATAAAACAATCGGCTTTCTCCGTGGCTGCAATTTCTCCAAGCGATTCATGAATTCTATATTTCAAGTATCAAAATAAGAAATCAAACGTCTACCTCTGGCAGAGAGAATCCATGATGTGGTTGTGTTTTGTACCCTCCTGTAATCTTGATAATTTACTCAACTTAGCGAGCTTTTTTACACAGTAATGGAAAGTTGTTCGACTGATTGTTGATAATATAAATTTGCTTGTATATCGTATATCCGACCCCGCACTCGTTCTCCAGTTTATATGGAATTTTTATAACCTCCTTCAACCATCTTTAGTTAAAAAGCGCTTCTCCATATTTTATGGAAATTATGACATGCTGCTGTTCTGTTCTCCACTTTTTTTTTGAAGAAATGACATGCATCTCCAGCCAGCTGTAGATTTCTCCTGAAAAAACGTTTCGAAGTCGATATTTTCGACAGTCCGGATTTAAACATTAGCTCCGTAATTAATGAAGACGTGTTTATAGCATACTCAGAATGTTTAAGGCAAGGTTGTCGCAAAAATTGGTCGAAAAAACTTAGGGGGTGGTCTATATTCCAAAGTCCTAACAATATCATTGCAGAACAGACCTCAAGTTGTAGAGGTTCACAAAATTGATATATTTTCGGTAACGTTTCTATGGCAACATATAATGTGACCTTTGAACTCTGCATTTCAACGGTTTTAAAAACTGCCTTTGTGGACAAGGAAAGGCTAAAATTGCTGAGAATTTTGAAACGTGAAGTGATTCAGGTTGTGGCAGGCATCATTGATCTAATTGGATATGTTGACTTTCTCAATAGGAACCCTATTTTAGGACAAGTGAATTTGATATCCTTTTAATAACTTTGTAATTATAAATTCTGTGCACGATTTCCAATTAGCTTAATGAACCCTTACGTAAGTCCCTTTATTCGCAATAGAGAAATGTTCACTAGCTATGCATTTTCCTTGTCTACAGTGGCAGTTTGTGAAAGTTTAAACTGTGAGTTCAAAGGTCATATTTGACGTTGTCATAGAAACGTTAATGTAAATATGCTAATTTTGATATCCCCTACAAGCTGAAATATTTACCGTAATGATATCTTCAAACGTATCGAATATAGACCACCCCCTAAGTTTTATGACCATCCTAGAGAGTGCTGAGTATCATCACAAGCTCTGTAATGAGACATACTTGTAATCATAACATCGTCTATTATCTGCAGCATGGTTTCGGGCGATGAGATCTTGCGAAACTCAGCTCCTGGGCTTTATCAATGACCTCCTAAACACTATGCATGATGGTCGCCAAACGGATATACTTCTGATGGCTTTCAGTAAGGCATTTCACAGAGTTAGCTTCCATCTCCTGGCCCGTAAATTTCACCATTACTGAAAAGGTGGCCGTACTAACAAGTGGATCCAGGCCTTCCTTACGGGAAAATCGCAAGGAGTTGTTCTTGGTGGAGAAGTTTCCGAAAGTGTTGATGCCCTTTCTGGTGTCCCCCAAGGATCTGCGCTCTTGCCTTTTCCATTTTACATAAATGACCTGCCAAAGACTGGTATATTTTGTTTTTTATTTTGTCCTGATTTGCACCATTGGAAGACCCACAGGGTCAGAAATATGGAATTTGAAAAGCATATCATTAGTAAGCAAGTAAGATGAAATAGCTTGATATGAAATTCTCTTAATTTGGTGCTCCCTTCTTCAAAAAGTCAAATCTTCTTTCTCCAGCCATAAAAAAATGAAACCAGAAATCCTCGAGGAAGAAGAGAACCTCGGAGATATGACCTTTTTGATTGACATCAGCTCACGGCCAACGGAGTTCGTAACAGATGTCATCGAAGAAGCACTGGAACTACTTCTATGACCACACGCGAGCGAAGCGACGTCCACAACCAAGCTTGCAAGTCTTTTCAAGCTGCATCCAAGAACAGGAACAAAAGAGGATAGAAGATCGACAAGGAGTGGAAACGAGTACTAAGCTCATGTCCAAGCGTAAGCTGAAATCTGAAACGCGATGACCACGGCAACTAGCGGTCCGTGTAACGTTCCACGGAATACTTTTCATTTTTCGAATGTGAATTGAAAGTTGAAATTTGCCTATTAATTTGTAATTTTCATATTTCAATTTCATATGTCAAGAAGGGAAGGGGAAAGGGGAGACCGGGAGCAGACTGACTAGGGGGCCTAACGCTTAACTCTGATTGGCTCAAGGATGGCTGTCGTCTAGGCGTCGACCCCTTTTATTGACATAGGGTGCACGTGCTTTATTGTTCCTCATCGGGCAGAATGGGTATTGTTTTTAGGACATCATTACTTTAGCGCATACATTAACTATCAAAAACCTGCTCTCATGTGATTGGCTGACGACAAACTGGGACTCATTAACATGCAGAATCAGTCAAAGAGCGGATTTCTTGAACTCTTATTACTTCAAGTGTAAAAATCTTTTAGCAAATCTTTGACCGAAAATATAGAAAAGTTTAAGCTTCAATGTGTCTTTGCCGGGCCGGCGACGATTACATTATCAATAGCAACTTTTCCTCTTCTGGTTAAAAGTAGAATCAACTCAAATTATTTTTGTTTGTTGTTATCTTCGCGGAATAAAAAATAAAACCGTCCGAAAGAAAATTTCCTCATCGGTTATACCAATGAAGTTACAATCCGCATGAGAGCATTTTCTTAGCATCTACATCGCTGTCCGAACATAAACTTATCAGAAGTAAATGATCAGTTCATAAAATTTCTTTTACAGAGGTAGTGCTCGCTCAATAAGTATTCGCCGAACCTGTAAACGGCTTGAGCTCAACTTAAAACAGGTCAGAGTTTCGTATATTGTTTTGGATGAAAACTCTTCCAAGCACCTCTTTTACTCTGAAAAAGTCCTAGAAGACTTCTGCCGCCACAAGCTCTTCACAAAACCTCTTCACAAAATTCTTTGCAAACATTAAGTTAAAATCTATCTGATTGAGCGATTTTCGCGTGAATTCTCAATACTTGCATGTTTCAACTTTCGCGCCTAAGATTTTACAGGAGATTATATTCAGAACTTCTTACCGCGGCTCGATGATCGATCGATGATGACGCTTCCTACTGTATGTGCTTTCTTTCCATAAGAATTCTTGATTTGTGGAAGCCAGTTGATGTTGAAGTAAATGTTTACAAGTTTCTCCATAACGTTTTACGTGTGACTACAGCCAGCTGATTGTGAATTTAAATAATGCGCTCGAGTAACTCTGGTCGTCCCCGTAACTCTGGGGAGCATCAGAGTGAAAAGTTGTGTTCAAGGGAAGATGAAGAATCATCTAAGAATAAGCCATTTTACGGGTTTTGTGTGATTTGTTTAAAAAATCGCATGATTTTCTTAACCGATTTTCGTGAGACAAGTATCAATTTAAAGCTTGCATTTGTGGCTATTAAAAAAGCGATGTAACTAGAATTGAATGTCGACCGCTTCAGAGATATCAGGTCACAAAGTTCGCGTTGCATACAAATTTTCCCTTAAGTAGCCCGTATGCATACGAAAAAAATCTTGAGTTTTTTTTAAAGCCAGTCAACTCGACATATACACACACATATTGATTAATCCTTCATTAACAAGAAACCGATGTAACCGGGGATATGCTTTAAAAGCAAAGCGGTAATAAGAGCTTTTAGCAGCCTATTTGGTATGCATTTTGCTCTTTTCTCTGTATTTGAGGTTCCCGCCAACAAGATAATGAGGTTCTAGCGAGTGATTCTAGGCTTTTAATTATATGCGCATAAGCATATGTCCCGCCATTCTGCCCGATGGAAAGTGAAGTCTCAACGAACAAGTCCAATAATTCTCCCATTCGATGCTTCTCGGCACCGCGAAATGGCGTCAAACTTTGTTGAGAGAGTGTTCTTAGAACGCGATGGCAGAAGATTATGCCTGAATATCATATCATACTGATGTACATCACAAAAGAATCTGCAGTTTATTAAGTCTCGCGTCGTGTCGTGGAACTCAACCGTCACAACTCAGTGAGCTCCTGAGATTTATATTTTGCTAAGTACATTTTGTACATCAATTGTCTAAATTTACTTTTTATAGCGGAGCTCCAGCGCGGGCCACCATACCTAAGGAAAAACCGTATACCATCGAGTTGATTTTGAAACGTCACGACTAATTAAATTCATTTCTTCATTTTATTGATGACGCCATGCCCAACTCATTAGTGCGTTGAAAAGCAATTACCCCATAGATAATTGTGTCAAAGTTTGGTTGCCGTAGTTGCTTCCTTTCGCGAGATATAATTTGTTTCCTTTTTTTCTGTATAAAAACCTATAGTGTCCGCCGTCCGCCGCCGTCCGCCGTCCGTGTACACATGGGATCCCTGTGTTATTCCTTTAGAATTTAATATCTCGAAAAGGATAAAACGTTAGAAAACCATTCTTGGAGAGAATTATATAGAGAGCAAGAGGCACATAATGCCTGGCTGACGTGACATGACGTCACTGCCAATGCCGTGAAACTACTTTTGGCGGGAAATGTCGAGATCCGGCGCGGCGCCTGCTCATCTGGGGGACTGGGGACTTTTATTTTGAAAAACATTTTTCTTCGGCAGATCACTATCACAACAGAAGCGACATTATTTCTCTTTGCTAGTAAGCTTATATTTTACCATTTACCTGTGCTGAGGTTAGAATTCTGAGCTTTTTCGTATGCATTTTACAATCAAAGGGGAGATGCAGTCAAGCGGGATTAACTCGGAAGGAAAATGACGTGAAAGAAATACGGCGAATTTTGAAGTTTGAAAGCATATTTATCGCTCGTCAGTTTTCTGGGCCGTTAGTCCAGTCATTCTATGAAAAAATCGGGCCAACCTAGCACTAATTGCAACAGAAAGTTTCTCAACGGTTTTAGGGCCAGAAAGTAACCCTCGAAAACATATCAAAAGTCCTAAAAAAATCATAGAAGGGGAAAGTACTTAAATTTAGGAGGTTTTATTTTCTTTTGTTGGCGGCCATTTTGGCTTTTGTTATTAATGAGTTTTGCGGCACTTGGAGCTCTACGCTGATAAATCTAGTTATAGACTGAAACGCGTAACAGGTCAATATTCTAGCGCTTTCCTTTACATAGAAATGACCCTTGCATAGAGTCTATTGATGTTTGACAACCGAATCCATTACTAATAATTATTGATTTGTGTATGGAAACATGTTTCAAGATTCCTAGTCAGGCACTGTATTCGAATTATGACATGGGAAAATGATCTTAGTCACAGTGTAGTTTACAAAAATAACATACCTAACAAAGTATATATAACATGAATGAGTCCATTTTAAACAACTAAAAATTTAAACACTTAGCTGGAAATACTGTACAGTATAGAGAAAATCAACAGCTTCGCTAAACTTAAGTGCGGCAAAACTCATTAATAACAAAGGGCAAGATGGCCGGCAACAAAAGAAAATTGTGCCGTATTTTCAAACTTGAATTTTGAGATGTTCCCCTACATGGATTTTTTAGGACTTTTAGTATGTTTGTTAGGCTTACTTTATGGCCCTAAAACCCTTGAGAAACTTTCTGTTGCAATTAATGCTAGGTCATTTCACAAAATGACTGGACTACGTGTCACGGAAATGGATTCAACAAAGCTTGAATTAATTATATCAATATTTCCAGATATCGGTATGGATATTAATGGCAAAGGACAAGGTTGTAGAAAAGACTAAATGAGGCCGAGGGACTCGTGGCTGTCTTGCCGACATGAACGTTTTATAACTTTGGTTGCTAGAAGAAGAAGTGCTGTTGTTTTTATGCTTTAAGTATACTAGTATGGATTGCTGATACCACGAAATCCATAACCTCGAGGTTTGGATTTGAAGTTCGTCTTTGGGATTTGAAGTTCAAGGAGGAACGTTGAAATGGATATGTTTTTGTGAAATCCAATGCTGGCCTCGTGCAAGATTTGGCCTTTTCTGAACAGTAGAAGATCTGGGAATCATGAACGAGTGAGAAGTTCAATCGGCGTAACACAAACTCATCTTGATTTAATAAATAAGACTTTTATACTCCCTCGTCTATAAGATGAAGAGTACTGTAGAAACGCTTTTGATTTTGAAGCCATTTTACGACAGCAATGGGAGGAGAAACTAACATGAAACTGGGCATGAATCACTGAAAAGCTCCTCCTGGATTATATAAACTTACAAATTGTGTGGAAAGCATGAGCAACACAACTGAATACTACAATAAAAGTACTGGTAGTGTTTAAATTTCTGTTTTTAGATATTTACATTGTAAATATTTTAGCAAAGGCCATCCATATATTATCTGCCGTCAAAGTTTTAATTTTGTTTTTTGGACTAAAATAAATTTAGAAATGCTGCTCTGGCTAGGTCTTAACTTTTGAAAATAGTAGTCAAGTGGCCAGTAAATGGCCAAGATTCACTAGCCATAATATATTTTCTACTAGCTACACCATGTACTGAATAAAAATGAATTTTTAAATGTTACCATTATTCAGTGACAGTAAGGAACAGTCTTAGAATTCATACAGATGATATTGTGCGCCGATTGTTGTAGAATGATTTTACCTCCTGTTTTCTTTCAATTTATTTAGCCCATAGAACACTCGCGTCCATTCTCTAACCCTTACTTAGAGAGCGGAGAACAATAGCCTGCATTAAATTCATATCTGGTCTGACCCGCAGAACCCAGTTTATAATTTAGTACTCGACCGTATTGAAGCCCCTGCAAACAGGTCGTCCTACCAATTAAGACCAAGGAAAGATCAGGGCAGCCGCATTAAAGTATGTAAGACAAATAGGTTCGGCGACTTTGCTACCAACAAGTTCGCAAGCTACCTGAGCTGCTAGTGATCAGAGTTGATAATTATATTTATCTTTATTTATCTAATTACCTATTCATCTATATTATTGTTCGGAAATCCTGTAACTTAGCTGTAATAAAGCTACGAGAGGATCAATAAACAAACATTATCATTTTTATTCAAGGAAATAAAAATATACAATCTAGGAACTATTTTTCTGGTTACTGGAATTCAGTCTCTTGCAGTCAGCAAAAAAAAAAACAGTTGACTGCATTGAAGTGCCCGGATTGAAGTGCCCCCCCCCCCCCCCAATAAGTGATGTTGCCCCTGGCCTAGAAGGTATGTCTCGATCATACATACAAAATATGTGAATAAAAACAAGAGGGTATGTATTTTATTAGATTTTTATTGGGAGTCAAATAGATGAATCCCAATTTCAATTTACTTTGAATTTATGTCTAAAAAAATATGAACTAGTTCTGGATGTTCATTCGGGTTTTTAATCAATGGCGCAACAAGAGTTTGCTATGACATGAAAACCAGGGCAACACATGAAATGTTACCGAATATGAGAAAAATAAAACTAGATAGGAAAACCTATGTTTCGCGACTGTGTAAAAAAACATATCCTGTTCCGGATGAGACCGTAAGCCAAGGTCCCGTTCTCTCAGCCCACTATACTTAACCAGAACGCGAGGGACGTTTAACAGCTACAGTGCTCACTACATAATCATATACTATCAACCACTCATGATTGTAAATAGTACTTGTAAATTGTACTTGGAAAATTAGCTTTAAAAAATTTGTATAATAAGCGTTTTCAAAATATTGTCATATTTATCTTCTTGTGTACGTTTTGTCTCAGTTTGTTTTCTTAATGAGCCTTTTAAAACCACCCCCTTTAGCCTTGTACTCTCCATACAGGCCAGACGCCACACCCAGCTGACATGTCGGTCCGAGTACTCCCAACACCGCAGGTGGGGAATTCTCAACGCTACCTAATGAATGCCGGCACAACAAAAAGGGCACGCCTTTGAACTTGCGCAAACGTCGCATTACTGGCAAATTTTCTTGCACTTGTTTAATTCGTTCTCTGTTTTATTATATCGACATGTCTGCGTTAAAGACTCTCTAACAAAAGACGTGTTCGCAAAAAATAATCCGTGCCAATGACATAAAACAAATAACGAATGAACCCGGAACACGGAACACGGATATTCAACTTTCAACTGTAGAGCCACGAGCATAAACGCACAAGCCTGCCCTCACGCATGTGCTTACAAATTTTCCACCTGCTCCCCACTCCACTCTCTCTCACTCGTTCTTCATGTTTTTTGACAATACATTTCAGAATCGATAATTAAAGCCTGCACGTTCTTTTTACAGGTACCGGAAATCGTACTGAAGTTGCAGGGGCAATTGGACCCGTACGCCATGTGCATCAAAGATGCCAGACAGAAGAGAACGATATTATCGCACGGGCAAGAGCAGTTGGGGTGAAGTACGAGTATGCACCCATTGCTGACGAGGAATCAGAAACAGAATTTGGAAAGCGTCGCCGTAGAAATCGTACAAAAATACGGAAAGAGGAGCAAAGACTTATTGAAGCCGTTGGTGATCTACCACAGCCCCCACCATTTGGCTCGACACAGCAAGAGGAGGATGCGTATCAGGCTATTCGGCAATACGAAAACATGCAGATGACGTACGGCTTTGGGTTATGTGATATCTGCAAGGAACGGAAGTTACAGACAAAGAACAATGTGTGTAAAAGATGCAAGAGTGATAAGCCTCAAACGAAGCTGAGGTCTCATGAGAATAGGATGGACCCTAGACATGTACTTGAGGAATTGATGGATCTAAGTGACGCTGAACAGATGTTAATAGCAAGAATAGCTCCACCTATACGAGTACATCTGCTTAAACATGGGGGTACAGCATCCAAGGGCCACTGCATTGCATTTCCACAGCCGTAACACAAGATTTTCTGGTTTAAATTTTTTAACTCCAAGGTATAAGCGGATCACTGAAGCAGGTAGAACCTTTACTGTTACTGCAATTCAGGACTGGAACTCCTACCTGCAAACCTTAAGAGGCAAACCTTAAATCTTTTAAGAATGCTTTACGCCGTAAGTTTTTAAATGAGCAATTATCTGTTTCACATTTTAATCCTTAATGTATATTTTAATTATTTTTATATTATTCGCTTATTTATTTTCTTCATTTATTGTATATACATAAATATATATATATATATATATTTAATGTTACTAGTTTTTTAATTAATGTACATAGCTTGTATTTTTAGTGTTTAGAGGACCACAAGTTTATTAGTACTGTGTACTATTACGTGCCATCCTCTCTAAATAAAGTTTCTATCTATCTATCTATCTACAGGCTGTACAAGAACCCGTGACTGTTCTTCCGCGTTTGCCGACTGAGGTGGAGATAATACGAGTGGGGAGACAAGAAAAAGACGACACTCACAAGGATTTCAGAGTGCGAAGACATAAAGTAGAGAGTGCAATCCGATGGCTGAAGGACAATAATCCTACTTACGTTGACATAACCATCGATGACAATCACATTCAACGTCTTCCGACGAGGACGGGGAACTACCGGAACTATTAAGGACGGTTGAGTTTACTGAGACGCAGCATGGAGACGATCAAGAGCCTGCACCAGGACAGTTAGATACTGGAAATGTCAACGAAGATGATGACACAGTGTCAGAGCTTCTTCTTCCTGAGCCTGGTGAGTTATTCGTATCATATACAAGATATTCTGATTCTGTACAGTTCAATCTTCGCTTGAAGAATGTAACAGGTTTTTTTATAGTTTTTTTAATGGTAGTGCAGTAAAATTGACAATTAACAGTAGAATCCTATGAATCCTCTATTTTGTGTAAATTGAGGACGAGATATCATAGGATTCAAGTCTATTCAACGCGTTTAGTCGGTAGATTCCGTAGAAAATAGCACTCAAAAAGGCGATATCGTCCTCGTCGCGGGGCGACTCGTGCGATATCGCTTCTTAAGTGCTTTTTCTTAGCGGATCTAGCCTCCTGAAGCTTTGAATAATCCTATAGTATTGCGATTCACCCTGCCATTTTGGTTGTTGTGAGCCGTCGATAGTTAGAAATAACATTTAGCTTTATTTCTTGCAATATCTAATGGCAGAAAGAGATGGAAAAATGTGGACAGAAAATGTTCGAGCACCAAATTTATTTTTCTTCTGGTATTTCTCTTTTGAGGGTTTTTTGTAGGCCGTTTTTTCTCATTCGCTAGCAGCTCTGTCGTTTTTTGTGGGTGCGAAACTCCATTTTTTTTTCAAAGACGATGTACCTCGCTTTCACTTGAGCATCAACGCCCCCTCCCCCACCTCGAGAACGCACCTCTCCCCCGGTTAGTTGAGCATGCTTGCAGTGTGCGCGTCACCATATTATTGTGACGTCAGACAGGCGGACATCCGCGACTTAGCCAAATACGAAAAATATTTCCCCCCAATAGCCGTCAATATTCTGTGTTATTTTTTATACAACAACACTAGTAAATCGCGCGCTCTGATTGGTCGAGAGCCATGTTGCTATAAGATACACGGTTGACAAAAGTCCCTGTTCTTGTATAAAACAAGTAGATCTCGTTTATTGTGCGTATGTATGTATGTATGTCATGAACAACAGTCACGCAACTCGACTGCGTCTTGTGCGTACGTTTTTTCTTCATAAAATTCTGTGACGTCAACTGGCTAAAAGCGGAGCTCCCGGTACATATTTTTCTGTTTGAGGGTGCGATTACCAATTTTTTTTGGGCCGTTGCTAGGGAAAATTATAAGTCCTGCAAAAGATTCATCACGTGACGTCATCGCGACGTCATTGCTACAGAAAAAAATGCTTTCCTAATTTTGATGATGATCGATGACGTCATGCCACGTGACCTTGGTGTTGCACCCCCTTGCCTCCAAAATAACTTTACCCAAGTTTGGTCACCCAGCGCTGTTGCCTTCTTGAGATATTGGCTTTTCTAGTTTTTATGACCTCATCGATGACGTCATGTCACGTGACCTTGGTGGTGCACCCCCTTGCCTCCAAAATAACTTTACCAAAGTTTGGTCACCTAGCAATGTTGCCTTCTGAAGATATTGACTTTTCTTGTTTTGATGACGTCATGCCGGACGAACGAACGAACGCACAAACCGGAAGTCCATGACAGAATCGTTCGATGCATAAACAGTTTTCTTTTGTTCCTTTTTCTCCTGCATGTAGCTATGAGGCTCCGCTATTACAGTACACACGCACGCAAAAACGACATCTGTTTGTTAAATAGCTCGTGATTATTCGATCAAAGCGCGCGCTCTGATTGGTTCTATCATGGTCACGTGGTAGAGTACAAACTCAATGTAGCCCGCGCGGGCGACATCGCCAGACCGAAAACAGCTTCTTTTACTGACTTTGGACAAGAGGGGTCCACTTTTTCGGGTTTGTGATTGATAATGCAGAAATTGTATTTCCAGTTATTATTTAGGCACTATTTCTCTGACTTTCTGATTTTTTTCGCTAAATTCAGGACAGCTGTCGAGCTTGTCCATTCGCTATTTGAAATGTTAATGTATAGAGATCGACTCTCCAGACTTGCAGCACACACTTGTTTGCATCGTCGATTTTATGCTACCTTTTTGTCATTATTATTTACAGGTGTAAATGTACAAGGTAAAATTGAAGCGGCCCTTAATCGGATTGTGACGGAGCAAAGACCAGCAGAAAGTAATGCGGATACTAATCCACGGCCTGCCCAGATACCGTTGATTTGTGGCCAACAACAGGTGCGACGCCGGCGTCGGAGTTCACCACGCCCTATTTTTTTTCAATGGCGTTTCCTTGTCTATTTCCCACGGGTGAAGGTGATTACCATATCAATCGACAGAGAAAATGCACTGCACTTCACGAATGGGCTGAGCACCTGCTGTGGTATAAGGACGGACGATTCGCCAAGCAAAAAGTGCGGAAGTTTGTGGCACACAATATGATACAAAGGAAAAGGGCTCTCGAGCAAAGAAGCTACTTTGTGGATCAGCAGTTAGGAGATCCTCACATCACTGTCGCTGATTTACAAGAACGGCTTTCAAAGGGGGGGGGGGGGGGGGGGAGGGAACCAGTATTTCTAATAAGCTGATTTACTTTGGAGCTAGTTTGTGAGGCACGAGTCAGGACTGGCATCACCGACGCAGAGAGCTACACCTTCATGGTGAATGAGAAACGTGGCTAGCCTTCCTTTTTCATGACTGGTAGTTGTGCAGAATTTTACTGATTATAGGGAGTTCCAGTTCGACGACGGAGGAAAAGGCTTTGATTGGAGCAGCACCATATTGCTAATGCCACCTAACCAAGATCCAACGAAATGGCTGCAAATCGCATCGAAGAGAATAACGAGGACAGCACAAGAAATGAAGAGCTTGAGGCAGAGGTCGATTGTAGCTTTAGTGTTACACACACTTCGTACCTCTATGGAAAGTCCTGACGATAACCACCCTCTTCGACTCGTCGTGTCTGGTATCGGTGGGACTGGGAAATCATACGTGATCAAGTGTTTACAGCGCTTAGGGAGACAAGTCTGTGGAGTTAATGATGCTGCTCAAGTAATCACGCCAACTGGAAATTCTGCATACTTGGTGGAAGGAAGTACGGCGCACAGATCTTGTCGATACCAACGGGAGTAAGCTCTTGCCACGAATTAACCACCCCATCAGGAACTGTCCTAGCGAAAATTCAGAAACGACGTGAGAACCTCAAGGTGCTGATTGGAGATGAACTCTCAATGTTCGGACGTACGACAATGGGCTGAATGGAACAGCACGCGCGATATGGTATGAGCAATGGGAGAACTTCAGAGGAACCCTGGGGAGGAATTCCAGTTGTTGCAATGATGGGAGATGACGTGCAATTACCACCCGTTTTAGACACACCCGTTTATGTAGCAGAATCGAGGATCTCTCCGTCTAACCATGGTAGACTAGTGTGGACCGGATTTGACACTGCAGTAGAGTTGGTCCAAATTGTGAGGCAGTCTAAAGCGGAACTACAGCTGCGAGAAGTACTGACGTACTGAAGTACTGATGCGCGACTACACCACTACGATGGAGCATGTTCAGTGGCTTCAGACGTTCCAGTGGAGCCATCTCCTCTGAACGCTTGGTGAAGAGTTGCTACAGAGAATGGGTGAGCAGGGTTTATTTGTGTTCCCGACGCATAGACTTGAAGGGGAACGAAATAGAACCAAGTTCCTAGAATGTAATCAACGTGAAGACCATCCAGTAGCAAGGGTCAAAGCTGTAAACCATGGCTCGAGACATGCGCCGAAGGCGGACAGTAACAAAGCTGGTGGACTGCTTAAAGTCGTTTACCTGTGCCGGGACAGTAAAGTGATACTCGTGGCAAACCTAAAGGCGGAATGGGGTCTATACAATGGAGCGGTCGGCAACGTGGTAGATATTGTGTATCTTGATGGACGCAGACCGACGGACGATCTACCGCCACAACCTGATTATGTGTTAGTGCGCTTAAGTGGCTACAAGGGGCCGGCTTTCATCGCTACTGACCCAACTGTTGTACCAATTGTACCGATAAGCAGGGCGACAGATTGTGCATGCTGCAGACGAGTGCAGATTCCGCTACGATTGGCATGGGGAATGACGATCCATAAATGCCAAGGGATGACTGTAGGCGAAGGAGAGCCGTTCAGATATGTCGTCATACATCCAGGCGATCATGCGTTTGAGGCGAAGAACCCAGGAGCACTGTTTGTGCCGCTGTCTAGAGCAAAGTCTGCAGGTGGAGATCCCGACTTTGCATTTCATCAGGACGTTCTTGTCAACATGGACAGATTTCGCCCCGTTACTACGCCAACAGTACAGTCTCGACAGCGAGAGATCGAAGGCTACGTGCGTTGACTACACAAAGTCGTAGGCGAGAATCTATATGCAGAGTGTTTGAAGAGGAGATATTCCAGGAGCTACTCAATTGGGCTTATTCTCTAGCATGAGAGAGTCGCGAGACTCTCCATGAAATAAACGGGTAAGAATTATGCAGTCTTAACAGTCCATCAATATTGTATCACCAAGTAATACTTTCGGAAAGCCCGGAACATGTGATCGTGGAATTAGATTTCACGCTGGTCGCTTTTGTTCTAAAGCGTGTACAAGGATGGGCAAGGAATAGGCGATTATTTTATGACATCAGTGTTTATAATTATTCAAAGGGGGGGGGGGGGGGGGGGGGGGGGGGGGAGGGGGGGCACCAGTATTTCTATCGATTCTTTCGTTTCGGCAAGTTCAATGATTGTTTCCCTAAAATAAAATCACGCGCGATTATTGCGAAAAGCATGTGACGGAATATTGCTTTTTCACGACCGTGAAAAAGAAAACAGTGCGCACTTGATTCAAAACTTCCTATTCTGGAGCGAGCGCGCCCTAACGACAGCATAGCGCTGCGCAACGATGACGTCACACTCATAAAAAACTCCCTAGACTTTCTCAAAGTCGACTTGCGGCAAGTCTAGTTTCTCCCATTTGTCAAGTATTCTCTCTAGAGTACGCTTGGCTTGCTGTGGCAAGCCCAAACTTTGAGAGAAAGATAGAGAGAGCACTCGATGACAACACGGTTTACTAGACAAAATAAAGCATGGCAACATAGACTCCTAAAGTGTGACGTCACAACTTTGACGAAAATTTCGAATTTCAGATTTTAGTCCAGGAATAATAAAAGACCAACTTCGAAGAACGTTGCATGCAAAAAATGAGGTGAATCGGTTGAAACTCGACCGAGATATGGCCAGCTGAATACATAATTTTCTTTAACAAATCACTGTATTTTTAGATACAGTTCAGAACTTTATGAAGTGAACCAAGCTCGTTCGCGTTGCAACCGATTTGCCTCATTTTGGTGTGTAGCTTTCATTCGGTATGCCCTTTCGAAATCGAGGGACAAATATTGCTAAATCAAAAATTTTGTTTTTGTGACGTCATCACTTTAGACTCTATTGGTATCTAACACCTATTTGAGCCACCCCTTTTGGTAGTCCAGCTGCAGGGACGTGTCATTATTTAGCGGGGGCGGAGGGCTCCTATTTTTGTGGGGAGGGTCCTAGTTTTTTTTGGCGTGTCTAAAGAGAAGGTCCTTTTTTCAGCAACTCCTCTATCATTTGCGTTTTTTAGTCAATTTCAATACATAATAAAAATTTCGGATCGCTTCGCTCGCATGAATGGCATCGCGTGTTCTCGCGGATAAAGACGTAAAACCGTAGGTCCGTCTCTCACACGAACTCACTAATCGGAACGTGAGGGACGTTAAAGAACCATGGGAACTGTGGGAAGTTGCCGCAACCTCGGGCAGGGCTTACCAAAGCCGGGGAAATATATACGAGGCACAAACGCTTTTAACTTGTTGATGATCGATGTTGCGCGTTCCCGTAATAACTTGTCACGCAACAAAAACATTTGTTGCAAGTTGTAAAAATTATTGCGCGAAGTAGAGCACGGGTCTACTTTGAGCCGCAAATTCTGGCTTTGTTGCTCGTTTTTCATTAAACAGATAACTTGTCGCGCAACAGTTTGCTTACAATTCTAGTCAGTTGAAATGAGGTACTTCATGGTATTTCCCCGGCTTTACAGGCACACGGGCCCGCAGTAATTTGCGAAAGCTGTTGCGGTGACCCAGCAACTGGCAAAGTAAATAAAATAAATAAATAGAGCTTGCCCAGGGTAACACAGTTCGTACATGACGGTCGACATTACACAGCACTCAGTGAACCATACTGATTGGTTGGCAAAACCTTGTGGGTAATAATGGTACGCAAAGGCGCAATAGCGCTGCGCACAGGATCTAACATTTGATCACGATACCCTCTGTAATCCCATTTCAGAAGGATCGCTCTCGAAATACGAGCCATCAGGGCAGGAGTACATATCAGCTCTGCTATAATGACGGAAACTACAGGTTTACAAATTCGGTTTGTATCGTTCTTTAGAGAGAAAACTTGGGAGAAACGTATTTGCTCTTTTGAGTTTTTAATGAATGTGACGTCATCGTTGCGCAACGCCATAGGGTGTCGTTGGAGCGCGCTCGCTCAAGAATAGAAAATAAATCAAGTTGAATCAAGCGCGCACTGTTTTCTTTTTTCACGGTCGCGAGAAGGCAAGATTCCGTGCGCGTAATTTAATTCAGGAAAGATTGCCGAAACGAAAGAATCGACAGAAGTATCTCCATTTTTTTAAAGCATATCATTATTATCATCAATTATTTTCATCAATATGTTAAAATAAACCACAGCATTATCAAAATAATAGAAAGCGCCCTTCTTCATCTCCGTAAATTGCTGCTAACGTTAGAGGTTGTTATGGGAGACCTGTGTACTTTATGGAGTGCTGTGTGAAACTTGAAACCCTCTCACATTACGCAGTCACTAAAGTCGTCTGTTGTACTTCTACTACTTCTTATGGTCACCTCGCAGTAAATATGAGCGGTAGGGAATTGTTCAGACGGCAAGCCTACAGTAGTTATCGCAACTCAAATGCAATTTTAAAATGGCTGTTAGCTTTCTGATTTCAGTGTGACGATATACTGTATTTTAGTTTTTCTTTCGGACTGATTGACTGAAGTCGAATAAGGAGCCGGCGGTTGAAGTCATCTTGGTAGGACACAAATATAACCAAGAACCGAAGTTCTAATGGCTCCAATTTTTCTTTGTAGCTCTAAATTGCTTATTCTTAGTCTTTTGGGAGAACACAGAGGAATATTTGCGACAAGACGTGGCGAAAAGTAAAATTTCAACGCAAAACGAATTCAGCTCGTCACGCACGATAGAGAACAAGGTAAGAATTTTCATTTGATTATAGAATTTAAACTAAATAGGAACTGAAAGACAGATTATACTTTTCTTTACGGGATATGAGATAGATTATAGCTTTTTTCATGATCGTAATATCTATATTTCCCTTTGTAAACACTGAGTTTGCCATACTTGCGGTTGAGACTGCAGACCGTGATTGTACAGTCAGATTACTAGCTAATTAATTGAAACCAAGAGGGGAAGTTCTAACGATTTCTATTTTTCTTTCTAGCTCTAAATTGACTTTTTCTAGTCTTTCGGGGAACTAAGAGGAATATTTGTGGGAAAACTTAGGGAAAAAGTAGAGTTTTCCTTCGCAAATACCGATATCTCGTCCGATCATCTGGGGTCAAGTGTTAATTGAATGCCTGAAGTGGTGTATTTTGAAGCGCTCGGAAATATTTTTGTTTTTATTTACCCCAAATTTTTTTCGATAAATAATAAGATGAATCCCTGGTCTGTTCTGAAATAAAGTCGTTGGTATTTATTTTCAAGTAACATCTATCATTTACGACTCTTGAATTTGGTCTAAATTTCGACCCTTCGCTACCTCCGTCAATTGATAAATTGAGAAATTCTCTAAGAAATTCGAGATCAGATTAATTTCAAATTTATCAACGCCAGGGGGAACTCTTGAAAGGTTATACTTTAATCCCAAGTCAGATGTTTTAATAGTTGGGCTTTGTTTTAAAACCAAGACGAGCTGAAGTAGCCGTAAATTCAGGTCATTTTTAGCGCGCGGTGGCCCTAAAATACGAAAAATTGAATTAAAAAATAACTAAAAATCCTAGCGGCTTCAAACTTGCATTTTTAAATATTGCTAGCAGAGACCTTTCATTTGACAGAGTATCAAAAATTTCGAACTTTCTATCTTTCATAGGTATAGGCGATGGTTACAGCAATCCTCTCTTAATAGCTGTCTTTACCTCTTCATTACTGGGTGGACTGGTGTCAATGTCAAGGAAGGCTTCAGTTGTTTCAATTTCTGCAGGTTCGTCTGGTTCTGGTCTGTTAACAACTTCACGGAAGTGTTCTACCCAACGCGCTGCTTGTTCTCGTTCAGTCGTAATGCTGTTACCATTCTTATCCTTCAGAGGGAGGGTTGGGCTGCTACTCTTACCACAGAGCTTCTTTGTGATTTTATACACAATGCTCAGTTCCCCTCTTACGGCTGCGAGTTCAGCCTCATTTGCGAGCTCTACCACAAATTTCCTCTTGTCACTCCTTGCACTCTTCTTCACTTCACGGTCTTTGTTCTTGTAGGCAAGCCGTGCCTGCTCCTGGAGTCTAGGTGATTTGGTGCTCAAAATTCTGGTTTTCAGGTCCTTTCTCTCTCTGATCTTCTTCCATGTGCCTGGTGTTAGCCATTCTTTATTCCGTTTCTTTCCTGTAGCCTAAGGTCTTAGTGGCTGTTTCTACGTATGTTTCCTTGATGGTCTTTCACTTGGTGTCCACGTCGGATTCCTGATATGTGCCGGCAAGGGCAGAGAAGCGGTTCCTGTTGTCGCCGGAGCGCCGGGCTCCCTGTGTTGGCTGGGCCTGGTTCCCAGAGTGCGCGGTCACTTAGCATGTGCTGGGGAAAACGTTTTGCTTTCGTTCGGACTAGTGCTTTTTCGTGAAACTTATTTTAGAATTATCTGATTATTGTCATGTATTTTTGTGATGAAGACTTACGGAATTGAAAGATTTGCTACAGGATTATATTTCCGCACCCGTGTAAGTACAGTTTACAGTTTATGTACAGTATAATAATCCCTCTAAAACCAATGAGCTACAGACAGCCTTGAATGCATTACAATCTGCATTGAATAATTATGAGGACTGCTACCAGTCATACATTTTGGAAGATTTGACACCTGAAGAGTTTAACAGAGTGAAAGAGAAGTTTGAAGAAACTCGGAATGAGTTTGAGACCATTGAAAATTGGTGAATGAGTGTTTGAAGAAAGGAAAGTCGAAATCGTCGAAGTCAAGGCTGTCTAGAGCTAGGAAATTGAGAGAAAAAATAGAAATGAAAAGACTTCTTCTGCAAAAAGAAGAAGAGATAGCCCAGCACCGAATGGATCTGGAACGTAAAAAAATTGAATTGGAATTTGAAGAGAAAAGAAGAGCCTGTGAGCTCAAGTTTCAGATTCAATTGGCTGAAAAGGAAGCTGAATTATTGAAAGAAAGAGGAAGTCAGTCTGATAGCAATATATCAGAAGAGAGTAAGGGGGATGTAGGGCTTATGCCACCCATGTCTGAAGAGGAAAAGATCAAGAAAATGGACAGAACAATGTGATATTACACCAGGCCCTAACCCTGGTTTAGAACCCCCAGAGCCATTGCAGGGCCCTTCCCTTTCTGAAAACCCCCTTCCCGAAAGAAAACCCCAGATTAATAAGGGAGAAACTCCTCTTGCCAATGGGAAAACATTGACCAGTTTTCATCCTGTGAGCAGTACTGATATTATGTTAAAGTTGACCATGCTGCAAGCCATGCAGCCAGTGAAATTTTCAGGGAATTCAAGTGACTTTCCTAATTTTAGGAAGAGATTGAGAGATAATCTAGAAGATAACATTTTAAGTGATTCACAAAAGGTGGGATTTTTACCCAAGTTCCTGTCAGGGGAGGCTTATGAAGTGGTGGAGAGAGTTTCTGGTTGCAGTTATTCTGTGATAATCGATATTTTGGAAGACCGATATGGGCAGCCAGCGACTGTCGCTACCTCGTGTGTTGACAATCTGGTCAGAGGCCCGAGACTGAACAATAATAATTATAAGGGACTGAGGGATTTTGCAGAACAACTTGAGTCAGCCTCAAAGAAACTTTATGCTATTGAAGCAAGTACTATTTCAAACATGAAGCAGATAGTTAGAAGGCTTTCCCAGTACTTAGTGAATAAATAGGGGGAAGTGTCTTACAAGATAAGAAAGAAAGGTGGGACCCAGAAGATTTCCGATCTGGCGGATTATGTGAAGAGGCAAGCAGCCATAAAAAATGACCCAGGTTTTGTTAACCTAACTGTGAGTGAGAGCAAGGGGGTTGGAGAGAGAAGACCTGAGCAGGGTGTGAAGCGCAAGAACTACCAGAAACAGACTTCCGCCTTTAAACCGATTTGAACGGCTCACCCCCTGAGACCCCTGAAAGGAGACAAGCCTCAATTAAGATCTGTCCTTGCTGTCAAGGAGAACATAGACTTTCTGACTGTGCAAGCTTTAAGGGAAGGGACTTACTCGGACGTTGGAGTCATGTGTGCCTCAGGCCAGGTCAAATGCGTGATAGATGCCAGACACCTACCTTTTGTGATTGCAGAAGCTAGCGAAAACATCATACGCTACTGCATAACCCCCTAGAGCTAGAGTGGACCCCCTGACCAGAGCATGGGAAATAGAGCTAAACAAGGGACATCTGGAGGGAATTCCCAGACAGAGAATACCCAGGGGGGAGGGGCTTGGGTCAACCCAAGTAACCAGCAAAGAGTCACGGATCAGTATGCCACCTTTTCAGAGAAGCCCTCAAAGACTGTGTTGCTTCACGTAGTCCCCATTAAAATCATAGCTCCCAGTGGGAAATACACATCCACCTATGGTTTATTAGATAACGGCTTCCGCGGAACGTTGATCAGCTCGGACATAGCTCAGATATTGGACCTTAAGGGACAGCGTGAAGTGATATCTGTCAGCACTTTAATGGAAAAAAACCGATGAGGAAGTGCAGGTGGTGGAGTTTCAGCTCCAATCTGCAAGCGGCTCAGGAGAAATAATAACTGTTGAAGAGGGTCTAGTTTCAGAGAAGTTTAATGTTAATGAAAAATGTCTCCCAAAGGACATAGACAAATCAGCACACCCGCACCTGAGAGACATAGATATCCCCATAGTAGATATCCCTAAGGTTTCCGTGTTGATTGGAAAAGAAGTTCGCAGACCAGCGACGACTAATAGCCATTTGAAGGCTATGAGAGGTCCTCTTGGGTGGGTTGTTGCAGGTTCCCTTCAAGGGTCAACCTCACGCAATGAAGTAAATGTCAACTTTACTGATTACAACAAGGAGCTTCAAGATCAAATTGAGCGCTTCTGGGAGCTTGAAAGTTTTGGAACAAGGAATAGTGGTGCCGATCAACGAGCCCCTGGTTTCATTTCACATCATCTTTCCAGGGAAGATAGAAAGGCTCTTGACAAGCTCGAAAAGACAACTGAAAAACGAAATGGCCATTATGAAACCGGCCTCCTGTGGGGCGAGGATAATGCAACGCTGCCCAACAATCGGAACGAAGCCGAAAAGAGACTGAAGAGTCTGAAGCGAAAGTTTTCCGGGAAGCTGGGTTGGAGGAGAAATACGGGCAGCCATGGAGCAGTACATCACTAAAGGGCATGCTCGCAAACTAAGCTCCGAAGAAGCATGAACAACTGAGCGTAGAACTTGGTACTTACCTCATTTTTCGGTGACGAATGTCAACAAACCTGGTAAGCAGAGGATAATTTTCGACGCTGCCTCGGAGTATCAAGGTACCTCACTGAATAAGAACTTGTTACATGGCCCTGACTGCACAAATAGCCTGGCTGGGGTGCTCCTCCGGTTCAGGGAAGACAATGTTGCGTTAGTAGCTGATATTGAAGGGATGTTTCGTCAGGTCGGTGTAAGAGAAGAAGACCAAGATTCCCTACGTTTTCTTTGGTGGGATAAAAGCTCGGAAGACCCACCAGAGGAATATGCAATGAAAGTCCATGTCTTTGGGGCAACTGACTCCCCTTGCGCAGCAAATTGGATATTGAAGAAGACTGCAACTGACAATGCTAGTGACTTTGAGAATGCAACGGTCGAAACTGTTCTCTACAATTTTTATGTGGACGATTTACTGAAATCTGTCGATTCACCTGCGAGTGCAATCACACTTGCTAACGAGCTAACTAAGCTTTGTGCTAGAGGAGGTTTCAACCTTACGAAGTTTATGAGTAACAGTAGAGAGGTACTGGCTGAAGTACCCATAGAGAAGAGAGCTGCACCAACACTTGATTTAGATCTTGATGACCTCCGGTCGAGCGGGCTCTCGGGGTTCGTTGGAATGTAGAGTTAGACACCTTTGGATTTAAGGTGAGCCAGACAGACAGAGCGGATACTATGAGAGGTGTGTTATCGATCATCAGCTCTGTCTTCGACCCTTTGAACTTTGCTGCACCTGTGATAATGCGTGGCAAGCACATAATGCAAGCCTTGTGGAGACGGAAGGCTCCGTGGGACGAGCCACTCAGCGGAGACATACTTCGGAAGTGGCAGACCTGGAAGTGGCAGACCTTGTGCGCCTTGAGGATTTGTCCATCCCCCGGTGCTACTTCAGCAGATTAGATCATGTATGTGCGATGCTTCAACTCCATCACTTTTGTGATGCTTCAGAAGATGGATACGGATCAGTGACCTACTCACGAATAGAGTACCTGATGGGGAGGTGGAGTGTGCCTTCGTCGCAGGAAGTCCAGAAATGCCCCTATCAAAGGCTTGACCATCCCAAGGCTGGAGCTTCAAGGAGCCCTGCTTGCGACACGAGTAGACCAAGCGGTTCGCAGAGAACTAGATCTGAGGCTTGACAAGAGTCGTGTTTTGGACCGACTCGATCTCAGTGTACCTAAGGCCTGGGCCGCGCTGTGAAATTAACCCCCAGCAACGATTTTTGTTGTCATGGTAATGTTCGACGTTCCAATATGGCGACCGCACAGCAAAACTAAAACGAACTAATCATTCTTTCTATTTTGGCGTGTATTCTCCTTTGCTGTGAAACTCAAAGTGAAGAATAAGCCTGTTATGCATTATGAAAAGGATGTTGAAGTATCTGAAAGCTGCATTAAAACACAGGAGAACGAGAAAACACGAAGTTAAGTCATTTTATGCTTACATGTAAGCTTACCCAAGACCAAGTTTTCGAATGTAAAACACTTTATGCTTTTTGTGTAATTTTTCCTGCTAGCAGAGGCGTTTCCTTGATATGTTGTTAGCCTTCCACGGCTCGGATGTCACGTCAACTACATAATTAATGCTTTACACGCGACTAAAACTTCGTTCAATTGTTATAGTTTGACAGAAAGAAGCTCTGCTCCAGGGTATTAAGTTAACTTAAACTTATTTCTTCAATTCACACTTAAAATAAGCCATTTTATCGTGGCTCACGCCGTTTGCTCTGTCTCTTGAAAGGAAAGTATCGTGGCTCACGCCGTTGCTCTGTCTCTTGAAAGGAAAGTGTTAAAACTAGCAAGTTCCCAAAGCAGGAGTTCATTTGTTTACACCTGAAAACAAAAAAGCCTTTGTTTGGTGAAAGAGGTGTCCCTTGAATAAAATAAGATAGATAGCTATGCAGCAGCCTTGGTTTACAAAGCTAGGGTCTCCCCTCCTTATAAAGAGGCTAGTTTACCCAGCACTCCACCATTTGGACTTACTTGAAACCAATCAAATGTTTGAGCTCAACATGGGAGAAAATAGAAAATAATTCTTTCAATTTGCCTTCTTTTCTCATGGTACGGTAGTTTCAATGAGTTTGTAGGTTTTTTTTAATTGTGATACCCTTAAAGGACCTGTCCTCTGAAAGAGAGATGTACATTAAAACACAAATTCACTTTCCTGAGTTCAATTTATTTTGTATGAATTCATAAGTGTTGATGATCAGAGCCCTCTAAACTTCACGAGGCACCAGTTCTGTGCTGTATAGCTAGGATATTCTGCACCTGTCAAGGACGAGGCATCCTGACAGTCTGTTGTTAAAAGACGGAGCATCTTGACAACAGAAAACGCATTTTTGTATCCACACTATAAGCAGACCCGTAGCCAGCTTAAAAAATTCCATGTTTTTTTACTAAAAGAACCAGAACCAAATTTAAAATGAAATTTAAACCAGCCTTAACCATTAGTCACAGAAAAATGGAGGTCTGGCTCACTCCGCCTATGTTTTTCTGGCAACGGGCCAGAAATCTATATATTATTTTCTCTCTAAGTAAAAACCAGCATTCTTGGTCTTGATATATCCAATCACCCTAAAACACTATTTTACAAATGGTCTTACAGAGGACACTTCCATGGGTTGAACAAGGCCAAAGCTAGAATGTTTTGTGTGTGTGTGTGTGTGGGGGGGGGGGGGGGGGGGGGGGGGGGGGGGGGAGGGGTAGCCTTAGTCATCCCTTTGTTTTTGCCCTTGGGGGAGAATGTAATCAAATATTTAGATGCAAGCTTCGCATTTTGTTTTCATTTCAAGATAAACAGTTTCATTTCAAGAAACAGAGTATTTAGCTACTAGATTTCCATTTTGAGAAGTCATAAAAATTCCAAAATCCTTACAGCACTACTCCATTATTGTTTGCCTCAAACCCAAATTTGTGAAACATAACATGTTTGAGTTTTGATAATAGAGAAACATGCTCAATTTTTTAGCAGAGCCTTCAAATTTTAGTTTCACTGATTATCTTTACAAAATGTTACCCTTAAAGAGAAATGCCCACTGAAAGGAATGAAAAGTCAGCAGCCAATTCACTTTGCTGAGTTCAGATTAGAATCAAAATGTTGTTTGTAATTCACAAATTGAAAGTGATTCAAGGTGCTCAGATGAACTTCACACCAGCTCTGTACTGTATAGCTAGGACATTCTGCACCTGTCATAGGACGGGGCATCCTGACAGTCTGTTGTTAAAAGACGGAGCATCTGACAACAGAAAATGCATTTTTGTATCCACACTATAACGTCTAGAGTTCTTGGTAATGACATATCTATGTGACCTCCCACAAAACTTTCTTTTACAAGCATTCTTACAGGGGCACTCTTTATAAGGGATAGGAAGTAAACATACATTCTCATACAAGCTTTGCATTTTGTTTTTCTCCCTAAAATCATCATAAATAATTGTCAAGAAACAATAAAGTAATCAAAAGAATACCATGTCCCGCTCCCCAACAAATCAAACAACACCAGCAAATAGGGCATTCTCCAATTATGGAGAATCCCTTAATGATGATTTTTTTAACTGTTTTTTCGATATTCACTGAAAGGGCCTTTATATTTACAATTATTGTCATCATATTTTCCTTAATGCAACAATACATCCCATCTATCATGAATTCATGTTGAAATCAAAAAGAGCGATGTTATAATATGTTATCAGGGAAATTAAATTTTGGAAGCCAGAGAAGACATGATTCCCTCTAGTGTATGTCTGCACAATGGATCTTTATGGAGACACTGTTCAGCCAAGCTTTTTATCAAAGCTATGTCATTGATATGTCCAATTTTAGAAATGATGGTTCCATAGGAATACACGTCACTCTGAATGCTGCATGGCCATCCTTTCTGTACTTCAGGAGCAATGTGATGATAGAAGGTTTTGTATTTCTTTGCATGAGGAGAGCGCAAAGTACATGCCTTCCCAAAATCAATTATATAACCTTGCTTGTTTGAAACAAGGACATTGTTACTCTTGGGGTCACAGTGGAGAAAGCCTGATTGTGAATGTAATTCAAGGCATTTGCAATAGTATAGGATACCATTAACCAGTCATTCTGAGCAAGTATGTTTTTTCCCAACATTTTATATACTGCAAAAAGATTCTGTATTGGTGCCAATGAATTCCATAACAATTGAGTAAGGCTCTCTTTGCAGTTGTACCCCAAGAATAGTGGGAATATTGGGATGTACTAGCTCTTGCATTACTTGAGCTTCTTTAATCAAATCTGTCAAAGTACTGTGATCCCCAAGCTGCTTCTCGACTACATCAATCTTAAGACGTTTATATGATTTCAAAAAGCATTTGCCATATGTGCCCTCTCCTAGGCAGACAGGATTGTCTGATGTTTCAAGTTCAATTGAATCAATTTTGTTAATAGTGTTTTTTGTAACTGACATCTGTGGTTTTGATGGCTGGAATCTTTGAGTTCTCTAAAACAGACAAAATTAGATCATCAAGATGTAAGTCAGCATTTTTCTTTTTTGAGGGGGAGGGGTACTTTTTTTCTCATTGCAGGTTTAGTAAAGATTTCGGAGCTCAGAGAGTTGACAGCTATAATAATAATAATACTCGGTTTATTAACACTTCTTGTAAGAATACTTAAATTACAGGCGTGGTCAGTAATAGGGAGAACAGCACAATACACACTACTTGTTCCTGTGAGCTTTGAAATGCAAGACCAAACATCCTCTGTAGAGGGAGTGGAAATAAATTGTATACCCCCTCCCCCAGAAATAAACGAAATTGACCTTTGGTGAACAAAGTTTAATCTGCACCTGCACTCGCGTCGAATTTTAATTTCTCACACCAGCACAGCACAGCACACGCCCACAAGAATCTTCCGCACAGAAGGAGGTGGGCTCATAAGGAAGAAGAAGAAGAGAAGAAGAAACAATTTAAAAAAAAAACTAAGTTATATATTCACAGGCCCGTAGCATGCCGGGGGGGGGGGGATTTGAACTGGGAGGTTTTCTAGGCTTCAAACACCTCCCCCCCCCCCCCCCCCCCGATTTTTTGGCTCTGCTACGGGCCAGATTCAGAGAAAATCAAAAGCAGTTACCGTTTCACAGGTATTTCTCAGCTTCTCCTGAAGCTTTGCATTTTCGAGGCATTTCCCTTTCCACTTGATGCGATATTGCTGAGTTAAGGTTCTCTGCTTTCGGAGTTCCTCTCGGAATTCATCTGCACATTCTTGAACAATTTGTGCCCTTTTCTGCATCTTTCGGTTCCGAGTTTTCAGCTGACGCTTTCGTTTTTGCCTAGCATTTCGAAGCCTCTTCTTTTCCTCGATGGTATGGTCTCGAAACTTGCCCATTTTAAGAAATAAACGACTTGATCTGAAGACACTTTGAAACCTTCCCCGGTTTGCCGCGATATCCGAAGTTTAGCGGGAAATAGAAGAGGCTTCCAAATAAGGCCAGCGAACCCATATTTGGACGTTGATCATTTGAGCCCGTAGTAATAAATCCAGCGGTTTCCAATTTGATGCTATAGAAACGATAGCGTTCTACGAGACATGATATGTAAACAATGGGCATTTTGGTGGTTTTATATTGTAAAATTTGCAGGTATTTTGCGTTTTTTCGATTTCAATGGAGACTGACATTAACAGGAAACACATAACGTGATTTCATAATGGAAAACTTTGAATGTTTGGCGTGTGAAACGGCTACACAGGCGCTCTCGATAGCGAGGTAAGACTAATGATGGACCTATTGATCTTTATCTTTACAGACAAAATTGCCTGCATCTAGCGTACGAGGCAATACGATTTGGCCACGTTTTTTGTAGTTGCATTGCAGAAAACCCCTTACTAATTGCATGACTCACTCATTCTCTAATGGAACGAGCGAGGCTTGAACAAAGAAAGGAGTATATTGTTATGAGAAGTTATTCTGCAGTTTTCATTTTGTCACAGCCAGACATAATAATATACTTACTTCACTTAAATTTACGTATTACACCGTCCCAGAACAATTCTGGCTGCAAAAACAGTTCATTTTTTGGCAAATCTGCTCTCTTATTTGGTCTTACAATTACATCTTTATTTGCCAATCTCTTAAGAGAGTGTCAGCATAACTAATTTGTTTGAGGTAATCTGAAGCTTCTGGGTCAGTTCTCATTTGCCCTACAGTGGCCAAAGTTCCATGCATTTGAAAGTACTTTTTATCCCATTCTTTTAGGCTTCTTTTCAGTTTGGTGCGAGCAGCAAGAACCTGAGTCTGAATATTGACTAATGCATTTTCATAGGCCTGTATTGCATCTTTTTGGTGAAGGTGTTTCTTGAGATTACCACGAGCATGATCAAACTTCTAAACTTCTTCTGTTAGCCCAAGTACAACTTCAACTGCTCTGACCATTTTAGTACTTAGTGCTGTAGTAGACATTTGTTGGTTAGGCTGTCTTTGACTTGATGCAGAAGATTCGTTTCAGAAGCTGTTTGTGGCTGGTATTCCACTTGCTCAACAGGATCCTCTGCATCATCCTTATTAATATCAGCTGTTTCACTTTGGCAACCATGTCTTTCAGGAGCTTGGGATACAAGCTGAGATTGTCTTGCCTGGTTGTCGTCACTACAGTACATTTCATGGTTTTGTTCCATGAACGGCTGGTTTAAACAATCTCTGAGCTCTTTCTCATGTTGTTGAACAAGAGATAAGACAGTGGCCTCGTCATTATCATCATCCTCTTCCTCTTCTTCCTCTTCATCAAGAGGTTGAGCTTCATACTCTGTGCCACCAGAAACCTGCTCCTGGCCGTCATGCTCTTGTGTCAAAAAACCAGTAGAGACCTTCACAAGTTTTCCTTTGGTGTTTGGTTGAAAAAGGTAGTGTTGGTAGAGCAACACCCTCAGCGATGCAGGCATTCCAGCATCTGGCAAGGTAGGTCTCTTCTGATTTAATTGAACTAGAGCGGAAGTGGTGCATTTCTGGACCTTCTCTCCTTGTATCAGCTTCTCCTTCTGAGTCAAAGAATCTCATTTATCTCATCATGATATTTCCACCAGACTCCCTCCCCAGCATGAAGGAAGTCACTTATCCTTTCTAGGTGTGCTTGCCACCACCGTACATACCTTGTATCTTCTAGAACAAAAGGAGGTATCCTTGTATTGGGATATTTGGGTAGAGACTCAGCAAGCTTTGAGATTTGGTTCTGCTGTTTCTTTGCATGGTTCCTCCCTCCAAGTTCCTCTTCCACTTGCAACCTGAGCATGATATTGCTGACAATGTGTGCTGGCTGGTAGTTAGAGGTGGAGTTTGTGATACCTTTGATAGAGTTAAACAGTCTCTCTTCATTCTCTGCAT
Source organism: Scolanthus callimorphus (assembly GCA_033964015.1). NCBI lineage: Eukaryota > Metazoa > Cnidaria > Anthozoa > Actiniaria > Edwardsiidae > Scolanthus > Scolanthus callimorphus. The sequence goes on from CM066911.1 coordinate 6,081,270, forward strand.
TTGAGGACTGGCCAGAAATTATTCGTAGCTGAAGAGGCTCATGAGAAGCTAAATTATGGAGGTATTTTCCATAGAGCTTTCTTGCTGTGTGGGCTTTAGGTTTAGAACCAAATTCAACGGCACACAGTACAAAATGAATAAATGATATATTGTGATATCGCAAGATTTATCTTGGACAGAGAGGCGTTGGTAAACAAAAACACTCTAACCTTAATCATTATTAGTGACTAGAGCTTAGATGGCTATGCGTCATGGACTGTAAAAAAACACATCACTGTCACTTAATAAAAGGATAAACAAACAATGAAAAGTATGATGGACAGCTCAAGGTGGGACAGCGAGATCATCACCATGATGGATAGCTGAACGTGGGACAGTGAGATCATCAGCTTTCCATTAGATTATGGAAAGTACCCTCCCTTCCCTCTATTAGAAATGACTCAACCCTCTATTCTAAAAAAGCACCATCAGCAAACGGCCGAAAAGCGAGGTGTCAGCATTTTGTCATATTTGTATACGTCTATGAGTCATAGCAATATTTTTTGCTTGAAATATTTTAATAGTGTAGAGGTACTAGAGTATAAAACTGTTTAGTCATTTACGATGTTCATATTTGGGGAGAACATGGACTGGGGAGAGCATGAGGGAGTAAGGTTGGTGTACCGTTCGCTCTCGGAAAAATAAGGAAAATTTATCACAATTGTCGTTTAATATTTAATGGAATGGCTGCAGGGTTTAAAAAGGAAAACGAGAGGTAGTAGTAGTTTCTCGTAGGCAGAAAAGAGCCCAGACAACAAGAAATTACGCGAAGTAGTAAGCTCTGACATACACGTGGTGGACGATGACTTAACGAGTTCGCAAGAACACGATATCATATTACCCCAAATTGACTTCGTCCTCAAGAAACTGGACCAACTGGATATGATTGCTAAAGAAGTGGAAGGATTAAAGGCCGCGCTCAATCATGAAGTTAAGAGGAATGACGAGCATTTGGACCGGCTTCAAGTAACTCAAGCGGCTCTCGAACGAAGCGTCGAGTTCCAGGATAGCCTACGTCGTATCCGTCCCCACCAAAAAAAACGGAGGGAACGTCTACGAAATTGGTTGCGTAATTTATTTCTCCTACGTCACATCAAAGCAGCAAGGATATATGTGGTGATCTCTGACTGGCTGTCTCACCTTTCTCTAATGACGGAACACAACGCGAAAGCGACAGATTCGTTGTTTAAGGAAGCATTAACAGATGTTTGCAAGATTTCGGTTTGGAAAACCGCGTGAAGAGCAAGAGAACGCCATAAGCTACTTTTTTCGCGGAAAAGATGTATATGTGAGTCTTCCTAAAGGATATGGGAAGTCATTTGTTTTCCAAGCGCTACCATTGTTGTCAAAGCGGTTGAAGAAAAAGAAGGCAACTATAGTTGTTAATTCTCCATCGAGAGCTCTAATGGAGGATCAAGTTTGTTTCTTGAATGGCTTAGGATCACGTGAAGTCGCTGCGGTGGCGGTAACAGAGGATTCTGATGATCAATTAAAAGAAGAAATAATGGGACGGAAAGTTCACGCATTTGGTTCTTTGGAATCGTTCTTGGGGTCGGAAGAGTGGCGTGAAATGTTCGATTCAACTACGTTGCGGAGACAAATTATTGGAGTAGCGGTCGACGAAGCACATTGTATAAGTCACTGGTGAGCTATAAACATAAATAAATTGTTCTACTTTGTATTTTAGATCGTAGGAAATTTATCTCGTTTCGCGTAGCTCGGAGCGAGTTTCCCCATTCTGTCGAAGTCCTACTACTTTATTTCCTGTGAAATCACGTAGTTAACTTATGTAGGCTACTGTAGACTAATGAAGTGGTAAATTACTAAACCTGCTTTCCTGTGAACAAGGACCTGACAGGCTCTCACAGTTAACTTTCACGGATTTGCCCGGAGTCTGATGAATTTTCGCTTCATCTCTTGGAAAGAATTCAAGAGAACCCTCCGTTCAGAAAACTTGATATGCAAACAACTCGAGAACAACTCGAAGCATGTTCTTAATTTTTGCCTGCTTTGTTCCTATAGGGGGCTCTTAGATGGAAGGAGGGTTGCTTTCAGGGAATGGTTTGGAAACATGGAGAGATCAAATCCCTTCTTAATAAGTCAACAAACTTGGTTGTTGTGACAGCAACAGCTACAAAGGCAACAAAGAAAGACATTTATGATGCTTTACAACTTGACAAGAGTACTTCAATTGTAGAGAAGAGCCCTGACCGTGCAAACCTTCAATATTCTGTGGAATATTTATCACCAAAAACATCATTTGAGGATATCTTTAAAGCAGTCATTGCTAGACTCAAAGAGAATGGCACCGAGTCAAACAAGGAAGCAAGCAACCATAATTTTTAGGACTTTCCTTGCGATTCTTGGTGAAAAGTTGTACTGCAGTAGTGGAAGGAAACCTGAGCAGCGTATTGTTGAGCATTATCATGCTGGTAGTCCTGCATCTGTGAAGCAGCATGTACTGAAGCATTTCAGCGAAAATAGTCACCTTCGATGTCTAGCAACAACTATCGCCTTTGGAATGGGGGTTGATTGTAAGCAAGTTAGATATATTTATCACATGGGTCCATCTAAAAACTTAGAGTCCTATGTCCAAGAGAGTGGAAGGGAGGGAAGAGATGGAGTGTTATTATTTGTGTTTTGTTGGTGTCTTGCTGCAAAGATGTGAAAGTGACATTAAAGAGCATTGTGAATCTGAAGATAGATGTAGAAGAAAACTCCTATGTGCTCAGTTCCAAGTGAAACCATTGGATATCAGTCCAAGGCATGATTGTTGTGATTTGTGTGCTGCAACGTGCGTGTGCATGGACTGTAAAAAGGAAAGGAAGAGGGAAAAAAAAAGGAAAGTCAGAGTCTACAGTTGGAGCAAATACTGCTGAAACAATGACAAGACGTGTTTCAGCTACACAAAAATGAGACCTGACTAAGAAACTGGAACAGTATCGTGTTAGCGAGATCAGCAGGCACAGAAAGCATGCAACTCTTGTAACCTTCCAAATGTTTTACTAGAGCTTGGGGATTTCTGGATTAATCAAGTTGTGGAGAACTGCCACCGTATATTTACTGTTGAACATGTGTTAACCTTTGTTTCGGTTTGGAGTCGTCAGCATGCTATCGCTATTTTGCAAATAGTCAGTGAACCTTTGGAGACATTGAAGCTGTAGCAGACCTACACTTGGCTGATGAGTCATTGTTGACATGGACTGGCAAGAGGTGCTCAATGATTCAAGTCAGATGGAAACATCACAGAACCCTCTTGACGATGATGCTTATTATCAATCAACAATGTTGGTCAGTTATGAGGAAGGAGATGACATGTCAACCATTCAAGGCCTCTATATTGGATAAAAAATGGGTTGAGGAGGATTGCTTCCTCTCATTGAACTTCCCCCCTGTAATTGATGGGAAATTTTCCAGAAAAATATGTGATTCCAATACAAATACCCTAACTAAAAAGGGTATTGTGATTTGAATCTCCACCCCTCTGGATTTTCTTTTTCAAAGTGTATAATAGGAAACACTCTGGTCATGATCCCCACCCCTCTTGAATTAGTCGTTGTCTGCTGGGGAACTGTATGGCATTTTCTGGATTCACACAATTATGTGACAATGTGTAGAAAAGCAAAACACTCCATATTCTTAATTTGGGGTGTTAAGGATGACTTTCCCAAATGCATAATGTAATTAAGAGAATCTATGAATGTAATAAACTAGTAACTGTCAGTCGACAACATATCTCGTTTTGCTAGATAAAGAAATGTAGTGCTAGGAGTCAACAAATAAGCAGCAGCAGGCACATTTCTTAATAAGCCTAGCCTGGGTTTAGCACACCAAAAATATGTAACACACTGGTAGGTACTCTACCCTAAGGTCAGGTAAAGTCAGATATGCTTGATAATTTGCATAGAGAATCCTTATACAATAAGAAACAAAATAGAAATGAGTCTTTTTTTTCTAATTGATCCGTCTTTAAGATATCAGCTGCTAAAATTTGGTTACTGTATCGTTTTTTGACCAAATTTGTACAATTCTAACAAAAAATGTCAAAAACTGCTGCAGCAGCCAAAGTGTAACTCCTCATATCTTAAAGACGCGGATTTGATCTGGGTCACAGAAAGCTGGCTGAACAAGGATATCGAGGATAAGGAAATATTACCGAGTGGCTACACTATCTACAGGAAGGACAGAGAGTATAATCGAGCGGGAGGAGTTCTATTGGCTGTCAAAACCGATTCGTTTATTTCATCACGCGAAATAAAAAACCTGAGCTCCGACCTAGAAGTGATTTCGGTAGAATTGATCACTGCTTCAAACCATAAATTACTTGCTTGTTGTGTTTACAGTCCCAGCGAGCCTGGCAGGAAGTGGCTCGACTCTTTTGATATTTATTTATCGAACTTAGCTTTGAGTTACGAAAACACATTAATATGCGGAGACCTGAACTTTCGTAAAATCCTTTGGGAGACTCCAGAGCTAACAACAGGCGTTAATGAGGTCCGATTCGTGGAGATGCTAAACGATTACTTACTAACTCAAGTTAACACGATTCCAACAAGAGGCAAAAGCGTGCTCGACCTTGTCATCACGACCACGCCCGAGCTAGTTGAGGAGGTCACGGTTCTCACCCCTGAACAAAGCGGCATTGTAACTGACCACGGAACAATAGTTTTTCAATACAAAACATCAATAAAAGCAGCGCCGCGATTGGACAGGGAGGTTTTCGACTACAGTAGAGGCGATTTCGACGGATTAAGAGCGGCTCTTCAGGCAATAAATTTATCCTCCGTGCTCGAACCGTTCTCCAGCGTGAATTGCAACTGGTTGCGATGGAAAGACACTTTTATGGCTGCAGTTACTGATTTTATTCCGAGAAAGAAAGTCAAAGGCAGAAATTCTCCACCTTGGATGAACGGCGACATTATCCATGCGATCATATCTTAAAGACGCGGATTTGATCTGGGTCACAGAAAGCTGGCTGAACAAGGATATCGAGGATAAGGAAATATTACCGAGTGGCTACACTATCTACAGGAAGGACAGAGAGTATAATCGAGCGGGAGGAGTTCTATTGGCTGTCAAAACCGATTCGTTTATTTCATCACGCGAAATAAAAAACCTGAGCTCCGACCTAGAAGTGATTTCGGTAGAATTGATCACTGCTTCAAACCATAAATTACTTGCTTGTTGTGTTTACAGTCCCAGCGAGCCTGGCAGGAAGTGGCTCGACTCTTTTGATATTTATTTATCGAACTTAGCTTTGAGTTACGAAAACACATTAATATGCGGAGACCTGAACTTTCGTAAAATCCTTTGGGAGACTCCAGAGCTAACAACAGGCGTTAATGAGGTCCGATTCGTGGAGATGCTAAACGATTACTTACTAACTCAAGTTAACACGATTCCAACAAGAGGCAAAAGCGTGCTCGACCTTGTCATCACGACCACGCCCGAGCTAGTTGAGGAGGTCACGGTTCTCATCCCTGAACAAGCGGCATTGTAACTGACCACGGAACAATAGTTTTTCAATACAAAACATCAATAAAAGCAGCGCCGCGATTGGACAGGGAGGTTTTCGACTACAGTAGAGGCGATTTCGACGGATTAAGAGCGGCTCTTCAGGCAATAAATTTATCCTGCGTGCTCGAACCGTTCTCCAGCGTGAATTGCAACTGGTTGCGATGGAAAGACACTTTTATGGCTGCAGTTACTGATTTTATTCCGAGAAAGAAAGTCAAAGGCAGAAATTCTCCACCTTGGATGAACGGCGACATTATCCATGCGATCAGGAAAAAGGAAACATTCAGGAGGCAGCTTAAAAAGTCGCCTTCAAACCAACCAATGCGGGAGAAATTCAAACAGTTCCGTAAAAACGTGAAACGCATGGTCAATGAGAGTCGCGCAAATTTCTTTAATTCCCTTGATACCACCCTTCGCCATAACCCAAACGCTTCTGGTCGCTATTCAAGCTAAAGAGCAAATCAGCAAGTGTTCCGGCACTCATGAAGCGTGGAGGTTCTAACACGGGCTCGTCTGAAGTGGAAACTAGAACGGCATCCACTCCTAGTGAGATTGCTGATCTGTTCAACCAACACTTTACTTCTGTCTTTAGCGAAAGTGTGAATGGCGACGAGGGCGCTTCACCACCCACAAGGTCATCAAGTTCTTGTTTGGACGACTTTCACGTGAGATGTCAAGATGTTCTATCTGCATTGAAGGCGCTTGATGTTAACAAGGCTACTGGAGTGGATGGGATCCCTGCGCGCCTCCTTAAAGAAACCGCTGAACAAGTAGCTCCATCTCTCACCCAGCTCTTCAACATTTCACTGCAGCAAGGGGCACTGCCAGAAGAGTGGAAGCTTGCTAACATTGTCCCAGTTTATAAAAAGGGAGATAAGGGTCATGTTGAAATTACCGGCCCATATCCTTGCTCTCTATAATATCTAAAGTTCTTGAACGCTGTGTTCTCCTCAAGCTTCGAGATCATCTGAAAGGTCTGATAAACTCCGCCCAACACGGATTCATGGCCGGTCGCTCGTGCGTGACTCAGCTCGTTGAAGTGCTGGATTACATTGGCTCCCAGTTAGATGCAGGGAAGCAAACTGATGTTGTATATTTAGATATGTCCAAGGCATTTGACACTGTTAGTCACTCCATTCTTGTGACTAAGTTACGTGACTTCAACATAGGCGGTAACGCATTGCGTTGGCTCAAAGCATATCTGCAGGGCCGCCAGCAGCGTGTGACTATACTGGGAGCTACATCATCTGAGCGTCCCGTTACGTCCGGTGTCCCTCAGGGGTCCCTGCTTGGACCAGTGATGTTCCTCCTATACGTGAACGACCTACCGGATGTAGTCACATCTTCCTGCATTGCAAGCTTTGCAGACGATACAAAGATCTACCGTCGTATCGACTCAAAACAAGATGCTGAGCTGCTGCAAGGTGATCTTTATAACCTGGAGGACTGGTCTCGGTCATCAAACCTCATTTTCAATGAGGGCAAATGCAAGTACCAGAGAATAACTCGGAAAAGATCTCCAGTCGAGTTCCCCTACACGATCAAGGGCAAAGCTTTGGAAGTTACTGATTGCGAAAAGGACCTTGGAGTCTTTATAGCTAACGACTTAACCTGGTCAAAACACATCAACGAACGCTGCTCTAAAGCTAACAAGCTTCTGGATTCTTACGAAGAAGTGCGTCGGAGGTTGGATCTCAAAGTACTCGCAAGACTCTGTACAATGCCATCGTCCGCTCTAGCCTGGGGTACGCGACTCAGATCTGGGCTCCCCAGTCTATCGAGCTGATGAGGAAGGTCGAGCGGATACAGAGAAGAGCAACCAAATTTATCCTTGGGCTGCCATCTTCTGTACCCAGTCTTACAAAGAGCGCCTCGTGCAAACTTCGCTCCTGCCATTAAGCTACTGGCACGAATATCTAGACCTGACACTCCTTTTCAAGGCAACCAATGGACTCATACATATAGACTCCGATGTCCTCCCCCAACCTCTAGTTCCGACACGCTGCACTAGATCCTCTTCCAACACGAACACTTTCTCCTTCCGGCCTCGAAAATGCAGAACTGTCACTTTCCAGCGCTCTTTCCTCTGCAGAGTGACCAGAGTCTGGAATACCCTTCCTGCTCACTTACGGAGCAACTCCTTAAGCCTCAGTAACTTTAAACTTGAACTTATAGCATATTATAGTCGGGCTGTTGTAAATATCTATGATGTAGAAAACCCCAGGACGTGGCGCTCCATCTGCCCGTCGTGCAATGCACCTAGGGGTTTAGCCTCGCCGCCTACTTGCTGTTTTATTTTTTTTTTAATGCATTCATATATATATATATATTTTTTTTTAATGTCATTTTGTCTTGTGTAACTAAGGGACCATGTTGTGGATTCCCCGCCAGATGTTCATGTTTGTTGTCTCGTGATGTGTAATTGGTTTAATATGTTTGTAGAATTGTTGTATTTTCTTTTGTTAATGGCGAAGCAGAATAAATAAATAAATAAAGATGGATCAATGAGAAAAAAAGACTCATTTCTATTTTGTTTCTTATTGTGTAAGGATGCTCTATGCAAAGAATCAAGCCTATCTGGCTTTACTTGACCTTAGGGTAGAAATCTTGCCATTTTTGGGTCCTGTCGATTGTTATGTTGTTAGCTTGATCATATCCGCTGAGAGATGAAGTTTGATTTGCGAACTGTGTTTAGTATAAATGCATGTGTACAAGGCATCATGCATGTTTGTGATTTGTTCATGATTCATAGCAACTTTTCACAAAGTTTAAACATGTACTTTTCAAAAGTTAACAAGCACTTTCTAAAAGGCATTCAAAAAACTGTCATGAAAAATTATGACTTCTAATAACTGGGTGTCAACATTATGGTTATCAAATGTTTGAACTCTATCTAGCCCTTCTCTGGATATCAATGTTTTTTATGTTCGTTAATCCAGCGATAGAAATCCTGTATGTCAAAGATCCACAAAAAGCTTGACTTGATTCCTTCGTAGTGCATATACTACCTTCAAGGTATAGATGTCATTGCTCTCTGATTTACTAGTTCATCAACTACCTTCTTAAGATCGCTTTCTGCTGATTTGGGCTTGTGTCTTCCTGATCTCTTGTGTACATTCATGGAAACATCAAATCTCTCTATCAGGTCTTTTGTAACAGCCATCCACTTGCAGATGCGATCCAAAGATCTCTATGAAGCATTTGGACCTAGTTGTCTTACCGCATCTTTCAAGTTTCTGTTGTAGAACTCCAGTTGCAAGTCTAGACGTATATTTTCTCCCTCCTGTTTCTTAGCTTGACCGAGCGATTCCATATGATCTCATGTGCAGCCTTTGGACATAGCAGTACATTTACTTGGAACATTAGGTATAGTGCTTCTAGAGCACTATACTCTGTGTGTTTGCTATTCTTGAGATGAAGCAAGAAAAATTTCCAGCAACGAATTATTCTTGTACCATCCCTTTCACTGATAGCATCTTTAAAATTCAAAAGCAGCACACCATACTCCAGTAAAGCCTTCTGGTAAGAGAACATGTCATCACTTGATTCCAAGAAGCAGCATTGTTGTTCCCATTTTCACTTGTTCTTGAAAGACTCTGGAGAACCTTCTCGTTTTGTTCCTTGTCAACAACAAAACTGTCCACAATTCGGCTACCAAGCTTGTAAAGAAACTTAGATTTAACTGCTCTTGAGTCCTCTTTCTTGGGTGCATCAGCAATTTCACTGTCAATGGAATTGATCCCCAGTTGCTTCAAGGCAGCAGCAATTATTCTTGCTTAACACATAAATCAAAGAAACTGTGTGCAGGCTTAACAGCAGAGTCTACTTTGGTCTTTACATTTCGCCTGTTTATCAAGTTTCTGTCACTGTATAGAGTACACTTGTCACGTGATGAAGCCGCACTATATAAACGATCGAAACCAGTCTAAAGAATATGAAATAAAATGCTGTTAGCATTAATTAGAAAATGCACCTTTCGATCTTGTGAATGTTAGTGCAGCATTTAGCATGTCCAGGTGCAAATGAAAATTGGGATCCCACCTACCCCAACCAGATGGGATAAACAAAGCAGGGATTTCAACTTATTGGTGGTATCCAACTCAGAACGTCTAATCATCTTTCTAAAACTCATGAATAGTCAATCAGGCAAACACAATGGAAATCAGGACCATGAAGGCCGTTTGTATACCCCGATAGAAATTAGCATTTTGGGGAGTCCATGAATATTTTCAGGGAACAGCTGTTCTGATTGGTTGCCATATGACAATGGTGCTCAATCAGCCAGAAACGATATAGAACTGCTGCGCACTGAACTGAATCTGATATAGAACTCCGGTGACGTCAGAGTTCTATATCAGATCCAGTTCAGTGAGCACAGTTCTCTATCAAGTTTGGCTCACTGAGCATCAGTAATGATAGGACAACTCACCAGAACAGCATGTTTCCCCGATAATATTCATGGAGACCCCATCTCTTACAAACGCTCTGTGGTCATGATTTCCACCTTTTCCCGTAACCTACAAAAAAAGAACGCATGTTAGAAATGAATACGTGCATTTTGTAAAACGATAGTTCATTTATCACATTTATTAATTTTCGGTGGCCATGATTTAAACATCCCACAACGACTCGGCAGTGCCGACCACCCTTCTGTGAACATTTCGCGAAACGAGCCAAAACGGACATCTTTGACAATTATTTGGCAATACTTGAGTTGAATTGGGCTCAAAATCATGCACAGATAAACGAATTTAACTCACCCGTCCAAGTTACTCTACTTGGCGAGTCCGTACGAACCGCACTGCTTTGTTAACCGATAATGAATGGGCAAATTGCATATGATGCATTACGCGCATGACAAAGAAAATTTCGTCAAAGAAATTTGAATCATAAAAAGAATAAAAAGCAATAGGAAACACTGCCCCAAAAACTAATGACATAGCACTTTCTTTACAAAAGCCAATCAGAAAGCCCTAGCATTATTATAGGTATCGCTGGTATCGCTAATACATTCATTTCTTTTCTATGACATTTGAATGGCATTTCTTTGCTCATCATAATTTATAGGTAAAAAAGTGAAAGCTATTCCAAAGGGAGTTCTTCTCTTTTTGAAAGTCATGTAATTATGAACAGACCTTTTGTCCCAACACAGAAGATATGTCAATTATTCGGAACGCCTCTCTAAATACACTATTCGTAATGAAAAGCTCTCGTTGTCGATCTTTTGTTTGCCATTTCAAAATGCCTAAACAATGCATCTTGAAGCCAGTCTATATCAGATTTCTTATTCTCGATTTCAAAGAAGTAGTTCTCACAAATTTATTTCCTTTTTTTAACTAGCTTGGAATTATGAATTATTACTGGCAACCGTTTTAGAAGTAGTTTACAAAACTCGCTGTCGTGTTTTATCAGCAGATAGAATCACTCGGCTTCGCCTCGTGTTTCTATCTGCTGATAAAACACTCCAGCTCGTTTTGTAAACATTACATATTGCTTACCTTTGCAGGGTATACAGTTTTGACTACTATTAGGAGGTATCTCAGTTTTAGAGCAATAGTATTTTATGGATTTGAAAGTGTATGGAACTTGTCATCAGTTTGATTACCATATACAACTCTACTGCTCAAGTATAAGATAACAATTGAAATTTTCACCAGTCATGGAACCGTCAAGTCACTGACCAGTTTATCTAATTTGGGACTATAATGTGTTCACCTAGTATGCACATTTCTCCTGCTGAAATTTTTACATGTACATAAAAAAATAGCCAGTTTTAAAGTATTTCTTTTGAAACTTTACTACTAATATGGTTGTGTAGACTTGAATACTGAGTTTCATTTCATGATGACTATTAGATTTCATTGATTAATATTAATGTACAAAAGCCTATTGTGTGGTTCCAGAAAATAGTAAAACCCCCTTGTGAAAGGGTGTTGAAAAGTCCCCCCCCCCCCCCCCTGGAAATTCCAAAAGGAAAATACAGTATCAGTATGGGAAAATCAAACAAATTGACTCAACTTCACTCCTGGAATTTATGTGGGGGATGGCTATTTTCTGGAACCACGTTAGTGCTATAGTAGCCTACGTCGTATCCGTCCCCGCACGGATACGATGTATGCTAATGGTATAGGAGATATATAGTTATTATATAATATACAGATATTAATATACAGTTATTATCTATATATTAATACCGTAAGAGAAATCGTGTCCGCACTCACTCCGCTTAGCCCTGAAGCTGTGCCGCCAAAAGAAGTTCGCAAACCTGAAGAGAAGCTGGAAATCTGGACCGTGGGCGTGGTTTTGTTGGAAATGATTCACCCTGGGCAAAGTTCTAATTCAAGCGATTTCTTAAGTGAGGGACAAAGCCGCCATCGCCGCCATGTTGAAAATCTCCCACAGAAACTAAAAACGAACTCAGTTCGCGCAGCCGTAAGCACGAAAGACATTGAAACCTAAATGGTTCTCTTACAGATTACATACAGGAATGTGCAGGGATAATACTAAATTGAAAGATTTGAGCTGTTAAAATATTTTCATTCAAGTTTTAACAAACGTGCACACTATCTTGCTTCCCTCGGAGCACGCGCTAAGTCATGCTAAGTCGAAATGACACATTTACAAAACAAAGTCCGTGAAAGTCATGAATAATATTCTCTAAGTATAAATCCTGACGGCTCTATCGAAAAACGAAGGACACAATCCCGAAGAGAAGGAGGAAATCCCTCCAGTGGGCATGTTTCTGTTGGAAAAGATTCACATTGGGCTAAGTTCTAATTCAAGCTATGTTTTCAGCGAGGGATAAAGCCGAAAAAATATAAATAAGATAAACTAAAAAAAATTCTTAGCCCTTAGAACATTTTTACTTGACCTGTTTCTTCCCTCCCCTCGCGGAGATTTGATAAACATACAAACAATTCCGAAGTCAAATTGCGCTTTCGATTTTCACGGGATCTTTGACCGATTTGAGAGACGGACACACGCGTGATTTTGTCGCACCAAAATCAGGGAGACCAGTGCAAAAAAAATCCTTTTGGGCTCACTTCATTTAATTCGGGGTGGGGCGGGGTACTCATGCTGATGGGAGGTTATTAGTAATGTGAATCCAGCAGTTTATGGAAGGGGAAAACCATGAACCCCTTCCGACATCCATTGTGAGTTTTTTTCCGTTTTTTTTTTAAGCAGAGAACACTTTAAGTAAAATAAATTTCCCCCTTACACTCCGTGAATTTTTCACGGGCATCAGCTTGAGACTGGGTCGGAGTGATGGCGGATTAGGACGTGTTTTTTGTGGCTTCCGAAGTTTTCTACCTATGTTACACGTTGATGGAGAATTTTTTTCAATTTTAAGCGAAAAACAAGAGAGTCAAACAGTAGTGTATCATCTAACGAAAGTCCGTCGGCCAAAAAACCAAGAGATTTTGAAGAAACAGAGTCGGACACCGTTTTAGAAGCTCTCGAAATGGCGGAGGCTACGTCCTCAAAACTTGATGAGATTTTGAACAAGCTTGGTGAGCTCGATTTTATCAGAAGGGAAATACCGGGTCTTCATGGAGTTGTGGAAAGAATTAACTGTACGATAGGGCTTCTAGAAAATAAATTCGTGAACTTAGAGAAGGAAGTAAAGAGTAGCATGCAACTCACAGCCGATCTAAAACAAGCCGTGGATTTTCTTGACACGGATGTTCAGAACAACAAGGAGAGGATTTCTGAAGTCGAACAGAATACTCAGAACGAGCTGGAGACTTTAAAGTTGGAGCTACTCAAGCAAGAGGTTTACAACCGTAGAGAAAATCTGAGATTCTATGGAATTCCGGAAGCAGATTCAGAGGACACTCAAGAAGTCATCTACGCATTTCTTGAGTCAGAGCTTGGGATTGAAGACGCAAGGGATATCGAGTTTCAGCGTATTCACAGGTTAGGTGGGCGTAAAGGTGAGTCAGCTAAACCTCGAACTGTTATTGCCCGTTTCCTGCGGTACTCCGATCGCGAGAGAATTTTCAGTCATCGGTACGATTTTGAAGACGGATCCAACTTCGGTATCGGTCAGGATCTTTCACACGAAGTTTCGATGATTAGAAAGAAACTGATGCCTTTTCACGACAAAGCAAGACGGGAAAAGAAGCAAGTGTATTTTAAGAAGAGCGAACCCTATAGACTCTTTATAGAGGGCGAGGAAATTAAATTGAAAAAAGTAAAAAAATATATTTTTTTTGCTTGCATAATTTAAGTTAAGTTAATATTGACTAATATCATTTTTGCATAATAAGTTTATTTAAGAACAGTGCATTTCTACTTCGGGAGCCAAGACAAAAGACATTTAACTAACCGCCTGTATAGCACGAAACCAGCCATTCGTGGCAACTGGTCTGTTCATACCAGCTACGTTTTAATTTTTTGTTCTCGTAAAGCTTTGTTGTCGTAATGTATAAGTCCTTTGTTTGCAGGAGAGTTGGGCGTTTTTTCTTTCATTGGGAACATAAACATGCTCTTTCAATTCTTCAATGGCGGCTAATTTACGGTTCAAATTTCTTTCGCTAAATGTTAGAGGCATTTGCACACGCAGTAAAAGAATATCGATTTCAATTGGCTTGCTAAACAAAAGGCTGATATTTGCTTTATTCAAGAGACGAACAGTCGTACGGAAAATAAAAAACAATGGCAGGACGAGTGGGGAGGAAACATCTTCTATGCTCATGGCACATCTCAGAATAAGGGGGTCGCTATCCTTATCAAAGATTCGTTAGACTTCCCCTGGAAAGCATTCAAACGGATGATGAAGGTAGAATTTTGATCCTAGATTGTGTTTTACAAGATGAACGATTTTTGCTAGTTAATGTTTACGCTCATTATACCAACACCAATCAGCGCTCCTTTTTCAACAAACTTTCCAACACGATAGAGAATAAACTATCGGCTAAATCAGATATACATTACAAATTTCTTATAGCTGGAGATTACAATGTCGCTTTACAACCCTCTCTTGATTGTGATCCAGAACCCGTTTTCAAAGATTCCGTAAATCTGCTCAACGATTTCCTCGCTGATAATGATCTTATTGATATATGGCGAATTCGCAATCCTGATTTAAAACGATATACGTGCAGGCAAAGAAAACCTCTCATTCAACGCCGGCTAGATTATATTTTTGTTGATGATGCATTACAAGACGATGTAGTTAAGGCCGAGATAATACCTGCCATAAAAACCGATCATAGCGCGGTGACTCTCGTTTTCAACAGTCTTGATGACCAACCGCGCGGACCACATTTTTGGAAGCTAAACACCAGTCTGTTAACAGAAGACAGCTATATAAGCACTATTAAGAATAATCTTAATATTTGGCGGGAAGAATGTTCGGCCGATTTCATGGAAGATCCACGTGTAGTCTGGGATTACGTAAAGTATCAAATTCGTAATTTTAGCATTGGATATAGTAAACAAAAGGCGCGTGAGAGAAAAAATACGCTAAGCAGACTAGAATCAGATCTCAGATTGGCTGACATTTCTGTATCAAGCTCTCCTTCCGAAAAGAATCAGGAAGACCTTTTCATACTTAAGAATGAATACGAAAAAGAATATGACTATATTACCAGAGGTTCAATGATCCGCTCACGTGCTAGATGGTTGGAGCATGGGGAGCGCAATTCAAATATTTTCTAAACCTTGAAAAATCTAGGAAAAGTAAATCGTGCATCAGAAAACTTTGTTTGAAAAATGGAACAGAATGCGTGACTCCAAAAATTATAATGCAGGAACTTTACAATTTTTACGTTGACCTGTATGACGATAGTTCCTATCCGGTGTTAAAAAGGCTATCTTGTTCTTTTTGGATTCTGAAAAAATTCCGAAATTGACATCTCTCATGCGCGATTCTTGCGAGGGTGAAATTAAACTTGACGAATGTTCAGAAGTTTTATCTAAATTTGATAATAATAAGACTCCAGGCAACGATGGCTTACCGATTGAATTTTACAGAACCTTTTGGAAAGACATTGGTCCTATCCTAATCGAATCAATAAATTTCTCGTATAAGCATGGTGAACTTTCTACAACACAAAAACAAGCAATAATCACTCTCATAGAAAAAAAGGACAAAGACAAACGCTGGATTAAGAATTGGAGACCTATCTCCCTTTTAAATGTAGACTACAAAATCGCATCTAAAGTTATCGCTCAAAGATTGGAGACGTGCCTTCCATCTATCATACATTTTGATCAAAATGCTTTTGTGAAGGGCCGTACGATATTTGACGCCGTAAGAACAATTAGCGACGTGATTGACTATACGAAACTAAAGAATATAGAGGGCATACTAACAGCAATTGACGTTGAAAAAGCTTTTGATTCTGTAAATCGTAGTTTCTTAGTTAAGGCATTGGAGGCTTTTGGATTTGGCCAGTCTTTAATTAATTGGGTTGGAATGTTTTACAATAATATCAGTGCTTGTGTTATGAATAACGGTGTTTCAACTCCTTACTTTTCCCTCAGCTCCGGAGTACGTCAGGGAGATCCTCTCTCTCATCTTTTTTATTTATCATCGTTATGGAACTACTAGCAATCCAAATCCGTAATGATCCCCTAATTGAAGGAATTAAAGTTGATAACTCTGAAATTAAATTAGTTATTTATGCAGACGACATGACGGTTTTCGTAAAAAATAAGAAATCATACTTTCGAGTATTTGAAGTATTTCAAAACTTCAGTTATTACTCCGGTCTAAAAGTGAATCAAGAAAAAACAGAAGTTCTTGCCTTAGGGCCGATTAAATTGTGTCATACAGAATTAAAGGTCAAAGAGATAAGTCCCGTTGTAAAATATTAGGCGTTAACTTTTGCTACGATGATTCTCTGTTTTACAAGGTCAACTTCGAGTCCATAGTTAAAGACCTCAAAGAACACTTTACAGCTTGGAACTGGCGCTCCCTAACCTTCTTTGGACGAATACAAATTATAAAATCCATTGCAATTCCCAAATTACTCTACAGAATGTCTCGTGTCGTACCATAAAAACTTCATTAAAGAAATTAACTCCTTGCTCTTCTCTTTTGTATGGAAAGGTCGTCGTGAAAAAATTAAACGTACAGTGATCATAAATCCAAAAGAAAAAGGTGGCTTAGCTATGCCAAATATAGAAATGATGCTTCGAGTACAGAGACTTATGTGAATAAAGAAATACTTAACGGAAAATCAATCTGGTTGGAAATTTTTTCTAGATTCTTATCTGCGTAGCGTTGGCGGCAAACTTCTTTTTCATTGTGACTTTAAAGTAACTAGTATTTCGCTTCCCACCATCCCATCTTTTTACTCTGACTGTTTACATCATTGGGCATCTCTAAACTGCACTGAAACTAGTGATTTAACTCTTAGTGACGTATGTAATCAAATCATTTGGAACAACCAATATGTTTGTATAAATAAGAAGTCGGTGTATGCAAAATCACTGATCGGAAAAGGCATTGTAAAAATAGGAAATCTTTTGATCAATCAGGAGAACTCATTTTTGACAAATCTCCGAGGTCTGCCAACTTATCCCCTTTAGATATATTCTACCTTTTCGGTATATTTAATGCTATCCCCTTAGAGTGGCGTAATTTACTCAAGACCAACAAAAACCTTGTATATTCATCTACCATACCTTTTACTTATGACAATCTGTTAGTAAACACAAATGATAGCTGCTGCATTGAATTTATGACCATCAAATCGAAAAAACTCGATTTATTTATTTCAAGAATTTCTACTGTGCCTACAGCGACCTTAAAATACTATCTTAATTTCAATAATGACCAATTTTCTTTAAACTGGAACGCTATTTTTTCTCTCCTTTATAAATTAACGCTGGATACTAAATTAAGAGAATTTCAATACAAACTACTAAATCGAATAATTTACACAAATGATATGCCCATTAAATTTAAAATTTCAAGCACACCCCTCTGTCATTGGTGTCACTCTGAAAATGAGTCTATTGAGCATTTCTTTCATCAATGCCCTTTCATCTTCAACTTTTGGACTATAGTTAGTTAGCTAGTAGGCCTAACTTTTGCAAGGATCATTTAAGGGGCTATATTCCTGCAGTGCCTATATACAGTTGGACATTTGATTGTTGCTTACACTTTGAACACTGCACACTGAAACCATTCTAAAATTACAAAAAATGCAGGGAAATGTAAATATGTCGTTGCACATGGGCTTATATTTTTTGGAGGAAAACGTTTTATAAGGGAGCATATATTTGGAATTTTACAGTATGCAGTTTAAAGGTAGTCACAAAGTTTGTTGCATGGCTTACTGTTTCAGTTGCCTTTGTTGTCTCAAGTGAATACTGATGAGGAATGTGTCGGATAACACATTCGGTAAGGGATTCCAGGTGTTGGATGTTGTCTGTGATGATTTTTGACACTAGAACAATGTAGTTTTCCCGCTGGAGTTTATGGTCAGCATTGTCTGGGACACATTTTGCATTTTCCATTGTAAGAATACATCCAAATGGTACTTGATCACTCAGGTGATTACCACTTATTCTGTTCTCTGTGCACATGAAGGTTACGTAATGTTTGTCTTAATTTTGGTTAGTCTGAGTCATATGATGCACTTTCTGTCGAAAGTCAAAATTATCAAATGTAATCTTGCGGCCCTTATCAGGAATCGGAACAGTAGGCTGCATTTCTATATTGTGCAGACAAGGCTGTGTATCTTCAGCAAGTTGCTGGTTTGCCTGGCCTGATCCAGATGATGCCATTGGTCTCTGGGGGACAGATGAATTTTATTTTTTTCAGATATGGGAATGTGAGTGGCTGCACCAAAAGAAAGAGGACCCTGGTATCCAACTTTACTTGAACAATACCTTCAGACGGCCCTTGGACCACAGACAACTGCTGACAGAACAGGAGATTCTTGAGGCGGTGATTCGTGAAGACCTGTTTGGTGTTGTGGAATGTGATCTTCATGTCCCTTCTCACTTGAGAGAAAAGTTCTCGGAGATGGCGCCCATCTTCAAAACATTGACATCACAATTGACGACATTGGAGATCACATGCGTGACCACGCCATTAAGCATGGTCTCATGAAGCAACCCCGACGGAGTCTCGTTGGAAGTCTCAAAGGCGACAAGATCTTGCTGGCGACACCTCTTCTCCGCTGGTACATTTTGCATGGCCTCCAAATTTCACAAATATACCAGGTGGTGGAATACACACCTGAGGCTTGCTTTAAATCCTTCGGAGAGGCGGTGTCTGATGCAAGGCGCGCCGGTGATAAGGACCCCTCAAAAGCAATCATCGCTGACACAATGAAACTGGTACGTTCCTTACTTTATTATGAGATCAATTAACGCCTTTTACCTCCCCAGGATAGCTTATAATAGTAACAGAGTGCTTCCATTTATTTTTCCTGTTCACAGTTGGGAAATGCAAGCTATAGAAAGACCGTGACCAATAAAGAAAGACACCGAGATGTAAAGATTGTGGATGACACGAAAGCATCACTCCTGATAAACTCCCCTTTCTTTAGATGTCTTAAGACTATCGACGAGGATACTTGCGAGGTTCAGTGTTCAAAAAAAAACATATAAATTTAGATCTACCTATACAAGTCGGATTTTTCGTTTACCAGTATGCGAAACTTCGCATGCTGGAATTCTATTATGATTTTATAGACACATATCTAAATAGGGATGACTTTGAATATTGTGCGATGGATACCGATTTCGCCTACATTGCCATATATGGGCAATCACTAGAAAGTCTCATTAAACAAGCATGCATTGATCTGAGCTAGCAAGTTGTGCAATCTCACGTGATCTCCTGATGACGTAGTGGTGAGGTAGAATTCCTTTGTTTTGCGCCATATATAAAAGACCAACACCAAAAGCAACCTTTTTATTCATAACGAGCCAGAGCGTCTTCGAATCCGGAATTAAAGAGCTGGATCCCGCAGAGATAGGGGAAGATTGTTCCCCTATCTCAGTTGGGTGCCACACGTAGCCAGAGATTAATCCAGTCCCTTAAGCGTTAAAGTTGGCGCTTAGCTCCGTGCCTTGACGAAAGAAAATGGGTTTCTTCTTTCATCGCCTGAAACCAAACACTCGCGAGGACGCAGGAGCGGCTTTTGTACAACAAACGTTCGACTTGACACGCAAACAAAATAACTGGTATCTCTTTTCTTGTCGTAATAACATCAACATTAAAACGAAGTAGTTCCGGCCGGGTAGTTCCCATTCTTGTCCAGGAAGCAGCTATGATGAAAATCTTAAAAACACAAAAAAATTCCCTTACAACCCCAATCATTTTTAGTACAAAAGGCAGATGTTTTTAGTCCGTACGGTCGGATTGTCAGGGTGAAAATAGCGGTCCCGTTTTATGGCAGAACCGAAAATATAAATGGTAGATATTAATTCTGCGTTCGAGGTATGCTGATCCAGAAGAATCCTACTGAATAACACGACAGCCTAAACAGTGAATATAGGCATGAACAAGGGAACTCGATGGACTCCAAGGTCCAAGGACCTCCATGCCCGAATTTTGAGTAGACGTTGTTACAAAAAAAGGTCATGACAAAAAAAAAAAACGTGTGCTAACTATTCAGTACAATCTTTGCTGTAGTTTACTGCCAGCCCGCAGAGCCTGTTGATTGCACAGCCAGCCACACCGATACATTAACTGCGCTGCAGAATGAAATATCTCAACAAATAATCGGAAATCACAGTCGTTATTTTACGCCCAAGTCTGGCGTATTTACTCGGGCGCAATTTTTCAAGCCCTGACCGTGCGCTAGTTTTCGCCGTATGAAACAGCACGCTCTACGTTATTGAGATTCAAAAGCGTCCAAAAAGCAGTACCCCCTTGCAAGGCCCCCATTTGTAGAATATGTAGATTTTCTGTAATATATATTCGGTCATTACCCCCTTGTTCCTATTTAGCAAAATGTTGTTTCAGAAATGTGTAAAGAGGAAAAAAGGGGTAAACTTTAGCTAGGATATTATTAAAAGTACTAACGCAAATAAAGATCGAAATACGTATGTTAAACTACTACTACACCTACTGTCCTCCGAGTTTGATATCCATCACACGAATATTATAAAAGTAATGACCGGACTTAGATTTTTCGTCCGCTTGGACTTTAGTCGTGGAGAACTGTATTGTTTTCCGTGCTTCAACCACCGAACCAATATTAAGCACGTCATTGAATTAGGTGTACACCTATTTCAAAGGTGGCACCTTTGTTTACAATATATCGCTCGCAATGAATTTGTAATGGCTCAACACGAAAATTTCGTCCTTTAATTTCTTCCATGACGCACAGCGGACTACAACATGCATTTACAACGGTGCAAATGTTCTGAGTAAGGGTGTTTACAGTGCACAATATTCATAGCCACAAGAAAATAGAAAGAGTACCAATGATTAAAAGAGACCACTGGTATCACATTGCGAGTGCCTGGAGCGAATGTTTTAATATTCATTATTAGCATACGAGACCCGCATAACAATACGAGCATGAAGAACACAAAAAGCAGAGGTTTGGCGATAATAGACCTCCTCGGCTTGGGCGTAATGTTTTCCCATTTAAAATCACATGGTATTCATTTTAATAACCTTTCTTTGTTCAGAATGATTCCATATTTATATATCCTTCGGTGTGCGTAGCAGAAAAACAAAGAAAGAATACTCAGGAAGATGCTACGTGATCTGAAAAGGGAAAACATTACACCCTAGCCGAAGGTCTATTGGATGGATACTGAACGATACCGAACGATGTCCGGCAAGGCCACACGAGGCCATCGTGCTATTTATGTCGAACCCAAGGAAGTCACGATATGAAGACTGGTAATGATCACGGTTTCTCGACATAGCATTATGGCCGTCTAAGTTTCGGCATTCCAGTTGCTACCATAATAATACACATTTTTAATGCATTTATTTAATCACAACTCAGGGTAGTCCCATCAGTTGCCAACAGCATGCTGCTATCAACGGGGCCGTGAGTTATTTTAAAATTTTTGTATCATTAAAATCTACTATAACAATTTTTAACTATAATAATCAAAATCTACATAATTATAAGTCTCAGGTAATATTTACAATCGCTATTTCCATATGTACAAATAAAAATACGAATAACACTTTTAAATAATAATTCTACCGCTTTGTACCGCCGAACAGGCATCAACGGCGCATAAATACAGTGGGTAACATAGAGTCCGAAACGTTTCCTGAAAAATGTCTATAGACCTTTCTCGCGTTAATATGGTTAGACTACGACTACACATTCGAGTCAATAGATAGTTAACGAGGCGCGTAGCAACGAGAAAACGAAATAGAAAACAAAAACGAGTAGTCTATTTGTTTTAGTAGAAACCCACTAGTATACTAATTTCGAGTCGTTGCTAAGGGAGTGGTCATTATTTAACGGGGGGGGGGGGTTCAAACCCGGGGCCCAAACATTTAGTTATTTCAAACATAGTAGCGACTGACCGAAGACTTTTAAGTGGGGGATTATTTTTGTTGAGTTTTTAGCTTTGTTACGCGTGTTCTTTAAAACTTTATAAGATGTCTTCTTTATGCCCGCGAAGCGCGTCGAAATTTTTAAACGGCACATGATATTATCAACGTGTGTTACTATGCAGTCAATGAATAAATAAATGATCGCTTTAAAAAATACATTTCATCAAGCCTGAGAGAAAAGGTTGATGAACATTTCATTTTTTTGGAGAGTTAACAAAGGCTGTAAATTCTTTATGCGCGCCCTAAGGAAATTCTTATTATTCACGTGCGTAAAATGCGGCCCAATGACTTTCTATGCTTGTAACGTCGAGCCAGACTTTCAAGTGGGGGATTATGCTTTTGAGTTACTGGCTTCGTTACGCGTGTTCTTTAAAACTGAAAATTTTAAATGGCACATGATATTATCAACGTGTGTTACTATGCAGTCTAACAATCAGTCTAACAATCAGCTAACTTTCATGGTCATGGTTACTTTCAGCCAATCAGATGCGAGTGGATTTCCTAATTGCTAATACCTTATACTTCTCATGAAACGAAGTACAGCATTCAATTAAGCACATCCGTATTGCAAAGACTGCAAAGATTGATAAGAATTACTCGAAAAATCGCTGATATATGAAGACTGTATGAGCAAAAACATCAAAGCAGGGCTGGATGGGCATTGATGCCCACCCAGCCTCTTCTTGACGTATTTGCTCATAGATTTCTTTGTAAAAGGTAAGCCAGGATTATGAAGGTTCGGAAATTCATATCTCAGCCAGTATTCAAGCAATCCCCACCAAACTTTGCATGAATGTGTATAATCGAATACTTGATTCCATTTCCTGATAATTATTAGGAATTATTCATCAATATTAACGCGAAAAAACCTATTGACTCAATTCAAGCTTCATCAGTTTCTCGTCGAAATTCTTTTTCGAGTCCAAATTGAGGTTCCCACTGTATTTATGCAGCGTTATTGAGCATGTAGCAGAGAATTCGACTATCCTCTTATAGAAAAACATACTACAAGCTAATTTTACATATTATAATCTTCTAATATAAAAGCGATAAGTTCGGCACGAATGCATGGAGTGTCGTCGAAGTGCCACAAGTGCGAACTAGTATGCGAAGAGCAGGCATCTCTCACACAGCAAACAACTGCGATTCCGCAACTACCGCATCCATTGCCGGAAGACGGCTGAGTTGGCATCGGAATCGGAAACCTCTCCAGCTTTTGCCATCTCGAGGGGTCAAACTGAGGTAGGCCTGATTCGACTTTCAGTAATTGCAACAAGCGATGCACCGTTCTCTCCAACCCTGACGTAAGTGGAAGGTGGTAACCATCATCGTACGTTACAGTTCCTGCCTGGACATTGAAAATGCACAGGCCCCAATGGTTGCCGCTAATGTGCAAGGGGAGAAACATTGTCTCCACTTCATCCATTCTGGTGTTACGGCAGACATTCCTGACAAAACTCACTTGTAGATAGGTCGACATCAAGCACGGCAATGCAAGGAAGACTGATCTCCCTCCTCTTTGGTTTGCTGAAGAGACGTACTTCTCTAGCAAGAGATCAAGAATTTTATCGTTAATCCATCTCTCTCCGCAGAGACAAGAGAGGTCTTGGCGTGTAACTTGGTGGGAATCTACTAGGTAAGCACCAGAACTGCCGGTCTCCAACAGTGCCGAGATCGCCTTCGACGTTTCTTCCTTGTTGAGATGTCTAAACGCCACTGGAATCCACGCCAGTTCCTCGCTCACTTGCCTTGACACGTCCTTAAGAGTGTTGTAATGTAGAAGAACCAACACCGAATCCAATGTAAGGGAACCGTAACCTTGAATAATAGCAGCGTAGAAGCTAGGACTTGGTGGTGATAACTTGACTAGCTTGTCTCGACATTCAGTAAGAACGGAGTACGGTGGGACGGTTGTCACGGAAATTGGGTCAAACTTGACCGGGGTGTTAAGTAGTGTGATGGTGAAACTGTGGAGGGTTCGGTCAACAGTGGGATAGCATTCTTTAGCTAATTCTCGCCGCGGTGTTACCCAATTACAGTTGCGGCGTCTGATGTCCTGGATGACTGTAGATGCCACCCCAGGACCTTCTAATATGTCATCACATGTTAGGTCGAGGACGGCTACATCCACCTTCTTCTTTTTCTGTAGGGTGTGACCATCGCTGCATATAGATGACATATGGAAACTATGTGCATCAGGCAGTTCTTCGTTCTTCGGGGTCGAAGTTCTGCGTGCGGATTTGGTTCCCGCTTTCTTCCTGGGAGTGGCTGTAGGTAGGTCCGGAACTGTTCCTTTCCCCTCCCTCTTTGTCTGCAGGGTGTCACCATCACTGCATATGGATGACAAATCCAAACTAGGCGCATCAGGATCTTCTTCCTTTTTTGGGGTCGAAGTTCTGCGAGCGGATTTGGTTCTCACTTTCTTCCTGGGAGTAGAGGCTACTGGAGGTAGGCCAGGGACCGTTGCTTGCACCTTCCTCTTTTTCTGTGGGGTGCCACCATCACTGCATATGGATGACAAATCCAAACTAGGCGCATCAGGATCTTCTTCCTTTTTTGGGGTCGAAGTTCTGCGAGCGGATTTGGTTCTCACTTTCTTCCTGGGAGTAGAGGCTACTGGAGGTAGGCCAGGGACCGTTGCTTGCACCTTCCTCTTTTTCTGTGGGGTGCCACAATCACTGCATATGGATGACATATCCAAACTAGGCGCATCAGGATCTCCTTCCTTCTTCGGGTAGGACGTTCTGCGAGCAGTTTTTGCTCCCGCTTTCTTCCTGGGAGTGACTAGAGGTAGGCGCTTTCGCCTTCGGCCTCTATGAGGAAACAGGCGTCGTCGTAGCTTCTTGGTAATTTTACCTTTCTGTTTCTTTATTCTTGAACGTGGGGTGTCCACTAGTAGCTCTGACATCTTCTTGCTGAAGTTGTGCTCCCAGGACTCTGAATTGTAAATCATCTTGGGACGATCCTTTTCAGCAACGAAGCAGCAGAGCTTGTCATCGTACTGGTACGAGAGATAATCTCCACCGAAAACAGAATCGAAAAGCTGATCGACAACCTCTATCCACTGCCTGTGATCTTGACTCCAGGTCTTAGTACTGGTGGGATTGGCCCATCCACAGCCACGAAAATAATACTTCTTTCCTGGAAAACGAAAAATACATTAGATTACTATATGATATAATAATAATAAATAGAGGATATTACACGATGGCGCGAAGATATTAATTTTATTTTCGAGTGGCAAGAACATCGTCCATTGCATTATTCTGTTTATTATATAAACAAGAAACACTACCATGCTCCAGGGAAGCGCCTTGCATTGGCAACGAGGAAGAAACATATTGGCTGATATTTTCACATGTAAAATATCGTATTTTCCAATATGTGTTTTTTCTCAGAGGCAGAAATCCCTGTAAAACACCGAGGAACCAATCAGGGCGCGTGAAAATAACAATTCACTGTTTTGTATATTTCAGAAAAGGTTGCACCGTCACAACTGTCTGTTGTAACCCGCGATGCGTCATGGGAAAATTCTTGTGTTAACCCAGTGCAAGATTACTTGCGAGCGATTCTTGTAGAATCACTTGACATAAGCAAGGTGATAAGTCTATAACATATCCTAAAAGACAATGCCCATGATTCTGTGTTGGTAACTATTTGCTCCCATGACGCACAGTTGTGACGCTGCGTATACTAAGACCCCGTCCACGCTACTCCGTTTTCAAACGAAAACGGATACTTTTTGCTCCGGATGCGGCTATCGTCCACACTACAACGCCGAAAACGATCAACGAAAAGGCATCAATCCGAAGTAAAGCGATTTGAAAACGGAGATGTTTGAAAACGCTGTTTTCTAGTGTGGACGGGTGAAAACGATGCTATCTAAAAACGATGACGTCACCACAGCAAACCCGACCAATTTCGCGGGCCGACAGATCGAAATGCACATGCGTTGAGCTGCATGCGCAATTTCGCACGGATACGCGTTGTAGAGTGGACGGGCGAAAACGATACGAAAACTATAAGTGTGGACGCAAATCAGTATCCGGAGCAAAAATTATCCGTTTTCTACGGTGTAGTGTGGATGGGTCTAAATGATGTTATCTATGAGCTTACCTTTCTTCATGCACGTTAGGGCATTGCGAAAGCACGATCGTAGGTAGAGCAGCTTCTCGCCATATTGGTGTCTCAGTATTTGGCGCACTGCAAAATAATTCAATCCGCTTTCAGACAATCTCATCATTTGTTGATGTTTTGAAAAATCAGGCATGGCGGTAATTTGACATTACAAGGGACACAATAACAAATGCTTACGTGACGTAGCTTCACCACTGCCATCGTGATTTGTGGTCCTACTAAACATCCGCTTTTGCAGCTTGTGCGACGCCTCGAAACCCTGGTTACTGTAGTGTTTCAACGAGCGGAAGTTTCTCAATAGCATCGATCCGTGTTCTACCAGCAAATGGCCATAATCGCCGGTCCCCAGGCCAACACCAAAGAGGTTCCGCAGACAAAAACCCCATTCTTTACACTACAAAGAAAGACACCATGCTCAAACAATCTAAACCTATTAACGATGACACGTTAATTTATTAGAATTTATGCATTTTGATCCACATCTTCAGAACGTTTGTATGTCCATGAAAGTGCCGTGCCGTGCCGCGTTCGCAAGAGTGCTATGAAAAAGCGATGTGGTTCTCTATGTCACACAAGTTGTGCTTATTTTATCAGTACTTACTTCTAAATCAAAGACATCGATCTCTTCTTCCATGTCGTCATCGAACTCTTTATGGCGTAAATCTTTGTGTAGCTCGGCTGCCTTACCGAACACCTAAAGACATTTAATGGAAACAGTCAATAAAGACAAAGAGCTTAATAAGCTCAGTGATTTTGCATTCCAGTACATAACAAAAAGTTTGTAAGGCATAACAAATACCCTACCGCTAAGAATTTGATCATGTAAAACGTCACCACACACAAAAAAACACTCACTAAGTACACCCCGGAAATCAGAAACGATAGCAAGGAGGTGCGCATTCTTTTTTTGAAGACAGCTCTAATTTCGGACGTTGCAAGGGGCTTGCCCGTCGCGATCTCCCCGTACTGCGGGCTCATACCAGGGGCAGCGTAAGAACAGTCTGAGCCTCTTATGAAACTCAGAAGTATAGGTTTCTGTGAACATGGACAAATATTCTGGTGTTCCAACGACACACTTAACATCTTCGAAGAACAGAAAAAAGCGAAAGAAGACTACAGGGCAAAGGCTCTACAGGCTCAAACGTAACGCGCGAAAACGTCAGTGTGCTGAACAGGAGCCAGCGCTAGTACAGGAGGGCACCAAGGAGGGCGAAGAACCGCCGCCATCGCACCGCGTGGGTGGCAAAGAGTCTTCGGAAAAGATTTCGAGGCGTGAGCCTTCAACGCCACATCAGGGAGAGAAGCGCTTGTCTAATTCAGCTGAAAAGTTTAAAAACCATGCTATATTTTTCTGCGGCAGATGGAAGCAAGCAGAACGTAACAACATTCCAAGGTTATCGCTAAATGACATGGTTCAGCTCGAGCAAATTGGAAATGGTTGCTTTGGAACATGTTTCCTCTATAAATACGGAGCGCGCAATGTGCTCGTAAAAAAGCAGCCTGATTTTCTTGTAGCGTACGAAGAAAGCCGTTTCCTGGCCAAAGTCCGCCATCCGAATATAGTTCAGCTTGTAGGCATTGAAGAGTTAGTCGAGAAGAAGATAAACGTTGTAACTCAATTTTACAGCGTTGGGCAAAGGAAAATCGCTATGAGTGAATTAGAGGATGGCGCAACCCCGAACTGGCTGAAACTAGTATCAGGAATTGGCCAAGCCCTCCATTATCTTCATGACCAGGCGAAGATTTTGCACAATGATTTGAAGTCGGATAACGTGGTCCTCGACGGAAGTTCTATTGAAAGTGCTGAAGCTATTGTTATAGACTTTGGGAAAGCGACCGATTTGTGCAGCCCTAAGGTGTATAGAACACCCGCAAGGCTAGAGGTATATAGACATTTAGCCCCAGAGCTAGGAAAAGAGAATGGACGGTGCAGCTCAAAATCGGACGTGTTTTCGTTTGGATATTTATTACAAAGTCTTAACTACAAACACCAAAATTTCCCCACTGAAGCATTGTTAGTATTGTATCATGCCTGTATGCGATTAGGTCCGGAAATGAGACCAAGCGCTAGAGAAATAACAGAGAAAGTCAGAGAAACTATTACGGCTAGAATGTTACATAAGAAAGTGCAGTTCCATAGTCAAACAAATGAACGCTAATCGCCATAAAACGGCGGAACGATTTGCACACAAAGCCATAAAGTGATGCCTTTAATTATCTGTATCATGATAACCCATTATTGTTTTGTTATACGGAAATAAATGTTGTATTCACGACAGCAGTAATTCTATTGTTTTCCGGTGCATACAAAAGCATTTGCATAATTTCTGCCTTTACGCACCTCTCCCACGGTACGAGTAGGTCAGCTTAAATCATGGCGTTTAAAGCACATTGCTCGCACTGCACGAAGTCTTTTAGGACAGGGTTTTCATTGTCCAAGCACCATGTACAGCACCACGGAGAAATAGAATTTGAAGGAGGTTCTTTTAAAAATGTTAATGGGTTAGAAGCCCAAAATGTACCACCCGCGAAAGCCATCCAAAGTATCAACGACCTGTCCGAATACAAGACGTGGCTAGCTATAACAGTCCAGAGAGTTGTAGGAGCGCTAAGCCCAAAGTCTAAAGGTAACGTACACGTATCACATAAGGTGCCCAACTGGCAATATGAAATAATCGTTATCTATTTCTTATTATCAGTTGGATGGCAACAAATCGACGATTTCCACGTGCCAACGATGTACGTACAACATCTACTATACATGCTTGGCGATCCAGTCCTAGATCGCGTTCGCGATGTAAAACATTTCAAACAGCCTATGTTTCTGGATTGCACAAGAAGAGTTTCGTATAAGATATATGACATGGATGTTCTTAAGAGTGCTCTGGAAGAACAGCAGGTTGTACCCCTTAAAACTATAGCCGCCTTTAGATACGGAAGAGAGGTGCCTTTTGAACGGCATTCCAGTGCTAGAGATGCCGTTGCGGCAGCAAAAAGAAGGGCTTTCTTGCACTTTCGTGACGACCCTGCAGAAAGAGTAACGCCAACCAGCCAGTCAGAATTGGTCGTTTCCACTGGCGAAGGCAGAAAAACATGTGAAGTGGAGCTCATTTGGTGGCCCGGAATGTACTCTCATATGAAAGAGCATGGCAAGCTGACCATACGGTTATATGTTTCAAAGACCCAATTTCAAAAGTAAGCTACAGAAGTGTTACGAACTGCATAAAGAGAACCCCCAAAAAGTTATAAAAAGTAACTTTCACAGAATAACTACTAAAGTTTGCAGGGTTCAAGCATAAAATAGCACAGTGAAAGACTGGACATAGCTGAACCACCTCTGCATAATATACATGAAAGAACCTGGCTAGGTTTTCTAATTTTAGGCAACCATTTTATTCATGTACATATAAGGACTTTATAGTTAATGTGCGATCCCAGAATAATAGTCCCCCCCTCCAGGTGTTGGAATTTCTATGAATTTGGAGGTGGAGGTTGAATTTTGGCCCTTTTTCTCATACATTTGCTGAAAAAGTTACCGGGAAATCATGTTCTAAAACAGGTGTGAAGTAAATTTTCAGAGAATATTACAGTCAAAGACATGAAGCGTGCCCCCCCCCCCCCCCCCCCCCCAGTTGAATATTATAATTATTATTCCAGTATTGATTTCATTATTCAATCCAAAAATAAATTGAAAATTTTATAATCTAAATAATCACTCTGGGTGAGCAATTGCTTATTCAGAAATCAAATTTTTAACATAACATTTTAAAAATTGAATTGAAAAATGCATTTTTGGATTGAATAATGAAATGAATAATGAAATCAATAATGGAATAATGAATTGGATATTCAACTCTAGGGGGCACGCTTCACGTCATTTGACTGTAATTTTATGGGATCACACATTTATTACTTTTTGTAAGCTATTTAGCAAAACACAGAAAAAAGATTATTGTATGATGTGTTTCAAGTAAAGGCCTTTATCAGCAATATTGATTAATAATATCAGAAACACATAAGTGAGTTGAAACGTGTAACAAACATACATTGCTTTAGTGCCAAGCTGCGGAATATTCACAGAATACAATTGAATTGATTTTGAAAATAATGTTGTTGCAAGACTTTATCTGAGCGAAAAATGAAATATTATGAAGAGAAAACCTGCTTGGTAAGCAGGCGAGAGTTCATTTATTGACCAAATACAGTATGGTCATAAACTCGCTATGAATATTCCACAGCTTGGTTCGCCGTTACATGTTTCAACTAAGTTATATGTTTCTGATAAGTAAGGGTTAGAGAATGGACGCGAGTGTTCTATGGGATATAGACCACTAATGAAAAAAATCTGCGAGCGCGTTAGCGCGAGCAGATTTTTGTTCATTAGTGGTCTATTTCCCATAGGACACGAGCGTCCATTCTCTAACTGTTTTAGAACATGACCAATGCCACGAAGAAAGTATTTTGAAAGTTTTTGTGCTAGCTTGTCATTGACATATCAACATCATTACAGAGCATTGTTCAGAGCCATACTTCATCCAAGGCTTTTTACAATAGTAGTGTCAATCAAAGCCTTGTGTGTGTGAAAGAAAAGATCTACCGACAAAGCGGTTTGTTTTGAGTGCATGAATTGTTCTAATTAATTTCCAAGTGTTTGTTTTGGGACGATAGCAGTTGAAACTGGCCATACTGGAGTTGCTGACAGGTTTCGTTCCCGAAGTCAGGTAAGAAATGAAAATATTCTATCGCAAGCTTTTGTAATGGATTCCTCGACTCCTATGGCCCAACGAAAAGGGAGAAACAGAAAAGCGTACATAAAATCTCGGTCTCGTTATCAGAATTCGTAAATCCGTAAAGTTTTGATCGAAGACCGGAAATTGAACTCAGAAGTCGCATTACAGCATTACAGCGGAACATTTGGTAAAACGTACTGGTTTTGAATTGACAATCTGTTTCTTCCCGGGGCTTTCTTATGAGAATTGCAAGAGCGCTGATGTTCGAGGCTGGCAAAATTCGAAGTTTGTTTTAGCAATTTGAGACTCAAAATGTTTTTCAAATGCCTCGAGACAGCCAAGAGTTGAGTGAATCAGACAATAAACCGATGTGAAAGGTGGAAGTTTTTTCCTTAAAAATACAGTACGTTATACATGAAAAGGGAACATCAAAATGCAAAATGTTCGTGGAGAAACTTTTAGGTATTTGCTATGCTTAACTACAGAACAAAAAGCTATGTTCTTAGGGGGCTCTCGCACGCTTGCTGGCCACTTCTCTGACAAGAAAATAGCTCAAATCGCAATCCAATTCCTTCGTCTTGATAACTGGTCAAAACAACCTAGAATTGCATTTGTCCAACACTTGAAAGGTTTTTCTATAAATCTGGAGGATTATTTTTATTACTACGGGAAAATATGCATGTCTTTTTGCGGTTACTATTTTACTTAACTTAAGGTTCTTAATTTTTTGCCTAATAAAACTTCGAATTCTTATAAACGTGGTTATCATAAACAAATTGCAATGTTAATAATGTACTAATTTTGATTTGTTTATTTTGTTATAGAAAGATGTTGGAGAGAGACTTGAAATAAAGGGCTATTTTGCAAAAGATGACAATGAAGTCAATGTTTTCCTTTTTTGCAGAGTTGGTTGTGTCAAGCGGCGAGGCAAGAACAGGGTGTGGTTTGTACATAGTCATTAGTATTCATGCCCATAGTCATTAGTATTCTCTATGTTGCACCTTGGTTTTCTTTGTTCTTCTTCAGGAGAACAATGAAAATGCAAGGTGCAACCAGAGAATATTAATGACTATGAGCATGAATACTAATGACTATGAGCATGAATACTAATGACTATGTACAAACCCCTAATTTTCCCTATTGTTCAATGCCCTCGCCGCTTGACGCTTTAGTTTCTATGGGATATAGGGGACGCAAATGCCGGTTGCTGATTGGCTGAGTGGCATTGGTCATGTTCTAATATGTAATAAGTATCAGAAAATGGAATCCAGTTTTCAATGCTATACATCTGTATTAATAAAACTGGACAGTTTGGTGAAGATTAATGCCGGAATACTGGCTGAGATATGAACTTTCAAACTTTGTATTCTGGCTTATCTTTTTACAACAAAATGAATTTGGCCATACATTTTCTTTGTAAAAAGTAAGCCAGAATACAAAGTTTTGAAAATTCATATCTCAGCCAGTATTCAAGTAATTCTTTTGAAACTTTGCAGTATTACTAATACAGATCTGCATACATGTACTTTATAGAATTGAAAACTGGATTTCATTTTCTGATAAGTATTATATATTTTTAATCAATATTGTGTGATAAAGGCCTATTATTGTATTTTAATAATACAGTATGTTACCTTTCTGAAGGCTTCCAGTTGATAAGTCGCAACAAATGTCTGTAGTTCACTGGGATAATTTGAGGATGAGTATAAGCTGTTTATACAGGATTCAGCACTTTGCTGCAATGCTGACCAATGAATCAGTTTCTCATCCATGGTCTCCTTCAAAGTTGCTTCAGTACATAGGAAAACAAATACTCAGTTAAATGTGAGAGGAGGGACCGGGGGCAATATATAGAGGATATTACACGGTGGCACAAAGATGAGTTTTATTTTCGAGTGGCAAGAACAATATTTTACGAATGAGCGCAGCAAAACACTCATGTCTATATAATAATGAAGCATACGACCCATTGGCCTATCAAAAAACCCAAACAATAATAAATAATACTTCACTGACATAAAATAAGATAACAGCCAAAAGTTACAGCTTATATTTTCTTAAAAAGGGTTTGTGTGATACATGTATTTCCAATTTTTGACTACTGCTTCATAATGTTTGGACAGTGAAGATTGAAAATATCACACTTAATGTGATTTCATCTGATTGATAACAGAAGTAAATATTATTCCAAGTCTGTATTTTATCTGTCAGGCACAAGTATTTTCTACAAAAAAATAGCTGATTATTTTGGATTATTCTCTATGAATAAGCAGCTTCTAAAAAGTAGTTTGTCCAAATAAGTAGGGCAACATTCTGTTGACGTTCTGATAACCCCTTGCCCAAGTGACCCTAGGCTATAATTCATTAATCATAAAACTGCTACACTAACACCACAACTAATGTAGGCCCTGGGATGAGACTCTTTTAAATTTTGTACATCAAAATCCTTTATCTGATTGTTCTCCAAAAGGCACTGTGTTCATGATACTTACTTGTATCTTTGATACAAATTGTTGTTTGGTGGGTACCAAAATCCCTTACAAAGTCTCCACTTGCCTTCAATGAAGTATAATACTAAAACAGGAATATGAACAAAATTGGCAAATATTAAAATAATAATTATTTGTATTTGTATTCCAAGCACAATCCTAATGCGAGTTTAGGAACGTAAAATTCAATTGGCATCACTCCTTTGTACTGCAGTATATAAACTACAAAAAAGACTATTATTATTCAATAGCATCCCACTTGCATCAACAATAACTTTTCAAGTTCAGTATCCTGGATAAACCAGCTAAGATACAGAACTGGGCTGCCAATTCAATTGGATCCCGGTTGCATCCAAAATAATAATTTCGAGTTCTGTATCCCAAAGCATTCAGGCATGCAAGCATACAAGAGCTTCTACCTGGATAAACCAGCTAAGATACAGAACTGGGCTGCCAATTCATTTGGATACTGGTTGCATCAAAAACATTTTTTTAGTTCTGTATCCCAAAGCATTCAGGCATGCAAGCATACGAGAGCTTCTACCTGGATAAACCAGCTAAGATACAGAACTGAGCTGCCAATTCAATTGGATCCCAGTTGCATCCAAAAATAATTGCGAGTTTAGTATCCCAAAATATTCAGGCATGCAAGCATATGAGAGCTTCTACCTGGATAAACCAGCTAAGATACAGAACTGGGCTGCAAATTCAATTGGATCCCCGTTGCATCCAAAATAATAATAATTCGAGTTCAGTATCCCAAAGCATTCAGGCATGCAAGCATACGAGAGCTTCTACCTGGATAAACCAGCTAAGATACAGAACTGGGCTGCCAATTCAATTGGATCCCGATTGCATCCAAAATAATAATAATTCCTGTTCAGTATCCCAAAGCATTCAGGCATGCAAGCATACGAGAGCTTCTACCTGGATAAACCAGCTAAGATACAGAACTAGGCTGCCAATTCAATTGGATCCCGGTTGCATCCAAAATAATAATAATTTCGAGTTCAGTATCCCAAAGCATTCAGGCATGCAAGCTTACGAGAGCTTCTACCTGGATAAACCAGCTAAGATACAGAACTGGGCTGCCAATTCAATTGGATCCCGGTTGCATAAAAAAAAATTTAGTTCAGTATCCTAAAACATTCAGGCATGCAAGCATACGAGAGCTTCTACCTGGATAAACCAGCTAAGATACAGAACTGGGCTGCCAATTCAATTGGATTTAAAAAAATATATAATTTTGAGTTCAGTATCCCGAAGCATTCAGGCATGCAAGCATACAAGAGCTTCTACCTGGATAAACCAGCTAAGATACAGAACTGGGCTGCCAATTCAATTGGATCCCGGTTGCATCCAAAATAATAATTTCGAGTTCAGAATCCCAAAGCATTCAGGCATGCAAGCATACGAGAGCTTCTACCTGGATAAACCAGCTAAGATACAGAACTGAGCTGCCAATTCAATTGGATCACAGTTGCATCCAAAAATAATAATTGCGAGTTTAGTATCCCAAAACATTCAGGCATGCAAGCATATGAGAGCTTCTACCTGGATAAACCAGCTAAGATACAGAACTGGGCTGTAAATTCAATTGGATCCCGGTTGCATCCAAAATAATAATAATTCGAGTTCAGTATCCCAAAGCATTCAGGCATGCAAGCATACGAGAGCTTCTACCTGGATAAACCAGCTAAGATACAGAACTGGGCTGCCAATTCAATTGGATCCCGGTTGCATCCAAAATAATAATAATTCCTGTTCAGTATCCCAAAGCATTCAGGCATGCAAGCATACGAGAGCTTCTACCTGGATAAACCAGCTAAGATACAGAACTGGGCTGCCAATTCAATTGGATCCCGGTTGCATCCAAAATAATAATTTCGAGTTCAGTATCCCAAAGCATTCAGGCATGCAAGCATACGAGAGCTTCTACCTGGATAAACCAGCTAAGATACAGAACTGGGCTGCCAATTCAATTGGATTTAAAAAAATAACAATTTCGAGTTCAGTATCCCAAAGCATTCAGGCATGCAAGCATACGAGAGCTTCTACCTGGATAAACCAGCTAAGATACAGAACTAGGCTGCCAATTCAATTGGATCCCGGTTGCATCCAAAATAATAATAATTTCGAGTTCAGTATCCCAAAGCATTCAGGCATGCAAGCATACGAGAGCTTCTACCTGGATAAACCAGCTAAGATACAGAACTGGGCTGCCAATTCAATTGGATCCCGGTTGTATAAAAAAAAAATTGAGTTCAGTATCCCAAAACATTCAGACATGCAAGCATACGAGAGCTTCTACCTGGATAAACCAGCTAAGATACAGAACTGGGCTGCCAATTCAATTGGATTTAAAAAAAATATAATTTTGAGTTCAGTATCCCGAAGCATTCAGGCATGCAAGCATACAAGAGCTTCTACCTGGATAAACCAGCTAAGATACAGAACTGGGCTGCCAATTCAATTGGATCCCGGTTGCATCCAAAATAATAATTTCGAGTTCAGTATCCCAAAGCATTCAGGCATGCAAGCATACGAGAGCTTCTACCTGGATAAACCAGCTAAGATACAGAACTGGGCTGCCAATCAATTGGATTTAAAAAAATAATAATTTCGAGTTCAGTATCCCAAAGCATTCAGGCATGCAAGCATACAAGAGCTTCTACCTGGATAAACCAGCTAAGATACAGAACTGGGCTGCCAATTCAATTGGATCCTGGTTGCATCAAAAAAAAAATTTTTGAGTTCAGTATCCCAAAACATTCAGGCATGCAAGCATGCGAGAGCTTTTACCTGGATAAACCAGCTAAGATACAGAACTGGGCTGCCAATGCAATTGGATCCTGGTTGCATCAAAAAAAGTTTTTCAAGTCGAGTATCCCGAAGCATTCAGGCATGCAAGGATGCGAGAGCTTCTACCTGGATAAACCAGCTAAGATACAGTAAACAATACCTTTAACCTGGTACCTGATGTTGTAAATGGAAATTGTCACAGGAGTTTATCTCATCATTTTGTATTTCCTAAACTGCTGTGTCATACTTTTTGAGTTTTAACCATGATGGCTTTGAATGCCAGAGTTCTGTTACATGTATAAATGCTTGAAAAGATATAATTCCACCCTGAAATTTAAAACAAAATCATATAAAATTTACAAACAATGATATTTTTTGTGTGTTGTTGCATGTACAATTATAATATAATTATATCTGTTGTTTCAAGTTCCACATAATTGGGTGATAGAATAACTACACAAGAACATGGAATTAGTCTATTTTGATGTATTGGGTTGATACCTGAACCATTTCTTCGGTGAATGTTATCTGATGTAGCAGGTACGTCTGCGCTGCCTCCTTGTTTTTGAAATGATCCATCAGGTTTTCCATAGGAATCCCCTTTACAACAATGGCATCTATGTTCTCCATGAACTTCCTTCCTTGTGAACCTAACCAATTACATAAATGATGCTGGATTCACATACAATGTACATGTATCATAAATTTAAATTAATGTACCTTGTGTTTATTTCTAAATATTATTGTAATTTCAAGCGATCATTTCAAGCAAGGCAGGGGTTGCATAATTAAGGGAGCAGTTGATTTTTAAACATCTTGGATTTTGCAGCACTGTCACTCTAACCAACTGTTAAAAGTCAATGAAAGAAAGTAAGCATAATGTGTTTGGCACTGATTAAAATAAATGTACTGTAAATTATCATGCACCATTATTATGTTTTCTTGTTAAGAAAAAAAAGGGGGGGGGTGAGCTCACCCAAGAACAGTGGGCTATTGTTCAACCTTAAGAGGGGGTGGTTCATCAACTGGGGTTGATTCGAGGGGCTACTGAAGTGGATTTCAGATGACTGTTTTGGGTAATTTGCAATTACTTTGTAATTAAACTTCCATTGTTTTTTTATTCAGAATTGATGTAATCACTTTGCAATTGATTTCTCTACAGTCATGTGAAATCCGCTCACTGCAATGTTAAAAACAAACAAACCTGAGAAAGAAGCAAGGTGAACATTGTGTTTCCCAACTCGACTTTTTTGATCAGGTTTCAATTTTATTGTTATCCTGTCTCGATTCTTCATACTGTCAGGGCCATGCTCAGCTAGCTCTGCATTGAGGGCTTTGAGACAGCCACACTCATGTGCAAACAAGCCAAGTGAAGAAAGAAGTTGTTCTGTGTTCCGGAGTTCACAGTGCAAAGAACACAAGTTCACGTTTGACAATTCCTCCTGGAGCAAGAATTC
Organism: Scolanthus callimorphus; assembly: GCA_033964015.1. Classification (NCBI taxonomy): domain Eukaryota; kingdom Metazoa; phylum Cnidaria; class Anthozoa; order Actiniaria; family Edwardsiidae; genus Scolanthus; species Scolanthus callimorphus. The sequence goes on from CM066911.1 coordinate 6,118,948, forward strand.
TAGATCTTCTCGGATGCCCTTCCATCTAAAAACAAAATAAGTAATGTCAAGGCCTGATTTATAAACAATAGAAATTTTCCCAGAACTCACTGTGTTATTGCATGGTTTTCCAATCTTCATTTCAGTGGCAATATTTTTCAAAGTATAAAACGAATGTGTTTCATTGCCTGCCAACTCGAAGACTGGCACATCTGCCGCCATCTTTGTTTTCAAGTGAAAAATTGGAGCAGAGAACTGGGAACTAGGCAGACTGCAAGCTGTCAGGTCAGCGGATTTGCTCATGATTTGCATTAAAATGGTGTTTTCCCCCACTCTATAAACTATCATTCCACTCTATAAACTATCATTTCACTCTATAAACTATCATTCCACTCTATAAACTATCATTCCACTCTATACTATTATTGGCCCTTGGGTGTTTTCCACTCTGTACTATTATTCCACTATACTATTATTGGTTTACTATTTTGCTCTGTAACTTTATTTGGAACTTCAGAGTACAAAATCTTGAAAAGGAAAAATCTGAAATTATTGTCCCCTGCTGACGTGCATGTACAGTGGCAGTAAGAATGTCAATTCAATATTAATGCGGATATGAAATAGAAAGTGACCTGTACTGAGCAATCAATTGTATGAAATAGGGGCAGATTTTAAATCTCATGCTATAAGCTAGTCACAATGTTTCTTTGTTCTGTGGCAAGGTTTGGGTTGACAAATTCAAAGGTAATACTTACTCCCCAATATTGGCTTTGCTCTTGACAAAGCACTCTGCACAAGACTCACCACTCGATACACCTGGGCAGGCACACCCCTAAATACAAATAATGATTTAATATCACATTATTCACTTACAGGGGAATATCAACTTCTACATCTAGTATGTCATTTACTGTAAACTCTTGTCTTACAGCTTGAAACTGAAAATAGCTAGAGAAAAATGTTGGTTGTTCACTGCCGTTTTCTTCTTTTTTTGAGGTTGAACAAAACCTCTAGGGGAAGGGTATGCTAGAAACTAGATAAAATGTTTGGCTAGAAAAGGACTCACCCTTATTGCTGTACAGAAAACACAGCATTCCACATCAAGGCCTTTTCCGCATAGCTCTGAACTGATGGCATCATTTACTTGTTTTCGTCTTAACAGCATAACAAGTGCCTTGTAATCAAGTGTGACTAAGTAATTAAGGATTTGATACATATTAGTTACAAAGCCTGAATCTGGGTCATTACAATAGTGGATGTCTGAGCACCCTTAGATAAGGTAGTCACTAATTATTAACATGGTTTTGGATTGTGTGGTTCCAGAACATATCCATGGAAGGGGGTGCTGAAAAGTGTCCCCAAAGCCCACTCCATCCTCTGGAAAATACAGTATTTGTATGGAAGAAAGGAAAGACTGCTTTAGCGAAATAACAAAAAATAAATAAATTCGCTCTCAGTAAGTCAAGAATGCTGTGGGATTTTTGTTTTCAAATTCCACACAGAAGATTCAAACTGCATTAAAAAAAAAACATACACGTACCTGTAAATTTGACCTTCACATGCTGACAATCAACAATTATACCAGATTGTTTTAGATTTTCCTTCTGGGCCATCACCTCATCCAACAAGTCTTCAATATTTTCCCTAAGAAAAAGATGAGCCCCTTCTGGATGTCAGGTGAAGTGTCACATGTTATATTTAACATATGTAAAAAGTGTGGTGATTCATTTTCCCAGCACTTTTATATTGTAAGCTCATGCATTATATGGTACAGTAATGCAGATTGTTCGGGACTGACTGAAAAAAACTGGCCTTGCAACAATAATTACTTAACATTGCTTACGCATTATAGTTAACTCTATTAAACAGATGACAGTCCTCCTCAGCTTTGGTGGGCTTAATGCTTTCCCATTTCAGATCACATGGCATTTGTTTAGGATGCTTCAATATTTTATATATTGTCCTAATCTGTGCAAAGCAGAAAAAGAAAAAAAGAATACGAGTGCAAATGGCACATGCAATCTGAAATGAGAAGACATTACACCCAAGCTGAAGAGGTTGAATCATATGTTTCTGAAATGTTGTGCAATTCAGTTTTGGTTTTTACTTCTTTCATAAGCAAATCCTTACTTGTACTTGCAAAGCAGTGATGGAAAAAAGAAAAACACTTGGCTTCTAATAGCAGAAATTATGTAACTGTACCTTTCCTCTGTACAATTAGCAATTGCTATGGGCCATACACTCTTAGCACTCTGGCTTGAAGCATGTTTCACATGTATGGGTACTATACCCACCATCACTTGTTGCCTGCCTAAGAAAATAATAACATCAAAGCTTAGTCTGTATTCGCAGGGATTTGAGAAGGAGAAACACCTTGAACTAATTTCATAATTTAAAAAATCTGCCTGGGTTTAATTGATCTGTGCACAATAATACATGAATGATCCCAGCAGCACCATGTCCTTGATTGACTTTCTTCAAAATACTATTGCTAAACTTTTGACACAGTTTAAGCACAGACAATTCACAAATTTTTACCACATAGATTAAACAATTTTCACTATGCTTGAAATTTTAGAGAGTCTCTTAATGTGCAAATATCCCTGTGATTGGGATATTGGATCATTGCTGAACATTCACTTCTTTGTTTCAAGGCCAATATTTTTAAATGTAACAAACGAAATGTATTATTAAATTTATTACCATAAAATGGTCTTCCATCAATCTTAATATTGACTTCAATAGTCTGGATTCGAGGGTTATGAAGCCTTGCCTCACGGGTAGCCCAGGAAACTGCCTGTCTCATATCCACTTGGAACCCCAAAGGTCCATTTGCGGGAGTGGGCGAACTCCAACGCCTTCCCCAACAACATCCAGAATCATTGCTCTTGTGGCCTTCATTTGGTTTTTGTTGAGGAAGATTGGAGCATCTGATTTCGTCTACAAGATCGAAGAAAAATAATAAATAAACATTTGTGGTTCCAGAAAATATCCATCCCCCTTCCCCACGGAGGGGTGTTGAAAAGTGCCCCCACCCCCACCCCTACCCCTACCCCTTTGGAATTTCCAAAGGCAAATACAGTGTTTGCAAATTGACTCCCCAAGAGAGGAGGATATAATAATAATATCAATAAGAATAGCCTTTATTTAAACACGATTTTGCCGGTTTTATGTTGTTGCTAACTTATAAGTCTTCATCAATTGCTCCTAGAGGTTATAACTTACTTAAGTAATAATCTTAAGTTAATTTATAACTTTTGAGTTTATGGAAAATTTAAGCCAATGAACTGTAACCTGAATGTAAAATTATCCATGTAACGAGTTGTTTTTCCTTACCTTTGTTCTCCCCAGTTTAGAAATGTTGAGCAGGGATTGCCAACCTTCGTCTGAAAGCTGCGATTGTAACTTGAAATAAAGCTGCTGCCAGTCGGGCACACGGAGAGACTTGTACAGCTTTATGTTGTCAAATCCCGCTTTTTTTGCATCGTCTCCCTTGCTTTCTGTTTCATTCTCGACTATGTCAGTCTGTGTTGCCTGGGAATGGGAGTTCTCGTTGTTGGAAATGGAGGCCGCCGGCTTCATGTTGTCAATGGCCGCCATCTTTTCTTCGCTCCCCGGCTTCTCGTCATCGCTCGTTAGCTGAATATCAAGCCAATCTAGCCGTTCTATCAATACAGATAGCTTGTCCTTGCATGATGTAGCATTGTTTTGCCTCAAGAGGGCAGCGATTATCCCAAACGTCGAGGCAACAAAAGCCTTGCCGTTTACAAAGCGCCTCTTGTCCAACCCGGCGGGAAGGATCAGGTCATCTACTTCAACCTCGCGAAACTCGCTTGGAAATTTGGCCACTAAACTACTTGCGGCAAACTTTGAATTTTTAAGTCCCGATACTTTTGGTGACACAAAGAACCAGTTCCTACTCGAAGTTTGGACGCGAAAACAGGCACGCTCCACATCAACCATCGAAACGAAAACTACAACCTACTAGGACGAGAGCGTGCATGAAAATGGCGGGCTTTTAGGTTGAATCCATATTTGGGGGTACTTGTCATTTTATTCCCGAAATCCAACCCTCTGCATAAAACAGACCCCCAAATACATATCGTGAACGCAAATCTTGTTATCGCCTCCTACGAGTCGATGAAAGGGGATTACGACACCTCCTGTTTAAGAACCAACATTTCAGAAATTCGGATTTCCGGAGAGCTCTGGCTCGTTATGAGTAGGTGTATAAAGGGCAGTGACTTTCACTATATCAAAGGGTTGAAATTTTGTTTAAAAAAGTTAGTTTTTAGTGAAGGAGTATTGGTATCATGTGGGACTTCTGCGTTTGCACGATTTCGATTCGATTATGGGCCTTTTGCGTTAGCACAATTTTGATTCGATTATCGCCAGTAATCGTTCCACTTTCTTTCAACCTTTCCACTTTTGACTACTTACCACCCATCCACTTTCTAACCTCGCCCGATCGGGCTTAACTTTGGCCTATGAGCGTTCAAGTGCTATACACGGGTTGCAATCTTGCCATGCAGTTGCTAACTTCCGGTTTAAGAACCAACATTTCAGAAATTCGGATTTCCGGAGAGCTCTGGCTCGTTATGAGTAGGTGTATAAAGGGCAGTGACTTTCACTATATCAAAGGGTTGAAATTTTGTTTAAAAAAGTTAGTTTTTAGTGAAGGAGTATTGGTATCATGTGGGACTTCTGCGTTTGCACGATTTCGATTCGATTATGGGCCTTTTGCGTTAGCACAATTTTGATTCGATTATCGCCAGTAATCGTTCCACTTTCTTTCAACCTTTCCACTTTTGACTACTTACCACCCATCCACTTTCTAACCTCGCCCGATCGGGCTTAACTTTGGCCTATGAGCGTTCAAGTGCTATACACGGGTTGCAATCTTGCCATGCAGTTGCTAACTTCCGGTACAAAAATAAATTTATAGTCGAAGGCCGGCCATGCCAGCAGATCTCGCAAACGTCACTTCCGGATCAAATTTCAAGATGGCGGGAAACTATAACTCGGGATTAGCTACTCGTGTCCATTTGCCTATAAAGCATTAGTCTTTCCTAAGAGTTTTCCACCGGGGTTTTTGCTTTCTGAGAAAACTGGCGGATTTCGTTACGATAATTAGTCATGTAGAGACGTCTCAACGATTAGCAGCTCTGCAAAAAGTTCGCATATTGGGAAGCATTTCTTCTGTATTCATGTAAGGTTTCAGCAGCAGGCAGCTTCAAATTTGCACAGTGGAGTATTTAGGTGAGTCCTGTGAATCTGTGGTGGAGAGAGACTGTCTTCTGGACACCATTGTTTTTCGTTAAGACTTTCGTGAAAGAAATGGACGCCAAAGTGCAATTGAATTATTGAATTCAGCACTGTTTTTATTAAGCAATAAAAGTACTTTCCGCGTGCTCTCTGCTTTCTTACAAACACGAGGGATGTTGGGAGAACTGATAAAACTTCGGCGAGTGTCTTTCAAGTTTTATCAGTTCGACAAACATTCCCCGAGTGTTTGTAAGAAACCAGAGAGCACGCAGAAAGTATTTTTATTGCTTTTAGAAAATAACATACACACGCGCGACAGCGTTGCGCGACAATCGTGTTTCTCAGGTCTGTTAACAAACACGCTTTTTAACCAATCAGAATGCGCACATTCACAATACAACATAGGTGTTATTTTCTAATTATTATTAGTATTATTATTTACGATAAACCCAACAACATGCTTTCTCCCGGGTAGGGATTTTGACATTCTCTTTTGCCCGAGAGAGAGGTTATTTGATCTTGGACTTTCCCGGGGGTCGGGCTCTTTGGTCATGAGTATGGTAACTATCTCGTAGGTTCACACGACTGACAAATATGATGAAATCATGCAGCCCTGTATTTTGGCCCAATGGTGGGGAATTTTTTTGCTGCACCTCCCCCACCCCCCCAGCGGCTTAACATTGTGCGTGGGGGTGGCTTAAGAAAGTGTATCAGAAAATAGGGTCTGTATACAAAATGTTACAGTTTACATAACAGGAGTACTATGAGTATTATATATTGGACTCCATGCTTTACAATTAAGAAAAAAATTGAGTGAAAATTCAGTAGGCCGGATGCAATTTGGTGTTCCTGGGGAATTTTTAATTTATTTTTTTCATTGAACAAGTATGGAGCCCTGTTATTTATTAATGATATAGCATTCATACATAGACTTAAACTATCCAATTTCAAAATAATTGGACACTTAGCAAAATTCAAGAAAAATCAATCTGCCAGCACTATTGGATTTTGTGCCTGTATGCTTGTCATGTCCATGCTAGGGGTAAACCAACTGGAGATCGCTTTCAAAGGCGATACAACAACACTTGAACAAAAATCAAGAGACATTTTCTTGAATTGCCCATATCTTCCATGTGGCTACAGATGAGAACTTACCACATGCCTGTATCCAGTATTTTCCCAGCGGGAGCTCCCGTATTTTTGGGACGGGGGTGCTCATTGGGAAATTTCGATTTTACCCCTAAAAGGTACCAAACATGGTGTTGCTTAGTTGATTTTGACCCCTAAAAGATACCCACAAGACATTTTTTCCTGATATAAATTCATGTCCAAGTACACCAATATAGATTCACCCAACAAACCACCTATACCAGTGTATCACTATCTATCATCCAGGGTTAGGTTAGGGTCAGGTTTAGGGTTTGTTTAGGGTTATCCCTAAAGCTACCAGAGGCCTGATTTTTAACCCTAAAAGGTACGACATGCACCCCGCCCCAAGATAGGGCAGTCTCCTCCCAAAGTATTTTCAATATCTGAAAAATTATCCATTCACTAATTCCAAATTCATGAATGAGTTGGCTCATAGAGCCCTTTCATTTTATTGCAGTATAGAATAATGCTTTCATATTGTGCTATATTTTTGAGATAATTTAACAGACATATTTTGCAAAATTCTAAAAAAAAAGTGGTGCCTTTTTCTCAATTAAGTATATAAAAGGAAGGGGGTAACTTTTTCCTAATTTTACTATATAAAAGGGTTCCAGAGTCAGGATGGAGCATCCAGTAGAAAATGCTATCAAGTGCCTCCATCCCCCTGGATTGAATGACTGAGTTAATAAATGATTTGATTTTTTTTTTATATATATTTGCGCACGGTACCACAAAAATGTTTTCTGTCCATTGCCTACCGCCATGTCTTGCATGGGAAATAAAAGAATGCACTCGCCTTCTCTCTCACCCTTAAGATGTCCTCCATTGTTGGGTATGAATCTTATCAGGAATTACACACTTTTTTACCCCTCTCAAAATTCTTCTGCATTTTTGCTAAAAAAAGAATTATTTTTTAGCCGGTTTAGGCCAACAGGCTGACTACAATTTTTGTGCTCACCCCGGCCAGGGCCTGAATGCTTTTCAAAACCAAAGATGCTGGCTTATCAGTGAATGGACTGGGTTATGATAAAAGACACACAAGAGCATCCTGCATGTTCATGTACCAGTCTAATTGCATAAATACGCTCAGCCCCAAATTAAGGGTCTGCTAGAATGGGTGCATGAATTTCAGATGGCCATGAATAAAATAATAGAGTGGCCACATGTGGTATAATGAACCTGAGACACAGAACAGTATCACGTTACAAAATGTGACTTGTGAATCTGGGAAATATGCCACTTGTAGATCTCGTACGAAGCTGCATCCAGGACCTAAGTGACATTATATTCCATATCCTCACTAGTGAGGATATCGGTCAAAACAAAAGTGCTTGGAAATCAATTTGGAATAATTGTTTCTGGTTTGTCTATATAAAAAAAAGAAATGTGATCATTCATTAAATATTGTTCTTCAGCACTCGAAAATAAAACTCATATCTGCGCACCACCATGTAATATCCACTATTTCTCTAAAAAAAATGTGAAAATTACGAGCAAAAATCACTTAAAAACACTAAATTACTCATCCCCAAATGTAGTTCAGATATTAAACATCCTTAACATGGTCTGAATCTCTGAATGAAAAACATTTTACAGGATGGCCCGGTTGACGTGGTCACACAGTAACACAAAATTACAGGTGGTCATAGAATATTCACTGGATTCCATGAGTTTGGTTCAAAGCCAAAATTCCCAAACATGCTAGATTTGAAAAGCAGTCAACCATGTAACAACAGAATAAATAAATAAGCCATGTACCCTCCCCCCACGTCAGTGAACCAATAGGTGATTATTACTGTGACATCATTGTTTACAGTTGGTCCATTTACATAAGTAACATAGAAAATAGGCTACTCAGCAGAAAAATGAAACTATGAGCACATGACATATAAATATACATCACAGAAATGGTTCTGTATGGTACTACCTCGCCATGTATAGTCCCAGCACGTATGAAATTTCGGTCGGGTTCTGACAGCGCTAAGATACCCAAGCCCGCACCACTTTTTATCCGAGAGCAGTGCCAAAAATTCCCTGTCTAGTAAATGTAGCCTTTAGGCTCACCTGTTTTCTCTAAACTAGGATTCAAAGTGTGCAACAGTACCTAAATCTATATTGTATTGTATGCACTGTAATAGATACACATATGACGTCACAGAATGTCATGAACAAAAAAGTATGCGTCGAGATGTGTCTTATATGTATCTATTACAGTACATATGCACAAAAAAACGAGATATTTGTTTTATACGACAACAAACAGGGATTTTTGTCAACTGTGTACCTGTACTCTTATAGCAACATGGCTCTCAACCAATCAAAGCACGTGATTTACTAGTGTTGTTGTATAAATCTAACTAGTAAAATCACACTCACATACTATCACGAATCCTGCATTCTGATTGGCTCAAAACTCACTGTCTATTGATTCATAGATAGTGAGTTTTGAAAAGGCCGGCATTTTGAAGAAAAACAAACATTTTTCTTCAAATAAAAAGTTTCATTAATCGAAGGTAGTGAGTCTGTTGACTCCACGTCAACTATCAGCTCATAGAAATCTCGAGCTCGTAATCTAATTGTTAATTAGTAGAAACCCACTTGCATACTATCAAGAATCCTGAAATTTGATTGGCTCAGCTACTCACTATCTATCACGTAATAGATAGTGAGTAGCGAAAACACTAGTGCAAAACTTTCTAAAACCATGAAAGTAAATATGTGTTAGCCACGACTCAATGGTTAAGTATGCTAGTGGGTTTCTACTAAAATAATTAGACTACTCGTAATTAGACTACCTGTTCTCGTTTTCTATAAGTCAAATAGTCAAGTTTGCGCTACGTGCCTTGTTAACTATCTCTTGAGTCAAAGAATATTCGAACTCGTAGTCGAGTAATTCTTAATTAGATGTTTTTTCATCTAATGTCGGGCAGATATTTTAGAGTTGCAGACTTATTTTTCCAAGTCCTGCAGGGGTGAGGCGACTAATTGTTAATGTATAGAGCGGATTTCAGATGACTGTCGTGAGTAATTCGCAATTTGTAATTATTCCTAAAGGTTTAATTCAGAATTGATGTAATTACTTTGCGATTGGTTTCACTACAGTCATGTCAGCTTAGCAAACTCCCAAGAACGAGGAATTTGATTGGTTTAGAATCGCGGAATCTGAGACACTTATTTACCTAGCCATTAGATGGTGTTGCCAACCAAATTTCATGAGTGGCACATGTTTACGGCGATTTTTATTAAAAAAAGAAAAGTTGGTCAACAAACCTAATGAAGTAACAAATTAGATTTATTTGTCTCAAAAATCGGCCTCAGAAATCTTCTGAGCGTTTTCTGTGAAAAACACGCTTGCACTGAAACCCGAGTTGAACAAGGCATGAATGAAAATTCTAGGCATGCACTTTCTCCTTTATTTTATTAACTTGACAAAAATGGAACCTAGGAGCCCGAAACTATAATCTAAAATATGTCGAGAAAATACAATCGAAAGAGCTAATTCTCAAAGTTACCTGAGGATAGTGTGTCTTGCAACGTGACTCACCAGCAGCTTTCTTGTAGTTTTTTTTTTTTTTTGCGAGGGAATTGTCCGTCACAAAGAAGACTAATCAAGTAGTTAAGAGTTCTCCCTCTTCTTGCCTAATGATAACCTCATAAAGCCATTTCATAAAGCTGTTTTATCCTGCTAAATCGCTTTTTCCCTCAAATATCCAGTGTTTACGGTGTTTATTCACTCCATTTTTCCAGCAAACTTGTGCAACGAGTGGCTGCTGCCGACATTGTTTTTGCGAGCGAACTGCCGTCACAAACAAGACTTCAAGTAGTTAAGTTCTCCCTCTTCTTGCCTAATGATAACCTCATAAAGCCATTTCACAAGGATTCGTGTTGCTGTTTTATCCTGCTAAATCTCCATTTAACAAATCATTTGGCTTGTATTCGTGTCCCATCCGAGTGTTAAAGTGCGCAATGCATATCTTGTGTAATCCTTTCACCGAAATATTCAATATTTCTATCGAGAGAGGTGTCTACCCTCAAAAACTAAAAATAGCGAAAATTATTCCCATATTCAAATCTGATGATGAAACTGACCCCAATAATTACCGCCCAATGTCTCTTTTGTCCATTTTTAATAAAATCTTTGAAAAGCTTATGTATAAAAGGCTCAAATCCTACCTTGAGAATAACAATATTATTTGCGAGTCAAAGTATGGCTTTCGTGAAAACCATTCAACCGAACATGCAATTTTAGATATAATAAACAAAATTCAAACAAATATGGATAAGAAACTGTATTCGTGTGGCGTATTTATCGACCTAAGCAAAGCATTCGATACTGTTGATCATGAGAATTTTGTTGGGAAAATTGCATCATTATGGGATAAGGGGGTAATTAACTCATGGTTCTCTTCCTATCTTAAAGGTCGTTTTCAAACCACTGAAATTCGTAATAACATCTCTGATAAACATAACATCTCTGATAAACAAGAAACGCTATGTGGGGTTCCTCAAGGGTCTGTCCTTGGTCCACTTCTCTTTCTGATCTATATTAACGATATTTGTAATTCTTCTAATATCTTAAACTTTTTTCTCTTTGCTGACGATACTAACTTATTGTACGCGGATAAAAAATTAAAAAAACTTAGAAACAATGCTAAACAGCGAGCTAGTTAAAGTATGCGAATGGCTTACAGCAAATAAACTTACATTAAATTTAAAGAAGTCTAATTTTGTTATCTTTCACCCGTCTCAGAAGAAAATTGATCATCAACCTGCGATTAAACTCTTTGACAATAACTCCCAACGTTGGATGCCACTTGACCGTAAAAAATACGTTAAATATCTTGGAGTACTAATCGATAGTAATTTGAATTGGAAGCACCATATTGATCATGTCGCACTAAAAGTTAATAAAACTGTTGGCATTATCTCTAGGTTAAGGCACTCCGTACCATTTAGTGTCTTGACCAGTCTCTACAGATCTCTAATTTTGTCTTATGGTATCGTCGCTTGGGGACGTGCCGCAACGTTGTATACCAACAAATTACTTACTTTACAAAAGCGTGCATTAAGATTAATGTATTTTAAGCAAAGGCAATGTCACGCCATTCCGCTCTTTGTATCGTCTAATCTTCTGCCTGTTCATATGATTTATTTTGAAAAAGTAGCAAGTTTGATGTATGACGTTAATTGTGGTACTGCCACTGTTTTGATACAAAATCTTTTCACAAAAACAAGTAATGTGCATAACTATAGTACCCGATCTGCCACTAAGGGGAACTATCAAATCCAGCATTCAAGGCTTGAGATACAAAGACTGGCATTTTCACGATCTGGTCCAGTCATATGGAATAGTTTGCCAGAAGTGTTGCGTAATCAAAACAAAAGAAAATTCAAACAAAATTTACAAGTGTCGCTTACTAATTTACTGAAATCTGAAGATGACTATATTGGTGTTTCTGAAATAATTAGGAGATTGCCTAAATCCTCTTTTCTGCCTTAAGTTCATTTTAACAAATGCTATTAATTGATTATAATTCATTATTTGCATTTCGTTACTTAACTGCTACCTCTTTGCCTTTTTCGCTTTTTTTCTCTTTTCTTAAAAACAACAACTTTCTGTAAACTGATCATTTAGGAGCTGTCAAACCTATATGTAGATATATATATAGAGAGAGTATAGATAGGTCCAAGTCCAGCCAACTACCAATGAGAACGACGAGGATCACATAGTCGGATTCACAGGACGACATCCGCAGAGGAGAATTTATAGTAGAGTATAGAAGGTACGGAGTCACGCCAACTCGAAGTTCTTGAGCCATCATCAGGATCAAAGGAAAAGAGGTAGTTGGCTGGACTTGGACCTATCTATACTCTCTCTACATATGTCTCTACCAAGTCCCCTGTGAATCAGTTTACGGAAAAGAGAAAAAGCCTGGGACCCCTACGGGTGTTTACTCTGCACTACCTAGAATTGCTGCGTTGCCAGCGTGGTGGTGTAGTGGTTAACACATCCAAACCGGAAGTCGGAAGCCGTGGGTTCGAGTCCCATTCGAGGCAATATACATTTTTCTCTTTTCCTTTGATCCTGCTGATGGCTCAATAACTTCGAGTTGGCGTGACTCCGTACCTTCTATACTCTACTATAAATTCTCCTCTGCGGATGTCGTCCTGTGAATCCGACTATGTGATCCTCGTCGTTCTCATTGGTAGTTGGCTGGACTTGGACCTATCTATACTCTCTCTACATATGTCTCTACCAAGTCCCCTGTGAATCAGTTTACGGAAAAGAGAAAAAGCCTGGGACCCCTACGGGTGTTTACTCTGCACTACCTAGAATTGCTGCGTTGCCAGCGTGGTTGTCCTCGGTGGTGTAGTGGTTAACACATCCAAACCGGAATTCGGAAGCTGTGGGTTCGAGTCCCATTCGAGGCAATATAGATTTTTCTCTTTTCCTTTGATCCTGCTGATGGCTCAAGAACTTCGAGTTGGCGTGACTCCGTACCTTCTATACTCTACTGTAGATATATATATATAATATATATATATCTGTAAAAAGGGAATACCCTATTCACAAGCTTTGAGACTGCGCAGGATATGTTCTAAAGACACCTACTTTAAGAAACGAGTTGAGGACCTCTGTGGATATCTGGTGACACGGGGATATGATCGGACATTTGTAGAGCGCGAGATCGACAAGGTTCGGAGGTTGTCGAGGAGCGACCTTCTTAGGCCGAGAGAAGATAGAAGAAAGAACAGCCGAGTCCCTTTCGTTTTAACCTACCACCCGGGTCTTCCCAATGTTGCGGGATTACTACATAAACTTCAACCGGTTTTGGGATCGTCTGAGCGATGTGCAAAAGCAATAAAAGATGTCCCAATGGTAGCCTATAGGAAACCGAAGTCACTTAGGGACTATCTAGTACGTGCTAAGGTGGATCAAAGACCAAAACAGGAAGAAACGGGCTACCACAGGTGTGCCTCGCGAAGATGTGAAGTATGTAAGTTTGCTAAACTTGGAGACACGTTTATGAGCACGAAGACAGGGAAAAGTTACAATATAAACCGGAAATACAATTGTAACTCGTCAAACGTAGTTTATCTGATCACATGTCAGGCTTGCAAAATGCAGTATGTGGGCTCGTGCACGACTAAGTTTCGATTACGTATGAACAATCATCGTAGTAGGATAAGGACACACGGAAGGATGGACGAAGAGAGAAAATCACGGGATGATATCATCTACAGACATTTCAATAGTGAACACCATAGTGAGAAGGATTTGCAATTTCAAATCATTGATGGAGCGGAGCGGATTAATGAAGTGAGGCGGAAAGAGGGACAGTGGGCGTATAGATTGAACTCACTAGCACCGCATGGACTTAATGAAGATGACTTTTTCTATGCACAGAATAAGAAAACGCGCACGCGGGCACAAGAAGTGTAAATGTGGCATATGTATATAGTGCGCGCGCTTTATCGCTCACATGCGCGCGCTTCCATTGTTGTTTTCCGTTATTTTAATTGTACTATGACGCCTGCTTTCCAGTATGCCCTGATGAAGGGAACTGGATGTTCTCGAAATATAGGCACGTTTTAAAACCATATTGTCTCTTTATTGTGATAATTTATATATATATATATATATATATATAACAGAATACAGTGGTCGGTGTATCAAATTCTCATTTTAATGCATACAGTACTGTTTCGTACGGAGTCGCAGACCGCGACCCGCACTCCTCAGTGCACAAACCCCGAGTGGTTGCTTACAAATAAATCGCTATCATTTAGCATTCTAATCATTTGACATTCTTGAGAAGGTATTTGTCCTTATGGCGGCATTTACTGACTAGCTCATTACGCTTATTCAGCGTGGCTGCACCGGGTTTACATAGTAGCTTCCCGCCTCGATTAGCTTTTGAGCTATTTTGCGGGTTCAGCTTTCAAAATGTATTTAATTTTATTGTGCAATAAAGTGTTGTTGTTGTTTGTTGTTAATCGCTTTTTCCCTCAAATATCCAGTGTTTACGGTGTTTCACTCCATATTTTTACAGCAAACTTGTGCAACGAGTGGCTGCCGCCGACAAATAATGTTCATCTCGGAAACTTTTGGCGAATATGCTTACAAATGCTCTTCAATTTGAGCTTGTAATTCCTTCTTGGATGAAATGATACAATATCTTGTTCGCTACATGTCCGATTTTGTTGAAAATGGCTTGAATTGCTTGCAAACTCTCGAGATCGACAAAAAACGTCCGTATGCAAATCATCTAAGTTTGCGTGAGTTTTGTCACGTGCGTAGTTTTAAAACACCCGGTGTCTGTCCATCACCGGGGCAACACAGATACGCCCACGCAGGAAACCATCTGAGTTTAGCTCGATGGGTTAGTTTTGTTTTTTGAATTTATCTTTGTTTTATCTCGCGCATTAGCCTATGGTGCTCCACAGGAGTTCCGCTATCATTGATCAGAGGGATGATGGTGGGACAAACTGTGTTAATTTGTTTGACGTCTCATCTACATCATTTGGCCCATGTGATTCATCAATCTGTATTCTGAGCGTCTTAGTTGACAAGATGGCTTCAATGTTGGGAATCTTATAAACAAGGATGTGTTATTTAACTTTTCTGATTATTTTTTTTTTTCAAAATACAAACTTGGAAAAACTTCACAGCTTCCAAAAGTTCCTAAGGCATCTTAAAAAAGGTGGACACAAGGTGATGCAACAAGTGATGACACAATTTATGGGAACTCTGGAGCAGAGGGGGTCATAGTCCCCCTGCACTTGCCTTGATTCATTTGACTCCTCCACCATTGGTAGGACTTCCACCTACGAAGGATCATATCTATCAGTGGCAAATGTTGGTCCAGATGCACAGGTGAGTTAAGCTGCATGCTACCGGTATATGTAAATACCGCACACTCTGCAGTCATAAAATTGATACCAGTTTGCATTTGAGGTTGAGGCTTTGCATACCATGCTGGGCTGGCATTCACAAGGAAAAAAGACCTAGTATGCACTGCATAGAATCATAGTTAATCGAGTGGAATGGTTGGGAAGCCCGGCCAACTTCAGAGGGTCAACACAATAGCGTGGGCTGGATATTGAGAGGGGCTATCACGTGATATTGACCCTGCACAATCTTTTGTTTCATCCTCACCTCATATGCATGTCTGGTTGTACACTGAATCTTACTGGCTGAATTTAGGTACTTATGTTCTGTGACCCTGCACAAACAAAAGGATTCCTCTGAAAAGGTGAACAAAGAGATAGTACAATAGCAGGGTGTCAGGTTTCCTAACCATTCCCTCCATTGACGATTTTAACTATTAACTATGATAGAATTAAAGCCAACCTTGTTTTCCCGTAGTCCACAACCTTGGATGGTTTGCTGGCCGTTCTTGAGCCCTGCTATGCAATTTTCCCCTGACATTGTTTGAGCCTGCACACCATTTTATAGCAGAAAACATGTATAGATTTGTGTGCACATACAGTGGGCTCAAGAAACGGTCAGTAAACTGTCCAAGGTTGTGGATGGAGGCAAAACAAAGCAAGTTTTCGACCCAGCACAGAGGCATCTTTCCTAGCAAACACCAGTCCAGCAAAATAAAAGAGAAAAGAGACCTCAGCTAAAATGGCTGATTGCATTTTCTTTCTGCATCAGGGGTCAAGGACCCTGGAAATCCTAGGGGAGGGGGTCTATCTCAGCCCTGGAAACTCAAAGGGGAGGGGACCTATTCCAGCCCTGTCTGTCTAAGGGGCTGTCTAAGTTGTTGAAAAGGAGGTTCTTCTAAGGCAACCTGGAAATTCTAAGGGAGGGGATGTTGGAAATTCCTGGGGATGAAGGTGTTGAGGACCTCTTGAAATTCCAGGGATGGGAAGTCCTCAAATCCTCAAATGGTAGGGTCCTCTACCACGGAACAATAATGTAACCAACCATTGTACCCAGGGGTCTATAATCGGGAAGGCGGGGGGTATTTTGCATTTGAAAGAGGGGCCCCTTATATTTGGGGGGCTTTTTTATTTAACGGTAACTGTAATAATTCCTTTGTTTTCAGTTGGCTCACTTAATGGCAATTACACAGGTTGATTTTTTAGTTGTAGACTGTGTGGTGTGTTATACATAGAACCAATGCTAAAACCACCTTTGCATTTTTCTTTCTTTTTTGTTTTCCTTTGCAGAATGCTAAAGATGTGATTGACCTGGTTTCAAAGGTCAATTTTACAAAACTTACCTCTTTCAGTATTGTACTGATTGCCAATGTTGATGATGTAAAGTGTGTAAAGTTGATGATGAGGGATGCAGGTGCTGTTTCAGCAGAAACTGGGCACTTTTTTGTGCAAAGCAAACAGATAGATTCACACCAAGGTACTAGTTACATGAGAATTACTTATGAAGTACTGTCATAACCTACATGCATTACCGGTATATAAAACAAAGATATGTTACTGTATTTTAGAAAAAAATACAGTAAAGAAAACTGAGATACAGCAAAAAACTGTTGGCAATTCGGAAATTATTATCTGAGAGACAGGATTGTACTAAATCTGTAATATCCCACATTGGATACTTGATTTCTTTCACTCAGTGTAATAGCCTTATGTTATTTATTTCACAGGATCCCTCATAACGTATGTAGTTGGTCACTGGTCAGTGTCCAGAAACCCGGCAAACCTCCTTTACAAAGCAATGGCAGTGGAAAAACAAGAAGATGCCTTTACTCTTATAATTAAAACTCTATCTAGTGAGGGAGACAGCATCTTGGATTTACTAAGTAGTAAGGGTGAAGTGATGTCTTCAGCACTGAGGGAGGGCAGGGATGCAATTTGGTTATGCGCTGCTCCCCCTCAGGAAGTTGATGCCTTGCGGAATGGGATACCTCTACAATTGTCAGAGGATGAAGGAAGACCAGAGGATGGACAGTCAGATGTATCACAGAATGAAGAATGAAAATAATCAAGTAATTATTGCACTTCTATATATTCTCTTGTAGCATGCAATACCAGATTATTAATTTAATGAAGTATGCCAAAAGTTTTTTAAAGCTTCTTTTGTGACTGCTAGCCAAGAAATGTGCCTTTATCGTGCTTTCTATTTCATGAGGCTACCGTTGAGTTGTGCAATTCTAGAAAAATCAAATTTCACTCGAATATCAAAAAATGCACTCAAATTTCTGCACTGTTGAATGGGGTGGTCAGGGTGCAGAATTTCTGGGACTGAGTCAGAGAGCTGAATTTCTGCGACTGAGTCTGGGGTGCAGAATTTCTGCAACTGAGTCAGGGTGCAGAATTTCTGCGACTGAGTCAGGGAGCTGAATTTCTGCGACTGAGTCTGGGGTGCAGAATTTCTGCAACTGTGTCAGGGTGCAGAATTTTTGTGACTGACAGGAAGCTGAATTTCTGCGACTGAGTCAGGGAGCTGAATTTCTGCGACTGAGTCAGGGAGCTGAATTTCTGCAGCCTTTGCAACTGGCTCAGGGTGCACAATTTCTGCAGATTTTCTGGATGAGTCAGGGTGCAGAATTTCTGAGGCCTTATAGCAAATGAAACAGGGTGCAGAATTTCTGAGGCCTTAGAGACTGAATCAGGGTGCAGAATTTTTGCAGCCTTTGCGACTGGGTGAGAGTGCAAAATGTCTGCAGCCTTTGCAACTGGGTCGGGGTGCGAAATTTCTGCAGCCTTTATGACAAGCCAGGGGGAAGAATATCTGTGGCCTTAGCAATTGGGTCACGGTGCGAAATTTCTGAGGCTTTTGCAGCCTTTTCTGGTTTCTTAGGTCTAAAGCTTGTTAGAAGTTATTTAACACCAATATTTTAAAAGTAAGTGTTATAAGTGCAATTGCAATTCCAAAAAGTTTCTTGAGCATCATATATATTAGGATAATTTTACATAAAAATATATAACAAATCGCCAAATGCCATATTCGCAAAGGAATGCAATTAAAAAGTGACATTTGTGAATGCCTAATATCTTTGAAATGCTAGTTGTTTGGAACGATTTGAATGACAAGTATATTTTGCAGTTTGGTTTCTTTAAGCACACCTTTCATAGTAAGAAAGGTATTCATGTAAACGTATTTATATTGAACAATAAACCATCCAGCTAAATCTGCGTCTGTTGCGTGTTGTTGATTATCTTCTAGACTCAGTGAAACCAATAACAAAACTTGGGGTTTTTTGTCCTTTTTAATGCTTTTGCGCCATGACATATATATTTTGACTGCATTGACCATCAAAGGTTCTATTGCCAGTGGTAAATCTGACGGAATCAAACAAAAATTACACACCAAATATAAAAAATTTGATGGAAATATCTAAATGAGAAAAGGTGAAAATATTTGAGAAAGCGTTCTAGGTTGCAGTGGAACAGCTCCAGCTGATCAGCCTTAGATAGGCAGTTGTCTTCTTCGTTGTTCGGCTCGACGTGTGCATTAATTTCCGGTGCAGACCGTGCCTTTTCCATCGCCCAAAGAAGCGCATCAATAGGGTGATCCTGAAGCCACCCATAAGCGTTCGCGTTAGTGGTTGGAAGGGAAAAAGTACTTCATTGCAGCTTCGTCTCCTGCAGAGAACGCATCTCTCGCTGGCAGGTAAGTATCATTGGGCACTTGTTAAGGAAACATCGTGCTGTGGAAAACTTCACGTCATGAGCAGTAAATCCGCCTTGGGTCAAAAGCTTCCAGTCGTCATATATCCAGCAGTGACTCGCTGGCTTCATCAATGAAGATGCACTTTGTTTCTGGCGTTATCATTGCTTTATTAAATGCCTTCTGTTTAGTCACCCTTGCTATCTTGTTTGTTGGCCAGTAAAGGTGCAAACATACTCGTTTTGCCGCTGGTGGCAGGTCCCATCAGGCAGGGTACCTAAGGAATACAAAACGTGTTTGTTAGTGAGAATTGTGCTGAATGTCAACCACAACACCCTACCAACTTTCCAACTCACAGTCCCTCGCACTTGCACCCCAGCTTTCACACACGTAATACTCACTTTCTGAAAGACCTTGATTTAAATTAGGATGTGTCAGATGAGTTGCTAAGCAGTATTCCACTAGCAGATATCAATCCAGCGTCCGTAGTTATGTCAGGTTCAGTTTTTAATAACTGTACTTTCAATTTTGGAAAGTGATTCATTCTTTAATGTTTCTCTTTATGTTGTACTTAAGAGGCGCTTGTGTGTGAAGTAAAATAACTTTGCTTTAAACATGAGTATTTCGGTTTCATTTAATTGAATTTTTAAAGGATTTCATTTGGATTAATTTTATAAGTGAACTTTTATGAAATGCAAATTAACATGAACCTTTAACTTCAACTTCAACTTTATTACATCTTTTTTAAATGTTACAAAGACAGCACACCGCCTGCAAATAGCATAGCTAGTCGAGGCAGGCGGTGAGAGGACAAAGAAGCAGAGAGAGACGAAGGGTAAAAACGTGAAAAAAACGCTAATGACAATCGAAAAAGAGAAGGATGTAAATTGTTCAAAGTTTCAGAAATAGAAAATAACAATCATTTGATTTTATTCATTTCATTAATTAATATAGAAATATCAGCATAACTATCCTGTTCTTCCAGGATACTAAATAGCATTGTTTGAAGTTCTTTTTTGAAAAGAGGCTTTGGCAAGCTTTTGATGTCTTGAGAGATGCTTTATATAAAGACACATGTGTCTTTATATAAAGGTTCATGTTAATTTGCATTTCATTGTTATTGCATTGTACCCCATTTTTCCCTGAGGCCGATTTTCAAATCCCTCCCCGGGCTTTAGAAATGTTGAGTATTTTATTTGTATAAAAGCACATCCTCGTGACTAAAGGAGGTCATTCGATTGGACAAATGCCTGTTGAATATTATGAGTTTTTTAAGGCCTCTAAATTCTCACTGCTATCTAGATGTTCAATTCAAATTTACAAATTCAAATTTACAAAATTTTCGGCGTTTTCCTGTTCTAGAGACTAATGGGTCTGAAGAGATGGGTGTCTATGCTATCGCCTGGCATGGTAAGTTTTTCTCTTGTTTGCGTTTTACGAGCTACAACTTGATCCACATATTCGACCGTTAAAGCGCTAATCCGCCATATTGAAAACAGTTAAAGCACAAGAAGGAGCTCGGTTTGACCACCTTTTCATGTAGGATTTCCTTTAAGCTTTATATTATAGGTTTTGGATGTTCACTGAACGCTGAATTCAACTTGAACAAGCGACAACACTATATTTATTACAAATTTCGACTCTTCAACGAGTCTTCAGATTGAAGTCACTTAGTCTTTAATTTACAATTTTCCTTCACAACCAGCGACCCATGGTGTAGTTCATTAGTCTAAATGTATTTCACTTATATTTCTTGCTTCGTCACTGGAGTTTCTGATTTCCTCTTTCTCGTTTTCTTTTGAGGGTATTTTGCCCTGTTTTCAGGACAGACTCTAATATAGTGTTCCTCAATAGTTTTTTTTCAGGCGTCGTGATGCGGGATGAATGGCCGTGAACTCTTGGCTAGGTTGCATTAGCTCATGGTGAATGGACTCACCACCTTGCTCGCCGAAGAACCCGAGTGGAAACTTCCATTCCCTGAAGAAGTCAACAACATGACTTTCCAACATATGGAACTTTGGAGGGAAGTTTTTAACTTGGAAAGCTGGCTCGGTAGAAGGCTGCAAATTCTGTAATAGTATTTTCTGAAATCAAGGTGAAAACATTTTTTAGTATAAAACTGGTTAACATGGTGTGTTATTTTTTCTTTTCATTCCTGAATACAGCCGATTGCGTTTGAGCGTTTTACCCTAACAGTTCGCACGTTACGAGCCACTTGGCCCTCGGTAAGTGTCTTGTGATGTGATTTCGCTGAGTGTGCATTTTCAAAACATTCTTCATCTTCAGAAATCGTTGGACTGTTCCCCCGCTGGAAGATTCACCTCCGCATCTAATGCCTGGGCCTTATTTGTTCCACGGAATGAATAATCCAGCTTGGTAAGGCCCTCAGTATCGCCCTTCTTACTCGTGGTAATCGCTTTCTCCGACATCTTCAACCATTTACAGCAACCAAATTTTCATAAATAATGGGCAAAGTGTCTCTTCAACGAAGAAAGCCAGGCAAGAACATGCCAGGCAAGAAGCGTCAATTTCCTGACCCGAAGGCTAAGTAAACAAGATTAAAAGATTATAGCGCCTGAATCATGTAACGCAATACAGTTGAAAACTAGATTTTCTTACTTTTCTTCGTGTATAAGTTATTCCAATTTTCGTTCTTGGAATATTGAAATTCCTACCCTAACTTATCGACTAGGATAGAAACAAAAAATTCGTCAAAATGATGCCCGCGAAGGTTTACGGTATCCTTAAACAGCATGCCGAGAGAGCAGGGGCTAACTGGTTTCCGCACCGGAGAACAGTGCAAGGCACGAATGAATAACCTAGAATACGAATACAAGAAGGCTAAAGATCACAACAATTGTGATTATTGGGAATGACCCTGTATTCGATACATTTGCTTATTATGACGATTTGGATGGAGTTATGGGCTGCAGAGCTAAAATCATGGCCAAAAATGTACAAGAATGTGTGCTAAATTGTGAGGACACATTTTCCCAGCAGCGCGAGGATTCCCGACGACCTGCTGCTGTGGGTGTTACTTCAACTAGTAGTTCCACTGCCGAATTCGATTCCTTGAGGATGACCCTGAGACTTCAGAGGAGGAAATAAGAGCAGCCGAAAAGGCATTCGGTTTCAAAAAATCTGGGTTAGAGACGGAAAACAACAAGAGAAAGACCCCAAGACCCCTAAAACCACCAGCAAAGCCCGTGCAAAGAAAACCAGAACCGAAGAGGTCAATAATGAATTCATGACCATTCTTGGAGAGAGTCAGAGACTGGACCACGAGTTCTTCGAGAAGTTGACCGACAAGGAAGCGGACCGCGAGTTGAAAAGCCATTCAAATACTCATTAATTATTCATGACCTAATCAGCCAACCAGAGCCCTCATTTTGTACCACGTGCAGTACCTTGAAATCCCAGGAAGATACTGCAAGTGGGACTTGAAAACTTTTCAAGGTCCAAGGACCTTTGAACTATGAATATTTATAATTTCAAGGCCCTCACCCTCGAAAATTTTTCTACTAGTCAGTCTTTGCGCCGTGCAAAGGCAGACAGTAGGAACCACTCCGTGAGAAGACAAAAGTCTCCTCTCTCGGAGAAGTTAATACAAAGAATTTTTGTTCGAGACTATATGCTTGTGCGCCGCCAACCTCCATGTGGGACAGGCTTTATGGAAACACTCTTGATCTTTTCACTTCTGCCCATGACTAGTGACGCAATCCAAGTTCATAATTAATAATATTCATAATTTCAAGGCACTCGCCATCGAAATGTTTTTGTAATAGGCAGTCTGCGCCGTACAATGGCACACTGTAGCAACTCCGTGAGAAGACACGCGTCTCCTCTATCGGAGAAGTAAAATACAAAGGATCTTGTTCCAGACTATATGAATGTGTGCCGCGAACCTCCATGTGGGACAGGCTTTTTGGAAACACTCTTAATCTTTTCACTTCTGCGCATGACTAGTTCATGCGCAATCCAAGTTCATAATTTCAAGGTCCTCTCTCCGTCGAATTTTTTTGGACTAATCAGTCTACGCCGTACAAAGGCAGACTGTAGGAACGTTCCGTGAGAATACACAGGTCTCCTCTCTCGGAAATCTAGAATAGAAAGGATCTTGTTCCAGACTATATGCATATGCGCCGCCAACTTTTCTGTGGGACAGGCTTTGTGGAAACAATCTTGACCTTTTCATTTGTGCGCATGACTAGTGACGTAATTCACGTTTCACAAGTAAAATGATTATATTGATGAATTCTGTTTGGGTAGGGTATAGAAGGGTTGGTGATTTAAGATTATGTCAAAGGCTGAGTATTTCAAATGACCAAGGAATTAAAAAATAAATAAATGGAGATGTTTCAACATTGATCGTTTTCCCTCTGTGTTGACTAATTAGGTCATGAATAATAATTGAGTATTTGAAGTAATTCAAAAGCCTCCTATTCGGACTTGACGGGATTTCAAAGCCCACGCAATTAGTTCCAGTCCTCGGCTTCGCCTCGGCAGGAACTAATTGCGCGGACTTTCAAATCTCGTCAAGTCCTCATAGTCGGCTTTTAAATATTACCAAAAATGCTGGACATGATGCGGGATGTCGCCAAGATATTTAAAGGCGAATAAGACTAGAAAGTGGACTTTTGCTCGTATGGACCCTGTTATACCGTATACGGTAATGACGGATGTGTTTTATATTGTTTCGGTTCTGAAATGACTGATTTTCGTATCAATTTCAACATGATTCCATGTTTTTATTATTATTATTATTTATATTACAAATATATTTTTAAATCAAGAAAATGACTATATTCTGATCAAGAGAGCAAGCATCAGAGAGCAAGCATCGCTTGCAAACACATCTTATTATATGTTACAGTTCTGGAATGACTCCTTTTTATATCAATAAAGTCCTAAAGTGTGACGTCACAAATTTGAAAAATTTCGAATTTCAGATTTTAGTCCACGGAAAATGAGACCAACTTCGAAGAACGTTGCATGCAAAAAATCAGGTGAATCGGTTGAAACGCGACCGAGCTATGGCCCAATGAATACATAATTTTCTTTAACAAATCACTGTATTTTGGACTCAGTTCATAACTTTATGAACTGAACCAAAAATACAGTGATTTGTTAAAGAAAATTATGTATTCAGCGGGCCATATCTCGGTCGCGTTTCAACCGATTCACCTCATTTTTGGTGTGTAGCATTCAATCGATATGCCCTTTCGAAATCAAGGAACACTTATTGCTAAATCGAAGATTTTGTTTTTGTGACGTCATCACTTTAGGACTCTATTTAAAAATGATCCATGTTTTTTATTATTTATTATTATACCAATATATTATTAATCAAGAAAATGAATATTATTATGATCAATTCAACGGAGAGCAAGCATCGTTCTATCTACTGAAGTTCTTCATTTTAGCAGAGTTTAGATTTTTCTTATATTTTAACGACCCCGAACTAAAAACTACCTTGTTTACTTGAAAAGCTCCAGACCATTAGCGATTTGTTGCACAATTTCAAACTTTGTCGGATTTTAATTTGGGAGAAATGAACTGCAAAATCGTGAGCGATTTTTGATATTTTGCATATTTGCGAAAATATTAGATCGCAAAGTTGAAAGTCGCATTTTTTTTCAATTTGCTGCCGCAAAGTTTATGATAAAACTTTTTAAGTAAAAAATAAAAATGTCCTCACACGTTTTTTTAGGTGTTATCATCTTCTAACGGTACAGAAAATTTGACGCCGACATCTTAAATCGTGCGAGGTCAGGAGCTTCGCGAAGGTGAAAATTGTACCCAAAATTTAAGTGCGAGAAAAAGCGTGTAATGTTAATTAAAATACAGAAAATGAGTGGCGAGCAATACAAAAGAATGGGCACTTGTATCTTAGTGTTTCTTGTTTGACGTTGTGGTTTCCTTAACAGGTCACCAGGGTCGACAGCCACAAGACCATAAATGATCTCATATAGCAGTGTTAACCGACTGTCGGCCCTTCTCTGCTCTAGCGATTTCCACCTCAGCTCCTGCAGCATGGATGACACGCTGTCCAGGCGGTGGTACCGGGCCAGTACCCAGCGGGCGGCCCTTTGCTGCACCATCTCTATGCGGTGCGCACCGTTGCTCTCGACTCCTTTCCTAGGATCCCAAATAGATGCGCAGTACTCTAGCTTAGGTCTTAAGATAGCTAGGTATGCCTTTTCCTCAAGAACAGCTGATCTCACTTTAAGGTTTCTTTTAGGAACCCAAGCGTACAGTTGCCATTTGCCGTTGTTTTTGCGATGTGATGGTTCCATTTCAAATCACTTGACAAATGGACGCCAAGGTATTTAGAGGTGTTGACTGATCTCAGGACAACACCGTGCAAGGTGTAGTCGTACTTGACCAGCGTCCTTTTACGGCTCACACGCAAGACTTCGCATTTTGTTGGGTTAAAGGGCATGAGGCAGTTATTCTCCCAGACCTCCAAGCGTCGCAAATCGGCTTGTAACTGATTGCAGTCATCCCGGGAGTCAATTGCGAGGAGCATCGCAGTGTCGTCAGAAAACAGATGGATGGTAGACCTGGTGTACTCAGGAAGGTCGTTAATGTAGATGAGAAACTGGGCCAATGGCAGGACCTGCGGTACACCTGACTTGACGGGTAGGAAAGATGATTGGATTCCGTCAATCACAACACACTGTTTCCTGTTCTTAAGAAAGTCATCAATCCAGAGCAAGTTTTGACCTCTAACTCCATAGTAAGCAAGCTTGGACACAATTTTTACTTGGACACTTTGTCGAAGGCTTTGGAGAAATCGAGGACGATCAGGTCGGTTTGCTTACGAGCTTCAAGCTAGAGTGCAGACTTGAGACCAATTTCTAATAGCTGTGTTTCACATGAACTTAAGGACCTAAATCCGTGCTGTAGCTTGTACAAGATGTTGTGACGTTCTAGGTGCGCCATTAGGTTACTAGTAATTTGCTACAAACACAAGTGAGTGAGATCGGGGGGTAGTTCGCAGCACAGTCCTTATCAACTGACTTGTAGATTGGAGTGATATGATCGCAGTTTTCCAGTCATCCGGGACCTGGTGTTACCTAAGCGATTTAGTAAAGATCACCTGGAGGATGGGTGCAACTTCAAGTGCCAGCTCTTTAAGGATCATTGGTTTTATCTTGTCGGGGCCTGCAACTTTATTGGGTTTTAGGTCTTTTAGGAGTTTGGCAACGCCCTCGATGGATTTGCTTATATCTGGCATGCTAGGGTAGGGAAAACAGGTGTCTCGAAAACAGATTTGGTGAAGGTGTACTGCACGCTCATCCGACCTCTTCTGGAGTATGCTACTCCTGCGTATGCCAATCTGCCCCAGTATCTATCGCATGCTATAGAAAAGGTACAGAAACGCGCGTTGGCCATGGTCTTTCCAGACCTAGCGTATTCAGAGGCTCTCTCTGCCGCCAATATCGCCACGCTAGCTAATAGGCGTGATGAAGCGTGCAGTCATTTCATAGAATCATTAACACCAGCGAATCCATTGTACTGTTTAGTTAGAAGCCGCTTGGAATATAAGAACAACCCATACAACTTGAGAAATACTACAAAAACTACCATCAAACGTACAAATACGGACCGTTTTGGGAAATTCACTACGAGCTACTTTGCTTATTATCTTAATTATGTATAATTATTGTCGTCATATATTACCTATAATTCAGTGTTCTACACTGCGAGAGGTACTATTTAATAAACGAATTATCTATCTATCTATCTATCTATCAGGGACTGCATGTGTCATAAGGAAGTGAAGCACTAGCGGTGTTGTCTGAGAATGCAGAGTAAAATGTTGAGTTCAGGAGGGATTCGTTTTAGAAATATACTTTAGAACTCTATTAACTGAATTCCAGGAAAAAAATCGTATTTTGGATTTTTAACTATTAACCCTGACCGAGACCTTAACATCGTGTCCGGGGATAGGGGGGTTGTGGCCATCATTGCATGGGGGGTTCAATATCGATGTCATCATCCTGATCTTTGCAAATGTTGTGTAAAACACAGCAAGTTTTTACAGTGTCCGACACTTTTCCACTGACTTGAAGGCAGCGCCACCTCCCCTTCAGTAGACCAAATGCTTGTTCTACCACCACTCTCGCCCTGCTCAGGGATTTGTTAAAGGCCGCTTGACTAGCTGTTATGGCAGCGGTTTCTGGGTACGGCTTCATGCACCATGTTCTCAACTTGTATGCTCGATCTGCAACGAGTACAGGTTTTATAACAGGCCCTCCTCGTACCCGCAGGACTGGTGACACAAGTATTCTTGCGTTCCGCACAGCAGTTATTAATGAACTCATACGCATAACTCGCGCATCATGTATACTCCCTGGGTATCTAGTGCTAATATGTATGAAACACTTTTCTGCATTCGCAACGCCCTGGAGAATTATGCTGTGAAAATGTTTCCGATTGAAGTAATCATTCCGATCCTCTGTAGGTGCCGCAATTGGTATATGGGAACCATCTAAAGCCCCAACAACCTGGGGAAAATCACTAAGAGCTTGAAATGCATCTCTTTTGCGCCCTGTTTCGTTCTCGCCGACAGGAAAGTGAATGAATTCATTTGCAACTTCAAGCAGAGCTGCACAAAACTCGTCTCGATGTTCATTGCCGTGCAGCGCCCAATTCCAAAAACAATACCCGTAGCTCTGTATCGCCACAGGCTAATCGCCAAAGTGCCACAGCAACCCTTTTCTCGACTGTTATTGCGTCTCAGGTAGGTATCTCGCCTTGTTAGTCGCGGCCGAACGACATTCGAAATATATAAAAACGTGTTTCCACCCAGCTGATTTCTGTTGGTCTCCGGACGTACCGTATATATATTTTTTTAAATCATGTATAACCAGATAATAAGCTCGACTCACCTTGTGACGAAAAGGTTTGAAATTATTTACTTCCTTAAAATTTCTCACGAAACGAGATCTTCCGAGCTCAGAAAACTATTTGTTGCGGGTTTACTGTGTTGCACGCGCGCGCGCCAGAAGTGGCGGGAAAAAATCAGCCAATCACAAACGTTTTAGCAAAGGTACTAGACGTGAAGAATGTCATCATAACTTTTTAAGTAGTTTGCAACACGCATGTGGCTTGTGTTGTGAATCTCATACAACACGGCTGACAAAAATTGCCTTAGTTACACATGCGTAGCCTTCTAATTATAATAATTCTGCGTTTTTGAGTAACAGCAATTTGTAGGCGATGGCGTGACAAGATAAAGTCGGTAGAGAGCAGCGCCTCATCCGATGGCGTGAAGCTACATACATCGGCACTCAGGCGCACCAAGCTGAACGAATTTCTAGAACTGTGTGGGAACCAATAGAGATTCGGTAACCCTAAAAAAGCATTAAACGATGTGGGTAAACGTGCGCAAAGCAAGCAGGTTTCACGTACATCACAGGCTATTGTCTCTGTGCTAGAGGTGATCTCCCCCGATAATACCGGTAGCCTCTGGCAGGCTGTGCAGTTTTCTAAAGTTGAAAGTTGAGGAAGCCCTTGGTATGTCTACGTCTGTAGCAGACGCAAAATATCTACAAGCCCCAGCTGAGACATATAGCTGGCAAATAGCTGGCAGACACATCACCAGGCACTTGTGGTGATGGTAGATCTGGTGTCCCTTAGCGAGCTGTGGCGTTACATCCCCAACCTCAATGAATATCGATACAAAGCTGCAAAACAGCATCTTCTCAGGCATGGTCGAGGCGCGCCTGTACCAGAAGGAGGTTGAGATTTAGCATCGACGAGAAACGACTTGACGTCTTCTTGTCATTCATAACGAGTCCACATGTGGTCCAAGACTTGCCTTTTGGACAAAAATATATTCGCCTCTATAACGGCGATCTTCTCGAGACGCCCAACGTGATCCGTTCAATGATCCCCGCCCGAATATTTCTACAGTACAAGCAATATTGTGAAGAAAACAACATGGTACCTCTCAGCGAATCCACTGCCAGACGACTACTTACAGTTTGCTCAGCGACCGTGCGCAAGTCCCTTCAAGGGCTCGATTACATATCTACAGAGGGAGCGAAAGGGTTTGACGATCTCGTGGATGTGGTTCGTAGGCTTGAGGGTGTCGGAAAATGTGACCGTAACGTCACTGGGTAATGTCATGCGAGACTGCACTGAAGCAAGGCAAGCAATATCTCAA
Source organism: Scolanthus callimorphus (assembly GCA_033964015.1). Taxonomy (NCBI): domain Eukaryota; kingdom Metazoa; phylum Cnidaria; class Anthozoa; order Actiniaria; family Edwardsiidae; genus Scolanthus; species Scolanthus callimorphus. The sequence continues at coordinate 6,148,104 of CM066911.1, forward strand.
GTCTGATTATAAGGTGAATATCTTGAACTTTTCAAATTGATATTGCCGTCTTGTCGTCAACATCTGGTACTTTAGTGTCCAGTGTGTTGATTAATTACAAGACGCTAATATCGCTATTTCCGGTAGATATAGACCTAGATGCTAGGTCCATTCGTGCAACGTCAGAATGGCCTATAAATCTAACGGCACTCCGCTCTTCTCGAAAGGTACATATTGCTGAGGATTCTAACGTGGCAGACCACTGCGCCGCGTATGCGCTGAGTGACCCAAAGGAGCGTCTGTTCGCTTCGCCCTGTGACCACGAGCATGATATGTGCTGTTCCTCTTGAGCTGATCTCTCGGAGTTGTTGTCAACTGATAAAAGTCATAAAAGAGTCCTCTGGAATGATACCACTAGAACAGCACGATGATCTGGCGTACACCTGTCGCACTTCCATTACCGCTATCCATGACTGGAAATCCAGCCAACTGCGGTCCATTCAAAAAGACAAGCCGCGACTTCTCCTCGAGTGAGTTTGCAACAAACGAAGTCCTTGTTGTTCAAGACTGGGCGATGACATTTCTCCCGCAAAAATACAGAAAAACGCAAGCAGACCGGTTCGGGAAAAGGGAGATACCTTGGCACATCAGCGTGACAGTCAGGCGCTCTTTAGAAGGCAATCTAGAACACCAAGCCTTCGTCCACATTATGGAAAACCGCAATCAAGATGCGCCAGCTTTGGTGGGCATCATGGAGCACACTCGTCGTGCCATAAACGAGGATAACCCCGATGTGATATCGGCCTTATACAGGCAAGATAACGCGGGGTGTTACCACTGCGTCAGCATGATTACTGCCTGCAGGTTTATGGGCTCGGAGACAGGGATCAAGGTAAGCTTCTTTTTTGCCAAAAACACAAATGATAACATATCACATTGCTATGTGAATAGAATCGTTTTACGATGGAAAGCGAAATAATACACCAGCTAATTTAGAGAAAATTGATGCTTTACAGTCTATATAATATGGATCATGCATCACGAATGCAATGTAGCGGAGAGCTACATTAATTAAAATGTGTATACACTAGAACAGTAAGACATGATTTGTAGCGGAGCTCCTTAGCGGCCGAAGGCCGCAGAGCGGAGCACCATACCTAAGAAAAAAGCGTTCAGAACAAGAAAGGGATCGAAGTGATTTTTGAACGTAATTCCCGAGTGTTCCTGTGAAGCCTAATCCACAGGGTACCCAATAAAAAGAAATACGTCAAGAAAGGGGTCGAAGTGATTTTTGAACGTAATTCCCGCGTGTTCCTGTGAAGCCAATTCCACAGGGTACCCAATAAGAAAAAATGACGAAGTGATTTTTGAACGTAATTCCCGCGAGTGTAGTGTCCCTGTGCCTACTAGCTGGTGAAGCCAAATCCACAGGGTACCCAATACGAAAAAAACGTCCAGAAAGGGGTCGAAGTGATTTTTGAACGTAATTCCCGCGTGTTCCTGTGAAGCCTTCTGACGTCACAACATGGCGCCGAATGTGAATGACTCGGGGGGGGGGGACTGGTTGCCTTGCGCGGTCGCGCGCCAGTGACGTCACAACATGGAGCATAAGGCGACGAGCAAGCTGGAATGACGGGGAAGGGTGGGTGGTCGGGGGGAGGGGGAGGGAGGTGTTCACGTGACTGTGACGTCATTACAGAAGATTTTAAAAATACAGTACCAGGTGAATCCTCGAACAAATTTTAAAATGTTGAGCTACTTCTATCGTGACCATGAAGAAAATAACTACTTTTAAGCGACTACAGAAGACCTGCAGGACCAATTAGATTCGTACTACGCAAATTTCGGGACGAAAAGTGTCTGTAGAAGTCAAAAGAGTTTCTTCTTGAGCCAGGGCCCGTGGTTTGATGCGGGATTTTTTCTGAAATTATGCGGGATTTTTTCTGAAATTATGCGCTAAAAATTCGAAATTATGCGCTAAAAATACGAAATTATGCGGGATTGCGCAATATTTATTTCCAAGTGTCGTAACATATTTTGCTCTTTTCGCCTGTTTTGTTACATGGATATAGCTGCTATTTAACTCTGTGATGAGTTCCAATTGCATCGCTTTACTAACGTCATGACGCTACGTTTTCGTCTAGGGAGACGTGTGTTTTCGCTTTTAACAAAGCTTATTACTTTCTTACAAAAAAGCGTTGCCAACTAACTTCAGTTACACGGTAGCAAAGATTAGTACTTCGTCTTCTTTCGTTAATACTTGTCTCAGACCCAGGCACACTTTTTTCATACTGCAAGGATCGTAGCAACGCACTCCTATCCAACTGAACGGTCACGAGAGCTACGCAGACTAGCAGAGCTATCGTTACGGACCGTTACGATCTTTCATTTAATCACAAAAACATCGTTGCGTTTGTTTGCCGTCGTTCTGCGTTATCAAAATTAATCCTGATCGCGAGAGCGATCTGCACTATCGTCGGAGGTAGTGTAAGAGCTTTTATAGAACCGGAAACGTGCCACGTTATTCTGTCAGTGTTTTTGTTTTTGTTATCGTGGGAGCTGTTTGTGTGCCTGGTATTTTTCGCGTTGTTTGTGAAATGAAATTGCTGTCTGTAACAATAATAAAGATCCACGAAAAAGCCAGGAAAAAGCGTAATGTCATATAATCAATTTGAAGTGCATTGAAAGCTGACCGTTTTTATCGCGGTTAGCGTCCTGTTTTGCCGTGATTTTTCTTTGTAAAATATCCAAAGCGCAAACATGTGTTTGAATCTATCTTACTCAGCTGGAAATATTAGTTATTTGGTCAATTAGGCGCGTTTTATTGCTTTTCGATATCAGTTCCCAGCGCGACGCTATTAGCATAGAACGCCTTGTTATTCTCATTTCTATCGAGTTGTTTTGACGTTGGACAGACGATTTCAGAAGAAATATATGACTTTTGTGAGAAAAAATAGGTAAGAAAGTTTAAAATTCACCAAGTAATGATGCCTTTTTGATGTTTTTCACGAAATGTTGGGAAATTATGCGCGATTATGCGGGATTTGACGGATTATGCGCATTATGCGGAGAAAGCCAAATTATGCGTTTCCGCACCAGCGCATCAAACCACGGGCCCTGTTGAGCCGGCAACTACACCAGTCTGCTTGTACTAAAGCTTAGCGTACATGTCGCGCTGCGAACAAGGAAAATTTATCTTCGCCTTGACCTTTTTCGAGATTTCTTTGAACCTGAGGTGTTTAGAACAGGACAGTGCCTTTTTCACAGTTTTTCGAGGACTAAATAACCTGAAGGAAGCTACGTCGCTGAAACTATGTCACGGAAAAGGTAGGTTGTTGTCAACTATCGTATCTTCTTGTTGTTTATAGCGAAGCATGGTCATAGCCTAAGGAGGTCACATAAACTTGTCGGTCTGGACTTACTGAAATTGTATAAAGCTTTGTTTTGATTCTCATCTAACGGCAGAAGCTCGAAGCGTTGGTCAATACGGCTTGTGGAGAAGTAATTCGTGTGAGTAGAGTAGAGCACGTGTACGTAAATCTTAATGGCGGCCCTTGCGAGCTGTCCAACTCACTTTCTAATTGTTTATACTGTATAGGAGGAGATTTGCAAGTTCCATACAGGATTAACACTGAAGCTGCTCTGGATAAAGGTAAGCCTCGCTGTTCATTGTGAATCGAGCATTGCACTGATTTTTTGAATCGGCAGGAAGAATTTCCTAGTCCTCAAAGAACGAGCTGGCGGTAGGCCTCTTTTCTCTACACTACATTTCGCTGGCTGAGGGTCTCTTTTCTCGCGACTCTCAGCCAGCGAAATGCAGAGAAAAGAGAGAGGCCTCTGCTAGCAGGAAGCTGCCAACTTCCTCGTTTTATTGCGGGTTTTCCTCGCCTTAATGTATCAGTCAATTCCAGCGGTGACCATGCCCCCCCGGGCATTTGGTCATTTCTAAAAATAAAACTGAAAATTCCCCGCCCCCGGGCTAGCAAAAATGCAGAATACCCCACGGCGGGGAACACAAAAAGCGGAAAAATGCCCTACCCCCGGGACGAGAAAAAGACGGTAACTCTGCGTGACTAAGCTTCACAACAAAAACTTCAACCCCATTTATACTGTCCGAGCATTTGCAATTCGTTTTTTTTAATGTACTTTAGTTTTCTCGTCTTTGAACGAGTTCTCATTTCACTGAAAGTGAGACAAAATATACTATAAAGAAGTGACATTCCTAGAACATTCGCGGTTGTAGCCATTTAGCTGCATCTCTCAATGCGAAATTTACCTTTATTCTATTTGCAGAGCAACTATTTCGCAGTTATGTTACTTGACTTTTTGCGAAATTGGAACTCTGTTTATAGTGTCAATTCATTTTTATGTTTTTCCACTGAGACGAAATTGCGAAATCTGTTTCTTCTCTATAGAAGACGTTAACTGTGAAATGTGCAAATGTGTCAGTCTCCAAACGTTGGTGTATACGGGCCATGCTCCGCATTATTTTTTATGTGGCGTTATTTTCTGTAACTGGGTTGTAGTTCGCAAAACCCGACGCGCTTGAGATGAGAAAACCAAAATTCCCCACCCCCCTCCCCCGGGGAAAAACAATTCCCGACCCCCGGGCCAGCAAAATTTTCAAAATTCCCCACCCCAGGGAAGGCACTGGTGTGCAAATGCCCCACGGTGTCCGGGGGGGATGGTCACCGCTGGAATTGACTGATACATAAGTCATGTTCTATTGTATTCTTCCGTTGCAAATTTATCATGAGAATCAATTTTTAACTGATAAAACCTTACCCACCGAAGCCAGAATTTTCATATGACTGTAGTGAAACCACTCGCAAAGTAATTAAGTTTATTCTGAGTAAAACCTATAGGAGTTAGTAATTACAAAGTAATTGCGAATTACTCATGACAATCATCTGAAATCCGCACAACACACCAAAAACCACCATAAATCCTTGGGTCAGGCACTTGGCACTTTTATAGTGGAACGTGGGGAGAGGTAATTTCAAAATCTAGATTATTTGTTTGAAATGCCCATAATTAATATTAGTATAATTTACTAAAATGATTCTGCGCACTCATTGGCCGAGAGGTTCGGAATATTTTGCTATATTCACATTGAAAGCATTGGGGATTGCCCACACACTTACTAACAAGAAACTAAAACAAAAATACTCCTAAATCAAAAATATTAAAAGTCGCTTGAGTAATTATACTAAAACAATAGACCTCTTTCGCTACGAAGTCACGTGACCTGAATTTGGTAAACAAAGGCTTTCAACATGGTGGCGACACGGCGGGAAACACTACACTTCGAAAAAAGCCTGAAAAATATAGGAAAATCTCCTGACTAACTATCAACAAGTTTCAAGTTTGTCAGTTCTAGTCTTAGCTTCATCAGTGTCATTAATAAGTTGATCCTGATTTGAAAGTATATGACTTCTTGGATCTGATTCTGTTTCGCAATCACTGTGACTCCTCGGAATTTGAATCAGAGTCATACAGAGTGCAAGTGTTTATTCTTTTCTTTGCCCAGTTTCCGTACCCCAGTAAGCCAAGTCACATCCATATTTCACTGTAGGGAAAAACATTATGGACATTGTCTAGTTTTTCCAAGCTTGTAAATCCAGTATAATTATAATGTCGAATATTACTTTTCTTCCTTAGTTTGGTTGTCACATTTCTTAAAACTTCGAGTGAAAATCGGTGACTGATTTTTGTGTTGAAACCATAATCCTGAAATCTGGTAAATATTGGCAAATAGTCACCTTGACTTCGTTTCAGTGACTTTTTCGCTGATATTTACGGCGCCTGAGGCAACTAATTGTTAAAAAATGTCCAATTTATCATACAAAGGACTATAAATTCTACACTTATTCGCTCTAGAGAAATATCAGCTTTTCATTTATCAAGGGGGAGGGGCAATGCAAAACCCTAGCGCTCGGGATTAGCTGTGGTAAAGCAATGAAATTTCACAGCGGCTCCCCCTGTATTGACAGGTTAGACAAAATATTTACATAAGTCTTTTTGCCCTGCAACATTTAAAAGCTAAACTACTCTCAGCTGCTTGCTTTTTATGTCTCAAACACAGATTCAACCGAATTATGTGCTGAGCAAAAAGATTCCACTAGAAAGGAGCCAGGGTTTCTTTCACCAAAATATTTCAACAGCTCTCAGAAGAACAGTGGAAAAGTGAATTAAACCTGTCAGCCATACTTCTTTCTTAAGCACAGCACAAATGTATTGTCCATAATAGACTTAGTGATGTCCTATGGCCTCTTCTGAGTGGAATTTTGGTTGTATTTTGTGGCATTTTTTTAATGTGTGCGAGGGCTTTCCACCAACGGAAAGTAACTTATGAGTCAGCGGTAAACCTCTAAAGAAGCCCCAGCCTTCCTCTCCATAAACACAGGAAACCCAGGAATTCGGCACTGATATGCAAAAAAGGGCAGGGGTGTGTCTGTTCTGGTCTGTTTGCCCCCAAAAAAGAAAGATTTCAGGGAAAATACTTCAGTAGTCAAAGGGTTAAGGTGGATCGACCTAGTAATTTTGCACCCATGCCAACCAATTTGAATCTCTCATATAAAAGCATGTTGATTTTTATGGCACAGCCAATATATGTAACACAAATACTACCCATAGACTGAAATACATGTCAGTACAAAAGTTGGGGAGATCAGAGTTAGTATCATGTGACAATTGGGCCACGCCTATTTCTACTCTCACCAGTTTCGACTGTACTGACATTTTTTTCTAAAAATTCTCTATTGTACCTTGAGATTGACTGATTGCTTACCTGTAACCGAAGTTTGACTAAATTCTACAAGCCCAATCTGAAGATAGGATTTATAATGTCCAATGAAACTAGACAGAGTAAAAATGCTTCTCAAAGAACCTGCCACTGGTTGTTTGAGTTGCATCTCACACAAAAACTCCTTGATTAGACAAAAAAAATAGAAATCATTTCTTTCATTCTTGATTTGATCAATTCATTATTTTTATGGCTTTTACAATGACAAGGGGGTCCAGTATATACCTTACTAAAATTTGCATGGTGAGGGGGGCGAGGGGACCACTGCCCCTTTTGGGGGGAGATTTTCCCATACATTTGCTGGAACTTTTGGCCCTATTATCACTATTTGCCCACCCTTTTCCGAAACTCCTGGATCTGCTCCTTGTATGCATAGCCATACATGGTATTTAAGACTTGGACATACATCTGTGTTTAGGTCCACCAGAGTTATTGGTTACTCTCTTTCAATTTCAGCATCAGTACAGGGCAGCGGCCAGAGACATGGTTCTTGCCTTGGACAGACCACATGGCACAAGTCAAAATAATATCAACATTATTCTGTACATGGACTGCGGAGAAGACTCTTAAGTGAGGGGGATCTTCAGAGAATATGTATGGCAATGTGTGTGTGTGAGGGGGGGATGTGTGTGTGTGTGAGGGGGGGATCGTTTAGAGAAAACATGAACCATTGCTGATTAGTGAAAGACACATTTCCCTTCCCCCACCACCACCACCGCAAGCTCTTCCATCCAGAATTACTTTAATGCATTTACTACCATGTGATCCATCCATGAAGTGTGACATTTTTTCAAGAAGGTTTACTTTTCAAGTGTGCATGTGTCATGTTTCTCCTTCACTGATGGCTGCAGTTTTGACCGTTATGGCCTGATTTCAAACCCTAAAAGGTTTACCCCCCCCCCCCCCCCCCGGGCTACATTGCTGTTATAATTTTAAGGATGTAATGCATCAACCAGTTTTGTCTAAAATTAGTCTAAACCAGCTGATGAGGGTGCAATAGCTGAGGATTGTAAAATGATACACAAAGCAATCAGCATAGCATGCGCTAGACCCTGTCTCAGTCTTGTGTTTTTTGATTAGAGTATTTATCCAATAGTATTGGTTCATCTGGTTGGTGAACACTAAACAATAGATTACTTGCTCTAGATTTCCATAATCTGAAAGACTCCTCATTCACACTATGATCTGATAATAATGTAAATCTAGCCCAAATGAACCTCTAGCTTGTTATAATTTTATTGTTACATAATTTGTGTAATATCAGAATAACCATGCTCTTCTCTCCATGGTGGGATTTTGCACATAGGATAGGTAGTTTTCTTAGGGGGAGGGAGGAGAGGACTGGGGAAAAATCAGCAATTGTTTTCAAGAATGTGTTGACCCTCCCATGCATATTTAGGGAAAACATATTACTCCCTATCTGCATGGGACTAGGAAAGGTACAACTGGTTCAAGCCCTCCGAGTAAACTATGCATCATCAAATTTAAATTGAGTGTATATCTTAAAGGCCCATCACCAACCGGGAGCCTTTGCACACCGTTTTCTTTTGTTTTCAAATTGATGCATTGTTTTTTCGGGTTCTCTGATTGGCTAAGAGTCCGCAAAGGCTCTCGGTTGGTGATGGGCCTTTAAATAGTATTAGTAGTTCTAAGGTGGTCCATTTACAATATTGACCACTTGAATGGAAAGCAACATAAAAATGCTGTGACCCTCCCCTGAAATGCTCGCACATAGGTATGGCCCTCCCCTTATGACCCCCCCCCCCCCCATTTTCCAAGAAGAAGAAAAACGTTCCTTTCCTTACCATTGGAATTTCCAATAAATGCAAAGGAGGATGAATAGAAAATAAAGACGGCAAGTGACTATTCTTACTTTCTCTGCTCATGCCATGATGGGTTATTTCTTGAATGACACAAAGCACAAATAATAGCTTTTCTCTTAACTGCAGTTCTGTGCTTTGTTAGAGTCACTGGGAGAGTTTTTAGTCTCCCGTATACCTGTATACATCTCAAGATAATTTTGTCAATATATTTTTATGGTCACATGGGCAACCCTGTTTCACTCATACTCGGAAAACTGGGAGCTCCGCTTTTAGCCAGTGGCTAAATCTATATATTACATATGGTCGACCGTGTGATAAGTGGCATGTGTCTTTTATCTGCAGATCAGCCGGGTTGACTTTAGTGACCCACAAGGCGGGAAAGGCGCCTGTGACTGAAAGGCAGCAACAATAAAGGCGCACGCTCGTCGCTATATAGCCGAGGGGCATGACGTCAACTCCGCGGCAGAACTGCGCGACGCAATATTTTCACACGGTGGCGTGCCAGTTGTCAGGGTTGCATTGGTCGATGCGCGAAATCTGAAATCATTGTCCAAGGAAGCGAAAAAAGATGGGATAAGTAAGCTGAACAACTTCGCCTCAACTGACCAGGGAATCACTATGTGGCGTGCTTATGGAATTGGCGAGGGAAAGACTGTTCTTGGTAAAAAATCTAACATGACGCAGTTAGCCGAAACAGCTACACACGACTTATTTTACTAACACTATCCGCTTTTAGTGAAATGAGGCTGAAATGGTAAAGCGGCTGTACGTCACGAAAAACTCTGAATTACAGCTTTTGCGCGCGCCATGGGCTGAAATAATAACTTTGATCATGATACCTTGTCACGCAATGTGTCACGTCTGTCGTTATTTGGGCTACTGCAATTTGAGCCGCTATTGAACTTTGCTGCACACGAAAATAGCGCTATTGATTTCAGCTTGATTTCCACGAATTACCCATTTGAAAGATCAAACCGAAAAGACAAGCATACATTTATCTTCCAAGAAGTCAAAGAGAACGACTCAGTTGCGAAAAATGGGCTTTATTGGAGAGTTTCGCGGGTTTCCGTGTGTTTGCTGGAGACACTAACTGTTTACATGGTTGTCTCGTGGGAAAAACAAACAAAAAGAAGCTTAAAGAATCATGTTCTACAGCATTGTTGGACATCCAAAATCTTAAAGGAATAAAGCAAGACTATTATTCAGCAGCAGGAGAAGTGGTTTGGTCTATTTATTGTCCGGTATGTACTTATTTTAGTACTTTGTGACATCCCGTGTCGGGAACTTGTTGTGTAATCTTGGTGCTCAACAGGAGTTGATTTTCTCTTGATAAAACCTCGTGAATTTAATCCCCGCAAAATTTCATTTCATAAATAAAATAAAGTAGAAAGATATCTCTTTTCCCTCGACATTTCCAATTTCGATAATTCCACGTCTCAACGGAGATATGAGCTTCGAGTTTGGACCATACTTGACACTAAGTAAAACATCAAAATTATTCAAAAATCGCTGAAACTTTTTTTTTCCGGAAACAGTTATAAAACCACTTAATTTAATGCTTGTTATCTTATCTCCAAGGATATTAAGTTATTGTGTGCGTGCGGTTCGAAGGTGGCGAAGAATGCAAAAATCCGCTAATTTATTCGATGAAATCACTTGCCTCTTCGTTCTCGCTCTGTATTTACCAGATCGATCCGAAACTTGGGCAGCATGAATAGTTCATTGTGACCTAACTCCTGGTCAAATTTGAGCGATTTTGTATATTTGCATTTTATTCGCCAGTAGGGGATATTAAGGAGGCTGCCTACAATTTTTTCTGCCCTCAACGCCCAATCTTTGTATGCCTGCTGTTCACGCTCAAAAACCTGTACCAGTCTTAACTTTCACATGGTTACCCTGGAGGGTTTGAACTTTATTATAGTGTGCATTTTGTTGTGATCGGAGTTGCTATAGCAACGTTATAACCACACCCTTGTTTATAATTAGCAGCCATCAGACGCGTTGCGCGACCTAAACTTTTCAAATGACACCCCTCGCACTAATCCCTGAGTAGCTAACATTAATCACAGCAAGTTTGGAGAGCATTCATTGGGCCGATTTTATGTTATTCGAACGGACTTTTTCAGGCTCCAAAATGTCAAAGTTATTTATGCCGCAAAGATTTCCTTGAAAAAGAATGGCTAATATCTGCGGAATTAAAAGATCCTTGCCGCCCGAATAATCTACAAACCCAAGGCAATGTACCAGCCAAATTTCACTTCTTGGAATGCTTCCGATGTTGTTTGGCATGTGTTCAAGCAAACTGCAAAATTTGAGAAATTATATTATAAATCTTACGTTTGTTATAAAATTTACACTTTTCGCCTCTGACAAAAATCTCATATGAATTTTTTTTTGATACTTCCGTAAATTAATCTTGAATATATACCAAAAATAACCCTCCAAGTCTCGAGTTCATTGAAGTATTTTAAGGCACCGAGAAAAAATGCTAAACTTCACCACTCTTTCGGTTGGCTCGAGCCGGTTTTTGTCATTGTACTTTGTTTTCACCTGTTGTAGCTTTCACGTGGTTTTCCCTGTAAACAGTGAAGCGAACTACATTCCAGCGTGTTGTAGTTTTCATGGGCCATTGACTCAACATTCATCTGACTCGCAAAGCGTAGCAAGCAATGTCACGCAATAACAAGCCAACAACATTTATTATGAACGTTAACTTGATAATGTTGAGCTTTCTAACTCTTTGCATTCTGTTGATTAGAAAAATACTGAATTGTTGTTCGCGTCTTTTCTTGTTTACCTAGTGGTTTTTATCATTTGAGATGTCTGAGAAAAGTCAGTTATCTGTCAAGTTAAACATTTATATGGCCAGCCTGAACGCTTGCAAATCCAAGCTGTAAATGTTTTCTATTATCTATTTGTTGGATCTTATCTCGCGATATTCATTGTCACTAAATGGCTTTTCAGGTAGGTCACAAGCCAACACGTGAAAAGAGAAGGCATTTAGCAACACTAGCAATCAAGGCAACTCAAATTATTTTGTCTTCATTCGGCCAAAACAAAAAAAAGAAATGGAAGGAGTGCCTGGTATTTTTTGAGAGCCCTAGCTGCTATTTTCGTCTGCTTAACCGGCTTGCAGGAATCTATTTTTCCAGCTCAGAAGCTTACGGGTTATTTTTGGAGGCATTTCGACTGCAACAATCCATGTAATGGTCTGTACCTAAAAGGTAATAGAATATGCATTATCTTTTGTTGTTGTAGTTAGTTAGTTTGATTCCCATGATGGAATGTAGTCCGCTTCACTGATTACAGGGAAAACCACGTGAAAGCTACAACAAGTGAAAACAAAGTACAATGGCAAAAACCGGCTCAAGCAAACCGAAAGAGTAGTGAAGTTTAGCATTTTTTCTCGGTGCCTTAAAATCACTGGAAAAATCGGTCCTTCTTGTAACTATGTAAACAGTTCGTAAAATCCGATTTACACAGTATGTAAATTTATTTACAGACTATTTACATCGTATGTAAATGAAATTTCCTTTCACATTGTGTGTGAATAGTTTGTAAATTTTAAATTTACACACTGCTGTAAAATGTTCACCAACTACGCTATTTCTATACACTGAAAGAGTCTGTAAATATAGATATACACTCTATGTAGAAAACCTAATCTCACTGTAGCCATATTTACAGAGTTTATTGGTACCTCCGCCATTTCCCTTTTCGTACGTGTCGCGAGCTTGATTGCCTTTTGCGAACCTCCAATAACTGGCTACGTTTCACGGTCTCGCGGGTTTTGTGAGTGAAGTTGAAATAATTTTGGTTACATTAAATATGCACATAGTTCGTTACTGTGTTATTTCAGAAATGAAGTTATGTTGCCATTGACCACAGGTTGGCAGTTACTTGATGGACACTCCTATAGTATCGGCCATTTAAATAACATTGACGGTAAAATAATATTCTGTAAATAGTCTGTAAAAGTGCAGAAAGGGGCCCACAATAGTCTTTGTAAATATTCTGTAAATATTCTGTAAACAGCCTGTAAATGATGTTTTAGCCGCTGTTATAAACTTTGTAAATAGTATGTAAAAGTACAGAAAGGGGGCCCTGAATACTATGTAAATAGTGTGTAAATAGCCTGTAAAAATCATACTCCATAAATAGTCTGTAAAAGTGCAGAAAGGGGCCCACATAAGTCTTTGTAAATATTCTGTCAATAGTCTGTAAACAGCCTGTAAATGATGTTGTAGCTCCGTTATAAACTTTGTAAATTTTATGTAAAAGTGCAGAAAGGGGGCCCTGAATACTGTGTAAATAGTCTGTAATTAGTCTGTAAAAATCATACTCCGTAAATAGTCTGTAAAAGGGCAGAAAGGGGCCCACAATAGTATTTGTAAATATTCTGTAAATAGTATGTAACCAGCCTGTAAATGATGTTTTAGCTCTGTTATAAACTTTGTAAATAGTATGTAAAAGTACAGAAAGGGGGCCCTGAACACTATGCAAATAGTGTGTCAATAGTCTGTAATTAGTCTGTAAAAGTCATACTCCGTAAATAGTCTGTAAAAGTGCAGAAAGGGGCCCACATACGTCTTTGTAAATATTCTGTCAATAGTCTGTAAACAGCCTGTAAATTATGTTGTAGCTCTGTTATAAACTTTGTAAATAGTATGTAAAAGTACAGAAAGGGGGCCCTGACCACTATGCAAATAGTGTGTCAATAGTCTGTAATTAGTCTGTAAAAATCGTACTCCGTAAATAGTCTGTAAAAGTGCAGAAAGGGGCCCACATAAGTCTTTGTAAATATTATGTCAATAGTTTGAAAACAGCCTGTAAATTATGTTGTAGCTCCGTTATAAACTTTGTAAATAGTATGTAAAAGTACAGAAAGGGGGCACTGAACACTATGTAAATAGTCTGTCAATAGTGTATAACTATTACTCTGAATAGACTGTGAAAGTGAAGGCCGAATGGTGTCTTGTCAAGTTCTCGGTAATGCGGTAATGGTTAAAATCTAACATAAAATTTTCCCGAAATTCATTTTGATAAATTCCTTAAAAGTATATCTAGAACATCAGATGACGTGTCAACTGTTTTCCGAGGCCCATTCTTTTGTATTGCCCGCCACTCATTTTCGTAATTTACCTCACTTTATACATGCTTTAATCTAGACTTAAACTTTATGTCAAATTTTCACTTTCGCGTAGCTTCTGATCTCGTGACCTAGCGCGATTTAATCGGCGATCAAATTTTCTGTGTCGTTAGAAAATGATGACACCTAGAAAAAGCCGTGTTAGGGAATTTTTTAATTGTATAATAAGCGACCTTATATTTTCGTAAATATGCAAAATATCAAAAATCGCTCACACGGTTTTGCAGGTCATTTCTCCGTGAGTAAAATTCGAAAAAGTGTGAAAAGTGCCGTCTCGATCCGTTTCAAGTAATTATTAGGTAGTTTTTAAGTTCTGGGCCGTAATAAAATACAAGAAAAATTTAAACTTCGCTAAAATGAACAACCTAATGAGATAGAACTATCCTTTAGCTTTTAAACAATGTATAGCGGACTATCATAGCGTAAATTGCGACGCGACGATATTTTTCCCGTAAGGGCACGTCGTTGTCACTGATCCCATTGTTTGGGACTCCTGTGGTTAATGCAACGCTGACCGGCTTTACCGGCGGCTCTTCAGGGTCCTCGGCCATTTTGAAAATGGCGGTTGGCGGTTGGCGTTCTGCGCTGAAATCAACGATGGCTATGGAAAGGAAAGTATCTTGAAATGCCGGTCGGCTCCGACAGCATGAGCAAGTATCATTGCTAAAAGGTAATTAATATCATAATTTGCAAATTTACAGTAGTTAATCCTTGTTGTTTAGATACAACAAGGAATAATACCTACATTCGAGTTTGGACAGGGACACTCGACACTACACAGAATAATTTGACTTCCAGCGTAGTTATTTTATCACATTCGAATGAAGTTACTTCATTTCGTGAATTTTTCAAACATTATTTGCCCAAAGAGGTTTTTTAGACCCGTTACAAAGTAAAACACAACAGTATCTGAGCTAATCTAAATATTTACTTTCAAATATCTCAACAATATCTCTTTGAAACAGTTTATGTTCGTTATCACAACCTTCTTTATGCAAATACATATGTTCTTACCCTCCTTGAAAAGTCAAAGAAATCTGATATTTTTTCAAGTTCATGGACTTGTCAGGGAATGTTCAAAACAGTCAGAAAATTTTGAAAAAAACTCAAAAGTCAAGGAAAAAAGTCAAAGGAAAAGGCATACAGATTACAAGCTGTTGACATTTTGTTTATGTGAAATTAAATTTAGTTGAGATTTGTTTATTCAAGAAATGTATTTAACAATGTTTTTCGAGTATTTACATTTTGTGCTTCTCCACTGTTAAGCAGGCTTTTCACTAGGGAAGTAACGAGACTAAGACCACCACCACCATTGGTGTGAAAATCAAAGAACAGATTAGGTGACGTAAGCATAAAGGAAAGCAGAATGGAAGGTTTCCACTTTCTTACGTCCCTGCTTATGCTTGTATCGCTACTGACACTATGATTTTCACACAAACACAAGCTCTTATGTCTGTCTCTTTCTCATCCAAGTTTGAGGACGGCTCTAAACGGTCGCTCGCAGTGGTTTCTCTCCCTCGCTAGCCGCCGGCCTAAGAGAGGAGGAAATCACTGCTTGCAGGGTAGAGGGACAGGGACAGGTGAAAATTCTGGCTAATAAAACAGTTCAAATCTTGAGTCAAATTCATGATAATAATTCATGATAATAATTCATGATAATAATTCATGATAATAATTCATGATAATAATTCATGATATAATTATTTGGGTGACATGGTTGTTATGCACCCTTTTAGCTATTTTACTGGTAGATTATTTTTAAAAAAAATTAGAATTGCTTGTTATTATTGATAGTTTTTTTTTAGTATGTATATACCAAATCAGTAAATAGTCATTTTCGCATGCTCTGATTGGTTTCTGAAATAGTAGATATCCAGCACTATTTACTGTTTTGAGAAAACTCTCAAAATGGCGGCTCGCTTCACGCGCAATTCTGTGTTCTGAACCTTAATCCATCATATTTTATTCTACTGATGTGGCATATACTAAGTACAACTATCCCCCTCAGGGTCGGTGCCTAACAGTGGATATAAACCTTGATGCTTCACGTCTCGGTTATATATCCACTATTATATAATTATTATAGCATAACAGTTAGCTTTCTTGCAAAATGATTGGCTGATTTTCTGTGGGAAATAAGAGTCCATACCACTCTGCTTGCATCAGGTTGTCATAGTAAAAAGTAAATTTCCAGAGGTTTTGAGTGTTGTGGACTCCTATTTACCACTTTTTACACCATCATCATGGTCAAAATTTGTTGTCAACTCACTTGCATGTGGCTTGTGAATCCACAACATTTTGACCATGATGATGGCATGAAGCATGGTAAATAAGAGTCCACAAACTTAAAACCTCTGGAAATTTGTTTAATATGCCCCCGAACACCCAAACCCAGCGACCTACATCCAGAACTAAGCCTCCTACTTTGAAACTTATTGATAGTCATGTCCCAAAATTACAATACAACAAAGCAAATTTAAGGCATTTAAGATTTTACAACACAGTAAACATCTCACATACCGTACTGTATAAAGAACAAATGGATTAAAAACCTCAAGACTGAAGTGTACTTTTTAGGTACTATATACAGTTTATAAGAACCTTACACTTAAATATAGTATGGAAGCCTCCCGACCCTGACCCTGAAATAGGCTGGATAAATTATTTATTCATTTGGCTCAGATCGAGCTTTCCTGTATCATATTGTGCCACCAGCTTTTGCCATCTGGCTAACAGAAATACTCAAAACCTTATGCAAGCTGCTAGGGGTTATCAGATATTGATTTCATTTTGATACAAAGTCTGTTCAAGTATTAACAAGCAGCATTTATGCAAATGATGTTACAATAATTAAGGAAGACTACTAATAAAATTCATATCATGTTTTATAGGTTGTGGAAAGATAATGACACCCACAGAAAAAGGACTCAAATACCTAAAGTATAATATTGCACCAGAGATCTTCCTCGGCGAAATTAGATGTAGATATAGTGTGATATATGTATTGACAGATTGCATTTTGAATCTGCACCAGGGGGATTGAGGACCTATGGAACATTTTCCAGGGGGGTTGTATTGGACTCTGGAAATTCCATGGGAGGAGGTGTCTGGAGACTGGAAATTCAAGGGGAGGGGTAAAAAAGGTGACTTTCCAGGGATATTTTATCCAAAAATAGATTTTTTTGTGCAGAAAAAATGGAAATTCCAGGGAAGGGGGTCCTTTATGAGGTTGGAAATTCCAGGGGTGGGTGTCTGTTTCAAGAGTGGAAATTCCAGGGAGGGGTCTTTTTAAGGGAGGTCCTAAACCCCCCTGTGCAGTTTAAAATTGCAATTGGCCATCCTATGGTAATTCTGCTCTTCAATGAGAGTGCTGGTTGCAACATTTTGTTAGGTGGGCATGAAAGTCTATGTAACTTGCATGTTCACATGATGGTGGGGAACACTGGGTAGATGGGGTAGCCTGGTTCTGTGGGTTAGTTTCCATATAATCTCCCTTATTGTCTTGTTGGGGTTAGTTTTTTTCGTGTGAACTATCAACCCTGGGCTGAGGTTGCGCTAACGTCTGTTTCTCAATTGCTTCAAATAATAATTGCTTTGAATGATAATTTATTCGAGTAATAAGTTTTGAGTTCACAGCAAGATGATTTTGGCAACAACTGTTAATTTTTGTCTCTAGCCACCATTTTAGTTTTCGCTACCTTTGGGTCATGTGAATTATTAAATTTTTTTAAGCTCCCCAAGCTGGGGCCGCCCTTTATTGGCATTAAACACACAAGGTAACCCCACTACCCATGGTCCCACACCTTCATCGTGTGAATAGACCCTCAAAATAAAACAATATTTGTCACATTATCCTAGAAAGACTTTTGGTATTTCGCAGATGTTTAAATAATAAAAGTATTTTATGTTGCAAAGGAAGTGATATATCAAATAATTTATCAGATCAGAGTACCTCTAGACATTTGGAAATACTGTATTGTGTCACTGTTGTCAAATTATTAATAACTGTTGGATAGATATATTGGAAGAAGTGTGATGTCTGATTGGAAGTGTTGTCTTGATTTGTGGGTAGAAGTACAGTTTTAAACTAGAATGAAGGGCTCACAATACTTGTAATTTTGCTCCTTGTCAGTTCAAAAATATACCCAAAAGCTAAAATAATGTGTTGTAACTTATTTTAATTATATTTATATTTTGTAACTCAGAATGTTTGCTACTGATTTTATCTAGGTACCTTGCGATTTAGAAGAAATAAATATTTTTTTTATAGATTTTTAACATGCTGGCTGTTTCAGGGGGAATTGTTGGTTATTGGTTTGAACTCACTTTTTATCTGCTTGAATTCTCCGGTGATTTACAGATTTTTCACAGACTATTTCCAGGGTATTTACTTTTACAGCTATTTACACACTATCTGTGAGCTGTTAGAGTTTTCAGTAGATTTACAATCTATTTACAAATTATTTTCAGAGTATTTACAGGCTATTTCCACAGTCCCCTCCGTTCATTCTACAGACTATTTACACGCTCTTTACAGAGTACTGAGATTATTTTCTGAACAATTTACAGATTATCTACAAGCTATTTCCACAGTCCTCTCCGTTGATTCTACAGACTATTTACACGCTCTTTACAGAGTACTGAGGTTATTTTCTGGAACAATTTACACATTATCTACAGGCTATTTCCACAGTCCCCTCGGTTCATTCTACAGACTATTTACACGCTCTTTACAGAGTACTGAGGTTATTTTCTGGAACAATTTACAGATTATCTACAGGCTATTTCCACAGTCCCCTCGGTTCATTCTACAGACTATTTACACGCTCTTTACAAAGTACTGAGATTATTTTGTGGAACAATTTACAGATTATCTACAGGCTATTTCCACAGTCCCCTCCGTTGATTCTACAGACTATTTACACGCTCATTACAAAGTACTGAGATTATTTTCTGGAACAATTTACAGATTATCTACAGGCTATTTCCACAGTCCTCTCGGTTGATTCTACAGACTATTTACGCGCTCTTTACAAAGTACTGAGATTATTTTCTGGAACAATTTACAGATTATCTACAGGCTATTTCCACAGTCCTCTCGGTTGATTCTACAGACTATTTACAAATTATTTACGGATTCTTTACAGAAACTGTTCATAATGCACAACATCTTGCTCAAAGTTTACAGATTATTTACCAACTATTTACAGACTATTCTGAGAATCTACATACTATGGAAATGTACATTTAGTCTGTAAATCGGATTTACGGTTTATTTACAAGCTATTTACATAGTTACAAGAAGGACCGATTTTTCCAGTGAATACTTCAATGAACTTGAGACTTAGAGGGTTATTTTTGGTATATATTCAAGATTAATTTACGGAAGTATCAAAAAATAAATCATATGAGATTTTTGTCAGAGGCGAAAAGTGTAAATTTTATAACAAACGTAAGATTTATAATATAATTTTTCAAATTTTGCAGTTTGCTTGAACACATGCCAAACAAAATCGGAAGCATTCCAAGAAGTGAAATTTGGCTGGTACATTGCCTTGGGTTTGTAGATTATTCGGGCGGCAAGGATCTTTTAATTCCGCAGATATTAGCCATTCTATTTCAAGGAAATCTTTGCGGCATAAATAACTTTGACATTTTGGAGCCTGAAAAGTCCGTTCGAATAACATAAAATCGGCCCAATGAATGCTCTCCAAACTTGCTGTGATTAATGTTAGCTACTCAGGGATTAGTGCGAGGGGTGTCATTTGAAAAGTTTAGGTCGCGCAACGCGTCTGATGGCTGCGTATTATAAACAAGGGTGTGGTTATAACGTTGCTATAGCAACTCCGATCACAACAAAATGCACACTATAATAAAGTTCAAACCCTCCAGGGTAACCATGTGAAAGTTCAGACCGGTACAGGTTTTTGAGCCTGAACAGCAGGCAAACAAAGTTTGGTGGTGGAGAGCAGAAAAAATTGTAGGCAGCCTCCTTAACAGACTGGCGCTCTTAAGTAATCGGCTTCTACCCTCGAAAAGAAAATACTTAAAAAAGGCATATATGTATATTTCTTGTAGGCTTCTAGCAAGAGTTGTACTCCTCCCTTTCCATTAGCTAAAGAGAGATAACAGAGATGAGCAGGAAGGGGTATGGAATACGCTATTTGAGCGTCTGTTATCGAAACTGTCGTCCACTATAGAAGTTATTCGCATTGGCCAATGGTCACTAGGAGAGGAAGTGAATTTTTTTTTTACCAAAACTGCCTTGGAACTGTGGTCCAAGGTTTCGGTGAGGAGAGCGGAGGGACAAGATTTGCTAAGATGTGGGCCTGCGCTCTTGTGACAGCTTGAAATGCACAGGGAAAAAAGGCAATTCCCAACTTGGGGCATAACTGGGAATCAATTCCCAATGTTGGGGATGGACTGGGGCTAACATGGGGGAAGGTTGATTTTAAATTGTAAGAAGTGTTTGATTCAGTTCAGGGTTGGGGAGGGTTGGGGCAGACTTGGGTCAGCAATGGTATACATATCCAAACTATACCCAAGGTTGGTGAAATACTTTCAATCAATATTTGCATATTGATTGGGTCTATTTGGCCCCCAACATTGGGAAGCATGTTTCAATATAAAAAGCAAACAACACATACTAAGACTTTGGGTCAATTAGTCCCAAACATTTGGGGTGTACATATATTTCAAAATGGAAACCGCATCATACTTAGAAAACTGGGTTAATTTGGCCCCATCATTGGGGTTGTATATTACATTTTGAAAAAGCAACCACATCATACTTGACACTGGGTCAATTTTCCCCCAACATTGGGTTGTACATTATATTTCAAATAGCAAACCGTGTCATGCTTACAAGCCGGGTCAATTTGTCCCTGACATTGGGGTTGTACATTACATTCTGAAATAGTAAACCGCATCATCTTAGACCCCGTCCATCATCTTAGACCCCGTCCACACTACTCCGTTTTCAAACGAAAACGGATACTTTTTGCTCCGGATACAGCTATCGTCCACACTACAACGCGAAAACGATCACCGAAAACGGATCACTCCGAAAACGCTCTCCAGAGTGGAGCGATTTGAAAAACGGAGCTGTTTGAAAACGCTGTTTTCTAGTGTGGACGGGTGAAAACGATGCTATCTGAAAACGATGACGTCAGCACAGCAAACCCGACAGATCGAAATGCGCATGCGTTGAGCCTATTTGAGCATGCCCACTGCATGCATAAGAACGTTTTCGTACGGATACGCGTTGTAGTGTGGACGGGCGAAAACGATACGAAAACGATAAGTGTGGACGCAAATATTTTTGAAAACGGAGCAAAAAGTATCCGTTTTCGTTTGAAAACGGTGTAGTGTGGACGGGGTCTTAGAAACTGGGTCGATTTGTCGTCAGCATTGGGGTCGAATTGGGGGGTTTGCATTATACTTCAACTAGCAAATCATCTTACTTAGAAACTGGGTCTTATTGTCATCAACATTTGCAGTGAGTATAAATAAAGCATGCATGAATTGGAAATGATTGAATTTGACTTCGTTTTAAATCTAACGTAGCCGCCAGGTACTGGCAGAAACCCATTGCCCTTCTGCAATACCAAGAATGCTTCTCCAACACACCTCTTCCCGGGCACCACGTCTCAGTGTCTCACGAACATAAAGATTGCGACCAGGCCATCTAGCACTTGGAACATAAAAGTAGACTGCAACTTTTTTGTGGACCGCATCTACAGCTCTGACATGTCCAATCCAAGTTTCATCTATGTTTTCTCCTTGAATATATATCATATCATCCACTTCTGGGTAACAAGGTACAATAACTTGTGGTGAAGTTAGTGCGGGACGCTTGTAGTCGATCACGATGTTGGCATCGCAATTTGGAGATGGCATCAGTACTGACTTCCTCCTGACATCTGACAGCAATAGAAAGAGTTCATCACCGGGAGTAGCTGACACCAGTGGAAAGCCAGTCCCGTAATGCTTGTCGATATGTGTGCCACTCATATAGTATGGGTAGAGTGCTGCCTTGACTGCTATATGGACGCATGTATCCACAGCAATGGCATAAAACTGTTCTGCACGGAAAACGTCTTCTAACCCATTATGTATTGCAATAAAACTCTCCCCTTTACGCAAAAGAAGGCTGCTAACATTATCTATCTGGTGATAGGCCTTTTTTGAGATAATAGAGGCTCTTGAGATCTTTCCTTCCTCTTTGCCACACATGACAGCTATCAATTTGGCATCATCATCAGAAAGCTCGTGAACTTTGTTTGCAGAACCAATTATGCAAGATCTTCCATGCAATGCAGCTTCCTGGTGATAAATAAAAAACGTGATAGTGTAACATTAAAGTGCTTGCCAACATTTGTGAATCAATAATTGCTTTTCAATGAAGAATTTGAAGAAAGTCACTTGGTTTATTACCTGACATGCCAATTCTCCAACCTTCACATCACTCTTTTCTTTTGCTAACATCTTCATTACCTCCCTCCTTTCTTCTGCATAAGCATAAGTTTTTTCGATGTGTTTACAGTTACTTGGCTTGCTCACATACTTCTTGACTGCTCTTTCGAAAGTGTAACACCAGTAGTTATCAGACGCAGAAAATCGCAGGAGATCTTCATGGACATGGAGTAAGTTATGACTGGTGATGTAACACATCTCAAGCCCTTCGACTTCCTCCGATAAGATGTTAAATTTCAGGGCAAAATCACGACTCTGTAATATCATTTCTGTAGTCCAGCCATCACGGACGCAAACATAGTGAAGTTCTGTAAGTCTGGCGAGAGTACTCCACAATTCATATTCATCTGGTGAGAGGAGTGAGTCAAGAATGCATTCTGATACTGGAAAGCAAAACTTTTGATACTCCTCTGCTTTCCAATG
Organism: Scolanthus callimorphus; assembly: GCA_033964015.1. Taxonomy (NCBI): domain Eukaryota; kingdom Metazoa; phylum Cnidaria; class Anthozoa; order Actiniaria; family Edwardsiidae; genus Scolanthus; species Scolanthus callimorphus. The sequence continues at coordinate 6,170,758 of CM066911.1, forward strand.
ACCGCGTCTTTTGTCGAACCCAGTTGGCATACGTCCATCCTTTAGATCGGATGTCCACGGGAATGATCGTAGTCTGAGTTCAACTTCTTTGGGGCTCAATATACCGCTTTCCACAAACCAATCAATTAGGTTTTTTATTGCATTCAGAGGGAGCGTGTGGTGGATGTCATAGACAAGATCTGTTAGTACATTGAACCCATAAACTGGATAAAGCTGATGCAAAACAGACAGGCCAGTGTAGCCATTAAAGGATGAGAGTTTTTTCTTCTTGTCTTAACATCTTCACACTGCATTTCAGACATGATTTCAGCTTCGCATTTGATGTCCTTGTCATCCCAAGGATGACGAACGTGTTTTCTGTTTTCTCCATAGTACATCTGATTATGGTGGGCATGTGCTTACTTCATGCCTTGGACTTTGCACCGCCGACAAGGGCTTCTGTCACCATTCAAGAACTTTCCCACCTCACATATTGCCGGGTAATCTCCAGTAAAGCAAAGCAATAAGTGCCGAATTCTATTGCCATCTGGAAGATCATTTGACGTTTGAGCATAATTTACTTCAATGCCATTTATGAAGCCTTCTTTTATATCATCAACTAAAGGCTGTAAGAAAGGATCTAGCAGATGAGGATTATGTTTAGGAACATTATGAAAAGGCACAAAGCTAAGTTAAGCTAAGTTAAGCTAAGTTTCGCGGGTCGCCATTTGCAAACACTGGGTAATGTTCGAACTCTGTGTAACACAACGGACATTCTAATAAAAGCTCATCTCCTTCCTGCTGTGCATTTATGGAATCTAAGATTGCTTGTGTGGAAACGACACCCTTACAGCAAACTTGAGGACACATAGCAGGAACCAGCCACGATTCATCTTTGTCCCAGAACCACGCTAACTCTCGAAACCTGTTGCCATTCCAGATTTCTCGCCTTCTTTCCCAGGGCTGTTCTCTGTTTAGCCAATGCTCCTTCTCTTCCTAATGACTAAGATGTTTCTTGCAGGTTTTGCTATCTTTACACCATTTTTTCACTTTTTCATTAATACCTAAGTAGTAGTAGCGCACTTCTCCAGTGTTTCCACAATGCACACATTTATCATCCTTGTTCTCCATTATGCTCCACTTGCCACTGTAAGTATGTTTATTAGAACTCTTATTTCCTTTCGCTTTTTTCTTGCAAAAAACATATGAAATATTCTTTAGGGTCAAAGAAACCATATTCTTTAAGAAGTACTTGTGCTTCTGTCCACCCTGAAGGCCACACTGAATCTATGATATCCGGGTCACATTCGTCGCCTAGACCTTCACAAAATAGTTCTTTGCCAAATATCAGAATGTCCTCAAAGTTCCTCATTGAACAGTTAGTATCTTGCATTAACTCAATGGCGTCAAGGACTGCTTTGGCGATTACTTCTCTCATTCCATTGCCATTTTGAGTCTCTCTGCCATCGTTGTTGAAGCAATTTTGACATTCGCCATTTGCTTGCCTATCAGCATAAAAGTCATTAGTTTCAACTTCCATCATGTGTTCCATCTGTTCATCCTCTCTTGGGACGGCTAGCTCTTTTTCTGTTTCAATCACCATCTCAATCTCTTCTGGATTAATGGCTTCATTCCGATTACAAGCAAGCGACAGTTCAGCTTCATAGCTTATTTCCAAATGCCGAAGCTCCGTTGACCATGGTGTTGCTCTTCCATTGCATTTTCCACACGGACAGTGAACATGCCTGTAAGGTTTTTCAGAACAATTGCAGTTCCGAATATCTTCTCTTCGCTACATATATATTAATTTTTACGAGTAAATAATTTAATTCACTCTAGAACAAGAGCAACTCAAAAACATGAAGTCGAAAGCCGATCGAGTAGACGTCTACCGCGCAGCTAGCCAGTGTTATATTTCCCGCGCTATTTGGCGATAATAATCCTCAAGGACGGACAATTTCAACCACTAAGGGGGCTGGAGTGATTTTAAAACTTAATTTTTCTATTGCCCGGCAAAACATGACTAAATCCCCCCCCCCCCCCCCCCCCCCCATTTCAAGATCGCACTGTTTACCCCTTCTATCCTCAAATCACTCGCAAACGAAGCGTGGGAACGGTCATCTCTGATTGGTCGTTGTTAATTAAGTTATAATTTGAGGCGCCACAGAGTCTGCTTGTAACTCTGAGTATGGTAAAACCAGGAAACAGCGGAACGGACTTGTTGCGGAGCAGCACTCCAACCGTAAAAACGGCCAGAGGTACAACCGAAACAATTTAAAACACTGCAGCAAAAATATTTCGAATTCCTTTATGAGGTATTTCATACGAAAATCAGTGCGGATTCTGGGAAAGCTAATGTTGATACTAGTATCCCTCAAGTCGTGATCGCGGGAAAAGCTCTCTGGTCGTCTTTATTAATTATCGTTTTTTCTTCGTAATTCAACCCGTTCGACAGGAAAATTCATTTTCGATTGTATCGGCATGGAGAATTTTTTCTCAAAACAAAAATCATCCAATCGTTTTTTGCTAACTCACAAATTTAAGTTCCCCATTATATTTTGTCCGCGTTTGATTTTTCCCACACCCTGGCTTCGTGTTTTTTCTCACGCTGAGGAAGGCACGTGATTCATTTCGGCCAATCAGCAACTAGACTGTTGGAGAGCTTTTGGCGCGTTTCTCCTTTCCATGCCAAACAGAATTCACAATCTTTCAGCCGGTTAGGTTTGATTTCCAAGCACTAGAGACATATTTAAAACTATCCTTCGGTAAGATTCGCTTTCAATGATGGATGGACAAAGAAGAGAGCCCGCTATCGATGAAGAAGAAGCCTCCGGGCCAATAGAAAGTTGGAGTGTGGAACAAGTAGCAACTTTTGTTCGACAAGTGTTTGAACTTGACGAAATAGCTCAAAACTTTAGAGGTAAGTTCGCTCAACATGCAATAAAGCGTCAAAATATCAATTTAAACGACTTTTCGTTCTTCCTTTTTGCATCAGACTTAGGTTATTTGTTTGCGTTTCGCCATGGTTTTGTAATCTGTAATCTCGGTAATCTAGCGTCGCCTAGCTGCTTTGTTAACTTTAACTAGACATATTTAGTAGCTAAAGCTAAAGTTAATAAACAAAGGAAAACAATCACAATCTGGATTTGCTTTTTGTACTTAAATTCGGCTAAATAGATCGCTCTGAGTTCGTACCGGTCTCATGTAATCACCGCCTTATTCTACGCGAGGGAGTTCGACGTTAGATTTGGCGCCAAAAAATCCGCATGGTTTCACAGTGAAAAAGAGAAATAAGGCATCAAGACTTTCTTCTATGAGCGCGTTTTAATGTTTTTTTTTAACCTGTAGATGAAGACATAGATGGAAAAGGGTTGGTTGTGCTATTCCATAAAGACGAACAGAGTGAGATCTTCAGGAAACTCAACCTAACGTTCGGGAAAACACTTAAACTGAAAGCAAAACTCCAAGAATTTGTGCCGTCCACCAGTTCTACTTCTACGCCCAAAACGAGTCCCAAGCCAACATTATCATCCCTGAGTGCACAACAGAAGCTACTTTATAAATTCAAGTAAGTAATTGCTAAATATACCATAAAATCAACTTATTCTTATCCAATCAGAGGGAAATAGTCAAGATTCTCACGACAAATGTTCTGTTCTGAAAACTCACAGTGATATGCCCTACGGTATACTTAAACTTAAGGCTACTAACTTGATCAATTCATTTAGTTTCGTATAGTTGGTCACAATTTTAAGGTCCTCTAATGTATACTGGGGGAATGGCTGCGGGATCGCCTATTGAAATATTCAAACAAAATTTGTATCAAATTCTAATTATTTTTAGAGTCACAATTTTATTATGACCACCCCTTCAATATTCCACCCCTTCCTCTTTCAATATTCCCCAATTCTTGGCAAGAAACGGTTAGCAATGAGTTAAGCCAAGATCTGCATCTCAGGAATCCAGGGCCGTAGCTAGCGGGGAGGGGGCAGTTGACTCCCCAGCGAAGTAAAATTTTTAGTGTCAACTTGTGGGAACCCCCCCCCCCCCCCCTTAGCAAATACAAAGAATGACCAAGGCTTGCCCGCCCAGACAAAAATTTCCAGCTACGGCCTTGGAATCTACGCCTGTGGTCTGAGCTTTTTGTTACAGAAAACACTAGAAAACATTTTGCATTTCAAGAGAAAACACTCTGAGACACGGCATCTTGTAAAATCAGTACTGGTATGTTTTCGTACATGTTTGTACGGAAGATTCTTACCAAACCATGTCTAAATAAAATGTGTATGTATGTATGATGTTTCCTGACTTTCAAGATTTTGAGGTAACCACAGCTACTCTGCAATGCATTAATTGTTTCAATTTTACAAAACACAAGTATCACCAACTAAACTATTAGACATTTGTCATTAATCAATTTCTTCGTTCTTTTAGGAGATCTAAAATTAATGAAGCAGCAACAACTAAATGGCCAGGAAACCAGTTTCCAAACTTCAGGCTTCCAGAAAACAAGCAACAGTTGCATAAGCTTGCAGAATCCCTAGAAAAAGACTACAGCATGCCAGAAATTGGTTTTGGTCTTGAGGGCATTAAAGAGCATATTAAAGCCACTTTCTGGGAGCGAGCTCGCTCACGCAAAAGGGATGGCACTGATTATGACAAGGTTTGTCCAACTTTTGTTGATCAATCACCACATAGTCCAGAGCCTACATGTACTTTCCAGCAAAAAATTTAATAGCTCCGTGAGATGCAATGTGGTGTTGCCATTCTTGCTCACTTGGTTGTTTTGTTTAGTCAACTACCAACCTGTCTAGCTAGTAAACAAAGGCCTACGTGGATGAAGCATGAGATTGAAAAGGGACCTTTTTTTAGCTCCACCCCTGTTTAAGAGCCAGGCAGGGGTACTGTCACACCTTTTCCCTACAGCTCCTCCCCTCTCAGTGTGCATTAGCTTACACTGTTTCTTTTGCTTTTTAGCCTGATAAGAGAAAAAAAGCAAAACCCAGCCAAGAAATAAAGGGGAAGTACCATTTTCTGCTGGATCATGTAAAGAGGTGAGGTATTCTCCACCAAACAGCTCTGATGATGAAGGAGGTGACACAGAGATCATTGACGACACTAGTGGGGAGGATGATAGGGATGACCGGGACAACAACAGTACAGGTAGTTCAGAAATTCCCCTCGAAGGATGGGAGGATGATATTCCTGTCTCGAAAAAAGAACCTAAAATCCTCTCCCCCTTTCCCCCTAAATCAGAGATTACAACATCAATGCTAACAGATAAAAGTGCTGAGGTTGTAGTGCTGGTTTATTCTGGCTTCAGTAAACCTGATGAGATCTCACGAGAGTATCTTCTCGATCAATTGAAAAAATTGGGAGGGAAACTGTCACTTGCAAAAACATTAAACAAAAAACCCCTAGTTAAGAATACAGCTGTGAAGTTGATAAATCCTGAAAAAGTGAAACTTAATGAGGGTACTGAATTGAAGAATATCAAGAGAAATGATGTGATCTGCAAATCAGCTAAAAAGAAAAAGTGAAAAGTGCAAGGATTTTAAACCTGCATTTGATCAGTATTGATCATGGCAGAAAAAAAAATCTAAAAAGTTGTGAAGACTGCACAGATTGAGTTTTTGGTTAGATTAATGGAGGATGGATGGTTTAACAGTTTAGGTATAGCTCTGAAATTCCTCTGAAAGAAGGCTGGGAGGATATTTCTTCTAATTTCCTTGCCAAATTATTCATCTCCACCCTGTATGGTGCTCACAGTTACGGTAAAGTGCAATAGTGTAGTTTTGACCTATTCTTCTACCCTGAAGACAATCAAAAGAGTACTTTGTCATTACTTTAAAAAAATGAAATTTTGAATAAAAAAACAACAGTAAAGGTTGCCTCTAGTAAAGCCTACAATTGTTGGCACTGCATGATGTTTTGCTGGAGAAAACTCAGAGTTTGAAGTCGCTGGTGCGAGTATTGGGTCTTACAAGTCACCCTAGGTGAGAGGTATGACTGGAATTGTCCCTTTTTTCCTTGACTCCAATATGCCACCCCATGGATACAAACTCAAGTTTTTTTCCCGACAAAAACACCATCCAGCACCTGCATGTACCCATAGAAAGTTGTGAGAGTGTCCAGGTTGAGCTCTTATACTGCCAAAAATCCATAGTATCGCAATGATCCGAAACTAGAATCTGTGTTTTCTTATAGCGATTCTACACTGTCACTCAAACCATCAGTCAGTCAATGTGTTGCCCTGTTCCGCCTAGTACAGTCGCCTGGCTTTCTGTCAGACAGTTTGAGTGACAGCACACAACAACACATATTTGAGTTTTGGAACATTGCGATACTATGAATTCAGCTGTAAATCATGTTATAATTATGAAGTCTGTCAAAATTTTGATTAAATAAATAGACCTTTTTCCAAAATGACCAACACAAATTCACGTCTTAAAATTAAACCGACTGAAAATCAAATACTGGCACTAGAAAGATCATCATCACATTAGTGATCCTTTAAATTTTCGTTATGCCAAATATCATGTTGGCTGAGAAAGCAGAGTCTGAAAATTGAAACTTTTACAGAGATTTGTATGACTGGGGATATGATGCATGTAAATGTAACTTTTCACATTTTTAACTTTTTCTCGGAAGATATTGGATAAAATGCAGCGAAATTTTTTTAGTTCTAAAATGATGGTGTTTACGGTAGTGCTGGTGTTCATTTTTAACAGAAATCGATTTGAATTTTCGGCGGCCATTTTGGACAAAGGTCTATTAATGCTTATCATATTCATTAATAGAACCACTTAATCAGGAATGCTGGTAGTTTAATGATCATGCCCTATTAGGACCACAATAATTAGGAAACACAATTGTTTATATGTATTTATTTATTTATTTCAAATCAAGAGCTTGGATATTATTCTTACTTCTTGTATTAAATAAGTTGCTGTTATTGCATGAATAAATTATGTTAAAGAAAACATTTCTTTGCAACTTTACTTGGAGCTAACCCTCCCCACCGCAGGTTTGTTAATGTAGCTTGGGAGTTGAGTATTTCCCAGGATAACAAATCTTGGAGCAGTCTCACGCCAGGAATAAAATCGCTTTGGTCCAACATTACCCAACCCTGGTATCGCAACCTGGGAATTGTATATTTCCCTATTTCTTCTGAGCCTGGGAAATGCTATCGTTTTTACAAACTTGGGAAATGAATACTTCTCAACCTGAAAACCCATGTTATCCCCAGGATTTCCCCATTGTTGCCCCAAGTTGGGAATTGCCTTTTTTTTCCTGTGATGTTTGGTTTAATTTAAAGTTTATTCCGCTCCGCGTCTGCGTGAGTAAAAGCTATTATTTGGAGGGTGTTAAGACTGGTGTTCAGAAGGCGAGAGTCGTATGGAAGGATTGGAGATTAGTAGTTTCTCGACCATCCCCGTAATTCCAGTCGATTTTGTCCACAAAACCGGAGATTGACTGAGATCGATCGGGAAAATAGAAAACGTTTTGACCCTTTTCCCAGTCGATTGCCGACGTAACCGTGTTTTCATATGTCGGAAACTGACTGGGATGGTCGGGAAAAAAAGCATCGCCAGTCATCCCCGTCAATTTGAAAATCCGCTTTCGGTCTGCTTATGCAGGCCACGACGTTGTTGGCTTTTGGTAGCTTCCCCCATAAGGAAAAATAATCTAGTACGCTAGCCGCTTGATCAAGTCACTGTTGTTTCAAGGAACGTTAAATGACATTTGTATGGTTCTAATAGCATCGAAATCATTGTCCTGAAAATGGATATTCACCAAGAACGCCCCATCAACGATATTTTAATTTAATAATACTATCTAAACAAACATAAAAGTGAATTTAATATTGATGAATGACATGATATCCGCTATTACCCAACTGATATGAAATCTGTCTCCTCAGAAGTTAATCTTCAGGCAACTCAGTTAATCAAAGAAGCTGTATCTTTGATCGAAGATCGTAATGGAAAAATCCGTTTGCAGACTCTTCTGATGCAGGCTGGTTAACCGTTAAACGCTATGAGAGGGAGGCATTGAGAGAAAAAACAAGGACCCAGCGTGCACGTGAAGGCAATGTTGAAGGCAATGTCTTCGTGGAGAGGTCGAAGCTCTTTTGGCCCCACCTATGGCCGCTTCAACTCAGACCAATGTTTCGGCGGTTCCAACCGTTTTCGCAGCTCCTACGGTCGCTTCTACCAGCGTTTTTAACGCCAAGACTACCAGCGGGGTTCCTGCCGCTTTTGTGGTTCCTTCGGGCACTGGTTCATTTTCTTGTACTGTCGTACAAGAGATGGATACTCTTACTGAAGATAAGTCTCAGTTTAATAACTTTGTTGACACTGAAATTTTGCTTTCCTTGTATAAACGTAATCTTTTTGAGTATGAGCGTGGTTCCGCAATGCCGATAGTTAAAGTCGTTTAAGGACTCATGTTCATTTTTGGGAAGAAATTGAAGCTCCTAACTGGGTGTTAGATGTTAATTTCGGTTATACCATTCTGTTTTCTACTTTTCCTTCTGAAATGCATCTACCGAATAATACATCTGCCTTGCGGGATTCGTCCTTCGTTTCTAGTGCTATTTCTGAATTGCTTAAACTTGGTTTAATTACTAAAGTTTTCGCCCCGCCCACGGTTGTTAACCCACTATCGGTTTCCTATAATTCCGCCGATAAGCCCAGGCTTATCTTAGACGTCAGACATGTTAATAATTGTATACCTAAGCAAAATTCCGTATGGAGGATTGGAAATTTTTCCTTCAGCTTATCGTTCCTGGTGGTTTTTTGTTTAAGTTCGACATGAAGTCCGGGTACCATTATATTGATATGTCGGATTCCTCCCAGCAATTTCTCGGATTTCAATGGCCTTTCAACTCTAACTGTAATCGTTCTCAGTTTTGCCGTTCGGTCCCGCTTCTGCTCCTATTGTTTACTAAATTTTTTCGTCATTTAGTTCATCACTGGCGCTCTTTAGGTTTTCATATAGTTCTCTACCTCGATGACGGTGTTATTTGTGAGAAAGATTTGTATACAGCCCAACGTGTTGCCGAGATAATTCATGCGGATCTTAATCGTGCCTGTATAGTTCCTAATTTCGAGAAGTCTATTTGGCAACCTGTGCAAGCTCTTGAGTGGCAGGAAATTTTTTGAAATCTTGCAGAATCTACTATATTTATTGCTCACACAGGGTGGATAAGCTGATTTTTTCTCTGCAAGAGCTTAAACGCCGTTTACCTGTTGTTACGCCTCGTTTTCATGCCTTTTGTGTAGGAAAAATGATTTCGCTCTCTCCTGTCGTTGGAAATGTAGCGATTCTTATGTCTAGGTATCTGCAGTCGGCGACAATTTTCAGTTTTATCAGCAGTGCCTCGTAGAGCTAGAGTTTAAGATTTCATCTTGTGCACACCTCAATAACAGGTCTCTTTTTTCCTACTCTAAGCCGGTCGTTATAATTCATTCTGATTCCAGTGGTTTACGGTGCGGAGGTCACGCTCTTATTTTGGATAATACTTACTTACTTACTTAACCCTCTTCGCTCCTACCGGAGCATAGGGCCTCCACAAGCTTCCTCCAGCGTACTCTGTTCTTCGCCGTCCGCTTCAGTTGCTCCCAAGACATCCCAATCTTCTGATGTTCCTCAGTCACTGTCCTTTTCCAAGATTTCTTCGGCCGACCCCTTTTCCTTTTCCCTTGCGGGTTCCAGTCAAGGGACTGCCGGGTGATGTTAGACATCGGTTTCCTTAAGGTGTGTCCAATCCATCGCCACTTTCTTCTCCTGATGACAACATCTATCCTTTCTTGCTCGGTGCACTGCCACAGATCTTCATTGGTAATTTTAATTGGCCAGAATATTCCAAGTATGTATCGGAGTCTGCGGTTGACAAATGTCTGTAACTTCTTGATGATGTTAGAGGTTAGCCGCCACGTTTCTGAGCCATATAGGAGAACGGATTTCACATTCGAGTTAAAGATCCTTAATTTCGTCCGTAGGGATATATATTTAGATTTCCAAATAGGTCTCAATAGGTAGAACACTGCTTGAGCTTTTCTACACCTTGACTCTACATCTTCATCAGAGCCTCCTGTAGTGTTGACGATGCTACCCAAATAGGTAAAGCTTTCTACCCGCTCTAGTAATTGATCATTGCACAAAATGTTACCAGCGTTGCTAGGGGTGCCTATCCTCATTTCTTTGGTTTTGGTCCTGTTGACTTTCAATCCCACTTTGGCCGCTTCGTCTTGTAATGCTTCAAACTTCGCGCGTGCATGGGCGATCTTCTGGCTTAGTAATACAATATCGTCCGCAAATTCAAGATCTTCAAGTTTCGTCAGCATGGAAAACTGGATCCCGGTCTTGTTCTCTCCGTATGCCTTTCTTGTTACCCAGTCCAATGCCACTAGAAAAAGAAGTGGACTCAGAAGACATCCCTGTCTTACCCCGGTAGTCATTTCAAATGGCTCAGTCATCTTCCCTTCGTGCAAAACTCTTGCTTGAAAGCCTTCGTACAGGACCTGGATCATTCTCACGATCTTAGATGGAATGCCATAGTGCCTCAAGATCTTCCAGAGCATCTCCCTGTCGATAGAATCGAAGGCTTTTTCGAAGTCTACAAATACCATATATAATCCAGTGTTCCATTCGAGTGACTGCTCTATAATGATCCTTAATGTTGTTATTTGGTCACAGCATGAGCGTTCCCTGCGGAAGCCCGCCTGCTCGTCTCGAAGTTTCTCTTCAACGGGGCTTTGCATCCTTGACAAGATGATCCTGCAGAGAACTTTGCTGGCTATCGCCAGAAACATTATGCCTCTCGAGTTGGCGCAATCACTTATGTCACCTTTCTTTGGCAACTTCACCAAGAGTCCCATCTTCCAGTCCTCAGGAATATCTTAATCACTCCAGATCTTATTCAAAAGGTAGTATAGAACCTCCTCCGAAATCCAGTCTCCTTCTTTCCAAGCTTCCGCGGGAATGTTGTCGAACCCGGCTGCCTTTCCATTCTTCAGGGTCTTCAGCGCATTTTTTACCTCCGTTTTGGTAATAGGGCCAATTTTTATTGATAGTGGTGGAGCTTCTGGGAGAAATATTTGACTAACAGGGGGTGGTCTGTTCAGGACTTCTTTGAAATGTTCCCTCCAACGCTTCAGCTGGTCGTCAATGCTTGTCAGGACTTTGCCACTCTTATCCTTAACTGGTTTACTCTGGATGGTCTTCTTACCGCACAACAATTTCGTGGTGGCATATACTTTTTTGATGTCATTCATCTCCGCTGCTCTCTCGGCTTCTTCTGCAATACTGTCAATTCTTTCTCTTTTATCTTTCCTGCAGCTTCTCTTAACATCACGATTTTTCAAGTTGTAGCTCTGTCCTGCAGTCAGCTTCTGGTTCCTCGTCTTGACACTGTCTAGCTTGCTCTTTAATTCTCGTCTCTCTTCCACCAATTTCCAAGATCTCTCACTCATCCATTCTTTCCTGTCATGATTTACCTTCCCAAGAACACTTTCACATGTATCTGTGTACATAACTTTAATCTGTTTCCAGACATCATCTACATCATGTTCCAGGGATTCCTCACTTTGCAGGGCTTCGTAACGGTTGGATAACTCCAGCACGAATTGATATTTTATCTCCAGGTCTCTTAGCTTCATGGTGTTATACCTGGTCCTTGTTGGTCCTGCTTTCTTGAGAGACAGCAACTTAATCCTGATGTCTGCAACTACAAGATGGTGGTCAGACCCTGCATCGGCGCTTCTTCTCACTCGGACGTCCTGTAGTGAGCTCCTCCACTTCCTGTTGATGGTCACATGGTCTATTTGATTCTCAGTCATGCCATCGGGTGATCTCCAAGTCACCTTGTGTGCCCTCTTATGCTGGAAGAGGGTTCCACCTATGACAAGACCATTGATCGCACAAAAATCACAAAACAGTTCACCGTTCTCGTTGATTGTACCTACTCCCTGGGATCCCATGGTGCGCTCTCGATCTTGGTTGTCTGAGCCTACTTTAGCATTTAGATCCCCCATAACCAAGGTGATGTCCCTCTTTTTGGTCTTGTTGAAAGCTGCTTGGAGTTGGTTGTAGAAATCTTCTTTCTCATCTTCCTCCGCTTCGTTTGTTGGTGCATAGGTTTGTATGATGGTGTTTTTCTGGAATTTCGATTCAAATCTTGCCATGATTATACGTTCAGAAACCGGTTCCCATTCCAAAGGCTCTTGGCCGCTTGCTTGGATAGCATCAGTGCCACTCCTTTCTCGTGTGCTGCACCATCGCCAGTTGCACCAGAGTAGAGTAGAGTTTCTCCGGTTACTAGTTGGGTCTTACCACTTCCCAACCACCTGGCCTCACTAATTCCTAGAATTGCTAGGTTTAATCTTCGCATCTCTTTGGCGACTTGATGGACTTTTCCCGCTTGATACAAAGTTCGTACATTCCATGTCCCGATTCGTGTCCGTTGTTTAGGGGAGAGTATCGTCGGCCTTGTCGGCGTCATTGTTCGTCCCCGTATTTCCTTGTCTCTAATCCTTGTATGAACAACTCCTCCCAGTCCGCTAGGACCGTGGAGGGTTGGGTTTAGCTTTGTGTAGGTTTCCGTAACCAATAAGAATCCACTCGACGGGTGGTTGGCCCAAAGAGCTTCACGTGCGCCAATTAGCCCCAGGAATCGTTTATCCAACTTTGACCTGAGTTCACCCTTGCACCACGGTGAGGCACCTCCGAGGAGATGGGGACGGGTGGATAATACTGAGTTCGAGTTATTTTTCAGGCATTTTCTAGTATTGAATCCGTTTCAGACAGTAACAGCCGTGAGGTACTGGCTATTCTTTATGCTCTTAGGTCATTTAGATCCTTTGTCAAGGACAAGGTACTAAAGATCTACCGATACCGATAATCGTAACGCTAGTATTATTTCGCGCAACGGAAACATGTCTTTAAATCTTCATTAGATCACATGAGATATTTTTCAATTTTGCGCATTCAATCATGCTACCCTTGAAGTCGAATGGGTTCCTAGGCAACGGAACCAATATGCAGATTTGCTTAGTCGAGTAATTTATTATGACGATTGGAGCGTATCTGATACTTTCTTTGAACACGTTAATTCATCATGTGGTCGTTTCACGGTTGGTTGCTTCGCCTCTAGCTATCCGCCAAGTTGGCAAGATTTTATTCAAAATTTTGGTGTCCGGGAACAATAGCAGTTGAGGTTTTTTTAGCATGGATTGGTCCAATGACTACAATTGCCTCGTTCCTTCTATTCACCTTATACCGCGCACTGTTTTTCACCTATAAGCTTGTAGTCTTGAGTCGATGCGTTTGTTGACAACAAAGTGCTGCAAGCTTGCTGGGACAAACATGTCTCGAAATCGCCAGAAATATCCAGTGTAATGAAACGTATCTTCCAGTTTGTGTTTAAGATAAATATTCTCCTCAGTCTTCAATATGTTCCCTCACAAGACAATCCAATTCGTCGCGTGTTCTGAGCGACCTCGACTGCACGCTCAGTGAAGATGCTTGGAAACGTGTGGATACTACGTTTGGGCCACACTCAATCGATATCATGGCATTACCCGATAATGTGAGGCACGTCTTCTCGGGACGCCCTTTACGTTTCTTCTCCCGGTTTCCGTGTGCCCAAGCCCAAGGAACTCCACACAGCGAAAATGCATATGTCTTTCCGCCTTTTGTTCTTGTTGGCCCCTTAATCAAGCACCTTTCCGAACAAGGATGCCCTTATCCTATTGTAGTCCCGGATCTATGCCCCAGAAGTTACTGGTGGCCAATGCTCCAACAGTCACCGTCGGCCTCATTCCCGTTGAGTTCCCGTGGTAGTACAAAGACCCTACTGTTCCCATCAATGTCTAACTTTTCTGCGTGGGAACCTCGCCTACTCCAGTGAGACTTATGGGCCTTTAGAATTGTGCCATAGCACTTTCTAAACCCTAAACGATAAACTGACTTTTAGTCGGCAGATCTCTTAGTAAGGAAACCGGTATGAACGTCCTCATGTATACTCAATAAAGCACCATACCACGCCAGTTTCTGTCCTTTATTACTGTCCTTTATTAATTTTAGGATCCACCCTTATCAAATTTTTTATGTAAATTATCCAATCGTTTATATTTCAGAAGTTTTTCACATTTCCACATGTAGCAAGACACGTGGGTTGGAAGTCTATTTCCACGATGCAATACTTCTCCCAGACCGGAGAAGTGATGTGCTCTGAAAAGTAGCAGCCACCCTCGGGAGCAGTACATTCGGTAGCCCAAGTAACCAGGCTTCCCCTATCCAGTTGGCCACAGCGTATGCCACTAACAATGCTCTTAGAGACTTGTCGCCCGCGTTTCTATAGTATGTCACTGTTTAGAGAAGGTTTTTCTGAGTTTGGGGGACACGGAGCAAAGGGTATAGAAAACGTTTAAAATATTTATTATCGTTTTCGTTTAAGGACTTGTCACTACGTAAGTGTATGTATAGTGCCACCTTCGTCAGGTGTAAGATGGGACATGCCGGGCTTCCCATAACTTAACAATGGGTCACAATCTCAGACAGCCATCTCTGTTCGAGTTACTCAAAGGGAACGCCCCTCGGCTTCACGCTGCAACAATTACCGTACCTCTTTGAATCAAACGCGGCGCATTCATGATAACACTAATGCTTCGAATATGATCCAAGTACAACGTATCCCTTTTACCACCACGACTCCTGAAAATAACCAATTGTCTCTCTGTCTGCTCAATGCCCAGTCCGTAAGAAACAAAATAACAGACTTATTTGACTACATCTGCGAAAACAAATTCGATCTTGTTGCGGTGACAGAAACTTGGCTTCAACCAAGGGATGATGCAATTCGCGTGGGGCTCTGCCCGGATGGATATAAGCTTGTGGACCAACCCCGCTTAAAGCGGGGAGGTGGGGGTATTGGACTACTCTTTCGTGATTGTATTGGAGTCACTACTGTTAGAACCAGCGAGGAAGAATCATTTGATTACTCTGAGCTGCTGGTCCATTTGTCATCTTCTCGGAAGCTCAGGGTAGTTATTGTATACCGAACACCACCCTCGGAAGTCCACAGGGTTCCCACGAGCACATTCCTGACTGAGTTTTCAATTCTGATGGATTCTGTCATCTTATCAAAGGAGCACTTGCTCGTGCTTGGGGACTTTAATTTTCATGTTGATGTGGCTAATGATAACGATGCCTTGAAGTTCCTTGATTTATTGGAATCCCTCGGGCTTAAACAACATGTAAATGAACCGACCCATATACGTGGCCATACTTTGGATCTTGTGATAACCCGTAAAACGGAGCTACTCTTAGAGGGATCCCCCAAAAGTTGCCGTTACTTTTCTGATCACGCTGCGGTCCGTTGCAGTATTTGCGTCAGTAAGCCTGCACAGCGCGCTAAAACGGTTACTTATCGTAAGACCAAATCTATTGATTTAGATCGTCTCAGAGAAGACTTGGCAAAAACGGACCTTTGTTCCCGCGATTGTCCAGAGCCAGAATCAACTATTTCTGTCAATCAGCTTGACAAGCTGGTCGAGGAATACAAAAACACCCTTACTAATGCACTCGACCACCATGCCCCACTCAAAACCAAAGTTGTTAGATCTAGGCCTAAAGTTCCCTGGTATAGTAATGAAATTGCTGAGGCAAAAAGACACCGGCGAAAGGCGGAGCGAATCTGGAGAAAGACAAAGCTGGATAAGGATTTCCTTGCGTTTAAACGCCTTAAAAACCATGTCACCTACATTAGCAATAAAGCGCGTAAGCAGTTTTATTCGGAATTTGTCGAAGAACAAAGTGGCGATCAGCGTAAGCTTTTCAAAGCTGTCAAATCCCTTTTAATGCCCAAGGATGAACTATGCTTTCCTGAATACAGTGACAATGTGGTTCTTGCAAATGACATTGGTCGTTATTTTCACAGAAAAATAGCTACCATTGGGGATGAGCTTGCAGCTGAGGCAGCTAGTATGGAACATGATCTAACTGAGGACCCCAAATTTGACGTGACTGTTTATGATACACTAAGCAGTTTTAAACAACTTCAACAGGAAGAAGTATGTGAGCTCATTAAAGCTACAGCAAAGAAAAGTTGTCTGCTTGACCCTATGCCCACAAACTTGATTGTGGGTTGTCTTGATGAGCTCTTACCAGCCATCACCACCATGATCAATTCCTCCCTGTCCTTGGGATATTTCCCGGGAGACTGGAAAGATGCTCTTGTTGATCCGAGAAATAAAAAGGCTGGTCTCTGTGCCCTTACAAATTTACGACCTGTCAACAACCTCCAATATGTTTCCAAACTCACGGAGAGGGTGGTATGTAGTCAAACGCAGGGGCACGCGGTGCGCTGTGGCCTTTACCCGATACTCCAATCAGCGTACCGCGAGGGCCATAGTACAGAGA
This sequence comes from Scolanthus callimorphus, assembly GCA_033964015.1. Taxonomy (NCBI): domain Eukaryota; kingdom Metazoa; phylum Cnidaria; class Anthozoa; order Actiniaria; family Edwardsiidae; genus Scolanthus; species Scolanthus callimorphus. Next base: position 6,187,165 of record CM066911.1, read on the forward strand.
CGGCACTCCTGAAGGTCCACAATGACATCCTCACCAATATGGACCACCAGAGGGTAACCCTACTTGTACTATTAGATCTTAGTGCAGCGTTTGATACGGTGGACCATAAGGTTCTTTTACGACGTCTTGATGTTACTTTTGGCATACGAGGCAGTGCCCTTCGGTGGTTTGAATCCTACCTCACCGGAAGATCACAGAGGGTTTTGATAAATGGATGCTCCTCTGAAAACTTCTCACTACCTTGTGGGGTCCCGCAGGGGTCATGCCTTGGACCATTACTCTTCACCATTTATGCAAGTAAACTTTTTGAGGTTGTAAAAGACCACCTACCAGACGTCCATGCATATGCAGATGATACCCAACTGTATATCTCGTTTAAGCCTGATTCTGCAGCTAATGAGCTGGAAGCAGTTACTTCCTTACAGAACTGCATAACATCAATAAAATCTTGGATGACGATGGACAACCTTAAACTGAATGATGGCAAGACTGAATTTATGATTATAGGAACGAGCGCCCAGCTTGCCAAGGTGAACACCACCGAACTTAAGATTGGTCAGGCAACCGTGTCCAAGGTCTCAGACGTTCGAAATCTTGGAGCATGGTTTGATAACAACCTTACAATGAAAACAGCAATAAACAAAACCTGTCAATCTGTGTTTTACCAGCTCCATAATATCAGGCGCATTAAAAAGTTCTTTAATCTCGATGACAGGAAGTCCATTGTGCAAGCTGTGGTAATGTCACGGATAGACTATTGTAATAGTCTCCTTTATGGCGTGTCTGCCAATCACCTAAATAAGCTGCAGAGAGTGCAGAATGCAGCAGCACGCCTAATATACTCGATTCCTAAATATGACCACATTACACCATCTCTGATAACATTACATTGGCTTCCTGTCCAATATCGAATCAAGTTCAAGATAGCGATGATAACATTTAAATGTATATATGGACATGCACCGGATTACCTGATTTACTTAATAAATAAGAAAGATGAAACGCGCTATAATTTAAGATCAAATGCGGGAATCTTACTTCAAGACCGCAGCGCAAAATCTAAAAAGACACTGGGAGACAGAGCATTCTCAAATTCATCCGTTAAAGTATGGAATAGTCTCCCAGCCCCAATAAGAAATCAGAATAATCTCAATGCATTTAAATCGCTACTGAAGACGCACTTTTTTACATTGGCATACAATTTTTGATAAGTTTTATAATTTCACAAGGCATATGTAACTTTTTATTATTTTTAACATTTTATCTTTTTTATTCGTTTTAGTTAATTATCTTATTATTATTTTAGTTTCATGTAAAGCGCAATTGATCATAACTCTGCATGTTAAACTGCGCTATATAAATGCATATATTTATTTTATTTATTTAACAATGAGTGGCGAATTCGGAGGTGAAAATGGTGTACTCTTCACTTCGCCTTTGGCGAATAATTGATAAATATAACCTGACTGTAATAACCTTAATGTTAGTAACCTACAGAAATGAAAGAAACCAGTACATACACTTCATATACGAGCATAACGAATAGACTCATCATCATTACGGACAATCCCCTGAATAACAGAAAAGTAAAATAACGTAATACGTAATACGTAAGTTATCTCCAAATTGCTAGGATAAAAGAGCACCAGACCATCTAAAGTACTCCTTATATGTGTTAGATCATCTGATTGTATAAATAATAGACCATTATTGCAAGATGTTGATGTACAAGCAACAATTGAGTACCCTCAACTCCATATCCTGGGGCACAGTAGATCCACAGTTAACAAAAGATGGAGTGCCAGTAGAGGATGTCATGCGGTATATTAATGGGGATAGCCCAGCAGTGCAGTTCGGAGATGGGACACAGCAAGGTGGCACTTATGCATGCACTTGTTGTGAAAGCAACATAAATTGTTCCTTCGACCTATAGTACAGCCTCCAGAGAACATACAGACCACTTAAGGAGAAACAACAAACAGTACTAGCTGGGCCAGCAGGACGTAGCGACAACCCCCATCCCTTCAAAACTTGAAAGTGGCCGAGCTAAAGGTTGAACTTACAGCACGCGGGAACTCAGTAGAGGGGAAAAGGGATGAATTACAGAAGGAGCTTGCTGAAATGTTGGGTGGAACCACAATACTTCCTGCACTTCTCAACAACAAATCTGTAGAGGAACTACACTTGACACACTATGAAGTGTTATGCTTTCGGGCATTGCACTGTACCCTCAACCACATCAAGAATGTTTTACAGGAGCTGCCCTATCACATCAAAGACTTTGATGCTCTAATCAAACTCAATGTTGAGCCACTTTTCGACCGTGTAAAGTGGAATCAACTTGCTCGTCGTCGTGAACTCCATACAGCAAACATGGTTTATAAATCTATAATTGGTAATAATAATAATAATAATAATCAGGTCTAGCACCTGATTATCTGCAGGCCAAATTTATAAACCATGCTTCCCATTACAATTTAAGGGACTCTTCGAATAAACTTGATATCCCCTTTCCCCGCACTAATTTCCTTAATAATAGTTTCCGATATAGCTGGGCGGTGTTATGGAATTCCCTAACCTTCGACAAGCAGAATCCTTGAATACCTTTAAATGGGGTTGCACAAAATTTTTACAATGACACTCGGCATCCATGGAAAGCAGGCACTCATAAGGTTGTTAATTAGTTATTTAGTATTAGTCAATATATTTTAGTGTATATATAGAGGATATTACACGGTTCCGCGAAGATATGAGTTTTATTTTCGAGTGGAAAGAACAATATTTTACGAATGAGCGCAGCGAATGAGTAAAATATTGTTTTTGACACGAGAAAATAAAACTCATATCTTCAAGCCACGGTGTAATTTTCTTTTTATTATATAGACAACCCAGAAACAAATATTCCAAATTGATTTTCAAGCACTTTTGTTTTGACCGATATCCTCACTAGTGAGGATATGGAAAATATGTCACTCAGGACCCGGATGTAGCTTCGTATGAGATCTACGAGTGGCGTATTTCCCAGTAAAACACTCGCGTCTATATAATGAAGTTGTATAAAATTAATGTTTTATCTTGCCTGGTGGTTTTAATCGAGTATAAAATAAAGTTACAAGTTACAAGGAAATTCTTGCTGAGCAGCTCAGCAAGGAAAAACTAAGAGGCGTTGATTACTGAAAGACACTTGTCTTTGTGACCATTGCGTTGTACCCTCTCGTTAACCGAAGTGTCAAGCTGCTAATGGTGGAGATCTTTTACTCACGATGAGAAGAGAACCCCAAAAATGATCCTTCGGCTCCATAACCTGGCCTTGATGCATGCCATACAATATAGAAAGCTTCTGTGTCCTCGCAAGAGCCTCACATATAGAAAGCGCTTTGGCGTCTACTTTCAAATAACTACATCACATGCTGCTCACCACTTGTGTTTTGTTTCTCATCTTTCAACAAATGCTGAAATGTTTGAGAGGTTCTTTGAAAAGCTATCAACAATAACATCTACACATCGATCTGGCAAAGAATGCAGTTCTACGTATCAAGCAAGCATCAGCTAGGTCAGGCCTGATAATCAAAGAAGAAAAGGAAATAAGTAGAATTGCTAAGAGTCTTCCAGGAAGGGCAAACACTAATATCTATTCTTGCTGAGGAGGATAATTATATTGATTTATTATATCCATTTTGAAATCACTGTCATTTATTCCAAAATCGCATCCTTTTGAGTCTAAATGGAATCTTTTTCTCAGCCAATCACAAATAAGCACCAAAACCAAACAACCAATCAGATTTGAGCATTACATTTCATTAGCCAATCAAATTGCAGGAAAATGTGCCAGGGAAGCCATTTGGGGAAATTTTTTTTTCAAGCTTTTGTTGCAAAACTTCCCAAACTTTCAAGGCAAAAACGATGAAATTAATTACTTACAGTTTGGTCTTGATGATGATGACTTACTGGCAGCAGAGGCCTCATGTTCACTTGATTTTCCCGAGTTTTTTGTTACTTTTGTGGGAAATTCTGGCGATAATTCTACAGCAACATCTCACAATCCGAGCGTCCCGCGATCCAAAGCAAGTGAAATACTGACACCAATAACAGAGAAATCCAATGATAACGATGTTTCCCGGTTCCCTGAAGTTACAAGCGATGCAATTGAAGAGCTGAAGACGGTTGCCATTAATAAAAACACTTCTAGATCCACGAAACAATGGATGAATGTGTTCAATGCTTGGTGTCAGTCCCGTCATCTTTAGAATGTAAACATCGAAACAATGGCGCCGCGAGAACTTGACACGATCCTTAGCCAGTTCTATGCAGAGGTCAAGAAGAGAGATGGAGAGGACTACGAACCAGAGTCACTCAAAATAATGCAGTCAGCCATTGAACGCTTTCTTAAGAATAAAAACTACCCCCTGAGCATCGTGCGGGCGAGAGAGTTCTTCAGTTCGCAGCAAATTCTCCAGGCGAAGGCGATTTCCTTGCGTCAAGAAGGAAAGGGAAAGAGACCAAATAAAGCGCAACCATTATCCGAGAATGACGAGGTGGCACTCTGGGAGAAAGGCCAGTTGGGCGACTTCAATGGCCGAGTTTTGACAAATGTAAACTTTAAGAACTTGACTGAGCAACTAGGGTTGCATATACAATGCATATGTGGAGGATCTTGTGGTAAGCCAACTAGAAGACGGCAGTGAAGCGGTTGAATTCCGAGAAGGGCCAACCAAAACCCGAAGTGGTGGGCTAACAATCAAGAGACGAACAACTCCCCAAGTAATGCTTTAGGTTTTTTAGGTTTTAGGTTTTATTATTCTATTTTGTACATAACAAAAATAATTAGCCAGTGCCCGCAAAAAGCTTAGCTAACGAGGCGGGCAGAGGGTTAACATAAAGTTACAATATAGGACAATGAACTACAAAAATTACAAAGCAAAGCAAAGAAAAGAAAAAGGAAGTATGGCTACTTTAGTATTATTTTTGTAAAGCTAATATATTTTTGTTTGTTTTACTTTTTTTATAATTTATCAATTAAACTTGATACATCAAGATAAGTATCCTCAGAACGAAAGATATTCAATAAATATTCTTGAAGGATTGATGAGAATTTATATTTTGATGAAATCTGAATAAAATTGGGAATACTGTTCCACATTCTAGCGCCAATGCGTGAAAATGAATTTTTTAGATGATTGGTTCTAGAATGCTTAATATATAATTTCCCCATCGCTGAGGATCTCGTGTTGTAGCTATGTATTTGAGACGTGTGGGTGAATAGATTAGATATGTTTACAGGTGCTTCATTATTGACAATATCGTACATTAGTATACAAACAGATTTAAAGTAGTGAAAGTGTAGAGGAAGAATGTAATATTGGATAAATAATGGTATTGTATGTGATCTATAAGGGGCGAAATTAATAAGGCGCAATGCACGCTTTTGCAAAATTAAAAGTTTTTCAAGAATAGTCTTTGCTGCTTGTCCCCAAACAGTGATTCCATGCGAAATATAGGCCTGAATCAAAGACTGATAAATTTTCATCAAAGTAGAGGTAGGAACAAAATGCCTAAGTCTAGAGAGAATGCAAATAGACTTACTGATCTTGGAGGAGGTAAGGTCAATGTGTTGTTTCCATGAAAGAGTACTATCAATCATTACCCCAAGTATTTAACATAATCTTTCTTTTCTAAGGAAACAGACTTATTTCATTTATGATCAAAAACTTTTAAGTTCACATCGTAATTAAGTTGTTTTTGATATGCTCGAAAAATAACAAAATTTGACTTTTTCGTATTTTATGATAACTTATTTGCCATAAGCCAGTGACATATATTATTAAGCTCAGAGTTTACAACTTTTTCCAACATTCGTAGATTTTTGTGGGCATATAGAATGTTTGTGTCATCAGCAAATAAATGAAAAATTAACTTATCAGAGGATCGATAAATATCATTGAAATATATTAGAAATAACAGCGGTCCTAATACCGAACCTTGAGGAACACCACAGGGGCTCATTGCCTTATCAGAGATATGTGAACCGATTTGTGTAGTTTGGCATCTATCTCTAAGATATGCGCAAAACCAGTCTTTAACAATGCCTCTTATACCATAGTGTTCAAGTTTATAAAGTAAAATCTCATGATTTACGGTATCAAATGCTTTTTTCAAGTCTAGTTTTTTATCGATATTGGATTGTATCCTATTGACAATGTCAATAAGAGCATGTTGAGTAGAACACTTTTCCCGGAAACCATACTGCGAAAGAAACAAAATGTCATGCTTATCCAGAAATAATTTTAGACGATTATAGATAAGTTTTTCAAAAATACGATTAAAGATTGATAGAACGGATATCGGGCGGTAGTTATTAGGATCAGTCTCGTCATCATTCTTAAAAACTGGAATCACTTTAGCATACTTGAGTTTAGACGGATAGGAGCCACTCTGTACTGAGTCGTTAATTATTATGGCTAGAGGTAAAGAAAGACTATGGCACGCGGCTTTTAAGATGCGAACCGGACAGGAGTATAGCTCCGAGGCTTTATTTAACGGCAGCTGATTAATCTCATCCTCCACTTCACAAGGTAAAACTGACTGAAAAACGAAAGATTCTGAAAACGTTTTCCTTGGAAGATAATTTGAGAAATGAATTTCCCCGTCTGGTATATTGTCCGCCAGAATAGGCCCAACAGAGGCAAAGTGTTTATTTAAAATGTCCGATATTTCAGACTGTTCCCTTGTTATGGTGTTATCTGGGCGCTTTATTTCAGCAACAATTTTGTCATTTTTCTTTTTACGATTGATAATTAAATCAATGGCTTGCCAAGTCTTTTTCATATTATACATGTTTTCTTGAAAATAGTCATTGTAGTATGCCTTTTTACTAATCCGAGTGAGTAAAAGTACCTTATTTCTATAACGTTTGTATTTCTCTCGGTCTCCAGAATAAAACAGCTCATTTTTTGTTTGAATAGATTTTCTTATTCCTTTAGTAATCCATGGTTTGAACATTTGCTTTGATTTACGTTTTGATAAGGTGCGAAAAGGTGCATGCTTGTTGATTAGATTATTAAGCTTATTATAGAAAGTAGTAAATAGCTTATTAGTGTCATTACTAGACAAAAGAGATTCCCAATGGAGTTCTAACAAGTCTGCCCCAAAATTTCCTTTTACAAAACTTAGAGTAATCCCCTACCATAACCTTCGTTGGCAGCGGCCGCTCAAAAGATGATTGTAATATACAAAACTGTGAGAAATGGTCAGTAGTATCTGAAACAATATTCCCACTAATTGAATAATCACTTAATTTATTAATAAAGATATTATCAATTAGCGTCGCAGAATTATTATAAACCCTTGTTGGTTTGTCTATTGATGGCATGAGGCCGTAGCTCTGTAAGCAATTTAAAAATTTCTGAGCGTAATTGCACCTTTGCGCTCTGAGGATATTAATATTGATGTCTCCTAATACGCAAATTGGTTTCCCTGTGGAACTGTACCGATCAATTGCCTCTTCGAAATAATCCAAAAAGTTGTTTGCTGAGTTATGCTGTCTATAAATGGCACCACATGACATTGCTTTGTTTTGCTAATTTGAGTTCTAAGCTTGAAAATCTTCGTTTTTAACCTGTTCAATTACACTGTATTCAAGGGTATTGTTTATGTACATACCTACGCCTCCAGCATTGAGAGGCGTGGGTACAGATTCAAAATTATAATTTGGTAGTGCCTGGTTGAAATCGACGGTTCTGTCATTATATATTCTAGTTTCTGTCACTGCAATTATACTGAAATTGAAACTTAGTTCACTAAGGACATGGTCCGCAAGATTATCTAGATTACTTTTTAGACTTCTAATATTGGTATGGAAATAAGAAAAATTATTACTGGTTGTATTGTTATACGACGCTGCTGCGTAAAAGTGAGAGGTGAATAATATTTGCATCGCATGCTCTTAAATAGGTAATTAGTATCTGGGTCTATCAGAGATTTATCATCATTGAAACTAAAAATATCAATGTCATGAATGCTCGTTAAGCGTTCCAGATATCGTTTAGATGGTACTTGAGAAGAAAGACTATTATTGAACTGTCTATGAGTACCTATAATATCATGCACTTGATAATAAGGCAGTTCTCGAAATAATTGTTTATTCTGTTTAGCAAAACTTTTGTCACGCAAGGTCATTTTAGCGAGCGGATATTATACTTATCTGACTAAGGTTTTTAGGTAGACATCTCTTGCTCTTGTAGTTCAAGCTTCCTGAGGGCGTCCAGATCTTTTACCCTGACGACATCACTATCTTCAGAACACCTGAGAAAAACTCTGGAGTTCTTTGCCCAGCAGAATGCATATTCGTATCTAGATTTGAATTTCTTCGCTTCTATGAGAAGCTCCTGGATTTTAGGAGTGAGGTGATCCAGAACCAGAGCTTTGGCTAGGCTTACGCCTTCGCCAAGACCAACTGCCCGCGGGTCAACCTTTACGGTTGTTCATTACCTCTTCACGGAGAAGTCGCCGAACAAATCTGCAGACAATCGTTTTCGGGCCGGAGCTGGCCTTCCTGGTAGGCACTCGGTGCGCGATATCCACATCATTTATTGATACCTTGACATTCATTCTGTTAAAGAGACGAACGCACAATTCTGTAGTCTCGAGTGATGTTTCTTTTACAGAATCGTTCAGTCCCGGTACCCCGAGAAGCTTCACATTAAAGTTGTAACTGTGTTCAGTGAGACTGTCAATCTCGGCTTCCATTTCTTCAATATTATGGGCGACTACATTTAGACGGCTGCCAAAAGCTTTAAGATCTCTCCTCGCTGTACTGCAGAAGAGTTTAAGATCATCATATTCGGCACTCATAAAGTCGAGCGTCTTCTCCGTTTCGGCATTAGGTCTTGGGCCGCCATTAACTCTTGTCGATTCCTCGTGATTTTTGAGGGCCTTTTGCATTTTCTCAAATTCTTCTTTTAAAAGGGATACTTCCCTTTTAATGACTCATTCTCCTTTTGCAAGGAGGTAAGATTCGCTTTTGATTTAGTCATCAGTAATAAATTTGTCCTAAAGACAGAGAGCTAAGAAAAGTGCGTCTGCACAGTACCAGAACATGCGCAGTACCAGAACATGCACACCACAGATGGAGGAAAAAACGATCCTGTTCGCCTGTTCAAGCTCTGGCTATCGAAGCGTTCAGAAGGCATGAAGAGCAGCGGTCCCCTGTACTTGAGTGTCTTATACGTCCGAAAACACCTGATGTCTGGTATACAAAAGTCAGAATGGGCCAGAATACAGTCGGAGATCTAATGAAAACCATGGCCTCCTGCCTCCAGACCGACAAAAAGATCACAAACCATAGCATGAGGAAAACACTCGTCGCAAAGTTGAAGAAATCTGGCCAGCCGAGAAACGTTATCTGCGAGATAACTGGACATGCACGAGAGTCGTCGCTAGATGATTACGACGCCATGGATGAGACACAGATGAAAGAGCTCTCTCATATCATCAGTGGATATCAGCCAGATCATAATAATCATCGGAAAGTAGCCCAAAATCAAGCGCCGAAAAAGTCAAATCCCGCTTCAAGTTCAAGTCAAATGTCTTCTCAGGCCGTTGAAGCTCAGCGTCAGCCACTACTTCCACTTCCAGTTTCGCAGTTCCAACACCAAAGCCAGGTTATGCACCAGTCTCATCAGTCTATGGGCTATAATACAGCCTTTCCATCTACTGGATTCCAAGGTTTCCCAGGCTTTCATTCCTTGCAATATGGAATGGCAGCGTTAACCAGTGTAAGCAGCTCACCGACTCCATCTCATTCACAGAATTACACGGGCTGCACTTTCAATTTCTACGCGAGAGAAAGCGAGAATGCCGAAAAAAAAAAAACAAAGAAACCTAAGGCATTCATCTTAGAGTCGGATGAGGAAGACTGAACTGTTCTAGTGACTGTTTTGGGGAAGAATTCCCCGTTCTAGTGCGGGAATTGACTTTAAATGACGTTCGGGAAACTTGTTTTCAATTTTCATGCTCGAATGTGTTTTTGTCATATGATATATTTTGCATATTTTACCATATTTTAATCAGATGTAAAAGCGTTTCCGGTTCCGCTTTAGAAAACCGGAATGAGAAATAAATCATATTTTGACAACCCGAATTCGTGTGATTTCAAAATGGATATAATAAAATGGTAATTGAACTTTGTGTCGTGCAATTTTGGTCTGAAATCACGCGTGCGATTTCAAACCAAATTGCACTCCACTCGGTTCAATTACCATATATGTCAACACTGATTAACAATATGCAAAAATACTAAATCCTGTTGTTCAGCTCTTTTTTTTTTCTTTTTTTGTGTGCCTTCCATTTTCTTTTTTTCTCAAACAGTTATTATATTCCTGCATTTAGAAGGCCTAAAAATCTCAAAGAACTTTTAGCGCCTTCTAAACTCAAATCACGTGATCACGCGAGCGAGCACCAAGTGACAGGGACACCTGGGTGCTTTAAATGCCAAAAAAGGTGCGACCTTTGCAACAACTACTTTTTGGAGGCTAGATCTTTTACTAGTTTGGCTACAGGCAAATCATACATAATCAAAGAGCCCTTATCCTGCAACTCCAAAAACGTCATCTATCTTGTATCTTGCAATAAATGCAAATTGCAGTATGTTGGCTCTTCTATAAAATTTAAGGATAGATTTCGGAACCACAAATCACATATGCTCAAGAATAGACGCACATGTGAAGTCGCTAAGCATTTTAACGAGGCTCCTCATGAGCTTTCTGACTTTTCTTTTATCTGTATTGAAGGTCTTACACGCGCCAATAACTTAGAAGAGGCTCTTACTAATAGAGAAGCCTATTGGACCGCCCAACTTTTCACGCTCGCCCCCCATGGGCTGAATAAACGCCGGGAATACAAATCTCACAATAGAAAACAATACAATTAACTCTACATTTTTAAACCTTTTATTATCAACCATTAGTTATATATACAATACCATTTTATTATCAACCATTAGTTATATATACAATACCATTTTTAAATATTTCCTTTAATATTTCAATTATGTACACAATAACACTATACATAGAATTTTTACAGCTTGACCATGTATTTTTAACTTTTTACGCTGATGAAGGCCGAATGGCCGAAATGTTCGGAATTATATATTTAATACCTGTCTTCAGTTGTCTCACGTCGTCACTCTCTTATTCAATCATATTTACTATTACCGTCGTCGTGGACTTGGAATCCTTTGGATCCTGTTGACAGTGCTGCAACCGTTGGCTAGCATTTGGGCTCTTCATATTCTCACCATATTTATACATATCCTGCCCGCCTAGATTAGCTTTGCTACCTGCGGGTCTGGTACTGATTATTGTATTTTGTATATAGAATTAAACTTGAACTTGAACACTGTGTTGACGAAAGGTGAACTGGAGACATATGCTGGTGTTTGGGAAGCCAGTCTAGGAATGATTTCTGATTTCATCAAGCCTGGCGAAGGAGTGTGTTGGCAAGAGGGTGATGACTACATTGAGTTTATGATGGGCCAACAGAAGAGGGTTTCAGAAACAAAGGGCCACACCTGCATCATTTCCGCTCCTCCTCTATTCAGCAAGAACAAGAGTACTTACGAGCAACATGGAATGAGTGTATAACCACAGGGATTAAAGTTCCAGCTGCAAAACTCAGAAACACTGATGTGAAACTCTATAAATCTGAATCATGCCGTTTTCAGATGGAGAATAATATGCCAAGCATAAACCAGATAGAGGAAGACTATGTACATGTAGAAATAGTAGTTGAACCAGTCTGTGGTAATGACAATGATGAGCCTGAGGAGGAGGAGATTGCGCCACAACTCATACAGACTATCCTAAATACAGACTATGACCAGACAGACAGTATACCAAATAATCAACCAACTCCTGAAGACACTGTCGATTTCAGGCAATATAATGAGTGTACTAACCTTACTCTGAATCAAGCATCAATCCAGAATGACCCGACCACTGATGACCAAACAAATGCAGAACCACCTGCCAAAAAGAGAAGGCACAAGAGGTCACATCAAAAAGGCTCTGGAGGTTGTGTTGGGCTTGACTGAGGAAGTAATCAAGTACGACAAATTGGCACAAAGTGTAAAGCAAAACCCAAAGTCAAGATACCATGTTGAAAGATTTCAAACACATTTAGCAAAGGTGCAGGTGTTGATACTTAAAGCCTATAAGCACCTGCAGAAGATCACGGACGAGGTCAACAGGAACCAAACACAGAACAGCAATTCCGTGTAGCTAAGAAATTGCTGGACTTCTGAAAGATAACCGTACATAAATAGTCCAAATCTTTGATGAAAGATGGAACTACAAAATTTCCAGATCTTTTAGTCTTCAGAATTTTCAATATTCTATTTTTTAATTGTTTAAATATGTGATGACATACCTAAACACAACCTTCTGGGATTTCCAATGAATGATAGTGATTATGTGAACAGCAACATTTTCTATTCCCTTTGGTGTGGTATGGGATCATTCTGGAATTTAAAAAATTCTGTCGACTACAATGCAACATGGCTGTAGGTTGACCAAAAGAATATTCGCTAAGAGTATTTGCTAGATACTTGACTAACTATGCTTCTCCCAAATCATGTTTATAAGGTTTCGTTTCAAATTTCGCTATCTAGTTTTTAAGTGTTTGTAAACAAGCTTGGAGGGCATGTTGCATCATGGTTAATAAACAAAAATTAACAGCACAATCCACAATGTTTAACTACCATGCAAAACATTCCTTGAAAGATAATTGTAGCTCGCAGGCCATAAGAAAAGGTGGGAAAATTCGAGAGCTTAATAAGATATGTACTATATAGCATCTCCGACTTTTCGCCCTCCAGATGGTGCTTTAGGCGGCGAAAGCGCGCGCAAAACGAAATATAACATTTTTCCCTAAAAAGAACCGTTACAATTTCGTTGATGATTCAAGCAAAGTCCAAGATAAAAAAAACGCTAGTCAACCAATAAAATAATAAAAAAACGGTGAAAAAAAAAAGAAATTCTTACTCGGGCTTCCTGTGGAACCCGAGTAATAATCTGCCCCCCGTCTTTTTTTCCTTCTGCTCAACTTTCAGACGCAAAAAGCAGATTCAAAATGGCGTAGCCAATCAGTGTGCAGTTTTAACAGGTTCTTCACAGCGCATCAAAATTTAGCCAATCAGCGCGCAGAATCTATTAATATAAGTTTTCGCCTCAAACAACATGGCCGTAACCGTCAGGTCTAGTGCGTGGAAAGAAGAATATGAAACCTTCGATTTCTAGCCGACTTAAAACCTAGAAATATGGCTAGATTCAATAGATATGGACTCCTGAAAGAACAAATTCAGGTGTGACTTGACCAATGCCATTTATTTAGATTTGCAGGAAACGAAGGAAAATATGTGTTCGGTAGACCTGAAGACCTGTATCAGCACCCCAGGGTTCTTTTACGTCCCCCTGGAATTGGATATGGAAGAGGAGGGAGACGGGACCTCGGTTTATTGTCTCATCCGAAAGAGAAAGGAAGCACAAGCTTTTTACAGCCCGCAATAAAGCCTAAGCTCTTTTCACGGCAGGAAATAAGAGAAAGTATTTTCACGTCCCTGCCGGTAATCGATCCCGGGCTACAGCGGCGAGAGGCGAGCGCCGTAACGCTGCGCCACCCGTGCTTCCAATATGTGTTCGGTCATAGAAACTGGGCTAAACTGCAGAAAGACCGTTCCTCAGACGAGCTCTTGGAACTCGTGTTTTTAAATTGCGCATTTAAAGGATTGTTTTTGTAAGTGCTGTGTCAAAGGATTGTTTCGAGTTCGCGATTCATAAGTTGAACGACAGAGAAAATGCAACTCACAATGGACTTCCAAATTGGATATTGTAAGTGGATTTAGCAGTATAAAACGTTCGAGGGAAAACACCAGAAATCTATCTCTTCGAGAAACGCACAATGAAAGCACGAAGGTTAGGTAATCGCAGTTTGTAATAACAGACCACAGGCAGGCCAGGCGAATTACTTTTAAATAAATTTGACAAGATACTATTGTATGGAAGGAGGAGCGAGTGAAAAGTTTTACGAACTGTGGGAAGGCTGGAAACAGTAATCCCCAAGACACAAAAAAGGAAGCATTTAAAGGTAATAATGCAACTATATTTACTAATAATCCGTTTGGTCTGCCTGCAGGTGGTGGTCGCACTACGACCGCAATGCATTGTGGGGCGTTATTTGGAGTAATGGCGGACTTTCCGGTATCTTTGTCAAGAATGAAAAGGTATGTTATTCCCCGATTTTTTCCCATACAAACCGCGAAAACTCCCTTCAGATGATCACATTTTTTTTAATACAACATCATAGAAGGCCTGGAAGAGCATAATGGTGTCATTTTGCGCCAAATAAGGACATTTGAAGGCACTTCTTTTATTACTATTTTTCATCACGTTTTTTGGCATTAATAAAGTGGCTGAACAAAAATCTCAATATTATGCATTTCAAAGCCTAATTTGCTGTAATCAAAGGTCCAGACGTCATCTAAAGCCATAGTTGAATCTTAATTTCAAACTGCGCCCCATAGCGCCCCTCTGGATCTGCACGAAAAGTGCGAATCAAATGTTTAATTTTTTCGTCCATCTAGCTGAAAGACATGAAGAAGCGCTCGCTATTAAGCGAGGGCAACACGCCAGGGAAGCCCGACAAAAAGTCACACAGACGCGGGGAAACGAATGCGAGAAAGTCCTTGTTTGTTTCGGGGCTACAAGGAATAAGAAAGCCAAAGCAACAGAGCTGGAGTCAGCACGAACTCGCTGCCTTAGTGCAATATGTGGCACTGTTTTGGAAGACAAGGAAGGGGAAGCAATGACTGGCCACATTGCAAGGACACATCCTTTTGGGAATCGTGTGCTGCTGGCATCGCTGGAACAACCGGATTCCCTGTTCGATCAGGTATGTTCATGTAATCAGCTCCTAATTTATAAATACTATCTTCTAATTACTGTATCTTTTTGCTGCTATGATATTGAAAAATAGTTTTCTTGTCTCAGAACTGACTTACAGCTAACACATTCTGCATATTTCATCTGTGATTTGGCCCACATTTTGCTCGTGACTTGTGAAAATAGACACATTAAAGCTGTAAAGCTGTGATTTTACAGACATTCATGAGAGCTGTCTTGCTTGTGGCCTGTGAATTATTTATCTTGAATCTTTTACAGTGCTTGACCTTAACTTTCCACTAACTTGGCCACTAGTCCCAGGACAAGTAGCACAGAAAAGTTACTTGCCTTAGCCAAGTCTCTAGTTGTCCAGTTGTGGTATAAAAATTGTTGTAAAATAGAGACCAAGCCCATGTACGAACCATATAAATATAACTTGCTTACCGATGACGATTACTCATTAGCCTCTCTGTGGACTCCTCCAGCCATTGTGAACTCGAATATTTTTCATGAAAAGATGATGGCTTCGAGATTTTGAGACAAAACTTTCAAAAAAAATAATGTGAACACTTTTAAACAATGTGTTTTATGTTTATATTTCACACAAAATTGTTGCTTGTCCTGTGACTAGTGCCCCTGACCTTTCACTTGTCCTGAAGCATTTCTTACTTGCCCAGGACAAGTGGACAACTGCTAAGGTAGCACTGTTTTAGACAGTTTACTTCTGTGATTCATGATTTCATAGCTTGTACAAAATGAAGAACAGAATTTCTGAAGACATGAAAAACTAATACTTCTAGTACTAGTTCTTAGTCACGAGTACTTCCTCTTCACCACCCTGTGCACTGTGATAGAAAACTAAACTCTAGTGTATTTTTAAAACATAGCCATATGAAATGACTCAAATTATTTACATTTGGTTATTCTTTTTTTTAATTAGGAACCTCTTGTCGCACAAAGATCACAAAAACTTTAAAGAAGAAATTCAAGACAATATCAGAGGCAGAAGAGGCCTACAACATCGATTACTTTGCACTGCAACCAAGGAGAGCCACACCTATCTCAGAAACTAGACAACCACCTATCTTTCAACACTCTCCCTCTGCTAAACAGAGAAAGAAGCAGTGTAGTTTTGGGGATGAAATAATCAATCTCTTAAGCAGTTTTAAGGAAATGTCCACACGAATGAGGAGCCAGTTGGTAAAGCATCTTTTTAAGTTGCATGTAGAGCAGACACATGGACTCTCCTTTCTACATTTCATTGAAGGTGGGAACTGCCTGGACACCTTGTTGTGTGGCTGCAAAGTCTTGTTCAAAGCAAACAAGACAAATATTGTCACCAAACTACCAAAGATAATTGAAAGGGGAAAGCTTGGGTTGGATCGGATGCCTTACGGAATCTTGGCATACAACATCTATTTCTTGGCAGCAGAACACTTGCAAAGTGTTAAAATGGAACAACATTACCGATTGTGGTTGGAGACAATGTTTGCACATTTTGGGCATAAGTGGTTGTCCCTCCACAGAGGTCCTTATTGGGAGTACGAAGAACAACCATCATACATGTATGAGACTGAAGGTAAGATACACATTTACAATGTGGGCTTTCTACATACTACATGTCTACATTCATTGCTTGCATTACATTCATTATTTCAAGACCTTTTTCACTTAGCAATGGATCCAATGGGATTGAAGGAAATCTGTTCCCAATTTCTTTGGAAAAAGACCTTAAAATTCTACGACCTGTCTCTTTATGATGTACTGGTACTAGAAGCAAAATTAAAATTTTCCTGATGTTGTCCTAAGCTATTACTTAACATGGAACACAATCAAAACATCAATCTAAAAAGGCTATTCTACTGTAAGTTGTATTTACTGCCAGGCTACTACTGTACATGCAAATGCAAATGTAAAGTTTAGTTCAGCAAGCGCCATCAAAAAGTGATATACTCCTATTGAAATAACTCTGTTTTAGTTTAACTCCCATTTTCCAAACAAAAAAGAAGTCTAATTATTCCAAATTCAGTATACTGGTATCAGGGTTCTACTAAGCAATAAAAGTACTTTCCGCGTGCTCTCTGCTTTCTTACAAACACGAGGGGGATGTTGGGAGAACTGATCAAAACTCGAAAGACACGAGCCGAAGGCGAGTGTCTTTCAAGTTTTATCAGTTCGACCAACATTCCCCGAGTGTTTGTAAGAAACCACAGAGCACGCAGAAAGTATTTTTATTGCTTTTAGAAAATAACATACACACGCGCGACAGCGTTGCGTGACAATCGTGTTTCTCAGGTCTCTTACAAACACGCTTTTTAACCAATCAGAATGCGCACATTCACAATACAACATAGGTGTTATTTTCTAAAATAATTTAAATACTGCTATTAATTTGGAATAAGTGACATATGCGAATGTTCTATCTGACAGACAGTAACAAAGAAAACCCAAGTGAAGGAGAGAGACTCACAGGCTCAGAGATTCCAGTAGGTGGATCTACCGATGATGAGACACTTCAGGCGATGATGTCAGGAATTGAACTAGATGAGATTACAGGTGACTTGAGCAATCTTTTACAAATTCCAGGGTGAGATTACAGGTAACTTGAGCAATCTTTTACAAATTCCAGGGTGTCAAGTTCCTATTTTTCTTGCTCATTCTTATTTCCTTCTATTTTTTTTATAAAACATACTATTTTTTTTTAGCTCTCATAACTTTATAACAGCATTGTCCCCTACTTAGTAGTCACTCCTTAGAATCCTGCTGTTTTACTCCTAGAAATGACTGAAGGGGGAGGGGAGAGTGTTCCAAGCACAGAAAAGCAGATGTTTGGAGATGGGGCTAGTAGTGGCAAAGGTGGCGAAATCGACATTGTGCAGGAGACTCTGATGATGTCGGGAATTCAACTAGATAGGATAACAGGTAATGCCTTGTTCACACTAGCGACATAAGAAAATGTCACACAAGCCAAATTTGGTGGAAAATGTTTTAACAGTTTTTTAGCGGAGCTCCTTAGCGGCCGAAGGCCGCAGAGCGGAGCACCATACCTAAGAAAAAAGCGTCAAAATGATCGCAAATAGAGTGTACGATATAAAATCCACAGGGTACCCAATACCTGAATAACGCAAAGGATCGCAAAGGGGTCGAAGTCATTTTTCAACGTCAAGCAGAATTTTCCGCGCGTGTCTGTGAAGCCAGCCTCTTTCGCAGCCATCTCCTGATTTTTATAGTCGCCTTCGCCTGGCTTGCTGTCGCGCGGCCGTGACGTCACAACGTCGCGCGGCCGCGACGTCAGAAGATGGACCCGGACGAAACAAACTCAAAATGAGGGGGGGGAGGGGAGTCGGTGGTCATGGGGAGGACATTGAGTGGTCAGGGGGGGGATGCTCACGTGAAAGTGACGTCACATTACAGTGAACCCAAATACGGCAAATATTATGCTTCATCACTGATTATTCGGTTTTCCGAACGCCGCCAATGAATAAAATACTACTGCAAGCGACTGGAGAACCAACTAGAACCGTACTACGCAAATGTGTCGGGACTACAAGTGTCTGTAGAAATCAATAAAGTTTCTTCTTATTCAAAAAGAAGGCGGACAAGTGAGAGAGTTTCTGGCGAAGTTGTAAAGTTGTAACTGGTCATACGCCATTCTTCGGGGTTTCATTTGACAAATCTGTGGCGTTTTAGATACACTGTAAGCTTACAGCGGCTTTTTCAAGGAGAAAAAACTACGTGGGAAACTACGGCACGGAAAAGGTGAGTTTTCGTTCGACTTGTTGTTTGGCTTCTTGTTGTTTGATTTGGAGAAATTATTGGCGGCCATGCAACATTCGTGGTTCAAACTCAGGGACGTCAAGTCTCCCGAAGATTTTTCGCTCCGTCTCCCGGGAAAAAAACAAGAAGACTGACCTGGATAACACTTTGTTTATAGGGAGATGGCAGGACATTCCCAAGTTCCGAGCACTGAAGTTGTTTCTACACGGGAGAAAAAAGCTACTCGGAAGAAAGGTACTTAAGCTAACGTTTGTCATGTTTGTTTATCGAGCAGAGCGTGAATCCAAAAGTTCGCGGATTAGTCGGGACTCAAATTGTTTTTGACAGTTTTTAGCTTTTTCCAGTTTTTAGCTTTTTCCAGTTTTATGCGACCCTAAAAATCTAGAGAATTCTAGTAGTATTATTATAGTTTTCAGCAACAAAGGCTAATAAAAGGCTTCCGTCCTGCGTGGAAAGGGAAAACATCAGCTTATTTTCTGCAAGTGGCATTCAAAAATCCAAACTTTGAGAGAAAAGCTACAAAACGCCTGTCATTTTGCATAAAGCAAGACATCCTTATTTCTGATTCACAGATATACAAACATCCACCAAAACGAATTTTTCGATCGACACGACGAGGAAATCTCTGCTCGCTGCAAATCCCTGTTGTGGCAATCGATGGTGGTGGAGTCTTGATCTTTTTACTCTTGGATTTCCATCACGTGGCCGCTTGATTTTAGACATTCGAATGATTGCTTTTCAACGGCTTTTCTGCACGCAAGATTATTGGCGGTACGCCTTGAGAGACATGGAATAAGTATATTTTTCGACCTGAAATTCATAAACAACGTAAGTTTGCACCGTCGATTGGTTGAGATGAAAAGTTCTATCCTTTCGCTATCGCCGAGTGACAATTTTGAGCAGATTCGAGCGTTTGTTTCGAATTTATGGCTGTTTTCGCTCGGGAGGTGTTGTCGAAGTCTCCAACCTTTGAAAGAGATTATATAGAGGGGAGAGGGGTGAAATAAAAATCGCTAAAAACGGACTCAAAACTCAAATTTATCGAAAGTACAGGATGACTGAATGAAAGTTTATTATTGTTCTATTATTTATCTTACAGAAGGGATATTTGATGACTCATTACAGTCGCTAGCGAAGCAAAGGTTCATGTAAGTGAAGTCAATAACAAACATTACGGTATTGAAACCACTTCAGCTTTATTTAAATTATTATTTTAAACTCCCACGAGCTTGGGGAACCTGTGGGATTTCCAAGCGGCAGGAAATTGACTTATATATGGTGAAAAGTAGTTTACTTAGTGTTTCTTGTACACAACAAAAGGGCAGAAAAAACGTTAAAGTCTTTCAAAATATTGTATTGTATCTCTACTCTGATTTCAACATGCATGGACTGTGTCATGCATGTATTAACTAGTAAATACCAGTAAAAAAATGTAGGAAAACAAATGAATACATGTACATTAGTGCATTTTGTTTGCTGGCATTTTAATAGCCGTCATGACTGACAGAACCCAAAAATGGCAAAGATTTCTACCCTAAGGTCAGGTAAAGTCAGATACAAAATGAGTATTTTTTCCTAATTGATCCGTCCTCATAACTCCTCATATCTTAAAGACGGATCAATTAGAAAAAAACACTCATTTCTATTTTGTTTTTTTATTGTATAAGGATACTCTATGCAAAAAGCCTATCTGACTTTACCTGACCCCCGGGGGGGGGGACTCCCCATATTTTCAGACGGGGGTGCTCGTCCTATTCCTTAGGGTATAAAATTGACAGGTCGTGCTATCTCTTAGGGGTGTTTAAAATCAGCCCTATCCTTTAGGGGAGTCTCTTTTTTTTATTGTCATCAAGTATATATATATTTACATACACAATACAGCAAAAAAATACAACAAAAAGGACATGACAAACAAGCAAAAAAAATAATAATAATTTAAAAGCGGTTTTTAAGAGGTTCCCATTTAGTTAAATGAATTTTTAGTTTGTTTTTCTTTGTAGCGATAGCTAGCTCAGTATCATGTATTTGTTTAACTTTTTTCCAGAAGAAGTCTAGGTTTTCCCAAGGTTTGATCATTTTTTGTCTGCAAAAATAAATAAAACGCTTAGCAATAATTAAAACAAGATTAATGAGATCTTTATATTTACATTCTTTATGAGTTATGCCTAATAGAAGTTCACTTTCTGACCACTTATTTTCCAATATTTTAACGGCTTTTAAAAAGAGCTCAATTTCAAGCCAAAAGTTCTGAATATATGTACATCTAACCATTAAATGCTCGAGAGTTTCATCTTCTTTATAACAAAAGGAACAGAAAGGCGATTCTACTATATTCATTTTATATAATAACCTGTTTCCATATAAAATTCGGTGAAGAATTTTCCATTGGAATTCTCTCAACTTAGTATCGATTGTAGCTTTGAAGGGAATGGAATATATTTCCTCCCACACGAACACGTGCCCAGGAAACTCATGTTGGTGTTTATATCTAGAAGTGGGTATAACAGCAATGTTACTTATGAAGATGCTGTAGATATTTTTAGCTTTTAGCTTTTCTAAGACAAAGGACTGGTCTCCTATTTGCAAGTAAGTCTGGTTATCCATGCTTTCGTTTGTTGCCTTCTCCCTGTAACCAGGAGGGGAGCGAATAACAGCCTTCCATTGCATGGAAGAGACTGGAGCAGACCGTGTAATAGGAAGTAATCCGATAAGGTCAATGCATGGTTGTATGTTTCGTTCAATTTGTCGAAATCAAGAAGTTTACCGTGAATATTGATAATATCTTTGACTCTTAATATACCTGCTTTCTTAAGATGACTTTTATAAACTGAATGTTTTCCCACTATAATATTCTTATTATTCCATAATCCTTGATTTGCAATAGTTTCATAGTCCATTAACGGATCGGTTGTTTTCGTTAATCTTAGCCACGCCACAAAACACTCTTTATAAAAGAAGGGTAGCGAAGATGGCAGTGTAGATAACGAGAAATTACACTCCAACAGAAAAGGCCCACCAACACATTTTAAATGGTATTGTAAGACTTGTTTCCAGATGCTGGGGTGGGGTTCCTTAAAACGTTTAAGAAATAGTATTCGTTGAGATTTAATGAGCATTTCTATGTTAGGCATTTTAATACCACCTTTATTGTAGTCTTCAACTACCACTAATCGTTTAACCTTATCTCTACCGCCGCCCCATAAGAAACTGTACATTAGCGACTCTATTTCTTTGCAGATTTCTTTGTCAAAGCATAATGTTGTTGCTCTATATAAGACTTTCGGAACTATAAACGTTTTTAGGATCTGTACTCTCCCAAACACTGTCAAGTTTCGCCACTTCCATAGGTTTAAGACTTCCTTGATGTTTTTTGTTATCGCGTCAAAATTCAGCTCTTTTCTTAATTTCTTATTATAAGTAAAGTATACCCCTAGAATTAAAATTGGTAGGTCGACTTTTTTATTGGCAATTTCTCGGTTGGCCCATAACGACTTGCCCCAAGCCACATGGCTTCTGTTTTATCCTGATTAACAAACAAGCCCGATATCTTCCCAAACATTGCCATGGACGTTAATAGGTGATCATAAGCTGACTTGTTTTGAAGAAAAACTGTCAAATCATCAGCAAAGATACTTAATTTAATTTCTTTGTTTCCGATCATTATTCCTCTTATCTTTTGGTTTTCACGGATGTGACAGGCAAGAATTTCTAAAGCCACTATAAAAAGATAGGGACTTAGTGGGTCACCTTGGCGGACTCCAGAGTTTATACTAAAAAAGGCTGAGCTATTTCCATTATTCATTACACAGCTCTGTAAGTTAGTTTGAAAAACTTCTACCCACCTTATAAAGGACGGTCCAAAGTTAAAGTGCTTTAAAGCTCTATACAAGAAATTTCTATCCAATGAATCGAATGCTTTTTGAAAATCAATTGCTACTAGAAGTCCTTGGATGTTTTCTGAATTAGTAAATTCTATAATGTCGTCAATCGATCGTACCGCATCGTAAATTGAACGACCTTCAACGTAGGCATGCTGGTCATACCCGATTATATCTGGTAATACTTTTTGTAGCCGTATAGCTAGCGTCTTGCTTCCTAATTTTGCGTCTACGTTTATTAAAGAGATTGGACGCCAATTTTTTAAATAACGCCTGTCTTTATCTTTTTTTTCAATTACTTTAATAATAGCTTGTCGCTGGGAGTTGGATAGCTCGCCTTTTTCAAAGGAGTCATTAAGTGCTTCCACTAGCTGGGTACTCAACAAAGACCAAAACACCTCGTAAAATTCGATAGTTAACCCATCGTTCCCAGGAGACTTATTCTTTTGAAATTTCTGAAGAGCCTCGAAGCACTCGCCAACTTTGAGTTTCCCTTCACACAATAATCTTTTTTCTAACGTTAACGGTTTTATGTTTGTAGTCGCAAGAAAAGCATCTGTCACGTCTGCTTCTTGTTCAGTGTTATTAGCATACAAATCACGGTAAAAGTGTTCCAATTCACGCATGATTACTTTGGGTTCAGTAGTTAGTTTATTTTCGGTAGTGTATATTTTTCTTATCCAATTCTTTTTGTACCGGTGGTTTTCAAGGTTTAGAAAGAATTTGTTGTTCTTTTCTCCTTCTTCATACCACTTGACTCGTGATCTGACTATACTCCCCTTAGTGAGATGATCCACCATGTTTTCATACTTTAAACGAATAGATTCAAGGCTCGCAGCATTAGATTCACACGGGAAAGCATCATTTTTCTCTTCACATTGTTTTAACTTCTTTTCAACCTCTTTAAAATCAGACTTACGAAGCCTGGCCTTTTGTTTACTATAAATAATAGTAGTTTCACGAACTCTAAATTTTATAAAATCCCACGCTACCCGCTTATCTGAAATATCTTTTGTTTCTTCGATCCAATCAGGATATTTACTATTAATAAGTGAAACGTATTCAGGATCATCCACTAAACATGAGTTAAATTTCCAATAATATGGACCCCGATTCCCTTCTGGAGCTTGATTAAAATTTAAGACAATCGCAGAATGATCTGATTTTATGGATGGTATTATATCTACCGACTCGATATCTTCTTGAAATTCATCACTAGTCATCCAGTAGTCTAATCGCCTATGTCTTAAAGGGTTCTTTTGTCGCCAAGTAAAGCGTTTCATGTTTGGATTTCTAAGGCGCCAAATATCCACAAGATCGTTTTCTAAGGCTAAATCATTTACTGTTTTGACCGAGGGTTTGAGCTTAACGTTGTCGGTGTCGCAGTCCAAATGACTGAAACATACATTCAGATCACCCCCGAGAATAATTAGACTGTTTTCGGCTTCCGTTTTTACCTCAGATAAGATTGTGTTGATTGATTTAAAAAAAGGAATCTGTTCTTTTTCTTTGTCTGGAGCGTATATATTAGCTAAAATAATAGGCGTTTCTTGAACAAAAGCATGGATAATAACATACCTTCCATTTTTGTCAGACCGTAACGATTTAACTTGAAAATCCAGGTCATCCTTGATCAGAGTAATACTCCTTTACTGGATGTGGTTCCGTGTGAGAAGAAAATACTCCCCTTCCATTCTGTTTTCCAAAGACATTCCACCCTTTCATCACTATGGGCTTCTTGCAGAAAAATTATGTCAGCGTTGGAGGAGTAGGGGAGGGGAGTCTCAGACCAATCCTTGCCCAGAAATATATTGCTACTGACACCAGAACCAATATTTACAAAGGAAACTTGGATGAAAACCCTTAAAGACCTCAAATTGGCTTTTATTGTTTTGACCTGCCAAATTTGCTATCTTTTAGGGGTAAATTCGGCATTCGCCACGCCAAATTGCTTTCTTTTAGGGGTAAATTTGCTGTTGGCCACACCCATTTTGCTATCCCTTAGGGTCAAAATCAATTTTCCCGACGAGCACCCCCGTCTAAAAAATTGGGAGTCCTCCCATCCCCCCCGGACCTGACCTTAGGGTAGAAATCTTGCCATTTT
The DNA here is from genome assembly GCA_033964015.1 of Scolanthus callimorphus. Lineage (NCBI taxonomy): Eukaryota > Metazoa > Cnidaria > Anthozoa > Actiniaria > Edwardsiidae > Scolanthus > Scolanthus callimorphus. The sequence goes on from CM066911.1 coordinate 6,211,860, forward strand.
TGGGTTCTGTCATCATGCCTTCACTTAAGCCTGGTGCACACTTGCAACATAACGACATAAGAAAAATGTCACACGAACAAAATTTTGTGGTTTCAAGAAGTTGAAGTCAACAAAAAATAGCATAAGATTGCTTTGGCGAAGTAATCTAATGTATCAATGGAAAATATTGATTGTTTCAATTATTTCCCCGTGCTTTTTTCGTTGCAACATAAGGTCCTTATGTCCTTATGTCGCTAGTGTGCACCAGGCTTTACAACATAATGGTATGTATGAGTGTGATAGTATGTATGTGCCTCTGATAGGATGACACCTAAGTTTACATTTCCCTGTGCTGTTGCACGGTTGTGCTGTTGCACGGTTTGGACTCAGCTTTTGGTAAATAGAGATGAAAACACCAAAAATATATGGTACAAATTTGCATTGCCATTACAATATCTAATTATGCCATGTGGCCTACTTGTGTCTAAAATGTACCCATTATGGGGTTATCTGAGGCAGGAATGAAACATTTCTTTTCTCTCTCAGTGATATATTATTGGTTTCCATTGTCTTTGACATAATTTTCAATGCTTTGGATAGAGATTAATGTAAGTGCAGCTTCATTATTGCTTGGATTGGATATGCTGTTCAAACTAGCATCTAACAACATTAGTCAAATCACACTAGTGGTCTATTATCAATGCTGCGTTCTGATTGGTTGAGCTACTAGTAGGCTTTAAGTTATAGCCTACTATTAGCAAAAAGTGTCGGATTTGAAAGCCAGAAAATGGCAAATGACCAGAACAAAAACATTTTTTGGCAATACACATTGACCTACTAGTGTGATTTGACTAAAAACAATTATTCCTCTCGCCCTCATGGCCTCAGTCCATTCGGGCTGGAGGAATAATTGTTAATTATACATGATTAGAGCCCCTGATGGAAATCTGCCGACTGCAAACACTGCAGGCCAGAGAGCATAGCAACTGCCTTTGGGTGGAAAGAATAGTGATATAGACTGTTGAAATAGGTTTACATTAAACATTTTTTAACAGATATAGTAATAATAACAGGTCTTGATTAATTTTTAAAATCCTTATTGTGTGTTTTGAAACTTAATAAGATTCCCACCTAGTGTTTCAGGAGGGTGAAATTGGAAAAAGTATTTGGCAGTAATCTGGTGCACATTAACCTTATTTTTTTTAATTTCTAAATCCCAATAATGGAACCAAGTTACAGGCTGTCACAAGCAAACTTTCTCCAATTTTTTAAAAAAAATCATGAATTATTAATAAGAACAACACAAAAGAAATAATAATCATAGGATCGTAGCCTGTTGTACAGCCACAGTGGTTGTAACTTATTTGCATAGCAAATTCCATGAAAGATATCTTAAAGCTGCCAAATTTACAAGCAATGAATGGCATCTCAGCATTTTAAGTAGTTTACAACATCAGCATCTGTGTTGTATCAGATCTACATCACCTGCCTGTGACTCGAGTTGTAAATCTGATACAACATGGCTGCTCCTGTTGTAAACTATCCAAAAAGATTAATAACTCTTAATACCAGTAATTTTTTTACTGCACCACAAAGGGCCCCCAAATTTTTGGTGCAATTTAAAGGGGGAGGGGGACTTGAGTTTAATGTTAGCAAATGAGATGTAGGTCAGAAGTTGATTATTGTAGATTTACACTTTGTGATGCATAGCAATTTGCTAATATCATACACGAGCAAATAATACGACTAGCACCTCTGTAATAGCAACCCTCCTTTCCTGTTACTGTTATTCTCTTATCCGTTTTTATTTCACATCATTTAAGACTTTTTAGTGTGTGGTAAGGAGGGGGTATCTATATTTTTGTTATTCGGCATGGGGGGTGGGGGGGGGGGGGGGGGGGGAGAGGAGGCCAAAATGTTTTTAAACTCTTTGTGGAAAAATTGTTTTAACATTTCAAGTGTTTCTAATCAAGCAACCTCCCCCTGATAAAGAATGGGAGAAATGTTCACTGCATTGCAGGTTTTTTTTTATATGAAGGGACATGAAAGGGCTGTTTATGTATAACTTACAGCCATATCATATTTGGCATCTCGTAATGCTTTTTTGGCAGGTGTGTGAAACTGAGAAACAGAACAGCATCAGATTACCAGTACCAATAAAATGAGAATAAATATTTTTTTGATACTATACATGTACCATCTTTTATTAAGACCCTCCGGTTTCCACATAGAGGTGGGGGACCCCGGTTCAGCGGGGTTACTCACCTTTTCATAATCTCTCTTATTTTGAATGTCCGCAGTGGTAGTGTTTTTGATCCTAAAAATTCTACAGGGCCATTCATGTCACCTCGGAATTTCCACGGGGCGTTCATTTACAACTGGCATTACCCCCTATCGAGGAACCTGGAATTTCCATAGGAGTTGTTGTGTTTGACCCTGGAATTTCTACAGGGGTATAAATACTGTTTTGAACCCTGGAATTTCCACAAGGCCATTCTTTTACCATGGAATTTCCACAGGTATCCATTTTTTGCAAACTTTGGAATTTTCACAGGGGGCCTGTAATTTACATGGGTAGAGCAATTTGTTAAAAGTGAGTTCCTCAATAGCGCAATACAACAATTTTTAAACTTTGTAATCATCAGGGACTACTTGAATCAATAAAAAGGATAATTTTTATCAAGGCAATAAATTTTGAGTTCATAGCAAGTTGATTTAACTGTCGACTGTTAATTCATGTTTTTACATTCCTCACCAAGCTGGGGTACCCAGCTACCCATCGTCCCACATCTTCATGTTAACAGGCCCTAAATATTATTGGGAGCTCCGCTTTTAGGCAGTGCCTAAATCTATATATTAGGTTTGTCCTTCAAAATAACAGAGTTCCTTAAGCAGTCTTTAATCCTAGAAATCACTGAATGGGAGAAACTCCCAAACATGGAACGGCCGATTTTAGGAGATGTGGCTAGTAGTGGCAAAGTCGTCATAATGCAAGAGACTCTTCTGACGTCAGCAATTGAACTAGAACAGATTACAGGTAACTGATAATATGGCTGTTACAGTATCTCTTGTGACTCATACCTTACCTATGGTTGGCACTTTCACTGGCCTAACAGAGAAGAAAGACAAAGACAAGAAATATATGTATTCATATCACATGGAATTCATACCCCATGGGATGGGTTGGTTGTCAAGTCCCATGTTGGAGTTTGGATTTTGGAAAAATTAAAAGCATGCACTCAGACACCATATTTCATTTTATAGATGGTCCCACAGAAGAACATATTGGAGATCCTTCTGATGTTGGCGACTTGACAGAAGAGGCTCTCAGGATGCCAGGATTGACTCTTGAAGAAAGTATAGGTGAGCTTCTGTATGCTGGTAAATCATTTGCCCTTTGATTTGTGATGTCAAGTGTGGAGATATTATAGGACAAAAAGTGATAATTTATCCCCTGTTACAGACTGCAATATAGACGAACAAGCTCTATCCTCTGATGGTATTGTAGACCTTACTGAGGGGCAGAGTGTTTAAGCATGGAGGCTTTAGAAGAAAGAGTGCCCACGTGGTGGTCAAGGTTAACACCACAAGAGTTGGAAGAAATTCAGCCCTCTGCCATACCCGAAATAGAGCAGCTACATGGAATAAGAGCAGGTGCACAGAAAACCAAACAGAATAGTGGGATATAGACCGAGAAGGTTGGTTTTGCTTGCATAGCATTTCAGCTTTATCAAAAATGCAAGGAATATCATTATAATTATAATAATATAATAATAATAATAATGATATATAAAAATGATATATTTAGAATAATTCCTATATTTCTTTAAACATCAATGTAAATAGTATCTTTTTATCAATTCAAATAATAATGTGAAATAATTTGTAATAACAGTTTTTAAGTGCCATTGTAAGTAGTTTTATAGAGCTAATAAATATTATTATTATATAGAAAAAATAATAATAATAATATAATAATAATAATAATAATTTTATTTAAACTATTCTACTCTAAAACTATGAATAATAATTGTACATACAGTAGCCTTGGAAATTACAAAAACTATACTATGTTTTTTTGGTTAATAATAACTATACTATGTTTTTTTTGGATAATAATAATAATAATAATAATAATAATAATAATAATAATAATAATAATAATAATAATAATAATAATAATAATAATAATAATAGACATTTTTATAGCGCTTATATCAGCGTTCTAAGCGCTTTACAATAATGCATTAAAAGAAATATTTATAAGAGGTAGGTACCAAAATGATAAAAACATAAAATTACATAGTGATAAAATATTTACATACATGTTCCATAATATGAGGGTAGTTCTAAAATATAAAAAAGATTAAAAACAATCGCTGGAGGAAGTATAAAAATAGTAAAAGCAAAAAGAAAAGCAATAAATGTAAAAACAGGTAAGTACCAAAAAAGATAAAAACATAAAATTACGTGGTGATAAAAAATATTTACATACATGTTCAATAAAATGAGGGTAGTTCTAAAATATAGAGCATTAACAAAGACATCCAATGACAGCATTCACGCAGTTAAGTGGACCGCTGCCACGGGATGTCAATGAAAGTGCAGGGGGACGGGAAAGGATGGGACAAGTTACAGGTCAAATGCTCGCCTGAACAGATAGGTTTTTAGCATCTTGAATTCGGAAAGAGAATCAGCTAATTTTACATTGTTGGGTAGATCGTTCCAAAGTCGCGGAGCATGAGCTGCAAACGATCTTAACCCATAGCTTTTGGTCCGAAAATTTGTAGGATTCAATCTGGGTGGGCCAGCTAAAGAGCGGAGTGATCTTGTGGGTGTGTACTTCAAGCAGTTCACTGAGATATGATGGAGCGAGACCATTAAGACATTTAAATGTGAGAAGATTTACTTTGAAAATTATTCTGTATTCTCCCGGGAGCCAGTGTAATTGCTGCAAAATAGGACTTATGTGCTCGTACTTGCCGACTCTAGCAATGACCCAAGCAGCAGCATTTTGCACGCTCTGGAGCTTGTCTATCAAAGATTTTGGAAGGCCGTAGAGTAGCGCATTGCAGCTGTCAAGTTTAGAGCAAACGAAAGACTGAACGAGGATTTTAGTCTCTAGGGAAAGAAAATTCCTGACTTTAGCTATGCTTCTCAGATGGTAGAAGGCTGATTTACTATAGTATTGATGTGAACTACCAACGACATCGTGGAATCAAAAATAACACCGATGTTGCGAGCTTTCGTGACTGGAAATACGCTTTCATTTCCAAGGGTGAGGCAATCAAGAGTACGAGAGCTGCGGAAACGAGAGTGTAATAAGAGGAGTTCAGTTTTATCTTTATTCAGTTTCAGCTTATTTAGCGCCATCCATTTAACGATATCGGAATTACAAGACTGGATGCGGTTTTTAGTAGCAGTTAAGTCATCTTCATTATCTAAGCAGAAAGAAGAGTAGATCTGAGTGTCATCGGCATAGAGGTGAAAGCTAAGACCATGATGGCGTATGATGTCTCGTAGTGGTGAGGTGTACATCAAATACAATAAGGGACCTAATACTGATCCCTGGGGGACACCACAGGTAAGTGTGCGCACATCTGATGAAGAGCCGTCAATTCCAACAAATTGTGTGCGGGCACTGAGATAAGACTTGAACCATAGTAGAGCATTGCCTCTGATTCCAAAGCGCGAGTCCAGTCTAGAGAGGAGAATCTGATCGTCAACTTTTTTTTTCTCTTATATCTAGTTTTCTACATCTCATCATATTTCCTCTTTCTTTACTTTTATCACTAGTTTTACGATTTCAATGGCCCATGGCATCCTTTGTTATTCTTAACCAATTATCACCTTTAGTCATTCCGGATGTTTATCTGTTGCCTAGCAACGGCTCTACATTTACTTTATATACAGCCCCACTCCCTCTGTTTTCTCTCTTTGCTCCGACGAAGGGCTAACGCTCGAAACGTCAGCAAAACAACATTTTTCCACGGCGTTTAACATAAATCTCAACCTTTGTTGTTGTTGTTCATGTTCACGTCTCCGCCGACGCAGACCACCTAGTTTTCCCGTAAAACTAGTCATACCATTGTCTACCCCACTGCGACCACCAGAAGAAGATTATGCCGAGCCTCAAGAAGTTCACCAACGATCTACGCCACGAAATCGCAAGTTATCTTTTTCCTTTTCCTTCTATTAGTAGTATACCAGCTTTACGTTTAGCTTCGCTTATCTTTGCCAAAACTAGATTCTGTAGCCACATCAATTTTATCGGCCGCTGTTTATCTTCTAAAGTCATTCCCAAGGGTTTTCGCATTAGTTTTAGTCCTTCTAGCTTTCTAGTTAATAGTGACCAGTATTTCAAGGACGTTGAGCGTGCCTGCGTTTCTTTCTCTAGGAATATTATGCGCTTTACTATTCGGGCTATGTCGGCTAAACGCAACGAGCTCGATCGTAACATTTCTTTATGCCGCTCTCAACTCGCCGACGTTTGTCCCGGCGTTTTAGTCAACTCTATACGCCTTAAAATAACGGATCTCAACGCTAAACTCTTTTCTTTCCTCGCTGAAAGCAAAGCGAAGAAATTCAATCTGCTTGCCGGTCCGCCTGTTGTCCCCGAGCTTTCCACTCAACGGAATGCGGTTGTCACTATACCAGACGACCTGCCGCTCACTGACGCCGAGAGATCCGTTCTCGGGAAGGGCCTTAATTTCGTGCCTATATCCAACAAGGCAGACGAATTTACAGCTAGGCAAGATACGGAGCGTTTTCTCCGTCGCGTTAAACTCAGAGCTCATTTTCACGATAGGGACTCAGAACCGGTTGAGAAAGACGACTTTGAAGCTCTTAAACCCAGCTCATCTCACTGGACTCCTAACGACGGTCAATTTTCTGCCGTTGATCTTTTGTCAAAAAATGTCGTCAGGACCTACAGCGCGTGCATTTCAACCGCAAACTTAATTTCAGCAACCTTTCTATCGAAGAGATGTCAGCTCTCAGATCTCTCCGCATGCGTAAAGACGTTGTCATTAAGCCTGCGACAAAGGCGGCGCGGTGGTCGTTTGGCGCACCGACCTGTACAAACAGGAAGCCGCGCGCCAACTCTCCGACACTACGTTCTATTCTAAACTTAAGAAAGACCTCACGACGACCAACCAGAATACTATTTCTAAAACTATTAAGAAACTTATCATAGATCATGAGCTGCCTAAGACTGCTACAAATCTTATCGTTACTACACCTAGAACGTCTAATATCTACTTTCTACCCAAGATCCACAAGGCTAACAATCCGGGGCGCCCTATTGTTTCTGCATGTAATTGTCCTATAGAGCTCATTTCGAGCTATTTAGACAAACAGATGGCCCCGTTCGTCAAAGCACTTCCCTCTTATATTAAGGACACCAACCATGCTCTCCACATTTTCAATAACTTTTCTTTTCCTGCCGATAGTGCGCATAGGTTTATCTTCACTATGGATGTTAAGTCTTTGTATACAGTCATTCCCAATGACGAGGGCCTAAAGGCCCTTAAACACTTCTTTGACCGTAGGAGTGTCTTAGAACCTAGCACTGCCACTCTACTCAGACTAGCTGAGTTAGTCCTCACTCTTAATTGCTTTTCTTTTTCAGGCGATTTTTATCAGCAAGTCAATGGAGTAGCCATGGGTACTAAAATGGGACCCAGTTACGCCAACCTCTTCGTTGGCTACATCGAGGACCTAATTTTTCAGCAGTACGATGGTCCCACGCCTCATTTCTACGGACGCTACATGACGATTGCATTGGCGCTACATCGTGCCCTAAGCCTGACCTCGAGCGCTTCATTTCTTTTGTCAACAACTTTCACCCAGCGCTCGAATTCACATGGGAAATTTCGGAGACCTCTCTCACATTCTTAGATATAATAATAATAATAATAATAATAAAAATAACGTGCTTATATAGCGCTTTATCCTCGCGGCTCAAAGCGCTTTACATTAATGGATAACTCATCCTATAACAACCAGCTTTATAAACATGAGTGTGTGTTAGTATTGTGAGTTCTGTGACACTGAGGTTGGGCAACTTCCGACGGTCCTAGTGGTTCTTTAACGTCCCTCTGGTTCCGGTTATATCAATCTTACTATTAACAGAGATCGCTTAGCTACTTCTGTTCACTACATTACCTGTTGTTCTCTTCATCGCACCCTGCGCATGTCAAGACAGCTATCCCGTTCTCTCAGTTTCTCCGACTCCGTCGCTTGTGCAGCGAGGAGGCCGATTTTATGGAATTTTTCTCTTATATCTAGTTTTCTACATCTCATCATATTTCCTCTTTCTTTACTTTTATCACTAGTTTACGATTTCAATGGCCCATGGCATCCTTTGTTATTCTTAACCAATTATCACCTTTAGTCATTCCGGATGTTTATCTGTTGCCTAGCAACGGCTCTACATTTACTTTATATACAGCCCCACTCCCTCTGTTTTCTCTCTTTGCTCCGACGAAGGGCTAACGCTCGAAACGTCAGCAAAACAACATTTTTCCACGGCGTTTAACATAAATCTCAACCTTTGGTTGTTGTTGTTCCTGATCGTCAACCGTATCGAAGGCTGCCAAAAGGTCAAGGAGTAAAAGTATAACAGAGCGGTTATTATCGATGGAATTGAAGATGTCGTTTTGGACTCTCAGAAGAGCGGTTTCGCAGCTATGGTGCTTTTTATAAGATGATTGCAGTAGCTCGTCCAGATTGTTGTCATGCATATGGTCCATAACCCGGACTGCAGCCACCTTCTCAACAGATTTGCCGAGAAACTGCAGGTTGGAGACCGGCCTGAAATTTGAATAAAATTCGTGATCGAGTAGCGGTTTCTTCAATAGTGGTGACAGAACAGCTTGTTTTAATGATGTAGGCATGACACAGGAATCGAAGGATAGATTAGCAATCCTTGTAGTAATAGGCAACAGATCTTCCAAACAGTAGTTTAGTAATCGAGCAGGTAAAGGGTCAAGGCAGCAAGACTTAGAGGAAGATTTACGTATCAGTGGTAACAGTTCTTTCTCATCAACAGGGGAAAATTCTTCAAGTGCATTGATAAAGCGAGGACAGTCCAGATCCTGACAAAATCCTAGAAAGTATCTGTCAACACAGAGAGTCAGCCCAGATCTTATAGAATTAATTTTATCAATGAAAAAAAATAATAAGTTATTTACCGTCTTTAGGTTGGTCCATATAGGGAACAACTGTGACCTCCGGCCTCCGCCAACATTTTCCACCCCTCAGTCACATTGTTTCCCTATACAGACCTCCCAGCTGGTAGCATATATTTTATTGATTCTCAATAGATCGCTGATTTGAAAAAAGGAAAGGAAAGTAATCCTTCCGGAAGGAAGTAAATAAAGGCTGATGCCTGCGATGTTAGGAAAGGACTGAGGGAGTCAGTAAAGGGCAAACGGTCTGGAGATGAAGACCTAGATGATGGTGTTCTTGAGGAGAAAAAAAAAGAATTTAATAATCGATCAGGGTTTGCAAGAACACTTGGAATGAAAGAAAGAGAGAAAGACTTATTGGAAGATCTAAAAATATTGGTGTCCCAAATAGAGAAGGATATTTTTTCCTTAAAGAAAGGTCTATGAAGGCAACCGATCTTTACAATAAGAAGATAGTTCAACCCAATACCCCAGACGAGGTTAAAATGACACTGGCTTGGGATGCTTATGGATTCCAAGGTCTCATAAACCAAGCAAAGACATTGACAAAGACAGACCCTGAACTTGAGCTGCTTTATGCATCAAATACTGAAGCACTTAAGAATAGCTGAATTCCGAACTGATTTATTGCAATACATCAAGCAATTGTTCTTCAAGAAGAGATGTGTAGCCACACATATCATGGTGTTCATGATTGCTGACGAGCTGAGAATTCAAAGCCCTATGCAGTTCCCGTACGTGTCATGCCATACAAATCAATCACAGATGCAAGACTAAGAGAGTTAATGCTAGAGTTATAAGATATCATGACAAGCATGGATATGAAGTAGTTGGTGTGTTTGACTCATTAATCTATCATAATTTGCTGAAAATCCAAGATGAATAATAACCTTTATTCACTCGATGTTGTCAAGTTACAGTATCTGAAAATGTGCACCCCCTATATGTACTTCTAGTAAGAATTTTGGTAAGAAGAAACGAAAAGAAAAAGAGCCAACTGATTGTTGATTTTATTGGTCATAGGTACAGCGACAGATGGGGAATTCAATTCTCTGAGGACCCGAGGAGAGGAAAGGCCAATCTGTGCTCCAACTTATCAGTGATGCTCGATCTGAGCCAAGAGCAATGCCTTCCAGAAGGATTCAGAGAAGTTTGCTGGTTAGAGCAGATGGTAAGACTATACAGCATTTTCAGAAAAGGTTGTACACACCTAGAGTGCAATGTGTCATTTTATATTGTTACCCATTAGTTATCACGTCATTTTGAAGTATTCTTAAGGGTGTACCAGTTGTATAAGTTATTCATTAATCAGCTTAGGGTATATAACGCAAGTAACCATCACTTTGTTTAGGCTTGGGGTATTCTACGTGTTCAAAATCATAATTATTATAATTCTCGAACCCGGAGCTCCCCTACCCGGCTCATCGCCTCGCAGGGGAGGCTCTGTTGACATCCATCTGAGGGCCTTCCCCGACTGGATAAAACAAGCGTGCACACGTACATAAAAGTAGCTTAACCTAGCTTCATAAAAACATATCTGCCAAAATAACACTGTCATTCATTCCCTAGTCTTTTCTTCGACTTGATTGCTCTAAAAAAAATTGTGAGGCATAAAACCGCCATTTCTTTTTACATATGCGTCGGGGGCTGACGCCATAGCCTCCCCGTGAGGTGACGAGGTACAAAAAGCTCTGGGTACAAGAAAGAATTATGATTGACATGTTCTTTTAATCTTAGGTACCATAGAGGAGCCACACAAAGCAGTCCCATTGCAGGATGCCATGATGTTAGACGAACTTGTTCAAAGTGAAACCCCATACACCACTGCAGTGCAGCTTATAAAGAGATCTTTGTTTCCTCTAAATTATGATCCCTGTGCTTGGATTGATGGTAAGTGTGTAGGCCCACAATTCATTGTTGCTTTTCCAGGTTGGTGAATATGAAATGCTTGTTATGACTTCGTCAGAGTATAAATCAACTCGCATATTGAAACTTGTGATGCTAGCAATTGAGAAATACCTGTGCAGGCGATGTGAGTGGATTTTATATTTTGACGCTTCACACTTTTAACAGAACCCCCCCCCCCCCCCCCCCCCTGCACTTCTCATAATGTTGAAGTCATCTTTCTGGTCCACTTTATAGGAAAGACAGAAGGGAAAGCAGACGCTCTAAAATCCGTTATGGCGATCTACATCTTCAGAGAGAAAGTGAGGCACTTAAAGGGTCAAGGTGTTGACTTCTCAAAATATCTTGTGGTACCGGAGATAGATAGCAGGACAAGTGAACAAGTGCACCAACGTGAAGACCACAACCATCTTCTAAAGAGAATAATTGGATGCATGCGAGAAGGACAGATCCCAGGGTTCGAGCTGATGTACATGAGAGATGCCCTGAATGACCCTAGTAACTTAGTCTGGTAAATTAAAATCTGTCTTGTGTTTCAGCATATAGAATGACTGTACGTAGTCTTGCACCAGGTACCAAAACAATGCTGTTGCCAGAGTCAGTTGCAGACAGGAATTCACTCATGGTTCTGCTGCATTTAATTGCTTCAGCTGATAAATGTTGGTGAACATATAGCAGAACACAGCCAATGCGTCTACAGGACTTTTCCTTCCTCAGACAATTGGATAATTTTCTCGTTATTCTCATTCCACGATGAACAACTTCTTCCATTATACAGCGAAACCTCGATTTAACAATCAACATTCTGGATCTTGTGCAAATTTTAATTACATAAAATATATGGAAATTACTCGTGATGGTTCTGCTGCATTTAATTGCTTCAGCTGATAAATGTTGGTGAACATATAGCAGAACACAGCCAATGCGTCTACAGGACTTTTCCTTCCTCAGACAATTGGATAATTTTCTCGTTATTCTCATTCCACGATGAACAACTTCTTCCATTATACAGCGAAACCTCGATTTAACAATTAACATTCTGGATCTTGTGCAAATTTTAATTACATAAAATGTATGGAAATTACTCGTGATATAATGTCATTTTTTCCCTGCTGTATCATTAAACTGAGGTTCCACTGTATTAGCTCTTCTTGTTTCTAAGTTGAGGGCATACAGAAAAGTATACTCTCGTCACTAATAAAAATCTCTTCTAACAGACACTGGGCTGACGTACGAAGCTTTGACTGGTAAGAATAAACAGTCTGTACCAGACTGCGAGCGAATGATATCACCAGGAGTCATAGCTTTCATGAATCAGAACGGACATGAGCATGAGATTCAAGTACTGACTGTGTTACACAATTGGCACAAAGCAGTTGATGGGAGAGGCATTTCAGAAGAGATGAGGGCCCGCTACTGTGAGGACATGAAGAAGTGGCTTCTTAAGATTGGATTCCATACCTTAGTCAGGTTGAAGGATATAATCATGTCGATGTATTTTGTTGTATAGTACCTAGTCCATCTGTAAGCGTTAGCCAGCGTTAGCTGGAGGTCATAATGAACAGTTAGTGTACATCAATGTAATCTGAGCACTCAAATCTAGGATGGTATTATCCCCTTCTCCCTTCAATAATCATGGGACTCCCTTGAACTACGTAATGGTTTACCCCTTAATTGTGACATAATGTTTTCAAATTTTCTTCTTGTAGATCCGTCAAGGGAATCAAGGGTTTATCAAGAGAGGTAGTTGTGGGCCTAATAGCAAACCTCGAAACCAGACAGCAACGAAGGATGGAATATGTAGTGTGCGGCCTTCCTTTTGAGCACCCTAGAGCATCATCAACTGACGACGTGGAAGGATTGTTCTCCTTGCTGCATGAAATGCTGGGAACCAAATTTTGACTTAAAACAGTTTTATGATGAATTTCCGAAGGTCCTGAATGAGTTCTTGAAAAAGATCAACCCAGATCTTCCCTTCTTCTACTGGACTGGTCAGAATAACCGTTATCGCCAATTTGAGCTGCCATCATTCAATGTTCCATCGGTGGGAGGTATTGAAAGGCTAGATAGGGTAATTATATCCAAGAGGGGCGATCCTGGTGTGTTTGTGGCTAATCGGGCTTCTTTGCCACAGAGAAATCAACTAACTGTGCGTGCCACATTTCACCGTGCACCAATTGCGCTGCCTCCTGTTCCAAGGTTACCATAGGAAAGATTATTTTGAAATGTTTCAAATTGGCTAATTGCATTTTTAAACCGCACCTCCTCCCCTGGAATTTCCACTCGTGAAACAGGCCCCCTCCTCTGGAATTTCAAACCTCCTAAAGGACCCCCTCCCCTGGAATTTCCGTTTTTTCTGTCAAAATACCCTTTTTTTTTGGATAAAATGTCCCTGGAAAGTCACCTTTTTTTACCCCTCCCCCTTGGAATTTCCAGTCTCCAGACACATCCCCTCCCCAGGAAATTTCCAGAGTATGTTGCAGTTTAAAAATGCAATCAGCCATTGCATATAACTTGTTATACATAGGTGCGCCTCTGGAGCTAGTTTGGTTGACTGTGAATAAGTTCCAGCTTGGAGCATATCTGTGCAGTGACAGCATTATTGCCATGCCATGCAGTGGCATCTTTAAAGATCACCTCAAACAACGGTATTTGAACAGCAACAAATGATTCAATGTTAATCAACATTGGGCAAAAACATAACAAATATGTACATATTAAATGCAAAGCCTTTCTGAACAATACAGCTCTATAACATGAACATCATAGTAATTTCTTACAGGATCAACACATGATTCTGAATGTATCTACAGTGTAGAACTATTACCTGTTATCGCAACCCTTAAGAAACAAGCCGCAGGCCATTATAATAAAAGGTGCAGAAATACTTGCATCACACCTTGAAGCATAATACTGAATTAGATGTATCAGTAAAAATAAATAAACTCAACAAAGTACATTTTTCTTGATTTTCAATGCCGCAAACAAACACCAAATGGTACTCCTTGCTTGATCTTATTTTCCCAGTTTTTTTTTTTTTTGGTTTATTTCATTTTTGTGACTCATTCCTGTATAACAAAGCCAGGTTTGAGCATGCAATCCCTGGACATCAATTGTTTAGAGTTATTGACAATTGTGGTGGAAGTCAATAAATCACCTCTATTAAAAAATAAAATTTGTGTACTTTTCATTTCTGTAAGGAGAAGCTAAATAAATATATCACCTCTATTAAAGTTCACACCACCCTTTGTATGAAACCTCTTGGATTTTGTAGCTACCTGAGCGCACTTGCACATGGCATTGCACATGGCATTTGATCACAAAGTGATGATGTTGAAACAGGCTGATCATAAATTCAAAATCTCTGCAATGAACCTTGTACGAGCAAACTTTTGACATAAATCAGACAAGCTCCTTGACTGGGCTTTTATTATTTGCCAAATTTGTTAATTATCAAAAACAGTTAGCTAATGCAAAGCCTTTCTGAACAATACAGCTCCATAACATGAACATCATAGTAATTTCTTACAGGATCAACACATGATTCTGAATGTATCTACAGTGTAGAACTATTACCTGTTATCGCAACCTTTAAGAAACAAGCCGCAGGTCATTATAATAAAAGGTGCAGAAATACTTGCATCACACCTTGAAGCATATTACTGAATTAGATGTATCAGTAAAAATAAATAAACTCAACAAAGTACATTTTTCTTGATTTTCAATGCCGCAAACAAACACCAAATGGTACTCCTTGCTTGATCTTATTTTCCCAGTATCTTTTATTTGTGTTTATTTCATTTTTGTGACTCATTCCTGTATAACAAAGCCAGGTTTGAGCATGCAATCCCTGGACATCAATTGTTTGGAGTTATTGACAATTGTGGTGGAAGTCAATAAATCACCTCTATTAAAAAATAAAATTTGTGTACTTTTCATTTCTGTAAGGAAAAGCTAAATAAATATATCACCTCTATTAAAGTGCACCCCACCCTTAGTATGAAACCTCTTGGATTTTGTAGCTACCTGAGCGCACTTGCACATGGCATTGCACATGGCATTTGATCACAAAGTGATGATGTTGAAACAGGCTGATTATAAATTCAAAATCTCTGCAATGAACCTTGTACGAGCAAACTTTTGACATAAATCAGACAAGCTCCTTGACTGGGCTTTTATTATTTGCCAAATTTGTTAATTATCAAAAACAGTTAGCTATTATCAAGCCCGAAAGATTTAGCCTAATTTGATGTCATCAAATTTGCATGAAATTAATATATAGATTTAGGCACTGCCTAAAAGCGGAGCTCCAAACTATTATAAGGAATAAAAGGTGGTAGTAGTTAATTGTAGTATTTAAAATACATTTATTATATTTAGACTAATATTATTGCCTTTGTGCCTTTTACAAAACACAAAAAGCATGAGGACAACTCAACTAATAAAAATGTAGACACCCGTAGGGCTTGTTCACATGAGGCGAGATATCAACCTCGTCCCCAGGGTCTTGTGGGTAATTTTCAAGATGGCGGTTGGTCGAGTAGAAGACCCTGGGGGAGACTGAGTCACATGACCACTGATGAAAACATGGGAACGAGGTTGTCCTTTGTTGTGAAACGGACATGTGACTCAGCCTCCCCCAGGGTCTTCTCCCGAGTCAACCACCATTTTGAAAAACGATGGAGAAGACCCTGGGACAACTTTGGGGTAGGGACAAAACTGGCACCTGTTTCACATGAAAAAAAAATGCAAGATATCTTGGTGTTATGGCTAACACATGCGGCACGCACAATCAAGAAAGTTGGCCCAACCCCTGACCTGTCAAGGAATAGGACAGGGAAATTCTTGTTAGGGCTTTTCTCCCCCTGAGAAAAGTTTGAAAAGCTTGGATCAAGATACTTCTATTGGGTTTTAGAAAGAGGTGAAAACAATGAAACTACGGCAGAAACATATGATCTGATCCAACAGAAATGGGAAAACGTTCTGTGCACTCTGCTGACTTTCCTTTGAGCAAGGGAAATATTATTGATGCATAACATTTAACTAATATTTGGCTGGGGACAAACCGGTTATGCACTAGTCAATTGAAACCCCCATCCCTAGGGACCCGGGTAAGGGTTGGGGATTTGATTTTACCCCTGAACAAAAGCCGTTTAAGTCCCCACTCCATCGGGAGGAAATTCCTGTGAAATGCCCCTACCCTTGGGGCCTCCGAAATCATCTTTTACTTGCAAGCATCAAAGAAAGAACACACCATTCTATGATCGCCAAAGGGGAGTGGGCCTCAGCTAGTGTGGTGTCCTATATGAAACAAGGGATGCAAGTACAGAAAAATGCATTAAAATGGAATGATTCCAATGAATTGCATCGTAGCTAACATGTAGATTTGCATGGCCAAAATCAAGTGAAAGACTGATCGAAATAATTTATTTGAAAGCAAATAAACATTCCCCGGGGGGTGGGGACAGGTTCCAGAATCAAAACCAGTAAAATCCACCATCCCCTCGGAACAGACTCTTGTTTTAAAATGCTTTAAACCCCCAGGATAACCCCACCCTTCCCGGGTCCGTAGGGGTGGGGGTTTCAGTTGACTAGTGCATTACTCACGAAGAATCCAAAACAAATTGAAACACAGGTCGAAAGTTTTCAAGAAATAACTTATAATAGATAGCTATCAATAGAAAGAATAAAGTAATCAATTCTATAATTCAATGAATGGCCAAAACACAGTTGAAAGTCTATGATCATCTTTTCTATATCGTACTGCCGAGGAATCAAATTCCCTGAAGTTATCGTCTAGTCAGAGAAAATATTCCTCATAAAACAAAAAAACATTCTTACCAAAGAGCTTGCAGTTTAATCCACTTCATACTGAAAGTTTGTCCAACTCCAGCGAACAGCGAGTTTCCAATCCACAACGCAACCGCATTATATCCGTGACGTTCAAAGCTATTCAAAGCTGAAGAACCCACAAAACACGGCAAAACACGAAGACTCCCGCGCTCGATTTTGGGCGCCATTGTTGTTGTACTGTAACTCGTGACAAACGATTTCAGTTTCCTGTGAATTCAGCTATAGTCCTGACACTTTCGCATTCAGTGGAGAAGTAGAACATATGTTTAATTAAATAGAATTGCAGCCTGTAATTTTTCCTCGTGAAAACGACTCCTCTCGAAAACAAACAGAGCAGGCTATCGTGTGTAGGAACTTGACTATACTGATACAACTACAACTTTACTCTCACTAATCTTGCCGCTTCGGGTCACGTGGTGGTCATGACCAAAGACGTTTGTCAATAGAAACTTTGAAACTTGTTTCCAGTTTATTTTTGCTTCCTGTAAAGTGAAGTGATTTGAGATCCAGAACAGAGATCCAATTATACCACGCTCGGTGTCGGCGCTCGTCAGGCGTTGTGTCGTTCAAGGACTTCAAGGTACCGAAAGTTTCTGTTTCAAAAAATAGTGTTAGTCCATCAGCTGTCGAGGAGAGGAGAGCCGAAAATAGTAATCTATCCCAAGTGCCCCCCGCTCCACTAAGGCATACGGGAGAGTTACGGGTAATGCAAGTCCATAAGCCCAGGAGCCGGAGGCAGATGGTGTGAAAAGGAGAAGGGAGGGGTGGGCAAAGTCACACCGATTCACCGCTTAAGGAGTTTATTAAATTAAAGAACACCAACATTTCTTATATGCAACATCCCATTTTATTTACCCGCTAAATGACAATACCGACTACCCCCAAACTACCTGCCGGCCTCTCGCTTAACCAACTGACCACGAGTTAGTTTGAACTCACACCTTTATACCGGCGTTACGCATGGTTACACTTGGGATAGTAATCTATCCCAAGTGCCCCCCGCTCCACTAAGGCATACGGGAGAGTTACGGGTAATGCAAGTCCTCCAGCGGGAGCAGAGCCCTCACAAAGGGGAGGCGTGGCGCCACTTTAAACCTTCCATTATACCCGTAACTTAAATCCCCTAACCCGAAACTTATTCCGTCCCCAAAACTGATAAGGGCCTATGTGGAGAAGAAAGGGGAAAACCCAACTAGGTTGTTAAGGTCTCTAAATTCAATACCAAGAGTCTCAGCACTCCGTGTATCTGCCTGAGCTAGAATGCTATGGCTAAGTTTATCGGCGGTCTGTGCCGCCTTTGAAGCTGTAAGAACTTTGTCCACTTGTGTATAGTGGTCCACCATTTGGGTGGAGCACCAGCCGATGTGCTCAGCAATTTCTTTTTTCGATGCGCCTAGTAAGCTCAATAGAATTGCTGCGCCACCGCGGAAACCGTGAATTGTCTCATCCTCATGAATATTAAGAACCTTAAGGTATTTTACCAGCCGGGCTTGGGCTGCAGATGCTAAGAGTGGAGCGTTAGACACTAAACTTCTTCTGGAGGTTGTGCGAAAGAGGAAACCCGGCGCCAAATTGATACCCATTGTTTTACAAAGATCCCTATAGAACGTAAGATTGCGGACCGGGCAAAAGGCTGGGTTTTTACATTGTACAACTGAGAATGGCCTTGAGGCACTACCCCTCAAACATTTACCAATCCTTTGGTGAACGAGGAGGGATTTGCCATCAGGACTTTGCAAAACGTCTACAGTCTTTAACCTGCCTAGGTCAGAAGCTCTTTGACCAGTAAAGAATTCAAAAGTGAAAAAGACTAGATCACGCGCGAAAATATATTTGTCAATTACTGACGTGGATGAGCTGGCAAGCAGAGAACGGAGGTGGAACACTATTGCCTTGAATTTGTCAAAAAAGATTGGGGCGGTTTGTCTAGGAGTTACTCTAGCCATTGATTGTTCTGTCTGAACTGATTTAAGTTATTGTTTAACCGAAAAGTGAGTTGCGGGGTTTCCCCAACCAAGGCGATCGTCCCATTCTCCAGCTCGTTCAACACTATTAAATATGGAGCGCAGCTTTCCAATAGTGGAATCTACCGTTCCAGCTGCAAGCCGCGTGGGACAATTACACGGACAAGAACCTTTAGAACCAAGAAATTTACAGGTATGTACATGAACCTTTGTTTTCCCCTTACAGTCTTTCCAAACTAGAAAGCGAACAATGTCTTTTGGTATACAAGAGAGTAGGGTCTTAGGCGGATCCAGAGCGCCAAGGAAGTTTAGAAGTTCCTGTTCCAATTGTGACTTTTGCTTTCCATAGCAGGAAGAAGTAAGGGTTGATTCTAACTCTCTTATCCTCACATCGATTACTTGGACATCGAACTTCATTCTTTTGTTAATTTGAGAGTTGGGGTCGCTGCGGTCGCTTACGGTTTGCCCAATTCCACACTGCTGGCAAAATCGGGCACAGTCGTCATTAGGGTAGCGACAGTTTTGACACATCCTGGCAGGACGCCAAATACGTGGGATAGTCTATGACAAAAAAATAATAAGTTCTAATTTGCAAGAATTGTTGAAGACGCGGCTTACATCCTAAAAGCCCAGAGGTCCCAGCGGAGGGGTCTTGATACGAAAGTTCCTTGACGGGTGGGGAAAAATAGTATTCCCTCCTGGCCTTTGACACCTAACAATGTTGCGTCAATGTTGCGACCACTGACCAAGGGCCACCAGAAACGCCTAGGGAAGATATCCCGAACGATGATAGTGAATGGGCACCCAGAAAGGAGCAGAAAGCGCATGACCGGACCGACAAGCGCCAGGGGGGGAAACATATAGGCATTCTCGCTGACGCCAATGGTCTGACAGAATATGTTGGTTCCCGACGATCCGGGGGTTGGCCAAGGGGGAAAATGTCGTAGCGGTTCCCCATCTTGACCGTGCTGCGTGTTAGAGTCGAGGGACATCAGATCCAAAGTGTGGGGTCCCCATCGAGCTTCTAGCTTTCTCCAAGGCTGGGTACCTAGCATGCAATCTGAATCAGAAAGGGCCCTGGACGGGGGGTCGGCCAAGTTTGCTTCAGAGGGGACGTGAAACAAATTCAGAGCGATGTTAAGGCGGAGAGAAGTCTCGAAGATCGATTTGATGACCACATTCAATTCATCGCTTTTGGCGCCTTGGTTTTTCCAGGCGTGAGCGAGAGGGAGGCTATCCGTACGCGCGTCAACGCGGCAGTTACGGAGAGAATCCGCTCCAGCTAACAGAGTATTGTGGAGCGCATAGGCCTCTTTAATTATTATCGGCTTGGAACTTTGATCCGGAGACCAATAGTCGCGGATATTGAGAGGTTCTGAGTTAGGGAGGAGTAGACAAGTCCGCCCCATCCCGAGTTTGAAGCATCACAATAGAACTCGACGACAAGGTGTTTTTCTTCAAACCAGGGGAGGTGCCCTTGCCAATTATCGAGGAATCTCCAATATGTAATTTCTTCTCTGAGATCTTTTGATATTCTAATAGGCTTGTGGGTCTTTCTACGGTTGGCTCCGATTGCACGGTAACAAGTACGAGTATAAAGACGGGCTGCCGGTACTGCGATTGAGAAGGAAGTTGTTTTTCCGGCGAATCTTTGTAATGACTGTAAGTCAATCTCTTTTTGGGCAAGGATTGATTCTCTGAGAAGGCGGAATTTCTCCTTTTTATCCTCTGGCAAAATGAATGCTGTGAGATGTGAATCGCACAGGTATCCCAGAAAACGGATGCTCTGGGAAGGGTGCAGAGTGGACTTAGAAAGAGCTAGCGTGTAGCCCAGCGAAGTAAGTACAGATGTAGCAATATATGCTGCAGCTTCGGCTTTCTGAAAATTCGACCAGTTGCAGCGTTGGGGAGTTACCAACTGGCCCATGTGGCGGTCGTCGATATACTGGCTACAGGGTACATTGAGGGTACGAATATAGTTTGTGGCGAGCAGACCGGTGGTATGGTACACATAAGCGCTGGCCTTCCAGCCGAAGGGGAGCGATGCATAGACATAATAGCGCCCGTCCCATTGTAGACCAAATAAAGTCCGGCTTTCTGGAGTTAACAGTAAATGGTCGTACCCACTTTTGTCGTCACAGACAGTTTGAAAATGATCACGTCCCACATATCGAGGGAGGTCAGATAGATAATCAAGAGTAAAAGGCAAATCGCGGACCCAGAGGTTCAGAAATCTCTCATCATGGCACATGCGCGGTTTGCTGGGCTCGACGGTTATGGGCATGACTAAATGCGGCGGATTTACATGCCCGACGAGGCCCCAGAACAGCAAAGAACCATTACGAACTCTATCGTGTATAGTGGTGCCGATGAACTCTTTAAACTTTTCGCATGAATAGCTGTTAGGAAATATCCGGTGCGGAGGCTGAAGAGCGTCATAATGTTGGCCCGCAAAGATTCCTTTATATGGAACAATGAAAGACCATGCATCTATGCCATTTCTAACGAACGACAAGACCTCTGTCGCCTCGCCATCGCGAACAATTTCCTCCCAATAATCGTAATGGTAATGAAGTTCGCCCGGCACAAAAGATGAGGGGTCTCGAAAGATTATGTCTTTGGGGCTTGCGAGGACTTTAGCCGCTGAAACCATACTAGGTGGGGGCCTAGGACCGACAAAGCTGGTAGGTAGACCCTTCCAATCACACCACTGCACACAAAGCCTAGGACTGTAATTGCGGGTGGTTAAAGTGTCTTCCAATCGAGGACGCTTGGAAGAGAGAGTGCCCTAGAAAAAGGTGAAGGGTATTACAATTAGGGATTTAACTACCCACCACATTGCCGGTCCTAGGCAACCCCTGAGGGCATGAGGGCGTAGAAACCCCTGCCTAGGCGCACGGCGAAAAACCAAAACAGAGACTGACCGAAAAGATTCTATCAGAATTGACGGACTAACAAAGTAAAATTGTAAACGCGATTTAGCGATTAAGCGTGCGCATGCAAGGACATGCGCATAAAACATGCGTTACAGTTCCAAAATGAAATAACCTCCTTAGAAAATACTGGCATCTTTTAATTATTACCTTGCACCCCACGAAACGCGAATAAATCAACATCAACTGAAATAATACAAATCGATTGTTAAGGTTCTGAAAATAATGTTGCATATAGAAAATGAGAAAAGGCCTGTACGAAGGTGCTTAATTAAGATACCAATGGCGTAGGAATTAATATAGATTTAGCCACTGGCTAAAAGAGGAGCTCCCGGCTACATATTTTTTCTGTTAACGGACGCGCAGTATTTTCCCGCCGACATGAAATACAGTTTCTGGGTTGCCTGTGGTAGAGGCGCGCAGACACGGACGCGCCCCCGATACTCAAATGGGAATACCGCTGAACCATGAAAAATGAAATCGATCGTATACCGGAGTTCTATTGTATTCTTCCTGCGATACCTATGGTGCTCCGCTCCGCTACTAAGACGCTATGTTGCCATAACAATGAAGATGTTAAACTTAAGATCTAACTACTCGCGCACGAGTAAAAGTGTTTCCTGAAACGGCGGTAGCTAAGGCAACCATGTGAGTAAAAAGTATGTCGGCATATATAATGCGTGAGAAATGATGCTAGCGAAAACATAGCTTTGTTTACGCAAGGGAGAACAAACACCGGACTGGCACCCAGAAACAAAAATACAATTCGCAATTGCTGTTTAATTGCAGTATAATGCAGACTGAAGGGGAGAGGATTGTGCCCGCAGAGTAATCAACCCGAGCACGCGCTATGCGTACCCTACAATAGAAAACCGCGAGGCGCAGGTAAGATACAGTCGCTAACGGCAAAACGAAAACATGAATCGGAACGATAAATATGTTAATAGCTTTACAGACGATATCCAGAAGGCTTCATACATAGTATTCCAAGTTACATATGTCTACATATGCCTAGTTATTACCTCCCCGAACTCTTGCCTAAAGATGTAGGGCCTTGTCTGCCGCAGGACTGCCTCATACTCTGCAGCTTTTGGGTCGCCATTACACCTAGCCTCGTCTGCAAGGTTCTGCAGGGCTGAGAGAATCATGGAAGGGTCTCTCAGCCTATAAGGCGCGCCGGCCAGCTGTCGCACCATTTGCAAAGCAGCGGCAACCCCTCCAGAACCAGACCCTTTAGATGCTTTGAGGACCGCAAGTTCTGTCTGCAGTTCTTTAATTTGGTCCACGATCTAAATGTGTAAGAGAAAGGGGGAAAGGCGGGGATAAATCACATGCCCACTGTAATATATACGCCCGCTTTACTAAATACAGAAACATAACCAACGGCGCGTAAAAGGGAATTTGAACTAAAAACACACGACTACGAATTATCGGCCAATGGGTAAAGTATAGAAACATTTAATTTAGAGGTTGTGTAACAAACGAACAGATTTTGAAGATCGTATAGCCGGGAACGTGTCTGAATATGTAATGGATGTAACGCCCATGGTATGACGAAGAACAACATAAGGCCCTAAACGACAAGCATGGCTAACTTCTAAATGCAAATGAGATGAAATGGAGGTAAATTTTTTAACGATACGAACAACGAATTTTGCCAAAAATTGAGGTGCGCAACGGATGCCTGTTAGTAAAATACTAGAAGACAGAGTCGGACAGAAGCGCAATTGCAAAAATAAAGCATGAAATAGGATTTACAGGAAAAAAAAAACACGTATAAAGTAGCCCACATATGATATATTTTATGTGATGCTATCGAAGGTAGCTAAAACTACTACGTTAAATTCCATCCGGTCCGCGCTACTGAAATAAGCATGAACTCCGAACTAGGTACAAAAGCTGGGAGACTATACCTGGGAGAGAAGCCGCCAAAATAGAATTAAGACAAATATGGAGTAATTCGGTCGCTACCAAAAACGGTGCTAAGAGCTGTAAAATCCATAAAGTCTTATACCGGCCATATGAGGAGAGTAGTGAAATATGTATGGTAACAATTCAATAAAACAAACAACCGAGCAATTACAAGCAAAATACATGATAGTGAAGCACAGTAATGTGAAAACCTGAGCTGACCACTACAGCGATACATGAAATACATATGATAGTTATGAGCTGGCCACTGATTAGTCTGAATACCAGCGATACAAATACATGATTGCAAAACTTTGTAGAATGGAAATTTATACTTGAGCTGGCCACTACCAGCGAACATGAGATACATTATGATAGTGAAGCACTTGAGCACGATACAAAAATACATGATTGTAATGTAGAATTAAAACTTGAGCTGGTAATTACCAGTGAACACGGGATACATGATAGTAAAGCACTTGCGCTGGACACTGCCAGCGAAAACAAAATACGTGATTGTAAAAATGTGGAAATTTAGACTTGAGCTGGCCACTACCAGCAACATGAAATATAAAATACATGATAAAAAACTTTGTAATGTGGAAATCTAGGCTTGAGCTGGCCACTACCAGCAACATAAAATATAAAATGCATGATAAGAAAGTTTTGTAATGTGAAAATCTAGGCTTGAGCTGGCCACTACCAGCAACATAAAATATAAAATGCATGATAAGAAAGTTTTGTAATGTGAAAATCTAGGCTTGAGCTGGCCACTACCAGCAACATGAAATAGTGCAGGAATATCGTGCAGAAAAAGTAGTAAATTGTTCATTTTGATGGAAAAAGCATGAAACTTGGCAGGATGATAGAGCATCCCATGCTAAGCAATTCTGGAAGTAGACCCACCCTCGATAACGTATACTTCCAGTTTTATAGCAGTGGAATTAGTTAGCCTTTAAACAAATAAAAAAACGTGTTGCCGTTTGAGTTCAGACACGAAATTTTGTATCCTGACAGAGTATGCAATACCCTACAATTCTACAATACTTGACACCCCCTGATCATGTACTTCCAGTGTACCAAGATGGGATTCATTATCACATAAAATCAGTGACAAAGGGCATTGCCTTCAAGATTCACGCAAGGAGATTCACGTGAAAATGTACCATGGTACAATGGCCAAATTCGCATGTAGACCCACGCCCGAACTCATGCACTTCCAGTTTTATCGAATTGGAATAAATAATTATCCTTTAAACTATAAGAAAATGACGCTTGCTTTTTGAGTTCAGACACGAAAGTTTGTATCGTGACAGAGTAATCAATACCCTACAATTCTACAATACTTGACACCCCCCTGATCATGTACTTCCAGTGTACCAAGGTGGGATTCATTATCACATAAAATCAGTAACAAAGGGCGTTGCCTTCAAGGTTCACGCAAGGAGATTCACGTGAAAATGTACCATGGTACAATGGGCAAATTCGCATGTAGACCCACGCCCGAACTCATGCACTTCCAGTTTTATCGAAATGGAATAAATAATTATCCTTTAAACAATAAGAAAATGACGCTTGCCTTTTGAGATCAGACACGAAAGTTTGTATCGTGACAGAGTATTCAATACCCTACAATTCTACAATACTTGACACCCCCCTGATCATGTACTTCCAGTGTACCAAGATGGGATTCATTATCACATAAAATCAGTAACAAAGGGCGTTGCCTTCAGGATTCACGCAAGGAGATTCACGTGAACATCGACCATGGTACAATGGGCAAATTTGCATGTAGACCCACGCCCGAACTCATGCACTCCCAGTTTTATCGAAGTGGAATCAATTAGTCTTAAAAGGCTTTCGAAGACCTTGCTATTCATGATCAAGAGCCCCCCCCCCCCCGTCATTTACTTACAGTATCATGGGGATGGAACAAAATCACAGCATGATTGCAGCACAAAAATAGTAACATATAGAAACGCATTATATTTTTGTAACAACGCTTGACCAAATAGACAAGCTAAGCTGGTAAGCTCCATAGTTCAATCACGCATCAGTTCAACTCTGTACAATCACACATTGAGATTAATATAAAGGATGTTGGCGATACGGGATAAGTTGAGCTTGCATGGACGCGCAACTTTTGCCAGAACCCGCAACTTTCTCTTATCTAATGAAATCCAGGAACAAAACGGTATAGTTTAATAAAACGTTTCTCAAAAATGGTACATATAATATGCATGTTGAATAATATGTTTAGAGTTTCTCTATGCGTTTTTCCTAAGCCTCAAATATTCGAAGATCCGCAAAAAGTAACAACTAGGCTTTCCAAGCTTGGTCTAGCTCATTCCAATGTGTTTCCTATTGGTTATATTTTGAAAAATTGTTTTAGAAAGCGATTGAAAATGTGTGTTGCAAGTGAATAGCTTCCACACTTCATTTAATATGTCTATTCCTCCATTTCACGATCGAATGGCGAAAGTCTCAATTTTTTTCCGTGATAATATCATCCGATTCTTTGCCCCTACAATTGAAATCTTACAAAATAGCCAATTAGGTACTTGTTAAACACGCTAAAAATGTAGAGCTCATATTCAGTGGATGTTGTGAATGCCGGTGTTATTTTTTTCTTCAAAATCAAACTATCATGCTCTGTATTAATATTCTGAAACAAGATTATGGGGTTTTTGTGTTTTCTTTACTTTGCAAATTTAATAAATTCCCGCAACAACCCTCGCAACTTTTGCCTTTTTCTCCGCAACGTTTCCCTCTTCATTAATCATTAATGGCCGCATTAACAAGAAAGAGAAGTATTTGTTTGACCCTATAAAGTGGAGTCTATGTGGTCAAGCGTTGTTACAAAAATATAATGCGTCTCTTTATGTTACTATTTTTTATTCCATCCCCTGATACTGTAAGTATATGACTAGGGGTCTTGATCATGAATAGCAAAACATGCAATAATGCATAATGCATGCAATAATGCATGCAATAATACAGAATTTCACCCTGACACGAAAGCCTAACACTGCTTTAAAGTCTAATGAATTCCACTTCGATAAAACTGGAAGTGCATGAGTCAGGGCGTGGGTCTACATGAAAAATTGCCCATTGCACCATGGTCCATCTTAACGTGAATTTACATGCGTGTATCTTGAAGGCAACGCCCTCTGTACCTGATTTTATGTTATTATTAAAATCCATATTGGTACACTGTAAGTACATGATCAGGGGGTGTTACGTATTGTAGAGTTGTAAGGTATTTTAATACTCTGACACGATACAAAATACCGTGTCTGAAGAGAACTGGCACACGATGCTAAGTTTAAAGGATAATTAATTCCACTTCGATAAAACTGGAAGTGCATGAGTTAAGGCGTGGGTCTGCATGCGAATTTGCCCATTGCACCATGGTCCATTTTTACACGAATATACATGCGTGTATCTTGAAGGCAACGCCCTCTGTTGCTGATTTTATGTGATAATGAATTCCATCTTGGAACTCTGGAAGTACATGATCAACGGGGTGTTACATATTGTAGAATTGTAGGGTATTGAATACTCTTTCATGATACACAATTTCGTGTCTGAACTCAAAAGGTAACACGCCATTTTATTAGTTTAAATGATAATTAATTCCACTGCTAGAAAACTGGAAGTATACGTTATCGAGGGTGGGTCTACATCCAGAATTGCTCGGCATGGAACGCTCTATCTCCCTGCCAAGTTTCATGCTTTTTCCATCAAAGAGAACAATTTTTCACCAAATTCCTGCACTAAAATATAAAATGCATGATAAGAAAGTTTTGTAATGTGAAAATCTAGGCTTGAGCTGGCCACTACCAGCGACTACAAAATGCGTACAGTAAAGCCATGTGCTGTGAAAATCTGGGCTTGAACTGGCCACTACCAGCGACTACAAAGATACATGATTGTAAAGCCCTGTACTGTGAAAATTCAGATCTGAGCTGGCCACTAACAGCGATCACCAAATACATGGTAGAAAATGCAACGTAATGAGGGCATGAAGCCACAAGGTGTGAAAGCATCATAATTTTGGCCCCAACCAAACACACTACCAGAGACAGAGACGAAGTAAAAAAGGGATAAAAGAAAAGGTTTATACCTCGTTGGGTTGATTTTGTTGAGGCTCATCATTTTGTTGAGGTTCACCCGCTTGAGCTTGGGCGTCTTCGGGTTCCACATTAGCAGGAAGGACGACCACGGCATCATTAGGTACTTGCTCCGCCATAGCTATCTAACGGACCGAAAGCTTACTGCGATTTTCACAATTCTGCGAACTCCCACTTGACATTTTCAAACGCCAAACTGCGTTTTGGCTTCCGTCAATCAAACCTTGTTAGTCAAGTCCACGTATTTTTTCTGAGTTTGGATTGCATTTTACAGTGAAAAATTATGTATTGAAGCCTAGCTAGCCCCTGTCAGATCACAAGAACCAACTAAATCTGTGTGAAATCACCCAGAGTTGTTCACCCGTTTGACTGACGGAAGCCAAACCGCGGTTTGTTGGTCGGTGTAGAGTTCGCAGAATTATGAAAATCGCAGTAACCAACTGACCACGAGTTAGTTTGAACTCACACCTTTATACCGGCGTTACGCATGGTTACACTTGGGATAGGGGAACAAACGAAACCGTTTACATGTTAATCCTCGACTATCGAGCAGTCTCAAAAAATTATGATGGAAAAGAACAGGATGCCTCTCTTTGGTGGTTTACTTTCTGCTCTGATCTCATGCTTTGCCGGCTTGTTCCCCCTTCTTCCGGGCGCAATTTCCGTCGGTCTCTCTGAGAGTCTCTGGTGCTTCCATTTCTTTCTGCTTTCTCCTCTTCTACTAGAGATAATTTTAACCAAATTTATCAGTCCTCGATCCCTTCCTAATCCCTCGACCCAATGTTTGTATTCTATGGCTTCCTCTTCGCGTATTTTTATCCTTTGAGGCGTAATGCGTGATAGCACGGTTCTGCAGTTAGCTGTCATTTCTCGGCCTTGAAACTCCGACTGGAAGAATTTCAGGAGCAAGCCGGCAAAGAAAATACTCCAACTTGATTATTATTCCCCTTTCTACTAAATCTTTGGATTCCATGGCTTCTTTTCGGGCACTTCTCCTTTGAGTAGTTATTGTAGGTCCTTTTTTCAGCCACAAGCAGCCCTGTAGTCGTTTTTGGATGTTGCCAAAACATGCTGGTATTTGTGCCTGCGATTTTACCTTTCACGTGAGTATCAGCATCCCCCCCCCCTGACAACGCGCCCCTCCCCCGTTAGCTGAGCACTCCCTCCTCCCTCTTGACAACGCGCCCCTCCCCCAGTTAGTTGAGCATGACGTCACAATAGGGCTATTGTGACGTCAGGCTTCAGGAACACGTACAACATCCGGGGCTTGCTGAGACGTCCAAAAATCGGATCGACCCCTAGCAATTTCCACAGGTTACTCAATAAATTCACACAAGGTACCCAATACTATATTTATGTCCTTAATAAGTTCCATGAAGCGGGCACTGCCTTGCCTGAGCTCTGTTTGCTGAGAAGCGTGCTTAATAACTATACAACGATTACGTTTTTGGGATGTCTTTGGCCACGCGAGTGGCCGTTTATTGAATAACCGTAATTACATTTGTTATTCTTATAACATGAACATGGTTCTCAGCAAAGGTGACGGCACAAAAAACAGCCAAGCTGAAGGCTGGAAAACTTGTGGGAGGTAGTAGGGGTGGAAGGCGGGAAGCCTTGCGAAGCAAAATGGCGTGTTTGTTTGTTCGAGCGCTGAGCTTGAGAGGAAGGGTCACGTGACCGATCCCCGCCATAGTATGACGTAGCTTGCTGTCGATTTGTCCTCACCCCCCTGGGGCACATATTGCAACAACAACTTTCTGAACATAAATACATTTATTCCCCCTTGTGTAATAAATTCTATTTATGTCCTTAATAAGTTCCATGAAGCGGGCACTGCCTTGGCTGAGCTCTGTTTGCTGAGAAGCGTGCTTAATAACTATACAACGATTACGTTTTTGGGATGTCTTTGGCCACGCGAGTGGCCGTTTATTGAATAACCGTAATTACATTTGTTATTCTTATAACATGAACATGGTTCTCAGCAAAGGTGAGGGCACAACAAACAGCCACAGCCCAGAGCGCGCGAAGGGCAGCCCCACCCAAAGCCAAGGCAGTGGCAAACGCATGGAATCAATAGAAAAAATTGAATTGGCTAACAGAAGATTTAAGCAAAAGTAGTGGAATGGAAAGCATGCCGGAGATGAAACCAGGAGCCCAGCACCCGCATGAAGCAAGTGGCTCATCCCTAGACATGTGGGAAACTCGCATTATAATGGGAGTATAACAACAACAAATGTTTGACTGTAAGCTATCAGCAAAGCTTATCTAATTGAAGCTGACGTGAGTATACACCAAATGAAAGAACAGTATCACAGGCGAACTGGGCATATGGAACGGGGTCTGATGTAACGCAGGAATGCGTTAGATTTCCAGCGACCAAAAGATCTTATCTCTGTATCCGACATGCCCTGCGAAGCAGCCCAGGTGGCAGCTCCGATGCGAAAACTGTGCGTCTTAAAAAGAGATGTGTCTAGGCCACAGAATTTAAGTGCATTGTTTAGATACGATACAAATTGGTTCCTGCTGATTGGTGAGAGATCTGGCCAACAGAACAAAGGTCCCCGGGCTGTCCCCTGAGAAGCAGGTATTGGGTTAGAAGGTGTATTGGGCAGCTCGGTTTCGCTGCTTGAATTATTATCTCACATGCGCTGGAAGGAATGTTGTGCTTAAAATATTTCAAGGTAATCTTCACCGCTGTGTATATACCTTGTTGCTCTAGAAAAGAGATTTGGTCAACCTGGATGACCTGATTGGTCTGCTGTCCAGCCGGTGAGTGATCTCACCAACCCTCAAGGCACCGAAAAAAGCTACCGCACACATTGCTTTTGCCAACTTTTGTTGATAATTAGATGAGATAGTGTGATTCATAGCCGATAAAATCTGTTCCAAGATAGGCAGTGTTATTGGAAGTCTGGAATCAGCTGTGTGATTCATTTTAGAGTAGCCTCTTAATGCTAATTTGATCACTTCTGACTTAGTGGGATCGAGATGTCCAGCTAGGCGATGTGCAAAACCTATGGCTGATATATGAGAGCACCGTGGAGGCCGCATACTTGTTTTGGACTAAGTGTGCTACAAATAGCGCTAACATCTCTGTGCTTATCGGCAATTGAGGTCATAAATCTGGAAGTGCTGTGACTGGAACTGCTTAAACAATTTCCATGGCCTCTGGTACGATGCCAGCGACGACCTAGACAGTGTTCCTACAAGCAAGGTATTCAGGGTAGCCCCCAATTCTCTGGCAGAAGATGGGTTGGAATGGCTGTGGCGTGATCGTCCATACCTGTCATCATTGATTTGAACCTGGGGACCTGTAACCGAGAAAGGCTGTCTGCTAGGTCATTGTTTTTACCGCTGATATGTTTAGCTCGAAACATGATATTATTCTCCAAGCAGGTGAGAACTAGTTTACGGAGTAATGAGAGCATTTGCTTATCCTTAGTAGTTTGCTTATTAATGATATACATTACGCTTTCGTTGTCGGTAAAAAATAACACTCTCTTGTTTCTTAATTGTGAACTCCAAATGTTAATGCCCACTACAATTGGATACAGCTCGAGGAATGCAATGTCCATTGCCTTCCATTCTTGGGGCCATGCTCCATATGCCCATTTCTTTCCGAAAATAATACCATAGCCTAGCGTTTTAGCTGCGTCAGTATAGAACGTTAGGCTGGCGGATGAAACCCAAGCATCGTCCAGGAACATTGATTTCCCGTTAAATGCCCCTAAAAAGTGTTGCCACATATGGAGATCCTGTTTTGTTTCGTGGGTCATTTTAATAAGATGCTTGGGTTTCTTAACGCCTATAGTTAGGTTGATGAGCCTGCGGAGGAATACCCGGCCTGGAACTATCACATTACAAGCAAAGTTAAGCATGCCGATTAAGGACTGTAGGTCCCTCAAGGTGACCTTTTTTCTGCATAGGGTCTCATTAATGGCTTTAATACATTTCTCAATCTTGTCAGGCGGAAGCCTAGCCTCGTGTTGCTCACAATCAAGCTCGATGCCTGCGAATGTTAATACATTGGACGGGCCCTCCGCGCCCGGGCTTTTTCCGTGAATGCTCCGGCAATGTGGAACTCGCTCCCATTAAAATATCGATTCTGCAGCGAGATAAGTGAGTTTAAATCTGGAGCTAAGACCTTTCTGTTTAAACGAGTTTTTGATGTTTAGTTTAATTTAAAAGAGTTTTTAATGTTTAGTTTGCATTTAATTTCCCCATCTCATCTCATTTTCATTACGTCTCATTCTTATTCAATTTCTTATTATATATTCATTTTTACCTAGATTAGTACATTATTATATATATATAATATTTTTATATGACTAGTGTACTACTGCGTTTTAAAGTAAGTTTTTATTAGTAAGATAATTTCTATATGCTCTCAGTTTTTAATAAATTGTCATTGTTATATGCCATTACTTTTATGATTATATAAACTATATTATTGTAAAGCGCCTTGGATCTATAGGAGAAAGGCGCTATATAAGTCTATATTATTATTATTATTATTATTTTTCATTTGCTATGGGGACTCCCAGTGTTTTGCAAAGGTTAAGAAATTTGTGTAAGCTTTCCCTAGTTTTGTCGAGGGACTGTCCTATAATTAGAAAATCGTCCAAATGTGTATGATATTGTCGATTCCCAGCTTGTTACTTGCGATCCATTGCAACGCTGTAGAAAATTGTTCAAAGATTTTACATGAACTGGCGCACCCAAAAGGGAGACATTTGATCGTTAAGCCTGAATCCTAACAGTGGGTAGTCTAATGGATGGATTGGCAAGTTCCGAAATGCGTTTCTAATATCTGTCTTTGCCATGGCACAACCCTTGCCTATTCTTTTAATGATTCGTACGGCATCATCTACTGTTGCATAATGGACGGTTCTATGTTGTTGAAGTATGGAATCATTAACAGAGTCTCCGTAGGGAAATGACAGGTGGTGAATAAGTCTGAACTGTCCCTCAGCCTTTTTGGGTACTAATCCAATAGGGGAGACCTGCATACTATCAAAAGGCAATGTTGGAAAGGGACCCGCAACCCTGCCTAAATGTATTTCTTTTTCTATCTTTTCGCTAGCCACGAGTGGGTTTTCCAATGCCGATGTTAAATTATCTGAAACAGTGGTCTTCTGGGTACCCTGCGAGTTGATACGAAAACCCACAGAAAAACCCGACATTAGGTATTGTGATAATTCCGGGTCATACCCTTTCAAAAAATGACCTAGTTGATCCACCCTAATGGGTGTTGGCAGTGCTAGTTGGGGCTCTGCTGGGCAGGGGTTTGCCAGCTTGACCCCTGTATTGCCCATTGGTGGTCCCGCTATCATTTGATTGTTTACATTGCCCGACTGTGTGGTTTGCATTGCACTTGAAACATGTGTGTTTAAAACCACAGTTGTTGTTGCATGGCCTGCCGCCGTGATACCTGAAGCAATAACCTGCAGGGACTTTAGCCCTGTCATTTCTCCGTGAGGGTCGAAATTATTATTGCTCTTGTTGATAAGGGTTTGTTTGGTGTGATGGGCCCTGAGCCATAACTCGCTATGGATGCAATCCCATTGGATTGTTTCCTTTTGTCTTAGGCGCCGGAAAGATTCATCATAGAATTTCCAGTTTTGCTGCATTTTTTGCTAGGTCGCGTACAACCTGTATATATTTCATCGTCGCAGGGCCTTCCTGGGGAAACCTCTCCAGGTAAATTGCAACAAATATCTGAAAGGCAGTTGACCAGTTATCTATTGAACCTATACTCATATTTTTCTGATGGGGGGTTCGTACCAGTGATTGTGAATCATCATCATTATCCCTCTGGAGTTTAACTGAATAACTTTGGTCTGCTGGTTGTGTATTAAGCAGGAGACCCAGTTCAATATAGTCATTTGACCAGATTTTGTTCTTCAACTTGTCAGATACCATAGAGCTTAGTGATACATTGGTTGATACAAATGGGTTCTTACTGTTCGCTGGAGCTGTGATGGTAGATGTTCCTCCGGTGATTTGGTTTACGGCTGCCTCAACTGCCACTTGGACTGCTGCTCCTGGGCTGGGGCCTTCTGCCGTTGTCCGTAATGTTGGGGTCCCATCAGATATGAAGGTTATGGGTGTCACTGGTGCTGCCTGGTTAGTGGTGCTGCTTAATGCTGCTGCTACTGCCCTGCCAATAGCCTCCTGTACTCAGGACTAAGCTGGACCGGCGGTACTGCCGGCTCGTCTGCATTTGCGGTTGAGGTTGATGGCCCTGCAGGGGGTCCACTGACCCGTCTACGTTTGGGTGGCATCACCTGTTAAATAATTAGGATGGAGCAGCATTGTCAAATTTGCTGATAACAGGCAAAATAAATAGAAGCATTGTTGGTTGATGGAATACGACATATATGCCTTAAGCTGTGTAAAGAACTGTAGATAGACCAGGCCCGCAGCTAGCCTGTAGCCAGAAACTAAGGGGAAGACCAGGTAACCGAGCTGTAACTATCGGGTGTAGTGGCCCCGACGGCTCAGTCAGGTATGACTGGGTAAACTTGGTGCCAAGCTACTAGCCCTTGGACAGCTTTTAACGCCTGGCTTAAGAAGGTTGGGGGAACATGTTAGCCCCACAACTATTATCTGGCAGGTATGGTTTTTCCACTTGCGTGACTATGACACCGATGGCAACACACCTAAGTGGCTGCCGCAATAATACGGTGACGATAACCAATAAATAAGTGGTAGATGACCAAAACTTGCAACTGCGTATACCGAAAAGACAGTTTTAGCACAAATTCAGGCATGTCGCATCAACACATATATTTTCCTTTAGTAATCGGGGAACTTTCCCTTACCAAAGGGTCGATAAAATGGCCCCTCTATAGCTTTTGAATAGGGCTTTGTTTCCAATATTCAAATGTATTCCATCCCGTGTGTAAATGTTAATTGTTGGGCGGTTCAGACCTCGGTGAGGCCAAAATTTAACGTGATGTACGCCTTGGGCGGCATCATGTAAATGGTTGTTCAGTTCATCGACTATTTGGTTATAAGCCGGGAATGGTTTTGCTCTTCTGTGCACCACCTGGCAAACTGCTATGCTTTCTACGCCGTATTGTGAATATAGCCTCTCGCATAGCTCCATAATTTTTACACAGATTTGTCTTGGCGTACAGTTGGGGTCGCACAAGTCGTTCGATCCGACTTGCAGAATGACGATGTTTGGTCTTAAATTACGGACTGTTCGTAGGTCCACTCGCTGGATTTTGTCGACTGTCCGTCCGCCATTGCCATGAAATTTTACTTACAGACATTCGAAAGTCTCATTGATTCATTGAAGCGCTCTCCTGGGGCAGTGCGAGCGAACTCCTGTAGCCGTTTCACAAAGGAGTCGCCCAAAATCAGCGCCCGAGGCCGAATCCGATGCTGGTTCATATTTTTGTCATCGCGCTCTCCGCTGCCTCTAAGATGGCAAAATATTAAGTAAAGATAGTAGACAAGATAATATACTCAACTTGGAAGTATATCTTGTCACTTGATTGCGCTGGATTCGCCAGATACAAAATGTAAAGCCTTGCGAAGCAAAATGGCGTGTTTGTTTGTTCGAGCGCTGAGCTTGAGAGGAAGGGTCACGTGACCGATCCCCGCCATAGTATGACGTAGCTTGCTGTCGATTTGTCCTCACCCCCCTGGGGCACATATTGTAACCACAACTTTCTGAACATAAATACATTTATTCCCCCTTGTGTAATAAATTCTATTTGCAGTTTTTGACGCTGTTTTCTTAGGTATGGTGCTCCGCTCCGCTTATAACTCTAGTCCCGCAAAAATGGCTATCGTTTATAAGCGTTCAGGCCTGAATAAGGGTTGTATAGTGGACATGGCTGAAATCAGTAAACGAACAGGTCCGAATAAGGCTTTACAGACCTATTTCACACACCTTCATCAACTCTGGTAACTGTGCATGTCCTTCTCTCAGTCTCAACTTCCAAGGACTCTCCATGTCTTCCTACAGACCCTTGGAGAAAAAGTTAAAAACAAATTAGAGGGAAGGAGCATGGGTGGGGAAGAACTTTTTCACATACCTTCATCAACTCTGGTAACTGTATTTGTCCTTCCTGGCTCCAACTCAACTGTAACAGAATCTGCTTGTCTATCTGGGGACTCTTTGAGAAGAATGGAAAAAAAAGAATAGAAGAGGGAAAGGGGAAGGGGGAAGAGGGAGACCTTTTTCACATACCTTCATCAACTATGCTAACTGTGCATGTCCTTCTCACAGTATCAACTTCCAACAACTCTCCTTCTCTTCCTACAGACCCTTGGAGAAGATTAACAAATAAATTAGAGTGAGGGGGAGGGGGTAATTGAAAAACCTTTTCACATACCATCATCAACTCTGGTATCTGTATCTGTCCTACTAGACTCAATGTTGACTACCGTTGACTCTCCTTGTCTTACTTTGGACCCTTTGAGAAGAATATAAAAAAAAATTAGAAAAAGGAAACAGGGAGGGGTGGGGCACACCCTTATTACCTACCTTCATCAAGTATGCTAACAGTATCTGTCCTTCTAGACTCCATCTCGACTGCCGTTAACTCTCAAGGGACCCTTGGAGAAGGAAAAAACAAATCAGAAAAGTGAGGGGGATATGGATGGGGAACACCCTTTTTGCATAGACCTTTAACTATGACAACTGTAGCTGTTCTTTTAGGCTGAGTCTCAACTTCCAAGATTTGACAGCGAAAATAATAACTCTAGTCCCCCAAAAATGGCTATCGTTGATAAGCGTTCAGGCCTGGATAAGGTTTGTATAGTGGACATGGCTGAAATCAGTAAACGTACAGGTCCGAATAAGGATTTACAGACCTATTTCACATACCTTCGTCAACTCTGGTAACTGTGCATGTCCTTCTCTCGGTCTCAACTTCCAAGGACTCTCCATGTCTTCCTACCTACTTCCTACTACCGACCCTTGGAGAAAAATTTAAGAACAAACTAGAGAGAAGGGGGATGGGTGGGGAAGAACTTTTTCACATACCTTCACCAACTCTGGTAACTGGGCATGTCCTTCTCTCAGTCGCAACTTCCAAGGACTCTCCTTCTCTTTCTGGGGACCCTAGGAAAGGAGATTAAAATGTTAGGGATAACTTTGACAATGCTTTTTGATGGGATACATTAATTGGTAGCATAGATCACTTTATCAAGCTTTGATACTAGCCTGCCCCCTCCTTGAGGAATTGGGTTGGGACAGAGTTTCTACACTAAGGATGGAACTGCTGGTTATTGAAATGTTTAACATTTGAATAATTTGTCAACAGAATACCTTATCGATAAATTTGAGAAATCATGTATACCCTCCTATATTGAAGGCTCAACAAAATCATTATACACGGTAATTTTCTGATGTATTTAAACCGTGTATAAATAAAGACTGTCTATGTCTATCATTTAAGCTGCCCCTCCCTAAACCTAATTTTGGCAAGAGGCATTTTGGGTATTGAGGTACATCATTAAACTCTTTTTAACAGGCTCAACCTTGAACTTTTTGGCCACTTGTCCCAGGACAAGTAGCACAGAAAACTTTCTTGCCTTAGACAAGTTTCTATGTAGTTGTCCGGTCATGGTATAAAAAATTGTGGTAAAATATAGACTTAGGTTATAGACATATGAACATAGGACCCACATTATTTGTCTTTATAGAGATAAGGTTTATAATTTGCATCCACACCCTTCTAGTGACCAAAAAGAAATGTCATATGTTTTTAGCAAAATTGAAATCTGATTTTGAGATAAACGAGCGTAAATGTTGGGAGAGGTTTTTCTGCAATGATTTTGAATTATCTTATTGAAGCAAACAGAACAACAAGTTTAATAGAACAGAAAAAAAGAAATACAAGAACTCTAAAAAGGCAGAAACGAATGTCTCAAATATGTTTGTCATGTACAAACCATACAAATGTGAAACTTCCTTACTATTTATTACTCATAAGCCTCTCCGTAGAACCGTCCAGTCATAAATCAAACATTGACAATATGAAACTCATTGAATCATTTTAATTCGCCACCCCTAGTTGAATGCTCCCAGTTTAAATGTAAGTTTAGTATGGGATATTTCGTTTTTATCAAACTTACCATGAGGATGGAAGAGTTTCTTTTTCTTTACGGTTTCCAATTCAGCCATTTCAGCTCTCCGTTTATGAAGGCCGCTCGCTCCACTTCGTCCATGCATCATTCTCCAGAGACTTCTCCGTTGGCGTTGAGTGTTTCGTTCGTTCTTTCTCCTTCCGAAATTTTCTAACTCGCTCTTTTTCGCGTTCACGTTGCACTTTTCTTTCTTCTTCTGACATTTTTTCGAACATGGCATTTCTTCGTAATTGTTGTCGTTCTCGCTGAGCTTTGTGATACTTTTGCACGTCCTCGTCCGCCATGTTTTCTAGGGACCTTCGCTTTCGAAATTTATCTTTCTCTTGTCGAGCCTTGCGAGACGTTTGTAATTCTTCGGCCGTCATTTTTTCGAGGACTCTTTTTCGTTGTCGTCTTTGTTTCTCACGTCGTAACTCTTTTTCTCTGTCTTCAAGCTCCATAACATCGCTTTGAGGGTAAGTTATCACCACGTTTAGAAAGCTTGCAGGTAGTTGAACAATTTGTGGTTGAGGAGTACTAAAAACACGTCGTCCTTCCTCCTCGCAGCATACCTCGCTGTCTTCCCCATGTTCTCCTACCTTCACAAGGTTATCAAGCTCTCTTAAAACTCCTGAAGTTCTTCTCGTCTCCATTTTTCTGATATTTGATAAGAAGAAAGCTCTTGCCTGTTCGCTGTCTCGTTTTCTTTTTTGCCCGACGAGCACGTGCCCCCAATTCCACTCTTCGTGCCAAACAGCCAGACAAGATGGGTAGGCTGTGGTTGAAACCTGCTGGGTTTTTCTTTGTAATGTCCGGTTCACTAAACCATAATGTACCGAACCTTGGACAAAAATCATGAGATTCTCCTTCACGTGGCAGAGAAATACAGAAAATGTATGAAAACTTGAGTGACGATGTCGGTAAAAACAAATAAATGCACAAAAATATTAAGAAGAATCATGCGGTTGACAGGCTTCAAAATAGTGTGACAACCCGTCTAAATGCGGGTGAGTTGAGGGTTATATTAAATAGTTAAAATATACCAATATCCTGTACCCTGCTAAGCTAGGCCTTTCAGAAACTAAACATAATAAAGGGTCCACAATACTTCCTCATCCTCTTTCAATACATCCAAACAATATCGCCTAAAAGTAGATAGGATACAAGAGTTGAGCCTCGTATAAATGTATGGCAATAGAAAGAGAAACGAATGAGAAACGCTGACGTCACAACCAGAAGCAAACGAACCGGAAAGAGCAACGACCGAGAAGCGAGGTGTCAGCATTTTGTCATTATGAGTCATACCCATTTTTGAGAAAGTCGGTGATGTCATATTTTGGTTGCTTGAAATAGATTATTTTAATTATTTTACTTAGAGGTCCGGGTATAAAACGGTTTAGTCATTTACGATGTTCATTTACGCATTCATGTTGCTACTGATCGTTCTACCGCTGATCTACTGTTTAACGCAAGATTATCACTATCCTTTGCGAGCTCTTGATTTTTACGCGAGAGAACATGGAGAACGCTGCACCCAAAACTGTCGGCGGTGACGATGGCAGGGTGGTCACGACTGTCAGTGATGAAGTGGACTTTTCAGCACAGAAAAAACTTTGTCTGTTCGCTACATATCTCTATGTAGAGATGTATACAAGAAAAATAATGAAAATGGCCAGAGACGATTGTGAGGGGTGCAAAGAGAACTACTGTAGCCAGCGAGATCATACGTGTCTGATGTATGATACACAAGAACTCTGGGAGCTCTATTTCGGCAAAGTAGAAATTGATATAAACTTGTTGTTGATTCATGAGCTCTGCAAGCAACTAGTGGAGCTGACAAGCACTTATTATACAGAGGAACTAGAAACGTTCATCTTTGCTTTGCCTACAACACTTGCGCAAGAGGCGGAGGAAATATTATTTGAAATGTGCGTTCCCTCCACCCCTCAAAAACGTTTGACAGCGAGATTTGTCAATAACATTTGTGACACAATTGGGTGTCTCAACAATTGGTCGCCCGAAATATTTGCAGACTATGCAGCACTGTTAAAAGATCGATCATTTTAATGTTAAACTTCAGAGTATTAAATATGATATAAATATGATATGGTGAATAAAGAGTAAACAAAATTCCCCTGAATCAGCAGACAAAAAAAATCGAAGTGTCAGCACTTTTAAAGTGCCTGTCAAACAATTATTCAAAATGCGAGCTAGTTGTGATATGTAAAAGTTGACCCCAAACATATAATTCATTTGAAGCCAAGGTCTGGGGGGGGGGATGTACACTTACTTAGTGGCAGCAGCTATATTTTCATTTGTGGTGAAAGACGTTAAGTTTCGCTAAATTGGGGAGGGAAATCCTACCAAGAAACGGATCACTTATGCTTCTGTTGCTTTTGTAAAAACGACCACCTGATATCCAACCCCGATTTCAAAGACTGGGGAAATTAAGCCGGACAAGCAACAGCGAATACTAGACAATTTTATAATGGAGTGTAAACATTGCGTGCCATACAACTCTTTTGTGATGTAAATAAAACTCACTTGAAAAGTCAATAAACCTTTTTTATTAAAGCATAGACAAATACAGACGTGGGTTAACGTGTTGTCAGGGTAACATACGAGCGGTGTCAAACCGTAGAAAGGTTAGATAAATTATCTTTTCGGCTACAATATGCGATCTCATTAAGGCCCATAGTCAACCGGGAACCTTTGCACTTTATTTTCAATTGGATCTATTGTTACTCAACAGCTGTGATTGGTTGATACTGTAGGTCCCAAAGGGGTTCCTATTGTACTTCGCATTTCGCAAGTTCAAACTGAAAATTTGCATCGAGTTTTCAACTGCGTTTTATTCTTGTGAGCCTGCATTGCGACTTGGGTGCTTATGGGCCTTTAATGGAAAAAACTCTCAAAATAGATCAATTTTCCTCATTTTCTAATGAAAAATGTGCCCGTCCACAGTTTTCGCAGTCTTGCCAGCAATCCTTGTAAAACTGATGATGTAGCAAAAATGGCTTCGAACAAATGTCGCATGTAACAGCTTCTCCGACAAATTTAAAATCATAGTCGTCTGACCACGAACACATCGGACATAGGGCTAAGACCACTGACCTCGTTTCGGGAAAGTCGCAATAATCACACGGCAGTGTTTTTGGTTCATATCCACCACCTGATTGAACTAACTTCCTGGT
This sequence comes from Scolanthus callimorphus, assembly GCA_033964015.1. NCBI lineage: Eukaryota > Metazoa > Cnidaria > Anthozoa > Actiniaria > Edwardsiidae > Scolanthus > Scolanthus callimorphus. Next base: position 6,253,012 of record CM066911.1, read on the forward strand.
CCCCTCTACAAATTCGTCCTCGCTCGTTGATTCTTCGTCTGTCTCTAAAGATTCGTGTTCCAGGTCTATGATTCGTTTCAACACATCCTTATTTTGAATAAGGGTTTTATTAATTCCGAGATCTGCTAAACCCTCGATAAAGGTATTTATTCCTTTAGGTTTTCTTGTTTTGACGTTAAATGGTAATAGTACATAATTGAGTAATGAAGCCATATTGGTTCCTGGGATTCTCCTTTGGTTTCGAGTCATTTCATCTGATAAGTTCCAATAAATAATCTTTTTAGAAGACACAAAAGAACAAAGTAAGTCGCGTGCTACATCTTTTGGAATTTTTTTTGATATTTGTTGTAGAATTTCGTCTACCGATGTCTGGTTTCATCAATATCGCTTCGATCGTCACTCTCAGACTCACTCGTGCTCTCGTTATCTGAAGATTCCTCGTCACTACTAGTGTCGCTTTCACTATCCCAGCTGGAAGTTTCAGTCTCAGACTCCCCCTCCTCCCCTCCTGAGAAAACTCCTCACTCTCATCGGTCTCTGAAAATCTCCTTTTACTCATGTTATTCCTTTCTGGTAGACTGCTCAGCGTGATATGAGAAGATTTGTAGTAGTGCGTCTGTATTTATGCCAGAAACAGGGGCAGGGCTGCAAAAAGCGGCGCCAGTATGTCTTTTACTAAGCCACGCCCTTCTTGAGCGATTCGTCTTTTCTTATCTCTAAACGGGGTAGAAGCATCAGTCAAATCCTTGAGAAGATCTAAGTGCTCTTTAAATGCTTCTTTTTCTTCTTTTGTCATAGGCACACAACCCCTTATAAAATTGTAGCAGATTTCACATAGGGTGTTCACTTGTTCCGGATTAGCAAGTGCTAAAAGAAAATATTTCTGCTCCGGCGAGCCCTTGTGTAAAAGGTGAAGATAAGGGAGATTATTTCTCAACAACTTTGACATGTTGAGTCCTCGAAGATTTCTATAAAATGATACGTTTTGTTAACTACGGGTGCATTTGTACAATGCGATCAAAGGTATTATAGCGGTAACACCGCTAACAACTGCAAGACGCCCGCTGACGGCCGCAGATTGCCCGCAAGACGCCCGCTGGCAGCCGCAGATTGCCCGCAAGACGCCCGCTGACGGCCGCAGATTGCCCGCAAGACGCCCGCTGGCAGCCGCAGATTGCCCGCAAGACGCCCGCTGACGGCCGCAGATTGCCCGCAAGACGCCCGCTGACGGCCGCAGATTGCCCGCAAGACGCCCGCTTACGGCAGCAGATTGCCCGCAAGACGCCCGCTGATTGCCCGCTGACGGTCGCCTCTGACCACTTACGCATGCAAACGGTCTCCGCCCAGTATGAAAGCCTAATAGTACAAATACACAGAATATGAGTAAAGGCGTCATTTACAACTGCCCTCCCTACAGTGAACATGGAAAGAACTCGCTTCCAATGCCCCAAGTGCGGGAAAACTTTCTCTCGTTTGCATGACTTAAAACGTCATATGGATAACAAACATAACAATCTCAAACCGCCGAGCTATTTTACCGCGCCTGGGCCCAGCTCATCATGTGGATCCTTTCAACTTCAACACCCGTTTACAGCGATCATTTCTGGTATGACCGGAACGGGAAAGACGGTGTGGGTACAGAATTTACTAGAAAACGCTCAGACTATGATCGACCCACCCCCGCAAAGAATAGTGTGGTGTTATTCTCAATGGCAGCCTGCCTATGACGCAATGATGAACACAATACCTGGAATTGAGTTTCATAGAGGGATCCCGCAACACGTGGATGAGGACTGGTACTTCGACTCCCAAATAAACAATATGATTCTCCTAGATGATCTCATGTCGAACACGGGATCCGACAAGAGAGTGTTGGATCTTTACATTTCTGGGTCTCATCACAGAAATCTCTCTGAGATTTCCGGAATCAACCTCGAGCGTAACTAGAGAACCACAACCCATTGCTTCGCCGCAACCAAAGTCTGCCGCTGTGTTACAACCAACACAATCCACATCATCTATTTTTCCAACACCACCCAAAACACCCGCATCATTTACAACACCTAAATCGAAAAAAACGCCGCCTAAAGCGGTGTGGTTTCAATACGAAAACGCGAATCCAAAGAAAGATGTTGGACCTCTAATGAAACAATACCTCAAGGAGCAAAAAAGAGTTCCTAAATTGGCGCCAGCGTTTGACACCCCACCATCTAGTAGTGTAACCGATCATCTGCTTCTAAAAACCATGACAGAGCCAGAACAGAAAAAGAAAGTTAGGCGATCAAAGAGAGTAAATCAAACTAGAATCAAGTTGTCTCCTAAATTTGCAAATGCTTAATTTATGTAAGACCGATTTGAGGATATGTGTAAATAAACAAGTCCTAGAAGTGCGTGACGTTGTTTGCCTTTCGGGGTCAAATACGGATTACATATTCAGGGTTTGTTTACTTTTTTATTGCACCACAACATACTTTCAAACAACATGGTTTTATACGGTACTCTAAAACAAAGTTCATCACTCGTTGCTAGTTTTTTTTTTTTTTTCATTGCAAAAGACTCTGTGATACTTTCCAAGCAGTCCGTAGGGCGATGAATTTCTGTTGTTGTTTGGACCACGCGAAAACATCCCTCCAACGCTTTTAGTAAAGTTCCGGTAAATATCTTTTCCAAGAGGAATCCAGAGGTAAGTCCAGAATACTACACACTTCCTGCACCGTTTCCCATATAACATTTTCGTCTACTTGACGTTTGGCCTTTTTATAAAATAACCTCCAACTTTCTCTTTGTTCAGACAAACAGTATTCACTTGGATTGCCGACTAGACATTCCTCGCATGGGCAACTCTTAAGTTCTTCGGGCATAGCCTTTTCGCATAAATCGGCGTACACGAGGTGACATGTTTTCTTTAACAAACGTTCAATCTTTGCTTCATCTCGGTTGACATAGACTACAGTTTTGGGTGCAGCGTTCTCCGTGTTCTCTCGCGTAAAAATCAAGAGCTCGCAAAGGATAGTGATAATCTTGCGTTAAACAGTAGATCAGCGGTAGAACGATCAGTAGCAACATGAATGCGTAAATGAACATCGTAAATGACTAAACCGTTTTATACCCGGACCTCTAAGTAAAATAATTAAAATAATCTATTTCAAGCAACCAAAATATGACATCACCGACTTTCTCAAAAATGGGTATGACTCATAATGACAAAATGCTGACACCTCGCTTTTCGGTCGTTGCTCTTTCCGGTTCGTTTGCTTCTGGCTGTGACGTCAGCGTTTCTCATTCGTTTCTCTTTCGTTTCTCTTTCTATTGCCATACATTTATACGAGGCTCAACTCTTGTATCCTATCTACTCCTAAACGAGTACCATGGGTCTGGCACATCACCTCGTTCCTCGTTTATCACGGTGCCCTCGCTGTTGTCGTATTGTTCGATATTGTTTCTAATGAAGTCAGCTCTCCAAGCAAACACTTCGTGTATGTTGTTGTCACAAGGTGGACAAGTACCACGATGTATCTTCTCGTTCACTGTGTTCTCGAGCACATCTAAGTGATGCCACATCCAGTGATCGGAAACTCGCAAATGCCACTCAAACAACTTACATATCAGACTATAACGATTAGCGTCGTCGAGTTCCTGATTCTCCATCTAGGAATTTAGTTCCAAGATATTATTACAACACAACTGGCAATGTTTTAATGCAAAAGCAGTATCTTTCCCAGAGCCCAAACTCTTCTGCGTATACGTCACTAGCAAAAGCGCGCCGCGAAAATAGTCACTAGAAAAGCGCGCGAAAATCGTCGCGCGCGCTCCCGCGCCTATTGTAATAGAAGGAGAAGCCAAGGACTATCAGGACTACTGCAATTAGCGAAGGAAGGACATTTTAACAACCAGGACTAAGTAAGCTAAAGGTGTTCCCATTTTGAAAGGTTAGTTGTTATTGTTTTTTTCGTTGTTGTTTTTAGCTGCATTGTTCATGAGCTTAAATAACACTTTTTAGCCGGCTATCATCAATATCTTTATTTGTAGGCTATATGATGCGCGCAAATATTCATAAAAAAAATCATAAAACAGAATAAACAGATTAACAACGACTCGATACATAAATCTAAATCCGAGATGGAAGTAAACAAATGAAACAAGTGACAAGCCATCAAGAAAATATGTTAATTTATTTAACCATTTTACAATCTGTGTGATGTGCGCGTTTGCAGTGTTGTTTTCCTGACTTCGTCTGCAGTGAAATCTCGCTCGGTCACACGAGTTTTAAGCTACAAAACTAAGTTTTGTTCTAGTTGTAAAGAGAAAAACCTTATTTCAACTATGGACGAGAAAGCTACAGCAACACAAAAAGGGAAATTAGTTCTAAACGACACTGGGAATCAGAAAGATTGTGGGGGAGCATTTCACAAATGAACACTTTCGACTTTACCAAGTGAGTTGTTCAATTCTCGCTGCGCTCGTTCGTAAAATATTGTTCTTGCCACTCGAAAATAAAATCCATATCTTCGCGCCACCGTGTTATATCCTCTATATATATACAAAATTAAACATCAGATTATAGTTCCAGCAGGCAGTGAGTTACCACAATTGCATTACCAAGTATAGTATAGTACCACAAGAATCCTGGTATTGAAAAACCAATTGGTATAATACCGATTGTCACAGAGATGTAACGCGTTTGACTATACAAACATTCTACAAAGTTTAGCTTATTTATACTTTTTTTTCTTTGTTTATTACCCATGTTTTGTTTTTCGTGTATCTCTTTCGTAATTACTGCCTAGCTCGATTAGCAATCTGCTATTTGAGGACTAGTAATGTTTGTAAGAAAAATATATTTAAATTTTAATAAACTGAACTGAACTGTAAGTATAATACAAATTTTTACAAAGTATAACAACTGTACATGTTTGAAATAATTTCCAAGCAATGATAAACCAAGGTATGGTTTTATTGCGTGTCCTGGCTGCAATCTTGAGTTGTCTTCGAGGCTGGGGATAGGGGACGCATACATGTATGCCTGTTAATGTCCCAGAGGTTGTAACTTATGTAAACTTTATCTATTGGGACGAAATACTCCATGTCCCGTTCACGGACACAACCCTAAACCGCAGTGCGGGCACACTGACATCCGTTTTCAAGCAATGGTGACCATTTGACTAACGCAAGGCAAACACATATCCACAGAATGGGATGAACGGATATAGGTCTCCCTGAAAATAAAATTCCACTTAGTATAATCTCAAGTATTACCGCAATGATCCCATACAGATCCGTTAGAGATCTCCTAGGTTTTTGTAATAGCTGGATATGAGCCTGCATTACTCGGAGCCTCCCATGGTAATGTCAACAAATAATAAAAGATTTTATTATATGAACTGCAGTGGGATACTGAGTGACATCAAAATGGTACAATCGGTATCCCCACTCCCACCAGTGGGGATACGATGTTTCTCAACACATGTGGTGATATCAAATTTCAACCAATGAGCTTTCAGTATTTTCGCGCGCTTATGCAAATGACGTGCTGGCAGTCGCTCTGCAAAAAAATAATCGCCATGTTTTGCTGATGAAGATCTTACTGAATTCATAGACCAGCAGGAAAACGCTAACATGAAACAAAAAACTGAATTAAGACGTCAAAATTTTAAGGGAGTTCATTCAGGAACCAAATCCCGAACTGCTCAGGTCAACTTCAGGTGAGCAATAATTACTCGTCTCTGCCAGATAATCAACAAGAGAGGATATCCAACATCTTCTCCTTCAGAGGTCCAGCTAGTGCACTAGTATTGCTGCGGCAAGTTCATGTACGACGACAAAACAGCTCCCTGCCGAGTAGGAAATACGAGTGTGTTCGTATGCAAAAAATGCCGGCAGAGACGGTGCAACAAACTGCTTCGACAACGGGATTTGGCTCTCCCATTTAATACTGGAACAATTACAGGTGGAACGTTAAATATCAATGTCAACTTGCGACAAAATAGATCCCCTGAAAAACGAGAGAGTTCTGCAGTTTTTGAAGAAGTAAAAAATGGAAGCAAGTAAGCTACGCTTACGAGTCGATACGAGCTTTGGAAAGTAGCGACGAGAGTCTGACAAGAAAGTAAGTCAGGAGTAAAGTAAGGAACTTGCCGATCATTTTATAATTAATGCCACAAGAATTTGTGGGTTTTGTGCACACTCTTGGTCATTTTAATTTGTAGTTTGATGATCAAAACTTGTTTTTTTTTAATTGAAAAATGAAAGGACTTCTAAAGTTTATGGAGATAAATTGGGAACCACCGACTTAGCTATGTGTTTCCACAAGCCTTTTTCGAAAATCATTGAATTTGTAGTTCATATAATAAACAGATTACATGTTCGCTTGGAGATACGAATTTTATCTTCTCGTGTTAATATTATCTCTCACTCGTTCGCTGCGCTCACTCGTGAGAGATAATATCAACACTCGAAGATAAAATTCGTATCTCCGCGCGCCTATGTAATATCCTCTATCTATCCAAGGCTGTGGCTTATATTATCCCCGGTGATATACTACAGGGCTCTCAATTATATTCTCAGTAAATAGTAAAAAAATTTCAAACAATAGGCCCAAATTCAACAGTTCATTTCAAAATCTTTTTCAACAATTTAAATCCGACAATATACTTTCAACAAATATATTTTCAGCAATTTATTTTCAATAAAACCTTTTTTTCAACAATTTAATTCAGACAATGTACTTTCAACAAAATATATTTTCAGTAATTTATTTTCAACAAAATATATTTTCAGCCATAAATGCATTTTCAGGCATAATTTATCACAATTTATTTTAACAAAATATATTTTCAGGCGTTAATACATTTTCAACTATATATTTACAAAATATATTTCCAGTCAAAATATATTTCCAGAGATCAAAAAGAAACAAACATCCACAAAAGGCAGAGCACACAACGAGTTTGTAGACACAAAAACTAACTCATACGTATTACCAGTGGCACTCCTAGGTCTATCTGATAACATCTTGGATTTGGCCGAGATCAGAAACGACCACACCTGTCCATCGGATTTCGGTTTTCCCTTATAAAACACTTTCAAGCTATTTAAAAACAAACTTTTACGATTCCTATGTTCATGAGATAAATTGCAGATTACGAAAATCACTGATTCACGATATCATAGTTTTTACATGCATATGGAATTCTATCCCATAAACCGTAACCTTCGTACTGACATGAAGAACGAACGCAAATCCTACTGGAAGCAGCGTGACGTAACAAATCATTGAACCGAATCTCTATTCGGGAGCGGACGAAATGTTGAGCTGGTAACGGATTTTTGGATTTCTATCAGGTTTACAGGTAAGATTGTATTTAGTATTTGTTAATTTTCTGTTTTAATGATATGGTGAAGTAATCTCTGAACGAGTCACGGCTTAATTTCAACGAGAATCGCCTTGTAAAGGCATTCATCGAACTTCTGTTCGAAAACACGTTGAACTATAAGTCCAACGGCGTTAGTTCAAGCTTGAAGCTTATATGCGGTGCTCCTTGGATGAAAAGCAGTTAACCCTGGCCTTCTAGCGACAGGTGAAGTGACTTCTGTTGTAGTCACATATATCATTCACCTAGAATGACCTTGCACAGGCATTCATTGGGATTTCGTAATCTACGAATCCGCCACTTTGCATAAATTATCATCTTCCTTCGGGATAGAAAATAACTAGGCCTTGATTGTTTTCAGGTCAGGCCAGGTCGGAGAGCGAACATGATGTCGAAGCTGAAAGTGTCCCCAGCAAGCCTTCTCTTGATCAAAAAGCTATTAATTTAGCGATTTTAGAAGGTATTCAGAAACTAAACCAAAACATGGAAAATATCTACTCTGAGGAGTATGACTATTCTACCGAGGAGCCACTACTGGATGACAATCCACAAAACATTGATATTGATGCCGATATAGAGAAAATCGCCAATTTGAATAATCCCACTGATGCTGATTGCCAGCAGGAGCCCAGCTCTATTGCAGATGAGGATGTGGTTGATTAAGGCTCTCAACTTGATATTAGTGGTGACACAAAGGGGCCTAAAATACATGAAAGTGTAGCTGATGTGGCTAATAAATTATGCTTACAGCGCATTAGCAATGAGCAGTGTAAGACGAAAATGAAACAGCACTTAACCCCAGAGAACATTAAAGTTCGACTACCTAAGTGTGAGCCAACAATATGGGACCAGATACCAGGCAAAGTTCGTGCAAACGATGTCAAGTTCCAGAATACTCAAGCAATGTTATTGTCATCTATAAATTGGCTGATACCTTAATGACTTCCAAAGCAAACAAGAAGATGGTGACCACTTGTTTGGATGGAATCACCATGGCCATGACAGCTAATTATGAAATCAATATACGGAGAAGAGAAGCCATAAGGCCCCAGTTTCGTACCGAGTTTGCCAAAGCCCTGTGCAGTGCAAATAATCCTGCTGACGAATTCTTGTTTGGGGGTGATACCTCTAAAAGAGTAAAGGAAGTTGCCGAAATAAACAAGAATAAGGTGTGCAAGACTCGTCAAAGTTTCAGACGCAGAGGTCAGAGATATTCTCCATACCCATCCTCAGGATATAGGACCTCAATGAGGGGCCGAGGACGAGGCGGTCGTGGTCGTGGGACCCAGTGGGGCTCAAGCAATTTCTCTGGTTATTTGCACAACCAGTCTTTTCGGAATGTGCCCCAACCAGACACAAAGTCCAACCAGAAGTCATCACAATGGTATGTGCCTTCCTGTAATGAACTTAAGTCAATGATAGATAATCAACCAAGTTTTCAGGCTGGTAACACAAAAAACTGCATTTTGAATGGGAAAAACTTACATCAGACCCTATTATTTTAGACTATCTTGCTCATTGTCATATTGAATTCATAGATGATCCAAGTAATTATAGCATGCATGCTCAGAGAAACTTCTCTGTACAACAACAACTTATTATTGATTCTGAGGTTGATAATCTATTTAGACTTGGTGTACTAGGTGTTTCATCTCATGAGTTGGGACAATGTGTGTCCCCTATTTTTGTTATCCCTAAAACAGATGGCTCCTATAGGTTAATCTTTAATTTCAAGCACTGCAATCAAGCTGTTCTGTTCAGACATTTCAAAATGGATACATTGAACACAGTCTTGAGTTTGACACCTGGTGTTTACATGGCTTCTTTAGATCTGAAGCATGCATATTATACTATCTCTGTGGCTATAGAGCACAGGAAATATCTGAAATTCTCTTGGAAAGGTCAACTTTTTTAGTTCAGAGCTTTGCCCATGGGATTAACCAGTTCACCTAGGATTTTTTACTAAGGTGATGAAACCTTTTTTGGCCACTTTAAGACAGAGGGGCCATGTTATTAGCGGATACATAGACGATTTTTATTTGCAAGGGGATGACTGAGTGTTTGGATAACATCAAGCAGACAGTTGAACTGTTTTTGAAACTTGGTTTTCATGTGCATCCAAGTAAATGTGTTCTACAACCTAGCCAAGAAATCATCTTTTCAGGTTTCATCATCAATTCTGTTTCCATTGTAGTTAAGCTATCACAGAAGAAAAAGAGAAGCTGAAATCCCTTTGCTTGCAAGCTATTTCTGGTAATGTTTTTACTATCAGATTCATTGCCCAAGTTATTGGCAAGATTATATCATCTTTGCCAGGTGTAGAATTTGGCAGGTTGCATTATCGCAACTTAGAGCGTGCCAAAATAAAGGCATTGGCAGGCAATTGTGGTGACTATGATGGCCATATGAGTTTGTCTGAGCCAGCAAGGGAAGATTTGCATTGGTGGTGCAACAATGTTATGGAGGCCTATTGTAATATCAGTCGTCCTCCAATTGCTTATGTTTTTCAGACTGATGCAAGTGATACTGGTTGGGGCATCGCATGTACAACACATACTTCTTTGCAATCTCAGTGTCTTTGTACTCAACAACAAGCTTCTCTTCATATCAACGTAAGGGAACTCTATGTAGTCTATATTTGCTTGACCATTTTTTGTAAGGAAATGGTTGATGCTCATATCAGTTTTGAACTGGATAACATGACAACAGTGACCTATGTCAATCACATGGGGGGTAGCGGATCTATCGCTTGTGATACAGCTGCCAAGAAAATTTGGCACTGGTGCATTCCTAGGAATTTGTGGCTGTCTGCTTTGCATATTCCTGGATCATCTAATGTCATTGCAGACACATTGTCCAGGAACCACCACTCTGATCACGAGTGGAAGCTCAATCCTCATATGTTTGATAAACTCTGTAAGATTTCTCCACCCTTTTCTATTGTCCTCTTTGCTTCCAGGGTCAATGCACAGCTTCCTAGGTATGCCTCATGAAAGCCTGATCCCCAGGCAGCTGTCACAGATGCATTTAGTATTTCCTGGGAAAAAGAGTATTTTTATGCTTTCCCTCCCTTTAGTCTAATACCCAAATGTCTAGACAAGATAACGTCAGATCAAGCCAAAGAAGTTATGGTAGTGCCGGTGTGGCCTACCCAGCCCTGGTACACAAGGATTCTACAGATGCTGATGAATCAGCCAAGCCTTCTGCTGGGGAAACCAGAAATACAGCTTGTCGTTCACCCACAGAAGAAGGTGCACAGCATGGAGGGAAAGCTAAGCTGATGGCCTGTCCTTTGTCAGGGAACATTATAGAAAGCAGGGCTTTTCTGAACATGTTACCAGTGTTCTCCTTGACTCATGGAGATCTTCTACACAGAAACAGTATGAAGTCTATCTTTAAAAATGGAATGTTTTCTGTCGTGAAAGGAAGATTACTCCATATTCCCCCAATTTAAGCCATGTATTGGAATTCTTGCACTCACAGCTTCATTTGTCATATTCAGCTATGAATACTGCTAGGTCAGCATTGTCATGTGTTATCTCTGTGGATAACACACCAGTTGGCCAACATCCAGTTGTTTGTCGTTTCCTTAAAGGTGCCTTTGAGAGAAAGCCTCCATCTAAGAAATGTTATGGGATTTGGGATGTACAATCTGTACTTAAATTTTTAAAGACCTATAGCCCTAATAATTCTTTAACTCTCAAGGAATTATCTTTAAAGTTAGCTATGTTATTAGCTTTGGTTAGTATTCAAAGGAAACAAACCACATTACAACTTAGTATAAATACTGAACATCTGAAAAAATCCCCCTGATGAGTTCATATTTATTCTAAGTAAACATGTCAAACAAAGTAGACCCAATTATCAAGTTCCTCCTGTCATTATTCCTAGATATCTTGAGGACCCAGAGATATGCCCTTTTCAGTGTTTGGAGGAGTATATTGATCGAACAAAGAACTTGAGACAAGATGATTTTTGCTTATCTCCTTTATAAAGCCTCATCATAAGATAGGCTCTCAGACATTAGCTAGATGGATTAAGACTGTAGTTGTCTGGTATTGATAGCATTGTATAAGCATCAACAAGGCATGCTGCATCTACAGCAGCTTTCCTTGCTAATGTTCCTTTAGATGACATCCTAAATAAAGCAGGATGGAGTAATGCTGTAGTTCACGATATTATTGCAAGAGCATTTATTGTATTGCCGTGTAATCAGAATTAAAACAAAGTGAACAACGTTAACATGAAAAAATATGTCTATTATCTAATAAATATTGCTCAACCATTTGTTAGGTGTTCATAGTGGTATAAGTTTATTTGCTGCTCATTGTTTCATACACACGCTTTGAAGTCTTCATGCCAGTACGAAGGTTACGGTTTATGGGATAGAATTGGAAAGTTAAACGAGACTTACCTGTAAGTTGAAGTTTTAATTGAATTCTATCCCATAAAGAGTAGTAACCGGAGGACTGACACCCACCGCACCCTCCCTTGGTGTGATTGTCAGGCTCTGGTTACTTTGTTTCTTGGCTTTGTTGTGTGTGTATTTCAGCAATGAGTGCTTTGAATAAATGATTTGGTACGTCACGCTGCTCCCAGTAGGCTTTGCGTTCGTTCTTCATGTCAGTCCTCCGGTTACTACTCTTTATGGGATAGAATTCAAGTCAAACTTTAACTTACAGGTAAGTCTCGTTTAACTTTCCAATTTCTCTTGTACCATTTATCACGTAACTCCCCTTAGGAGTAATGTTGGCCTTTATGCTCTATGTACAGGAAGAGTCCGAGGATCATCTATGAGCACGATTTTCCCTCCACACTACCGAAGAACGACTTAACCAGTTCAAACATTTAAAGCTCACAAAGAAAGGCATGAATCTAGATGCTAGGAAATGAGAAATAGATTTTGATTTTATTTTAATATTTTCAAAAAAAACTTCAATCCAGTTATTCCCCCTCTTTTTTTTACCGAGCCCCACTATAAGCCCACACATTCATTAACGTAATTTTCCAAGAAGGTCTACGCCCAAAACGGTTGATCACGTGGTACATAAGCAACCCATCACGTGGTACATAAAAAGGAGATCACGCGATGAAGTTGTTTTCAAAGAACACGCACAGTAGTACCGTAGTACCGTAGTGGGAGGAATAAAAAAGTTATTTTCAATGAACATGCACCTAGTACCGTAGTAGTCTCAAAATCATTTTAAATAGTCTTAAAATAAAATGGCTGCCACACCAGGAAGAACATAAATTTAAAATACTTTTCAAATAATTTAAAATATCTTTAAAATAGCAAACTATCTAGAGTTAGATATTAAAATGAATATTTTGTTAAGTTAAAATTATCTAAAGACAAGTGGATTACAGAAGAAGAAATCACTGAAATACGACTAGATTTTAAATCAAACTACCACTTCTCCTGGCTTTTAGAGATCAGAGCAGACCCCCAAAACACACTACCGAATGATACCACACTCCATCAGGGATTCAATGGTGTTTTTCTCTGACTTTCGTTCAGCTATCATGTGTCATAGCCGGGCTATAAGCTGAAGAAGTAGTTTACCAACTAATAAGAGGTTGACTATTGCACAGTATTCTCTTACAGTATCGAGTAAATAAAACAAAATCGTCTGTATGCGACGGCTTATTTCGACGATGAAAAGTTATCAGCCATCATGCAGCCTGATAATGATGTCTAGGCCAACTTATAGTACTCTCCTATGAAATTTTGATAGAATCAAGCGAACTCATGCTATAAGTTGGATTTCATGTCACGATAAATACTTCGCACATACCTTAACTGGTTGAAGAAGCTTGTTATTCCTTAATTGCAGCTATGAGAATTATCCAAGTAACTTTCCTGGAGTCAATAATGGCCCATTTTAACTTTACAAACGCCATTTTATGCAGTAAAAGCAAATATACTTTAGAAGGCCTCTCCAACATGTCCAACGGATTTTGGTGTTACTGGTATGGCTTCCCCGCTCAGCATGATCCCTTCAAACATTAACGGTCAGCTGGACACAGGCCCCGCTTGGTCAAAAGATCTATTTTAGAACTATTTTAAAATCTAAAACAGATCTATTTTGAAACTATTTTCAAAACGAATTCGCAAAATAGATATAAAATATACGAAAAGGGTTTTATCAACCTCTACTGTTAAATTATTCCCAAATAGAAACCAAATAGCAAAGCATGACATCAGTCGAACCTTGAAGATATCTATTTTTTATCTATTCCGTTCAGAAATTTAGTTTGAATTTTAAGATCGGCTTACAAAATAGGGGAAAAAAAAGTAAAATAGGCATAAAATATTTAAAATAGATTAAAAATCATCAATAGGAGTTTCTCTCCTATTTTGAAAAAACATCTGTAATAGTAGAAAAATAGCACAAAATAGTTTTTAAATAGTTCTTCAGATACTTAAATAGTAAACAAATAGTTTTAAAATAGTGAAAAAAAAACCTTTACGGAGGGACATTTACCAGCCCATGTTCTACTATGTAGCTAGTCTTTGTTAGACTATGTAGCTAGTCTATGTAGCTAGACTATGTTAGTCTATGTTAGACTATGTTAGTCTATGTTAGACTGTTTATTTTGGGCGTAGGTTGAATCCTTTAAGAACCCTTTACGGAGGGACATTTATAACTACGGGGTAACTAAAGGATAAACACGGGGTAACCAAGGGGTAACCATGGGGTAACCACGGGCTAACCACGGGGTAACCAAAGGGAAACCAAAGGGTGACCGCGGGGTAACCAAAGGGTAACCAAAAGGTAACCAAAGCGTGACCACGCTTCGCTGCGCTTCAGCCTCGTTTTCATGTTTTGACCCCAAAATCAGTACCATTTCGTACTCGTCAAAACCCATTTTTCCTTCTTTTGAATTGACTGACTCGAGTAGAGGGACGTCAGCTTTTATAGCATACTGTAGGTAACATGATACCCTACCCAGGTAACCAGGTAACCTGATACCATACATTCTTCACATTCCTGACTTCCGCCTCAACGTTCCTGACGTGACTCTGACGTGACCGAAAAAGGCTAAACATAGATCATGACGTCATCAAGCTCATTATATATGAAAAATTAGTATTCCGCCACAAAAAATAGGCTAATTCGGTCCCAACTATACTTCTAACGAAACAAATTGTTCCTAATTTAAATCAAAAGAAAATATTCTAAGTATATTAATTGTTTGTGAGAACATTGTCAGAAAATGGAACCAAGGCAGAACTCCTTTGTCACATTCTCATTCAAAAGTTAATAAGCGTCGCCTTCCATTAAGCGCCGCATTAGAGACCTGAAAAATTTTATTCGAACAAATACAGTATATCATATATCGCTATGATGCAAACTGCATTTTATGCCATGCAGTTTTTACTAGGAGGGCGTGGACATGTGTCAGACGATTAGAATCATTTGCTTCCTCAAAACAGTTTCACGGAAAATTGACCAGACCTAGCTTGCAGCCGGTCTAGAATGGAGAAGTAACGCAGCTCCTTTCCTCCACTAGCTTGGGTGGGCATCTTGGGCAGGTGCTAGTACATCCCTAGCCTCCCTACCACTGGGATGCGCGGTTTTTTTTTTCTTTAAGAAACATCCTGGCAACAATGAGCCCTTGGCACGGGACAATCCCGATAATACCATGTCGAAGATGGGGGGACCAAGATACCGTTATTTGACAACCCAATTTGTCTGGAAAAGTTAACTGACATTAGATACCAGACAGATATAGGTGTTTCATCACCTTTATCAATTTCTGGTTTTCACTTTCCATCTAATCAATATTCTACATTAGATGTGTATTTTATAGGTAAATCCATTACTCGACGAGGGAATTCCACACTAATGTTGTGTTTACACTTGGCGATTTACTTAGGTAAATATTTACTGAGGTCGAGTTAACCTAACCGCAGTAAATAATAAGTGTGTTTATACTAAGAATTTTAACTTAGGTAATTTATGACGGTAATTCGAACGTAAACACAGATTTCGGCGGGGAATTCGAACGCGCCAATGATGGAAGACATCAATGCTTTGGCTGCCACATTCTCTGTAATTTCTTTTACCTTCCTTGTTCTTTTTCGGCGAAATGAGACCTCGAGGTTTAAAAGAAGATTACTGCTCCAGCATTTAAAAAAGACTGAACGCAGACGTTTGATTTTGATGGAGATGAAGAAGGTGTATTACCGGCGAAAGAGAAGAGCTTGGTCTTGGCCAAGGAACCAGTTTTGGTTTGATGACATGCTGCAGGGAAACTGCGTAGAAGACTGGTGGAAAGAGAACTTTCGTATCTCGCAAAGGACATTTCATTATATTGTACAGCTTCTGGAGTGTGATATAGCAAAAGACGACACACGGCTCAGGGAATCAATTCCTGTTCCAAAGCGTGTGGCTGTTGCTTTATGGCGTTTAGCTACTGGAGACACATATCGTTCAACAGGCCTCCAGTTCGGTATTGGGAGATGCACAGCAATGAAAATAACTCACGAATTTTGCAGAGCAATGGGCGCGAGAGCGAGGGAATTTATCAAATTTCCGTTGAGTGAAGATGATCTAGCTAAAAACATGCGGGCCTTTACAAACAAGTCACCATTCCCGCAGGTAGTTGGTGCGATCGATGGTAGCCATATTCCTTTGAAACGCGTCCCTGTGGAAGATCGAGTAGAATATTTCAATCGGAAGCAAGATTATTCAATTGTCCTACAGGCTGTTGCAGACGCTTCGTTTAGATTTATGGATATTAGCGTGGGGTTTCCCGGTAGTATTCATGACTCACGTATTTGTGGCATGAGTAGGCTGAAATGGCAAGTCGATCACGGTAACTGGCTATCTGGTGGGCCAATAAAGAACATTGGAACCTCGGAGGTTGGACCATTGCTTGTAGGAGATTCAGCATATATGAAGCTTATGAAGCCGTTTAAGAAAACCCGAACATTGACGCAGGCACAAAGGGCTTACAACAAGGCTCTCAGTCAGGCACGAGTAGTTATAGAGCAGGCTTTTGGAATTCTCAAAGGCAGATGGCGGTGCCTTTCCAAAACGACTGAAGAGAAAGTCCAAAGAGTTCCACTCACCGTTTTGACATGCTGCGCGCTTCACAATATTTGCGTGGATGTAGCTGACCCGTGTGAAATAGAACCAATCTTGGATGATGATGATGATGACGAAAATGATGACAGCTCAGTCGCTGATCACAAGGGGCAGAAGATATACAAGAAAACATTGTGCGCTATCTGTTGGATGTTTAAACCAAACTACATTTTCTAAGCTCTGGGCGCTATCTGATTGTTAGTTATTGTTTAAATTTTATTTCAACATTCCAACTACATCGATCAGTTGGATATCGACCAAGGAATCCAAAACTGAAACGTAAGAGGATAAAATTAAAATGACTGGGGAGACTGGGGGCTCTAACCCCCCCCCCCCCCCCCCCCCCTTCCGTTAAGTTAATTAATGGATTGATTTTTATTTAAAAATGTACAGTATTTTTTTTTCATAAAAAACCGTTTGCGACCATCCTTTCTCGATTTCTCAATCCTCCCTTGAAAACATGATGGATCAATATTTTTTCTACTTGGAGTTGTCAGGTACCAACTTTGGTCATGAGGTAGAACAAATATTATAAACACAACATTTTTATTAAACTCAATTCAACAAGTCATTTCTTTCTTTCACAACCATACGTGAGTGGTATATATAGGTCAATATATAGGAGGATCCTTGCTGACGTCATTGTTTACATTCTCGGAATTTTGAAACGCCGTTTTTAACTTTGAAAATGCAACGAAAAGCTCAAAACAAGTTTATTTTTCATTCTTAAATAGTCTTGACCTGTTTCCTTTCTTTCTGTGTCATTTTTCAGGATAGTTGAAGCTTTTCAAAATTGTGTGAAAATCATTGGGGCAAAACGCTAATTTGCTCACATGTTTCCTCTAAATTGAACGTTGCACCACGCGCTTAGAATTCGAGATATCAGCTTGAAATTTTCCAATTATGTTTCATTTACAGTCCTCTATTGATATTCAGAACTCATCATTTTATAGCTCTCTCGAACGGTCTGATTCTGAACATTGCTTATGCTAATGAGCTCAAAATGTAAACAAAGGATCCTCCTATACAAAAGAATATAATACATATATAAACTGTATTACAAGAGAGCAAAGATTTACAAGCTTTACAGTCAAAGACATGAGGCGTGCCCCCTAGGGTTGAAGATTCATTTCATTCATTCTCGTACCCAGAGCTCCCCAGCTCGTCTGCTTACAGGGGAGGCTCTGGGGACATCCATTTGAGGGCAGTCGCTGATTGGTTGATTTTTAGCGTTGGAGCATGCGCTGAAAGGTTTTCCTCTCAGCGACTCTGTATTAAATCTCGTGCATGCATCAGTGGCTGTCACCAGAGCCTCCCCGCGAGGAGACGAGCCGGGGAGCTCTGGGTAAGAGAATGCATTTCATTATTCCATTATTGATTTTATTAATCAATCCAAAAATGCAATTTTCAATTCAAAAATCTAAAGAATTACTGGGTGAGCAATTGCTTATTCAGAAATCAAAATTTTGAACATTTAACATTTTTAATATTGAATTCAAAAATGCATTTTTGGATTGAATAATAAAATCAATAATGGAATAATGAATTGAATCTTCAACTCTAGGGGGGCATGCCTCATGTCTTTTGACTATAATTGCTGTCGAGCGACCAAGTAATATAAACAAGAAACAGCAACAATAGGGTTCTTCCGGAAAAATATCAGAATCTAAACCATAGTAGCCATTTTGAAATTCAAAAAAAGGGTTAAAAGTTTGGAACTTTAATACTTTTATAGAGCAATGGTGAAATATTTTTTTGCATAGGATTCAACATATACCAAATTATTATGAAAAGTATGAGGGAAGTAGTTGGTAGTACAAAGTTGGGAGTTTATATGGGGGTACATAGTATATGGAGGTCATTACCCCTGCCCATCACCCCCTGAAAAATATACCCAGGGCTTGGGCCCACAATATCCCATGCCCTAGGATATGGGGAAATGCACCTCTTGAATCTTGGGTAGTTGACTCAGCCGAACATTTCTTTACTGGGTAAGGTGTTGTGGAAATTGTGTAATTTTATAAAATATCCATGTCCCCCTCATGAAAGGGATTGGTATTCGCCAGGATATGGGGGGTGTCAAATTTCAATACCTTTCCATGGTGGGGATATGAATATTTTGTGGAATCACACATGGTGTATATGTATATTGGGTATAGTTTTTAGCCTGTGTTTATCCTATAATTCCTCATTATTGTTCTCCACAATAAGCAGATGTCTATTCTGAATATCAACAGAGATAAATTAATGAAATAGAAACAGAATAGGAAATAGAAAAAAAGGAATTGATGGGAAATGTTCAGGTTACATAAATTCTGCCTTCCAATAATTAATGATCCCGAAAATGAGCCAGAATATAAACAAAGTTTTTGGCTTGAATCAACATTGTAAACAAGCCAAAAGCATCTAATATCCAGAAAATATTAATGTGGAAATTATTGGATGTCAATGCAATAAACACTGTGCAAAAAGTGGAATATTCAAGAAAATTCAAGTACGGTATACTCTTGGCTGACTTGACGTCAGTCTAAAGTATTCAAGTCGCACTTCACATTTGACGTCAGCCTAGAGTATTCATTCAGAACACGGCTGAATACGTGGCGTACTGTGTCACTCTAGAGTTTTCAAAACTGTTATACCTGACGTCTCAAATCATTCAGGAGTATGACGTGACACGTCAAGTCTTCCAAGCGTATGCAAGACAAAAATATGATGGTTTTTTGGTTGTGCGAAAGTAAAAAAAAACATAGGGGTACACACTCAAACTCTTAGAAATAAAAAGCTCACTTTCTACACACGGCCTGGGATATCTCGAGATAATTCAAGGTGAATCGCTCCGTTTGTTCCGTATTACCATTCGAAGACGCTGGTATACGTGGCGTACCTCGACACTCGGGCTCAAGACATACTGGTATACTTCACGTCTCAAATCATTCAAGAGTATGACGCGACACGCCAAGACGTCTTTCAAGCGTATGCGGCATGATGCGGGTCAAAAATGAGATGGTTTTTTATGTGCTATGTGTTATGTGCGAAAAAACATAGGTACACACGCTCGAACTCTAAGAAATGAAAAAACCTCACATTCTACACACAGCCTGGAATCAGCTTATTCTGGCCTGGAATATCACTTAAGAATTCAAGGCAAATCGACCCATTTGTTGCTCAATTTGAAGACGCTTGTATACGTGGCGTACCGTCGCGTCACTCTATCTCACGACCGGTATACTTCATAACATGACACGTCAAGTCTTTCAAGCGTATGCGGGTTGAATATGATATATTACGCCATAAGAGCATTTGGAAAACAAGTGAAAGTTCTGGCATTGTAAATAATCATACGGCTAAAATAATAATGCTCTTCATAGGTTTGGTCATGTTCGACAGGATGATTCGAGCTTTTCAAGTTGATCGGGTGGGCTTCCTGCGATATCGTCACGTGATCTTCATTTCAAATTTCAGGGGCGGCTGCTCAGTTGCTCAGATTTAGTTCGTTGCTCTTTCACCGGTTTACTTCAACTAGTGCTGCGATGTTTCACGTTCTTTTCCACGGAAATATGCCATAATATGCTGCAAAGGGCGATGATGCTTATCTTTAAGTAAGAAAGTACAAAATCGGTAAGTATTTTACTTGATAGTTGCTTTTGTTTTGATGATTCTGTAAGTCGAATGTTTGTGTGTTTACATATGAAGGCCCGAATTACAGTTTCCCTGAAATTGAATTCTCGTCTTTTTCACACGTCCCTGCGTTAATTGTACCTATAAAACCGGTGAAGAAATGTATGATACATATATTTGGTACAGAAAAGACTCTTTTGATAGTTATTTTTAGTTATAATTTTCGATTTTTGGCGAACAGTAGACGGTATTGATTCGCCCATACCTAAAGTTAACTAACTTGACATGTTTATTAAGGTTATTCTAGTTTCTTTGTTTCTCTATGCTAATCTTTGCTCTATTGTCACTCTTGCAGTGAACATTATCAACAGACTTCTCTAAACAGAGGGATGGAAATATAAATCAGTGGCCATGACCCCAGCCTGTGTTTGACTGGTGTCTCAGATTGAGAAAGCCTGAAAGGTAAAATATACATTAATAGGCCATTTGCAAATGACCTATTGTAAGAGATTATTTACCCTAACCGGCTGTGAAGCCTTTACTAGTCATAATTCAAAAGGAGAATACAATAAAATTACCTTCATAGTGTATAGTAGTGCATATTTGTTAGTATCTATTTCACAGCCGGATGAAAACCATTCTAAGAACCTAGAATTTAAGAACATGGTAGACCAAAACAGAAACATATAAAAGAAAGTTGAAACGTGTAACAAACATTCACTATAGTACCAAACTGCAGAATAAACAATTGAACTTATTTTGAAAATGATGTTTGCAAGACTTCAAGATGTTAAATGTTAGTATAATATTACTTACCACTGTTGCTCTACTTTATTTGAGCAAAAAAATGAAATATTATTAAAAGGAACCTGCTTGGGTAAGCAGGCAAGAGTTCATTATTGACCAAATATGGTCATAAACTCTTACTTGCGGGTTTTACTGCAGTGTGTTACTGCAGGACATGACAATATGTGAAAATGTAAAAGCATAAATGAAGTGTCAAAATAATTCAGGACAATTTAACTAATTATGCAGTTTGTATATTTTCTAGGGAGGATGAACATCACTAGAGTGTCTGAGTGTTGGGAGAGAAATAGATGAAAATTCAGGCTAGTGACACCAAAGTTGGTTCAACAGCTGAATACTGAAAGTGGAGATAAAATATTCCTTGAGCCCGAGTGGGCTCTGAGCCGATAGCCCATTATGCCAAAGGCCGAATGGACTGGTATTGACTCAGAGGCCATGAGGCTGAGAAGAATAATTGTTTTACTCAGATCACTTTAGTACCGGTAGGTCAATTTGTATAGCCAGAAACGTTTTCTGGTGTGATCATTTGCCATTTTCTGGCTTTCAAATCTGACACTTTTCGTAGTAGCTCAATCAATACTGCAGCATTGTCAATAGACCAGTGTAATTTGACTAAACAGCCTTATTTGGCTATACAAATGGACCTAACTAGTGTGATTTGACTAAAACAATTATTCCTCTCGCCCTCATTGCCTCTGAGTCAATATTCCATCAACCAAATTCTGGCTCGAGGAATAATTGTTAAATATTAATGTGGTTTCTGTAATTCTGTGAACTCTGTGCTGGCTAATAAATTGTGTTTTCCGAGCGTTCTTGTAGAATCAAACATGTAAGCAACCTAGTAGCTTTTGTGTGTTCAGAGTTCACAGAATTATGAAAAACACAGCTACATACTTAGGATAGGCCGTTATCATGCAAAATTGATTAATAATATTTATTAGTTATCAGAAAATGAAATCCAGTTTTCAATTCTACACATCTGTATATTAGTAAAAACTGCAAAGTTTCAAAACAATTCCTTAAAAACTGGATGAGATATGAATTTTCAAAACTTTGTATTCTGGCTTACTTTTTACAAAGAAATGCATGGGCTTGGGCAAATCCTCTCTGGACAGGCATCCATGCCCTGTCTTGTTTCGATGTATTTTCCTTCGATGTATTTCTTGCAAAAAAATAAGCCAGAATACAAAGTTTTGAAAATTCATATCTCAGTCAGTTTTCAAGCAATCTTCACCAAACTTTGCAATTTTACTAATACAGATGTGTAGAATTGAAAATTGGATTTCATTTTCTGATAACTATTAAATATTATTAATCAAATTTGCATGATAACGGCCTATTATTCAAGAGTTCTACACAGCTACCTCTGCCTAATTTTGTGCCAGACGGGAATTTTGAGGAAGGATTGCTAAGATTTAAGGGGATTAAGATTATTTAAATCTGAAAATAACTTTTGCAATCCTTTACATCGAAATGACCTCAAATTTTCATGCTGAAAACGTTCTTTACTAGTTTCAGTTGTAATGCTTCTAGTTGGTGATTTAAAGATTTTGATGTTTTAGGTCACTCTAGGGAGAGGCCAAACCAGCTCAACATTTGATTCAAATTCAATCAACGTTAAAGATCAATTACATAGATCTAGATTTTTTTTAGTACAGGTCAGAAGCTGGTCTTGGCATCATATTTGGCAGGTATCTCCTAATTTACAACATGATTTTGGGCAGTTGGAGAGTTTTAGGCATTCAAAAACACATTATGTCAAAAAAATGAAGAGCGAATAAAAACTGACTTCACATGTAATTGTCAAAAGGTCCTAAACTAGTTTAGATTGATTAACATGCATACATTTTGCTCAAGAAAATCTATGACCCCCTGACATACTCACTATGTTTTACTGTTTCACGCTAGAACTTGAATTTTGGCGCATGAAGAGGACGAGAGGATTTAGAATTTGACACATGTTCATTAAACCCTGTATATAACGACTAAATATGATTACCATTAAATAAATGTTATTATTGAAAAGTGTTATGATGTATATAAATTAAAATGGCCCACTCAGGGGTAGAATTATTTCTTTTTACGGCTGCCATTTGAGAGTGGGCCATTTTCTGAGAAGCCGTAGTTACTGTGAACTCCACAGCCCCGCTTAAGTTCAACTCGACCCAAAAAGCCACTGATTCGCTACCAAAAGTGAATCCAATTCAAACTTGTAATAGGGCCAAATTGGCCCAGAATAAAAGACCAAAATAGCCACCCAAAACAGTGTCAAACTTTGCTCATCGAAATGGCACCACATTTACACTTTTGCGCGCTGGTTACATGTTGTTCATCGCGATTTCGAAATGAAGACGACAGTAGTATACGTAAGATATTCGGACGTTTGCGGGCTGCATGCACGTTGGTCGCGAAGTTTTCAAACTGAATACGCCTGTATACGTAAGATATTCCGGCGGAGTTTGCGTGCTGGTTAGTTGGTCATCGCGATTTCAAGCTGAACACGGCAGCATACGTAAGATATTCGGACGTTTACGAGCTGGTTGCGCGTTGGTCGTGAAGTATTGAAACTGAATACGTCGGTATACGTAAGATGTTCGGACGTTTGCGCGCTGGTACATTGTTGGTCATCGCGATTTCAAACTGAACACGGCAGCATACGTAAGATATCCGGATGTTTGATGGCTGGTTTAACGTTGGTCATCACGATTTCAGACGGAACACGCCAAGCATATGTAAGGGTTTTTTTAACTATGCAAGCGAAGCACCTCACATTTTCAAGCGTATCCCATTGGAATATCTGAAGTAATTCAAGAGTATGCATTTGAATTCGGAAAAACGCGGCGAATTCAAGTTTCATACTCTAGAGTGACGTGACGACAATCTGGTTTGAAAATTTCAGAAGATCCTTGAACACTTGAAGTATACCCATCCGTATTCGAGCGTATACGGGCCCGAATATTCGGCTTTTTGCACAGTGAAATAAAACAGTGCATTTCATAATAAAATGTTTGAACAACACCTATTTCTTTGCTATGTCCTTCAGAATATTGCCAAGCATAGATAAGGCCTCAACAGAAAATTTTTGTTGCTCCATTTGATTTTGCCTGTCTGATTCCATCATTCGTTCCATGAACTTTTGATCACGTTCTTGTGATTTCTCAAGGAATGTAAGCACATCTGATTGCTCACCCTCTACTTCAGATTTTCTTTTGCGCTTTTTTGCTAGAGCTTTTCCACGGGCAGCTGGTTCCCGCTTTCCTTTTGGAGGCTTAATGCCCATTGATCTATAAAGTTCTATTTCTTCTTTATCGGATGGGCTATCCTCTGGCGCTCCGCCAAACAATTCATCGTCCAATTCCTCCTTTTCCATAATATCGCGCTGTCGTCGCTACTAGATCTAGATCGTTAAAATGTGTAGGGATCAAAACATCACCAGGCTCCTCCGTGCCATAGCCTGTCGACCGGAGCTGATCTTTCGTTTTTTTGTATTTCTTTGTCAAATTTCCTACTTTGGTTTTGCATTCCCCTTGAATAATACAATGTCATTCTGGAACTAAACCTGCTGCCAATGAGAAGGCGCCAAATGCGTCATCCAATGATAGGAGGTCCCCAAAGCCCCACCTTTGGGACTGTCGTTTTTGATTGATAGAACTGAGAATCCTAGTGAGTGTCCCCAGGTGAAGTTTCAACAAGAAACAGAGCAAGACTAGAATCACTGAGGCAAAACGAACTACCATTGAAATCACCCAAATACGACTTCAACTTGGTTCGAAAACACGGAAACTTCACCCTGAGACCAGGGTAAGCTTTTCATGACTATTTATGCAATTAAAAATGGTATAACTTTCATTGAGTTGGTGTGATACAAAATCATGTAGCACCCCTATTAGTGATACCCATGGGAATTGATTTTGTTTTGATTAATTGCTCTAGATTTCCATGAACTGATGGAAGATTCCTCATATGAATCTCCATCTTCATAATCCATAAACTTATTGTTATGTGTAATGCATGGTACATAGACATAGATAGTACTGACTGTGTGTGGTTCCAAAAAATATCCCCCCCTCCACGGAAGGGATTGGAAACGCCAGAGTGGTTGGGGGGTCAACTATCCTGACTTTTTCCATACAAATACTGTATTTTATTTTATTTATTATTATTATTATTTATTTTTTTGGGGGGGGGGGTACGTTTCAACACCATTCCATGCGAGGGGGATGGATATTTTCTGGAAAGTCCACACAATGCCAGATTATCAAATACTCATCTCCCATGGTGGGTTTTGCACACATGGAAGGTAGCTTTTTTTTATTTCAAGGGGGTGGGGGAGAGGACTGGGGAATTTCAGCACTGTTTTCAATAAAGTGTTGGCCCTCCCTTGCATTTTTAGGGAAAACATCTTGCCCCCCATCTGCAGGGGTCTAGGAAAGGTGCAAACCTCCCCTCAGCTTGGTATATGTTTTGTTCCAAGGCTTCTGAGAAGACTATGCATCATGAAAAAAGTGTATATATAAAATAGTAGTTTAAGTTATGAACTAGGAGGTATTAAATGGACAATTAATTAAATGGAAAGTAACATGTAAGAGAATGGTGTGCCCTCCCCTGAAAAGCTTTCATATAGGTATGGCCCTACCCTTGTGCCTCCCTACCCCCACTCCCCACCACTCGAGAAAAAAAAACGTTCCTTCCCTTACAATTGGAATTTGCAATAAATTTTACACAGAAATTCAGTCAAAATACCAAAATTGACAACCAACTACAGTATTCTGAATTTCTCTGCTTATTCATGTTGGGTATTTTCTGGGGTGACACATTTTAATAAAAATACACTGAACATGTAATAATATGGTACATGTATGGTATGTATATTTAACAAATAAAACACAGTTTCCGTGACTGCACAGGCTTATGCAAACCGAGATGTGGTTGGGAGAATTCGAGAGCAGATCAGTGGAAACACGAGCCGCAGGCGAGTGTTTGCACCTGCTCGAGAATTCTCCAAACCACATCGAGGTTTGCATAAGCCTGTGCAGTCACGGAAACTGTGTTTTATTTGTTTTATAAAATAATTATCTACATAAATAAAATCCGCGTGGACAGGAATAGTAAGTTTTTGAAGCGGATGAGACTCTAAATTCTCCATACCGATGAAAAGACTGCGTCATCCAATCAGAGCGCTCCATCTATCGCATGATTTGTCAATCTCTTTCTGATCGTACTGCAAGTTTTCTGAGATGGCGGCAAGCGAAGTGGATTTAAAATGACATTCGTGGCTTAAAATGGAGGCTTCTTCCTTTCAAAACACAAAATAATTACGACAGAAGGTAAACAGAAGACTTAAGTAGAGAAGCCGTTATTTTGCATATGTGTGTTGGCCCAGTTTCTTCGTCTGTGAAAAAATTTCTCCCGAGCAAGAACTTGCATGTGGCAGGGAACTGCTTGGAAGAGTGAATTTGAACGCTTTATGTACGGCAAGCATGGAAAAGAAGGAAGGAATCCACTTATTTGTACCTTCTGGTCTTGTCAAACATTATACGAGGATCCAGGATTAGTTTTTGGAAGCATTTTTTCAAGATCTGCAGAACGAGACTGAACTTGTGACTGTCGAACTGTGTGCCGAACTCAGCTCAGGTAAAGAAGCGAAAAAAATGTTATTTCACGAATCTCATGCTTTATGTGAATTCAATGTGCTTTATCAAATGTATGTCCAAGTAATATGGACTTCTTAATAAATGATTTTGCCGAAAACATGTTACTTTCTTCTAAAAGCTTTTTCAAATTACCGACCCGAAGCTCGCGAGTGGTCGACGTCACAACTGTGTTTGCACAGGGAAATGCAAACACGGCTCTCGGCCAATCAGAGCGCGCGTACTATCTAAATTATTTTATAAGTTGAAATATTAAAACAGCTCATGACAAAGCTTTTCTCTTGATTACACTGTTGCACCTTGTTAGAATTATTCCATTGTGAGGGGCTAGTACCTATTTTTTTTTTTTACCTTTCTTTTGTGCTTATTTTCATCTGTATCTCTGTATACTGCACATATTTAGAGACATTTTTTCTGAAAAGATTATTATAGTGACAAACCATGTACATAACCGGGAGCTCCGCTTTTAGCCAGTGGCTAAATCTATATATTATAATTCAATTAATATGCTTTCCTCCGTCTCAGACCACCTTGGGTTTTTTTCAGAAGTTCTTCAGAAGGTTGTTTCTCTTCGTTTCCCCTAAGCTCGAGTTTGACTCGCTACGCTGACTTGTGGTTGTGCTCGTGCTTGCAATACACGGCGAAGACGAAGTGGAAGGGACAGCCTGTTGTTGGCAAATAGGATGAAACATGCCATTGCCAAGAGTGCCGTAACCATAAGGGACTTCGTATTGCATCGGGTTAAAACTTTGGCCAAAACGTGGCTGATACGTAAAGCCTTGAGGGGTCGGCGGTAGAAATGGCGTCGCACAATGTCGCCTCTGGCTCTGTTCTGATAAGCTGGAAGACTCCCTAGTAGTGTAAAATAAAAGCACATTTTTAAGATTTTACGTGCACAGGTGTTTTGTTTATCGAAATCTGCAAGCTTCTCACCGAAATTGTTGATCATTCTCGCGGTTTATGTCCTCCATCTTCGAGAGCGAACAAGAGAAACCAGGCGCCACTTGTCTCGAATTTGACATGAGCTGTCATATTTACCTTAGTTGAGTCGCTCCAACCCAGCCTCATAGCAGGGTAAATGTTTACTCGACCTAGGTAAATTTCCTATTATTCCCGATCGGATTTTACTGAGGTTAGCGACGGTGTTTACACTTGCGAAAAATTTACTGAAGTAAATTCCCGCATTTACCTAAGTAAAAATCCCGAGTGTAAACACAACATAAATCTCACGCGAAAAATCGATATCGCCCGAGTTTCTTTGAATCCCATGCCGGAGGTTTTATTGATTTTAAAATAATTTACAAAACGCTTTATGCGCGCCAAGGAAGCCATTGCGAAACTGTTCATTTCATCTACCAATCAAATCACTCGAGGCGCACGCCTCAGTGCAACAGAATGAGCGTGTGGCATTCACTTCAAATCGCGTGGCAAGTTTTTCACCAGAGTTCGAGGTTTTATTACCAAAGATAACGAATTAACGGACATTTGGAGGGACAATCTAGAGTGTGGGAAGCGCAAAACTGAACATTATACAAAAGAACATAGTTTTCTTGATCAAAATCAAGCCAACAAACAAACAAACACGAGTTTTCCAATCCAGTTTAATAAGAAGAAGATACGAAGATCAAAAACCACACAAGATGTAAGTATATCGTGATTTAAAATATTAATTAATTAGTGTAATTGTCTTCAATAATCAAATGTTCGCCTTTATGCCTTTATGAGTTTATCAATTAAGTGTTCTAACTCAGCTCTTTCAACTCCACTTTCAGTTCGTTATAAAACCAGCCGAGTCATTGCTTCACATTGGATTGGAGATGAACTGCGATGTTAACGGGGGAATTGTTAAATGTAGCTCCCGTGAATAACCCACTAACTGATCCAGCCAGAAAGCCAAGGGAACGACTGCTTGTTGATTCTGAGTGACTTTGGCCTTGGGTGTTATTTGGCGAGTTTACTTCTACCGCTACTGAAGAAGTGGAAGGCGCTGCCAACTGTAGAGCTGTGCTTGTGCTGGTTGCCGTTTTAGTGAAGCCTGCCAATTTGTTGGACATTTGCTTCTGTTTTGCTACTGGATTATGGCTGTAGCTCGAAACAGAGTCGGGGTTAGCAAGGCCTGTCAATTATGATATTTCCAAAGGAGCGAAGTCATTTCGCAGCGATTGGATAACGGTTTTCCGCCCGCTAGAACTGGTGAACTTCCCACTCAAGTCAGCTGTTTAGCAATGGAACTCATCATTTTTGAGAGTGTGTTTGTTCCTATGACACGGTTCTTGAACCATATATCACTCGTTGGGTTGACGATTGGCGTTAGAAAGAAGTTTGGAGGGACGTTATCTCCTTTTGGCCTGTGCTTCAAGTATTCCGTGAACGCACGGTAGGGATAACGCTGGCAACCATCGGTCGGGAAGATTTTGTTGTTGTATTTGCGAGCGTGTTTTCGTGAGTTGCCCTCGTCGCCTTGGCGGTTCTTGGTTTGGCGCTCACAATACTCAACAAACACCTCGTGTACGGTGAAATCCTCGATGCAACAGTCGTGTTGTTCCTTGAACGCTCTCATCCCGAGGTGCGTGACATTATTCCACCAAACCAAGTTCAGGAGGGAACGTGGGTTGTTGAGGCCAAATGCTCCGGTCGACCACATCTTTTCGATGTCTTCGACAGGCTGAGCTGCATGGGCTTTGTTCCCGAGCCCTTTCTTCTTGAGGTCTTTTTTCTAGAGTGAGAGAATATTGGCGATAAACTCCATCCCCGTGGACTTCTCTATGTCGAAATTGTCAACCGCTGGCGGACACTTTCTCTCCAAGAAATATCGTCTGAGGCCATTCCGGTAAGTCTGTAAGCTTCCTGGCTCGTACTCTTCTCCTTTGTTTCGGCCTTTCTGACGAATTTCCAGAAAGAAATGCTTTAGGAGCTCTGGGGCTTCTTGTTTCGACACGTTTTCGATCTTTGTTTCGTGTTTTTCTTCGTATCATGTTTTGAACCGACCGACGGCGTTTTCGGTGCTTTTTTTCGTGTTTGAGGCAGTCAGACTTTCCTTAAAAACTTGAATTTCTTCACTTGAATAAGTGACAATGCTACTCTCATTCACGGTTTTCTTCTCTTCTGTTTTTTCTTTCTCCATATTTTTCAAAGCGCTCGCAGTTTGTTTTTGTTGCGACGTTTTCTGCCTCGTTTTTCCCAATGTTAAGGACGGTGCCCACAAAAACGAATATTTTTTTCGCACTTATAGTCCGGCGGATTAGAGCAAATTTTCGAGGAAATTGCGCATTTTAGGCTAAAGCCCCAATTTTTTGCCAGGTGATAGTTTTCAATGTTTTTTTTAAATCGTAGATATGGAGGCACGCTGGAATTCTTTCGTAGCGAAAGCTAGAGAGATTTTAGAGTGAACTATTGTTTAGCTCAATAGCAGCCATTTTGAATGCTTTGTTATTCAAATGAGGTTTAGAACTTAGCTTTGTGAACATTCAAGTTGTTCTCTAGACTACACAGCCATAGCAGCTCAACATTTGCTAATTTTGAACTATGGATTTAGCTGACTGACTTCGGCTGAGCGTCTCCTTAGAGTTTTTGGTGATCTATTAAATGTCACGATCAGTTTATTGTGAATGTTTATAATTTCTATTGTAAAACAATAGTCTGACTGAGGTTTGATGAAATGTTTCAAGAATGACCAACAAATTCTAAAAAAGATCGAGAAAATTGGTACCTCATGTGTCGAATGTGTAAAACGAAGCTTGTCTCTAAAATTTTGGCATGATATTTCTTCCTAGTACTGTGCTATACTCTATAACCACGGACGATGGAAGATTTCACAAGTGCCGCAGAGCTCATGAATAACAAAGGATTCAAAGATGGCTGCCAATGGCAAAACAATGGTTCACATTAAAACTGTTCTAGCTTTCGCTACGAATAAAATTTAGCATGCCTCCATATCTAATCTTCGACAAAATACTGAAAACTATCGACATGCAAATTCTGGAGTCTTTAGCCAAAAGTGCGCAATTTTTACGCTAATCCGCCGGACTATTAATGACTATGTGGTAATGAAAGGTAATGTGAGAGGCTATCTATTTCCGATAAAAAAGATAGGGTACCCATGCAAGTTTTCGAGATAACCCATCCCCCACACCCTAAAAATGCAGAATTAGCGTTTTTTAGAAATTACGAAAAAAAAAATATTTTACTCGATAGTTTTATTTAAATTCTACTTTCGCTCGTAAAAGCAGCAGCTGTTATTACATTTGTTGGATTCAATAAGAAATGTTTGTAAATTTCGGCTTTTAAAGGTATTTTAGGGGGTAAAATTTCTACAAAAGGTCCAAAATCTACCCTGACACCCGCTACTTTATGCGTTAAAAAACAGCCTCAGCATATTTTTCGCACGTTAAAAATTTGCAAATACACTGCGGAGGTTTTATATTTTCAAATGATGTAAAAAAATATAGGGGTAGCCATGCAATTTTCAGAAATAATCGTGCCTTTTAACAGCAGGTAGAATGGTAATGTGACAAATCTGCGCACCCCTCCCCTGTGAGTAGAAATTGACATTCAGAATGGCGACTCTTTAAGCAAGAGGGGAAAAGTGGAAAAATAAAGGTAACTCCATGGTACATTGACTAAAAATTACTTTAATATTGATTTTAGATGTAATATTTCAAATCCGACAATGGAGACTGGACCGTATTTCAAGTCCGCAGCAATTAGTTCCAGTCCGAGGCGAAGCCGAGTCCAGTCCGAATTGGAGGATTTGAAATGACTTCACATGCTCATTCATTATTTGGGAGGCAAAATTGAAAGAGAAAGACTTGAAGTAGAATCAACTTCTTTGTCTTGCTGTCGGTTGTTGTGATACAACAAAGAGAACAAGAGCGAAGTGGTTTGCATATACCCGTGTGTTATTATCAAAACCGAAATAATCCGACTTTCATCAGTGATAAGCGGTTGGATTAAGCCCGTAAATCACAGTTAACTAATTACATAGCCCTTTGTTCTGTTTACACTTTAGAGCGGAGTTTATAAAAAACACGCTTGAATCGAAATCACTTGGGACTTGAGGTGTATTCGTGTTGAAGTCCGAATTTCCATTTAGCGCTGGGTCGCGATCGACTTCACTTGATTCGCACCATGGCCTCGATAAGAATAACTGGGAGAAAATGTCGGTGCAGTCCCTTGACTTTTGGATTATGAAAGTTTGTGCAGACGGTGACCAATAAGAAAGGTAAACCTGTAATTATTTTTTCTGTTTAGAATTGTGCAATATTGGTAACACAACGTAAACTTACGAATTTTAGTTAAATTGTTTGCTATGTATATCTTTCATAGGTGAAAGATACCCAGCTAAAAGTTTATACCAGATTTGGAAAGCAAGACTCGAACAGCTGTCAATATGTTGGACAAGAAAATACATTAGGTAAGATTTCAAATGTACTATATTATAAATCAAACTACCGAATTTTGTAACCCTAAAGGAGAACGACACTGGCGCAGGCATGAAATGTAAGAGCTGGTGTTTATTGAGAAACCGGGTTCGGACTCTGACCGGTTCGATAGAAATGCGTCGGTGGGTGGAAAATAGAAGCTTTTTCTTTTCACTGATATGCGTATTTTTTTATTAGTTTTGCAGGTTTGAGACGTGTTCTTGATGTTGGCAATGAGGCAGTTTTGCCTGTAAATTCATCCGCTCGCAATTGGAATTACGCGGCCGATTGGCCAATTAACATTAGTGGGAATTATTTCAATGTGACCATTTATCAATTTGTAAAATGTACAGTACGCTGTCTTTATAATTTACTGTACTTTGGATGCAAAACGCATCAAATAAAGTCTATGTTGTTGTTTGTTGTGTTGAACTTTTTCACTTACAGATTCTTTTCCAGTTCTTCAGGGACCTTTTCCCTGAACTGATTTAATTTTGTTCCATTAACCTAAGGGACATCCCAAAGGAACTGGAACAAAATTAAATCAGTTCAGGGAATAGGCGTCCCTGAGTAACTGGAAAAGAATTAATTAAGCCCCAGCTCTTCCCTGCTGATTTCAATACCCTCCCCGGCTTTTAGATTGTACTGGACCGGGTTTCCAGTATCATCACGTGACCCAATTTTCGCTCTTGCAATTGGCTGTTATCCTCGTGAATAATTAATGAGTATGTGAAAAAGGTGTAGTATATTTGATTCCACAATTAATGACAAGCAGGTTGAGATTATTGAAAATATCAAGGCGAACTTACGAAGTCGGGTTCTCTTTCAAACGATAACGACTTTTTTTGTCATTTACAAAGCGCGTCTTGGTCACGCCCCGGGTCAATCATTATTGAAATGAAACTGCACTTACGCCATATAACTTGAAGTGTATATATACATCAAGTTTTCTGATTCATTTGAGTATTATTTTGGGTAAAGATATCTAGACTTTTAGGTATCAAACCTACGGCTACTTTTACTCAGAGAACAACTACGATACTTTTAATAAATGTAAAGGTAATTTACAGAGAAAAACAAAGAAAAAAAGAAGAAAAAGGAGACAAAAAGAAAACAATTCCACGGCCGCAAATAAGTTCCGAACCCGGGTACTTGCAGTGTCACTTGCAGTCCGTCTAGCGCCTTAGCCAACTGCGCCATCGACACTTATCTTAAAATTTCATTGATTAAACTGCTAGATATACAGAAATCTGTATAGAATGCGCGAGCAGGATGCGCAGTAACATTAGTAGGCACCGCCCTTAAGTGCTTGATTTTCCTTTCAACTTCAGGAAAATGCAACTTGCAAACTTGGAAGCAAAGCGTCTTCGTTGACGAAAAGAAGTTTCATACAGTGTTTGACAGAGCCTTAAACTTTAGAAAGTATTTGTAGTGTAGAAATTAAATTTCGTGGGCGTCGTGTGTTTTCATTAGATTCTACTTTTGCAGCCATGTAATTCCACAAAAAATCTCCCTCGATTTCAGCCAATCAGCACGCGAGATAGTCATAGCATGGGATTTTATATTTAAATAGTATATATATATTTTTTTTTCAGTATCAAATATTGTATTTTCTTTCAGATCGCGAACAACAAGAAATCCACCTGCTCGATGGGAAAAGCGCAAGAAAAAGCCACGTACATTGCCCTGTTCCCCAATCATTTCTTGCCAGCTTTTGGAAAATCTTACAACACGCACTCAGACAAAGAGCTGTTTGAGGGTCTTGAGCGGAAACCGTGATGCTGCGAGTGGTTTAGTAGACCAATTATTGAAGATTTTTCTAAAGGCATTCGGACTATTTGTTTTCTGTAAGTTATGCGTTTTTCTTTGATGGTCCCATAGTGAATTCAAAACGTTCGCAAAAAACACAAAAATAACATTGCTTTAGTTATTATTATCATGTCCCTCTTAAACAAATATTTCTTTAGACACAAAATGTATATTATTGAAAATGAACAAGACTCCTAGCAGCTGTACAAGAACAATGTACTCCTCCACACAGATTAACAGCAAAAAGGAACACTACCCGAAATGATAACAGGCACTCACTAAATTTTCTTTCTGGACCAATCAAGGTCCACTACTACATCAAAGAAGCTCTGCCTTGTCACTCCCTGTCAATGCTATGACAGAAGAAGTGATCATGCTCTCAAGAAACATAGCTGCTGCTGGGAGTGCCCTTCAAGAGTATGTTCAGGCCTACACCACTGTCAGTAGTGAGAGTTATGTTTGGTAAAACACAATATGTATTTTTTATGATCTCACAGCTTCCTTTTTATGAACTTCAAAACTAAAGTTGTTAACCATCTCACTTATTCCAACCCATAAACCCATCAAATCAACCCATTCCACAGAATATCTATAACCACTCCCTCCATGACTGGAACCCACCCAAAGTACCTAGATGGTACTAGCTAGATGGTACTAGGTGACACAAAGGTTTATACCAATTCAAGGAAACCCCAATAATAATTGAACCCATGTTATTTAACAAATAAAAATTAAGTGATTGTCTTTTTTATATGCTTCTTCTGAAGTCAATATGAGGTGTTTCTTTAAACTACCTTTGGCAATGAAAGTCATTTTTTGTCAATTTGGGACACTTATCCAAATTGTCATTATTTTATGTTTCACAGCCAGAAACATGCAAATGACTACCAGCAGCGAGAAAGCATCCCCACTCCAGCAAAGAAGAGGAAAGTACAGTAATGTTTGCTGAGAAAATGTTAGAATTACTTTCATTCACTAGGGTGTCACCTAAAAAACACAAAGCTAGAAGCACAAACTGCACATGGAAAAAATACTACATACTAGCATACTACCTACAGTTTTACGGTACCTTTTTTACGGTACGTTAGGCTATACAATATCCATTAAGTGATAGATAGCGAGTATCAGAAGCAATCGCATTGCAGGATTCATGATAGTATGCGAGTGGGTTTATACTAATATTTTCAGCCTTTATAGCCTGGACATAAGCTTGATTTAATGCTACATGCAAATATAATAAAAAATATTCATATACATTTGTTTGTTTTTTCCTGTCCGATAATTTCCTATAATGTTGAGGTAGCACTACTTTAAGTAAATAAGGGTTGAAAAGTGTGGCACCTGGTCAATATTCCAGCTAAAACAGTGTTGTAGAAAAGTTTTATTAATAATCTACAATTTTTTGCCTTATAAATAATCAAATTACTCATTATAATCATTTAATTTTCACAAGAAGTATCAACAATGTGGACAGAAACACCATATATCACCGATAAACTTGAACGAACTTCTCGATCTGCCGCGTGCGGCATAGTTTCATACGGTTTCTCATATTTGGAAAGCCTTTAATAATAATAATGGTCGATAATAATATGTTGCACATAATCGGGATATTTGAGGAGGACAAAATGGTCCTTATACAGCGTGAGTTATTAAATGAATAACAGCGGTGACAGCGGAGTCCTTCCAATATCCTCATTGTGACTTACATTCATCAATTAGGATAAAAAGAGAAAGTATGTAGTTCCCTTGTCATGAATTCGACACGGTGTCGACATAAACAGCACGATTTAGGCTATTGATACTCCATACTCAAGTTCCACTCAAAGTGAACAAGGAATTTGGAAGTTCATTGATCATGTTTTAGAGATATAGAAAATATTACATGGCCGCTAGGTGGAACATTTGAAGTTTACCTTTATTAAAAAGTTATCCACTCCCTCGCACAGCTCATACGCGACAAACGTTTAAAACGTTAGAAGTGAGCTTACACCACCGCGAGGCCATGTGTATCCATTTTCGTATCCATGTGTATCTTTTTTCAGACAAATTGCGCGGCGCCTGGTGATTTGAGAACGCCTGGTATTTTTTAAACGAGGAAATATACATTGAGTGCTTTCTCTTACCTCCCAGCCATGTTGTGTCTCTTGAATGGTTCGAATCCTCGCCAATCGAGAAGCAAAATACGTTCACAACTAGCAATGAACAAATAGTTTTCTTGGGTCATCATATATTCTACTATTCATAAAAAATTGTGGCATTACACTGGTTTCAGTCAGCCCTTCAGGTCTCCCCGAAGGGCTGGTTTTCAACGTTGGGGCATGCGCAGAAACGTGTTTCATGTTCCATGTGAAGCAAATTACAGTGGGACAGCAAGGGACTGTTTGAGTATTTTGCCCAAACCCTTCACGAAGTAAATGCTGAGATCTTATACACCCGAGTAATTGGTTCTGAACGATTAACGGCTTCTCAGATGGTTCTGGTCGCGTCTGCCCAATAGCAATGCAAATTATCTGCAAGGGACATGCCGAAAACGACATAGAAAGGAAGCTAACTGCGTTGGGGATCGAAGGAATTCCATGGAAGGAATTTCTTGAAGATATTTTTGGAAGTGAGGGTAATAAGGAATTAGGTCTTATCGATTCAAAAAGCGTCCAGGATTTCGACACTAAGCTTTTCTCGTTGCAAGATTTGTGGGACAAGAGAGGTCAGCTAGGAAGACAACTCACGTTGAATTCATGACGTACTTCCAGACGTATGTCGCCGAGGAGATGAGAAGGAAGATTATTCTTCCAGTCAGAGGAGCTCCCGGTTTAGGAGATGACTTTTTTTCACGACAATGCAACAGAGAGCATAAACCATAGGTATCAAATGCATATTCGAAACGAAAAACAAGAAGTCAATGCAACAGGAGCTGGGTTATTGAATTGCACCTTATCAGAAGCCGCCGAGTACTACCATAATGCTAGAGGAAACAGGACGCAATATTCACCACGCCATATTAGGAATGGGTCCTTATTGGTTGGCAGATGAACAGAAAAACATGTTCGTTGCACCATGGAGTTGTTAGAGACCTTTAGCAGCGGGACGGGAGAGCACGAACGCGTGGGTCCTGGGTCGAGGACGCCGTAGGGTCTCGAACCGAGGAAACTTTTAGCACCTCGCTTGTAAACAACTGCAACTCTCGAAAATTGCGAAACGTAAACTTGCCTAAATCATAGCTAAATCAAATGACCCATTTAAGGAAACACGAGAGGCTTTACTTTAAGCTTTGACGATGAAGTGATAGATGAAGTAGAGTTCGTGCTTTTAACCGAGTAAAACACCTCAAAGAACCCTGATTTTAGCTATCGTTCGTGCTTTTAACCGAGTAAAACACCTCAAAGAACCCTGATTTTAGCTATCACAACTACGAACCCTTCGATCTCGAAAATCTGGAGCCTGCCGAATGCAAAGCTGAATTGCGTTTCGAAATCAAAGGGCTCTATGAGCCAACTCATTCATGAATTTGGAATTAGTGAATGGATAATTTTTCAAATGTTGAAATACTCCCTGGGGGAAGACTCCCCTATTTTTGGGGCAGCCTCTGGTACCTTTTAGGGGGTAAAATTTAGCCTGGGTAGCCTTGAGGTCTGCACTATTTCCGGTTTTTGCTCACCCTGACTACCTCCCCTTCCCTTTTACAGCCGCTTCGCAGGCTAGGTAAAATTTGAAAACTTAGATAGGTACCTCTTAGAGGCCCCTTCTAGCAAATGAAGCAAATCACACTTGTTGGTGGCCTGAATTTCAGACATATTTTCCCTCGTAATATGAAAGACAATTAGGAGCACCCCTGCAAAAAATAGGGGTTCCCCCCTAGGAGAATACTGGGTACAGGCATGTGGTCTGTTCTCATCAGTAGCCACATGGAAGATATTGGCAATTCAAGAAAACGTCTCTGATTTTTTTCCAAATGTTGTTGTATCCTGCCTTTGAAAGAGACCTCCAGTTGGTTTACCCCTAGCATGGGCATGACAAGCATACACATGACCTCACAATCCAATAGTGCTTGCAGATTGATTTTTCTTGAATTTTGCTGAAGTATCCAATTATCTTTAAATTGGATAGTGCCCCGAATATTTTGAAATTGGATAGTTTAAGTTTATGTATGAATGCTATATCATTGATAAATAAAAAGACTCCATGCTTGTTCAATTAAGAAAAAAAATGAATATAAAAATTCCTAGAAACACCAATGAAATTGGATTCGGTCTACAGCCTGGTCCAATTTTGGTGTTCCCGATCCTCTTAACTTGTCACTCAATTGTTTTCTTAATTGTTCAGCATGGAGTCCTAATCTTATATATACTCGAAAATGACGAAATCTGAAATGTTACGTAAAAATTACGTGAAAACCATGATCCACAGGCTTTTTTGAAACCGTAAAATCTATCGCAAGAATTAGGATAACACAAAACAATGCATTTTATCAATGAAAATAGTAGATGCTTTTAAATACCATTCTCTTGCAACCTGAATTTGTATACCGAAACAAAAACAGGGATGCTGAGTATTACTTTCCTCCTAATGAGAATCAGATGATGTTTATATTCTGCTCATGAGCAGTTTTCAAAGTACTTTGA
Source organism: Scolanthus callimorphus (assembly GCA_033964015.1). NCBI lineage: Eukaryota > Metazoa > Cnidaria > Anthozoa > Actiniaria > Edwardsiidae > Scolanthus > Scolanthus callimorphus. The sequence continues at coordinate 6,291,404 of CM066911.1, forward strand.
GCCTCCATTATAATGCTACAATAACTTATAAATTATAACATTATAAGCCTTTAAAATGCAGCGAATTTATTTCGAAAGAAATCCGAATCAATTAGAAGAAATATGGCGTTGTACTCCAAGTATAAAAATGAAGCTTCTCTATTTCTCTTTCCAAATATTTTAAACAGATTTTACCTTAAACTCTCTGTGCTGCAAGAAGCAATAGCGAGCTTGTCCGTCCACCTTTATCACGTTAAAGATGTAGTGCATACTCTCACTTCTTCAATTAGCTTTCTTCTTTCGACTTTTTGTAAATTCTTTGGTGTCAATAAATACTTGAACCTGGAAAGTACTTGAAAATCGTTCTCGCTTCCGGCCTCCATTATTTAAAATACCCATGATGCTTTGTCGTCTAGATTGACCCAGATAAATTGCAGAGCTTTGCTAGTGTCGCTAGATTACAATCGCTAGAAATTGCATGAAGTAAACTCGAATCGCTAGAAATTGCTTGAAGTAAAATCGAATCGAAATTGTGCTAACGCAGAATCGTGCTAACGCAGAAGTCCCACATACCAATACTCCTTCATTTGCGCTGCGCGCGCATGAATGAGTAAAAACGACATTCCTCTTCTGTTCAATGCTCTCGGTATGCCAGATGAGATTCAGTGCCAAAATAGAAGCATTTGTGATGGTATGGAAGGATTATGCATGGCGCTCAAGCGGCTAGCTTACCCCTGTCGGTACAGCGATATGATGATTCGCTTTGGTGCCAAGCCTATCTCTGTGCCGTGCTTGGTAACAAACCAAGTAATAGACTACATCTACTAGATCCACCACCACCGTTTAACACAGTGGAATCAACTACCCGCCCCAAAGATACAGGAGTATGCAGAAGCCGTGTTAGCCAAAGGGGCAGCCCTTGATAACTGTTTTGGTTTCGTTGACGGAACTGTGCGGCCTATTTGTAGGCCTGGAGAAAACCAGCGCCTGGTGTATAATGGGCATAAAAAAGTCCATGCAATAAAGTTCCAGTCAGTGACTCTACCAAATGGGATGATTGCCAATTTATATGGCCCAGTTGGTAAGTGAAAACGGAGCAGCACATATTACTTGTAGACATCAATTGCATCTTTTTTGCTGTTGACAAATCAAAGCAAAAACCCAAACATTCAACTTACTTATAGTTACTGACTAAGGACAGTTTCCGCCTGGTCCATATAGACAACCCAATAAAAAGGATACGTTTGCCTGCCCCCAAGCCTCAGGGTTTCCATTTTTTCTAAGGAATAGTTTTGAAATTACATCATAAATTTCCAGCTTCCTTCCCCAATAAAACATACTGTATTCAGATTGTATTCAGATCTGTATTCAGATCTTTAACCATGCATGCTAGCCAAATTCTTGTTTGAATATGGTATTAAGTATAAGTAAAATACGAAACTTTAGTACCAGCGGCATGCAGGCTAGTACCATGCTTGATCCAGTGGCCGCCAGTCAGCTGTGCTAGGTCCTCAAGCATTATCCTGTACCATCCGTCTAGATTTCCAAGGAAAAAAAATACAGAAAATAATGTGAAGACATTTTTTGCTTGAATTTGCAGAGGGGAAAAACACGATGCTGGGATGATTGCTGATTCTGGACTTTTGGATGCACTGGAGACTCATGCATTCTAATTGAATAATTATTTTCATTTATTTTTATCCAGTAAAATGTATTGTGATTTTATAAATATAGGTTCAAAACATAGGAGGAGGTCTTGCATAGAAATTCAAAACCGAACGCGGAGCGGGAGGTTTTGAATTTCTATGCAAGACCGACTCCGTAGTTTTGAACTTGTTTATAAAACCTATTACGCCCAAATTCTATTGTTCCAATGGAAAACTCATTAGCAAATAAATAAAACCATGATAACACGATGTTTTGTGATATTAAAAGCCCTATTGACTGCTATTGATGACAAGGCTGACAGGTGATTGAAGCCGAAACGCAAGACCGATTCCGTTGTTTTAAACTTGTTTATTATGACATATCACGCCAAAATTCTATTATTCAATATTTCATTGTTTTGTTCTTGAAATGTACATCTATTGTCATCTACTGATAGGATATTTCCTCTGGGGATAGCTTTTATCACGTCCTGGACTGAAGTAACCAATGGTAATGTGCGAACATGAAAATTGCTTCGTTGGGCAGTTGGGTGTTTTCATTACTCGCTGTTCGTTCGCAGGCAGTGAACATGAGTGACGAAAGTGATTCTGAATTGTTTATCACTCAAAACTCTTTCAAAAACGAAAGAAATGACGCATTTCAATCATCCAACTTCGGGGATATTTTAGATGATTCTAATTTGTTTGCGGACGAGATTGAGGAGACAAGAGAGCAGGGGAGTGGTCCTGATAGCGAAGATGCGAGTACTGTTAGGGACGACGAGAACCAGGAGAACAAGTTTCGTTTTTCGGAGCCATTAGCGCAAGCGGAGATAGAAAAGAAAATAGAGGAAAGCGTCCCAAAGAGTACACGATACAAGGATACCTGGGCGGTCAAAGTGTTTGAAGATTGGAGGCATGAACGGAATCTCAGAATTTCCAACAGAGCTGATTCACGCCCGATGGACATTTTTTATAGCCCGCTAGAAGACATGTCCGAGGAGGAATTGAACTCTTCTCTGCCTTTGTTTCTGTGTGAAATTAAGAAAGCCGATGGTACTCGATATCCGCCGAACACCCTTCACGGTATCCTAGCCGCGCTGCAGCATTACTTGAAGGCGAAGGGACGTGTCGTTAAGTTTTTTAATGACGAGAAGTTTGCAAGAGTCAGGAACGCGCTAGACGCGGTTATGAAAGATGCATCGGCGTTGGGGCTAGGTTTGAAGAAAAAGCAGAGCGAAGTTATCAGTCTAAGAGAGGAAGACTATCTGTGGACCGAAGGTATACTTGGCGACTCAAGCCCGCAACAACTCCTTGATACACTTGTCTACTTGTTTGGTATCCAATTCGCACTGCGAGGAGGGAGCGAGCATCGCCGGTTAAGAGCTGGAGAACTTGCCCAGGTTAAGCTAGACCGGGATAAGGAAAATGGAGTGAGGTTTCTGATCTACAAGGAAGATGTATCCAAAACTAACTCCGGCGGTTTGAAAGAAAGAAAGAAGGCTCCGAAGGTTACTCGCGCTTTTGAGAACTTGGAGAGACCTGAGAGATGTGTGGTGGCGCTGTATGAAAAATACGTCAAATTATGGTGAGTTGAATAAAATGCTCTATTCCATGTCTCCGGGAGTAAATCACATTTATTTTTTTGTTGCAAAATTAGAGAATCTAGACTTATAAAATTGAAGTTCTACTTGCTAGGCCATAGCACGGAAATGGAGATGAATGAAAATCGAAAATAGGTAGCGCTAATAACAAAATTTGAAGTTATCCCGTGTTATATGTTCTTTCTTTGATTTTTGCATGTCTTTTTTTTCTAGCCCGACTCCTAGCGAAGCTACGAAGTTTGCGTTCTATTTGACTCCCCTAAAGCATCGTCGACCTCACTGCTGGTACAGTTTAGCTCCAGTTGGCCATAACACTTTGGGAAGAACGGTGAAGCGACTCTGTGAACAAGCGGGAATAGAGGGCCACAGAACGAACCATTCCTTGAGGGCTACCGCGGCAACCAGGTTGTTTGACAAAGGGCTTGATGAACAACTAATATGCGAGAAAACAGGTATGTATTAACGCCGTACTTGTTCATTAAAAAAAACCCTGTGTTGTGAATTGCAAACTACTCACCGAACTCACGTTGGTTACTTGATTATTTATTACAAAGAATATAATGGAATATAATGTGAATATAGGTTTCATATGGATGGTTGTTTTGTTTTGATATCTCTGGTGTCTCTGTCTCTGTCTCTCTTGTGTCACTAGTTCCAGCTCGTTCAACTGTGCGCTACAGTTCTTATAGGGGCCTGGCACACCCTATCCTAGGTCACATGTTTTGTTATAGTATCGCATGACTCACGAGTCTCGTATCACACTATATAATGGATTACATGATAAAATAGAGATATAAGGTTATAGTTCAACTGGTGTTATCACTATGGCAACTACAAATCTCCAACACCCTCCCCCCATACATCTCCGTAGGAGAGGTATGTTCTACAATAATTGTTCAAAGTCTCTATATAAAAAGAAAAGGATTGTTCCTGATCACTCGTAATAAATGCTTCTAGAAAAGTCCCAGTTCTTAGACTTCGTTATTGTCTTGGTCAGCAAGCTCCCCAATCCGCACACGTGCTGCTGCGGAAGCATCCCTTCTGGGTCGAAAGACCGCAATAGTAGGGTCCAGAGGAGCTGCTGCTGGCACCCTTCTGTCGCATGAGAGCTCTAATGGGTACAAGTGTTGTACTGGGCGTTCCAGGTACGACTTTCCCGCTCTGAGCTTGGCCCCTCGCACTACTTCATCTCTGCCAGTAATAAGTTCCGTCACGATTCCTAAGGTCCACTTACCCCGGTTTTTCTCATCCGACTGGATGATAACGACCTCTCCCACTTTGGGTGTGGTGCCCTCAGGACCCATTAGTGTGCGATGGCGCTCGCGCAGTGCGCGCAGGTACTCACGTTGCCATCGTTTCCATAGAGCTTCTTTACAACGTTTTAGGTGTTTTGCTCTCTGCCTTAAGTCGAAGTCGTTGATACGATGTGGTTCGATTTCTGGAATTATGTTGCTGTTTGCAAACAGTAACGCATTTGGCGTCAGCAGGGGAAGCTCAACGTCGTCTTCCACATAACTTAACGGCCGGTTGTTGAGCGTTACCTCAGCATCCAAGAGCACGTCCTCCAGTTCTTTCCATTTAAGCATCCCATTTCCTATTGTCTTGTTCAGAGCTGACTTTACTAGCCCGACCAATCGCTCATACTGACCGCCCCACCAGGGCGCACGGCTTAGGTTAAACTGCCAGTGAATCTGGTTGATGGCCAGGAAGTTTTGGAATTTCTCGTCCCTTCTCACATCGCGCAGCCATTTCTCAGCACTGACGAAAGTTCGCCCGTTGTCAGAGTATATCCTGTCGGGTCTACCTCGGCGCGCAATAAACCTCTTTAAGCTGTGTAAACAATCACTTGCCTCCAAGCTTGGTAGCAGGTCCAGGTACATGCCCCTTGTCAAGCTGCATGCGTATAAAAGGATATACGCTTTTCCTTCTCGATTCTTGGCTATACGGTACTTCACAGGTCCCGCATAATCAATTCCAATCACTTGATATGCATTTATCCCTTCGCTTCTCGTGGTTGGCAATTTTCCGGGGGGTGGGGCTGCATATGCCCTCGCTTGAAACCGTTTGCATCCATGACAGTTCCCGCGCACCTTTTTCACAAGTCTCCGCAATCTCGGTATCCAATACTGACTTCGTACCTTCGCGATGGTTAGTCCAACTCCCCCATGGAGAGTTCGAGTATGTGCATCCTCCACAAGTCGCTGTGTGAACGTGTGGTTGTCTGGTAAATAAACTGGGTACTCGCCCTGCAGCCGCCCTCGACACTCAAACACACCGTCCTCGTTAAGCTGCAAGTTAAGCGAGACACGGTCCTCCTCGATTTCGCATGTATTCTGGACCCGCTTTATCCAGAAAATTCGTTGCAGGTTGATCTCTTGAGTTGTCAATGGTCCCGATCTCCGATCCCTTGCGTGACGCTTGCGTGCGTTATCAGCAAAACGTCGTATCCAGGCCATCACACGTAATGTTTTCCACAAGGAATACTTCTCCAGCACTCCATCAATCACATTGTCATCATCAACGGCTACTGCAATCACTTGGCGAATTAGTTTCGCCTCAGCTTTGCTCTCCGTCGATGGTTCCAGTACAATGTCAGCTGGCCAGTTGGCTGTTTTCGACAGCCATTGTGGTCCATTCCACCACAGCTCAGCATGAGTCACATCCCCACCACGGCTCGCAAGGTCCGCTGGGTTGTCTGTTGTAGGCACGTGTCGCCAAGTCACATCAAGGTGACTGTTGATCTTTTGCACGCGATTTGCAACGAATTGTCTATAATCTCCACGACCTTTGATCCAGTATAACGCAACAGTACTATCCAACCAACAAGTTGTGCTGTTGACAGGAAAGCCCTCCAGGGCGTCACGAACATTCGAGATAAGATTCACCGCCATATGTCCCGCAATTAGTTCTTGACGAGGTATTGTCAGTCCCTTTTTAGTCAGTCTTGACCTGGCTGCAACAAGTCCTTGATTAATTCCTGAAGCTTGGTGGACCACTGCGTAAACACACGCTGCCACTCCTTGCGCAGACGCATCTCCAAAGGCATGCAAATCAATCGCTTGTATCTTTTCACGATACATCGGGATTGATCGTGGAATACTAAGCTCGTTAGGTAAAGAGTTCTCCCATTTCTTCCATTGTTTACTTAGTTGTTCCGGTATCGGCGAATCCCACGCGACTTTTTCCTCACACACGCCACGATAAATGACCTTTCCGCTGAGTGTTATTGGTGAAGCCACGCCCAATGGATCGAAAATCTTGCCTAACTTCCCTAGGATGCCTCTCTTTGTTTCTGGAGCCTTCTCTTCTGGAAACTTCACCTTCAGGTCATCTCGCTCAAGATCCCATGACACTCCAAGTAGACTATGTTCTCCGTGTTCCACAGTATTTGCAAACTGTTCCTTAGCATAAGTGCTATCATCCGAAGTTACATTCGTAGAATCAAGTTCCTTTGCATTAGAGTGCCATTTGTGAAGTTTAAATCCCGCATCTTGAAAGATAACAGTAGCTTTCTCTTTAATTTCAACAGCCTTATCTACTGTCGTTGACCCTGAGATAAGGTCATCGACATAGATCTCTTTTCTCAGCCTTCCGACGATTTCTGGCTCTCTCTCCTCCCAAGTAGACAAATGCGTGTCAATTACTCCCCCTAGGAGGAATGGGGAGGGTGACAACCCAAATAAAGCTCTCGTAAATCTCAGTGTTTCTATGGGTAAATGTTCCTCGCGGCGCCAGTGGAATCGTAGAGCATCACGGTCGCTCTCTCGTATTCGCACTTGTAAGAAGGCCTTCTGCATATCCCCAGTAACAGCAACGGGGTTAAACCGTTCACGAGTCAACACATTCCAGAGTTTGTTTTGCAATGGAGGTCCGGCGAACAGACACTCGTTCAATGACGGGGAGTGGTCGTTCGCCCTTGCTCCAGCATCGAAAACGACGCGCAATTTTGAGCTTTCAGCTTTTGAACGCCAAATTTGTTTGTGGGGGATATAAAACTCTCTTCCTGTGCTTGGAAAATCCGCCGGTTCCACAATCCCCACTTCCCGTTGTTCCTCTATGACCTCCGCGTACTTGTCTGTCAACTCCATGCGCTTTAACTTGCGTGTTAAGTTGTTTAATCTCCGTAAACTTCCCTCTTTGTTGTTGGGGAGGGGAGGGTGGTCCCCGCGCCATGGGAGACCTGTCTCGTACCACCCCTCCTTATCTCTCGTTAGTTGTTCCTTGAACTCCTCGTAAACATGACCTTGGTCTCGTGTCGATACGCGATCCTCGATACCCAAAACATCCAGGCGACAAAGTTCCTCGTAGTCAGCATGCGAGGTTTGACATAACAACATATTTGAGATATCAATTGGCTCCTTGCCCGACGAAATTATTGTCCATCCAAATCGCGTGTACTCAGCCACAGGCTGTCCGGGGTCACCGATCTTTGGCGCAATGTTTGTTTTGAGTTTCGCATACTCGCTGGCGCCAAGAATCAAGTGCACTGGAAGCCTATCTTTCCGGTCAATCTCATGCATGTGAATTCCACTCAGATGTGCGTACGAGTTAATTAACTCTTCGTACTTGGGGTTATCCAAAAACAACAGTTCGCTCTTATTGACCTTCGTGACTTCAACTGATAAGGCGAAGTTGTTATCCAATGAATTTATCTCGATCTCCGATAGCTCAACCTCGCGTGTTGTTGAACTAAGCATCATATCAATCTTCCTCACTTCTCTTTTTGGTCGTCCCTTACGCTTTAATTTGTCCAGCAAGGCCGCAGAGGCAAAGCAACCTCCAGAACCCGTATCGAGCAATGCTCGGCATTTGTTCCCTTGAACATTGACAATCACAACTGGATAAATGACCTGATTAGTTGGTTCCGCGGCCACAAGTAATGGGTTACTTGGCGCTTTTGATTTGTCTCCCTTATCATCACAAATAGAAGTATGGTGTCTTCTGTTGCATGTTTGGCAATTTGTCTTGCTTTTGCAACTGTCAGCTCGGTGTTTTTCGCGAGTGCAGTTGAAACATAATCTCTTTGATGACAGAATCTTTCTGCGCTCATTGACATCCACAATCGCTGAACAATCTCTGGCCTTGTGCGAGTATGAATCGCAATATACACACTGGGCGTTGGCGCCAGTGTTTTGCTCTCGCGAGTTGGTCAGAGTATTGTACAACTGTGAACGTTGTGGCGCTCTTGCATTATTTCCATGAGGCTTAGGTTTCTCCTGTTGCCGATCGCTCGCACTCTCCTCTACAGGATTGATTTCAGTCCAACGTTTCAATTCACGTAACAAGTCAATAAAGTTCCAGTCCCTCCAGTTTTCATGTCCCCTCACTAGATCTCCCTTAATCCCTTTAAGTTTTTCCAATGTTACTCTCACATTCCCTTTTACGTCGTTAAGCCTTCCCAGTGTATCCAAGCTTTGCACATTATATCTCAACTGTTTATAGAAATCCTTCACCTTCCTTGCACTAGATCCATTAATGGCTGGCAGTTCCATAATGTTTCGCATATATGAGTTTACAATCTCACTCATATTCCCATACTCAGCTTCGAGGATTGCCTTCGCGTTTGCGTATCCATCCTCTGTGAAGGGCAACCCCTCGACGTCCGCCTTTACATGATCTTGAAGTGATTCCTTCAAGTAACTAAACTTAGTCAAGACGGGTAAATTACTCGAGTCGATCTCCGCCTTGAATTTTCCATAAAAGGAAAGCCAGTTTTCAACCTTGCCGTCGAAGGGTGTGATTTCAAGTTTCGGCAGTTTCGCTTGCATGCTGCTAGTGTTACCGGCAGTAGATCCCTGTTCCGAGAGTGAAGCTTTTTGCGCCCACAGCTCCTTTTCAAACTTTAAGTTTTGTTTATGTCTCTCGTAAGCTTCAGCCTCCTTCTCCTGAGTGTCTAAGCCCTTCAACGCTACAGTTAGTTTATTAATTGCGGCGTCGCATGAGACAAGCTGACCTTCAATCTCTTCGCTCCAATTCTCTATTGCCTGTTCTGATTCACCCTTGGCAAATTTTTTCTCCTCGATGTTTCCCTTGACTACAGTTACTGCCTCAATAATAGACTTAAGTGAAGCCATTTGCCTCTCCATTCCCGCACGATCATTTTTCTCGATGATCTCTTGTGTTCTTTTTTCACGGAAGTTCAATGTTTTCAACTTGTTCCCTAACTCGGTGATTAGCTTCTCCATCTTGACGAATTCTTGCTCTATTTGAGCCGTCCCTTCGTGGTCGCCACTTGGTGTTGTGAATTGCAAACTACTCACCGAACTCACGTTGGTTACTTGATTATTTATTACAAAGAATATAATGGAATATAATGTGAATATAGGTTTCATATGGATGGTTGTTTTGTTTTGATATCTCTGGTGTCTCTGTCTCTGTCTCTCTTGTGTCACTAGTTCCAGCTCGTTCAACTGTGCGCTACAGTTCTTATAGGGGCCTGGCACACCCTATCCTAGGTCACATGTTTTGTTATAGTATCGCATGACTCACGAGTCTCGTATCACACTATATAATGGATTACATGATAAAATAGAGATATAAGGTTATAGTTCAACTGGTGTTATCACTATGGCAACTACAAATCTCCAACACCTGCGAGATTCGCTAAGTTCTTTCGAATTTCGCGGTTCTGAAGCTCGCGGCTGCAAAGAAAGAAAGAAAGAATATATACTAGTCAAATTCGATAAGTTTTTTACTGAACTTAGCGGTTCTGAAGCTCGCGGCTGTAAAACATCGTGTAATAGTGTACTATGTGATACGGGTTTACTTGCTACTTTATAAACAACACATTTACACCTTTTTTTTTCAGGTCATCGAAGCAATGCCGTGAGGGCGTACAAACGCACGAGCACGAATCAAGAGCTCGAGGTTTCGCGCATTCTGTATGGCACTGAGAAAAGGATGAAGACAGAGCAGGAGGGAGGTGAAACTGTGGTCGACCCTGGAGAGGAAGTAGAGAAAAAGTCAGCGGAACCAAGTCACAATCCAGCTCATCAGCTAAGCATGACGCTTAATTTCTTCTTGAAATAGAAGGGACATTTTGCTTAGATTTTTGTTGAATTTTTTGTCAGATTTTTGTCAGGTAGTATTTAGTTATATGTCAAAGGTGCATAATTAGTTTGGCAAGTCAACAGTACATTATACTGTTTTTGCAATAAATTCGGTTATTTATTGAACAATCTTGGCTCTGTTCATGCATTTATCTTAGTGCAGGAAGCGGCTTTTGAATTTCTTAGGGAAGAGTTGGGCTGAACGAAAAACCCGGTACAGGTCTTACATTTCAAATGTAAGACCTGTACCGGGTCTTACATTCAGCCCCGCTCTCCCCTAAGATATTCAAAAGCCGCTACCTGCTTTAGAAATCTGGTCATTCCTTAGGGTTCAAAACCTGCATTGAACAATAGAATTTGGGCGTGGTAGGTTTATAATATAACTCAATCAATAAATTACATGTATTACTTTCTTTCAAACACTTTGAACATGAATATTGAAGCCTTATCCACTTCATTTTCACTTCACTTTCAAATAACTCTTTTTTGTACATAGTTGTGAAGTATAGACTGAGGTATTTGATTTACCTTCTAACAGAACAATTTATACATTATATATACTTCCATGAAAAATCCCTTTTGATTATTTTTGGCCAATAAAAATTACCATGTTCGATTTATAATACTAATGCTGAAACACATGGATTGAACACTTTTCCTTTCAAAAATATACTTTGTGGTATTGATTAAATTTTTCTTTTTATATAATATATATTTGTAAATATATTGTTAATTTCGTTTGCAATTTGCTGATATCAAAACAATTTTCAAAAGGCATTTATATCAATTTCTTTTTTAAAACATAATAATTTGTACACTTTCTTGTAAATAAATAAACAACTATAATTCTCTTGTTGTGAATTTAGATCATAAAAAAATGCTTAAAAAAGAAGAGAAGTATACAGTGTATTGATATTCTGAAATATTCATTGAGTATGAATTATCACTGATACTTTGAACCTAGTCACAATTTCTTGTTTCTTTTCATTTTCTGACAAGGACGATAATTAAAGAAAACCAACTTAAATACTTCAAATTCCTAAAATCTTTATGGCTCATGTTCGGAGAAAAGCTGAGGGTGTATCCAGGAGTGGGTCCTGTACAAGAAACCACAGGTCCTGTTCAAAAACCATAGGAGTTTATATAGGATACCATAGGATCCTGTCCGGGAAACCACAAGATCCTGTACAGGAAACCATGGGATCCTGTACAAGAAACCCTAGGAATTTATATAGGATAACATAGGATCTTGTACAAGAAACCATGGGGTCATGTATGGTAAACCAGGGATCCTGTTCAAGAAACAATAGGATCCTGTACAGGAAAACATAAGAACCTGATACGAAACCACATGATCTTGTTCAGAGACCAAAGGGTCCTCCACAACATATCATAGGATCCTGTGCAGGAAGCCACAAGATCATGTATAGGAAACCATGGGGTCCTGTACAAGAAACCATGCATGGGGTCCTGGTACAAGAAACCATGCATGGTTTCATAGGGTCCTGTAACTTTTTATTATAATACATGTGCCCATGAAGAAATTTCTTGATTCTGAATGGTGAAGAATAATGCAGTTTTTTCTTAACAAAGTGCAGAAAAAAAGGAAACAAAATGAAAATTTCCTTCAAAATGTTATATTCCATTCAGTTTTTATCTATCTTTTCTCAATTGATCAAAGGGTCTGTGATGTGCTCTTTCAAATGGTTTGCTTTGTAGGATGTCAGAATCGATGCCACTTTGTCTCGTACAGTTTGTAGATTTGTGTAACAAACTTTTTTCCATGCACATTATTTAAAAGAAATCTTGCGACTTTCCTTGTTCAATCACGTTCAATTTAGATTTTCTTTGCACTTTTAAGCAAAAAAATCAATTTCCGTGAATCGTTTTTTCTTTTTTTTATTATTAATTTTTAGACTTCTGCTCGAAGTCTAGATATCAAATAAAAGAAACTAGTAACTGTGGCGCGTACCGATGTGGGGGAGGCTCCAGCTCGGAGTTAAAGGTCTGCTGGTCACGTGACCGGCATTTGAACATTCGAGCGGTCACTCGAGCAAGCCAAATTGAGCTGGTTCGCAGCTGGTTTAGCCGATTCGGCGAACCAAATGTCAGTTCGGGAAAGGGACATTTCAGCCAGTGTGGGTTTCCTTTAGTGTGCTAATAGCTTTAAACCGGAAGTAAAACTCGGCCTGTCATAAAATAATAATTTTGCTGTTATTCGTGTCTATTCGGGCATGGACATCATTTGTCCGGCCAGTTCATTACTTTGAACCATTTCTCGCTCTGATATTTGCCCCTTGATATACACCGTTGAATATACAGCTTCGGATTTGTTTGGAGTTCAATCTGTCGATTCGAACTTGTTCGAACTTGTTCGAAAGTGATTCCAAATGACAATTTACAAGGGATTTCAAATATGGATTAATCAAGTCTTGCTTCCTTTGTGATCGATCTTATTACCATTGATATCGTAACAGGAAAGAAGCTATATATTTATTTTCAAATCGTGTTCTACCACACGAAAAGTAAGAGCCACGGTCACGGTAGCTTGAGCCGGTCGAGCTTTCAGAGTTCCGCAATATTTGCCCTTAATTACGGCCTAGAAACAACTATGGTTCTCAAGTCAGCCCTTGTAGCCTTGTCTCTCTCTCTGGCGCTGTTCAAGTCCATCGAGAAGCCTGGAAACTGTGCTGTGTTGCCGAACTCAAGTGGTTTTATAACGTTCAAGCCGGCTTGAAATCATCGAACCGAATACAACTCAGACTTTTGCATTCATTACGGATATGTCACGCCGTCGTCACGCGTTACTGCCAACAAGATTGAACACAAATTCATCGCCACGCGTGACTCTCTTGCTATTTATTATTGCCTCTGACTGTTCGTTTATGAACCCGGGACCAATAAAAAATCCCTGCGGACTGTGTGGTAAACCTGTAAGAAAGAACCAACGGGCCATTGAATGCGAAAAATGTCTGCACTGGTTCCACGGGATGCGCGCACACATGGATGGCGTCAGCAAAGCTTTCATGGAAGCAAGCCCCCTTTCAAGAACAGTAGAAGACAACTGGTGCCTCTTTAAGAAGGAAGTGCAATCAGCAATCGACACTTTTGTTCCCTCTAAACTCAGCAAGAAAAATCCTGATCTCCCTTGGATGACTAACTCAATAACGCGCGCTATGCGCAAGCCCGAACGCCTCTTCAAGAAGGCCAAAAAGTCACCATCAGCGTGGCCCGAGTACAAACAACAACGCAACAAAGTGACAAGGGCGTTTCGCACTGCTCATGACTCGTATCTCAATGACGTCATTGGAAATAGTCTCAGCGAAAATCCAAGGAAATTCTGGAGCTACGTCAAGCAATGCCGCACAGAACGCGTCGGAATTCCCATCTTGCGTGTGGATGGTGTCCCCCATGTTTCCCCCCATGTTTCCCCCAAAGGCAAGGCACAAGCACTTAACAACCAGTTCCAAAGCGTGTTCACCCATGATGACGGCCTCCGCTCCGATCCAGGGCCATCTTTGTGTCCGGCGATGAAGGATATCAGGTTCACTATAGATGGAGTGAAAAAGCAACTAGCTAACATCAATGCTTTCAAAGCAAGTGGTCCAGACCACCTACCTGCTCGTACTCTCTGCGATCTCTCTTGTGAAATTGCCGAGATTTTGTTTTTTATCTACCAGCAAAGTTATGATACAGGCCAGCTTCCTAGTGACTGGCTCGTAGCTTTGGTCACACCCGTCTTCAAAAAAGGGAAGAAAGACAATCCGGCAAACTACCGACCTATATTGCTAACTAGCCTTTCTTGCAAGGTTATGGAACATGTGGTTCTGAGCCACCTTAATAAGCACCTCAATTCCAATAACATCCTCACTCTCCTGCAGCATGGCTTCCGGGCCGGTTTCTCCTGCGAGACACAGCTTATTCTGGCTGCCCATGATTGGGCAACGACCCTGAACAACCGCGGACAAGTCGACGTGCTTCTACTTGACTTCAGTAAAGCGTTTGATAAGGTTTCCCATCAAAAGCTTCAGACGAAGCTACAGCACTACGGCATCACAGGGAAAACCTTATCCTGGCTTTCTGGATTCTTATCAAATCGGTCCCAGTTCGTTGTTGTCGACGGCGCTCGCTCCACGACAGTGCCGGTTACATTTGGGGTCCCCCAAGGCACTGTGCTGGGCCCCACGTTATTTCTGCTATACATCAACGATATTGTCAACTGTAGTAACTCCCAAATGCGGCTGTTCGCGGATGACGCGATTCTGTACCGCACCATCGACTCAACCAGCGATCACGGGGTGCTACAACGGGACATCGACTCACTCTCAGACTTGGCAAGTACGTGGCAGATGGACTTCAATGCTTGCAAGTGTCACCTTCTGTCAATTACCAACAAGCGGTGTGACGTTTTGTAGATAATGTGCGAGTATGAATTGAAATTACAGATAGAGACTGTTTGTTTAGTTTGCGTGACCTTCTCTGGTCCATCCAAGTATTTTATTGGTCGATTTTATTTGATTTAGTTTAGCATTAACTGTCAGTGAAACTACTGTAATTAGACACCGGGATTGCTAGCCACATGGACAGAGAGAGTTTTGGAGCATTATAGCCGGAGTTTTGGAGAGAGTTTTTGGAGCATTATAGTCGGAGTTTAGAGACGTTTTCGGAGCATTACCGCTGGGGTATTTTGAGTCTACGGATGTAAGTTGTTTACGTTTGTTTACCGCTCTCGGTCGCATTTGAATAATTGTAGCGTAGCTAATACTTCACTATATGTCACTTTGTAGTTCTTACCGCACTTGTTTGTGGCGTCCCGTAAACCATTTCAATCATGGAAAATAAATAGACTGAAACACATTCAAGCGTGGTTAAACTCGGCGGACCTTGGCCCTCGACGCAACCCCTGCAACCGGGTCGGGAACGCTACAGTAAGAAATCCGTTCTTCACAACCGAGGTAAGGAGTATCTGTCCTTCACTTATAAATTAGCCGCCTCCTATGGATAAAGGAGACCAAGCGGAAGACCTCGAGGCTGAGAAACGAAAGAGAACAATGTCCAGAAAGGCGCTAGATATATTTCACCAGAAAGTCGTAAATTCTCTTCCACTGCTCGAGGTCAAACAAATCGACTCACTCACGAGAGAAGATTTACGAGAATTTAAGGCCAACGTCGGACGGCTTAGATCAGCTTTAGAGGAAGTTACCGGGTTGTACAGTGAGGACAAATACAATGATTCTAAAGACGAATCGGACCTCGTGAAAGAGAATCAAACGTTAGATCGAGCGCTTAATTTGCTAAAACATTTTGAGGATAGTATGGTTGAAACACGATCTGTTCAATAACGCCACACGAGGTCATCTAGCAGCTCGACGCGCATGCGCCGCTGCCGCCAGAGAAGGTGCCATTTTTGAACAACAAATCGCGGAAAAAGAATTCGAGCGCAAGAAACGCGAAGCGGAAGAGCAGAAACAGCGCGCAGAACTAGAAAAGGACCTGCGTATACTTAACTCTAAGAAAATAGCAGCCGTAGCCGATGCGAGGCTAAATGCAATAGAGCGCGCTTTGTCAGAAGAAGAGACCTCCACACAGCGATTAGATATCCCTGGGGTCCCGAAAAGCTCAAGCGGCACACGTACCCAGGAGTGGATTCAAATGCACCAAACTCTAGAGACACCACACGCCCAACAAACCCTATCACAAGCGCAACAAGACGGCGCACTTCCAATCAGTCAACCCGAGCACACACCGGACGCACGCCCTTTACGAGACTTACACCACTCACACCCAGACACGAATGTACTAACCTTACTCGATCCATCCCCACAAGGCTATTTTCAGTCACCCACCCGTGAGAGCCGCGAAGTTGCAACCCCCAACCCCCTCACTTCAACGCCGGCAAACATTACAGAAAGCCAGCTAATCGCAAGGCTGACACTGACCAATGAACAGATGGTTGCGGGACTCGCTAGGCAGAGCTTACCAAAATGCGACCCTGACATCTTTAGCGGGGAACCAACCCTCTTCCATCCTTGGAAGCAATCATTCAAGGCGATGATAAGGAACAGTGATGTATCTCCAGAGCAAGAGATTAACTATCTTCGGAAATTCACTAGCCTTGAGCCACAACGGTTAGTGGATAGTTTTCGCAGGAGGCTTCACGCCGATCCAAGTAAACTTCTCTCGTCCCTCTGGGAAGAGCTCCAGACGCGCTTCGGTAGCGCAGCCGTAATAACAAACGCAAACCTCGATAAGCTGTCGCACTCGTCGTCGTTCGGCGAGGAGGATAATTCTAATCTACAAGATTTCGCAGACCTATGCGCGGACATTGAAAGCCAGATCGCACACCTGCCGGGTTTGGCATGTTTAAATTTCCCAAATGCTATACACCCAATCGTAGAGAACTTTCCTTCGTCTCTTAAAAGAAAATGGGAGATGCTCGTTGTTAGATACGCCGAGGAAAACAATGACCAATACCCAGGGTTTAATCACCTCTCGCGCGTCGTGGGGGAGCACGCTAGATCAAAAAATCATCCGAATATTCTTGCAGGAGCCGCCTTCCCATCTAAGCCTCGACGATCGAGTGGGGCGCCAACTACGAGAAAAATTTTCGCGACCAACGCGCAACCCTTTGAAGAAACGGAGACGTGTAAAAGCGAGGTCACAGAAACAGCTAGGAAAGCGTGCCCCTTCCACAACCGAGAGGGTCACACACTCTCCCAGTGTAAAGCCTTCAACGCAATATCTCTTAGCGAGAAAACTAACTTTCTCTTCGATGCCAGACTTTGTTTTCGCTGCCTTTCAGAAGGTCACATTGCCAGGGACTGCGAGGAGGACGTCGAGTGCAGAATTTGTGGAGACAGGCGTCACAATTCGCTCCTGCACAAAGAAGATGGTAACACAACAGGCGCTGTTACTCCCAAGTGCACGGCCATCTGTAGCGAAGGTGGCAGCGGAGTCTTGTGCAGTAAGGTCGTGCTGGTCGACGTTTTTACCAGGAACTCGCCCGATTCCCCACGTCGCGTCTACGCTATCCTGGACAATCAAAGCAATGCATCCCTCATAAGCCCTGAGCTTGCAGACGATCTTGGAGTGGGAGGACCAGAAGAAAGGTACTATCTATTAACTTGCAGTGGTGAAAGAGAAGTAAGATTTGGTCGTCGCGCAACAAACCTCGTAGTGTGCTCACTGACAGGAATCACCTCATCTCTCCCTACCCTACTAGAGTGTGAAAAAATTCCTAGCGACAAACGGGAAGTACCAACGCCCGAGATGGCGAGGAGGTTCCGACACCTTCAAGACATCGCCCCGCACATCCCACCAATAGATCAGGAGGCCGACATACATCTTCTCATAGGAAGGGATGCCCCCGAACTACTGAAGGTGAGAGAATTCAAGAACGGCCCCAAGGGAGCACCCTGGGCGCAGAAACACCTCGTGGGCTGGACTATATCTGGACAGATATGTCTCGACCTTCTCGACGCTGGGGCGATCCACGTTCATACTCGACATACCAACATCGCTCGAGGAAACGGCGAAGCCCAGATGAGAATCGCTTGGCCACGCCGTGCCAGAGCAAATTAAAAGTAAGGCAGATGCATCCTTCACCTTACAATCCCTACGAAGAAGACGTGTTCCACACCACAACAGCGGACAATGACGTCGCCCCTTCTTCTGAAGACAAGGCGTTTGTAGACATAATGGACGATGGGAGCCACAAGAATGAGCGCGGTAACTGGGAAATGCCACTCCCGTTCCGCAGCCCCGCCCCAAGATGCCAAATAACAAAGACCAAGCCATGCAGAGACTGAACAGCCTTTTGCGTTCCTTAAAGAGAAAGCCAAGGAAGATGGAGGACTATGTCGAGTTCGTGAGCAAGATGCTGGCGAGAGGCCATGCGGAGAAGGCGTTACCACCAGAAAAAGCATCCGACCGGGAGGACTCAGGACGAGTGTGGTACCTCCCACACTTTGGCGTCTACCATCCCAAAAAACCGGGGCAGGTTAGAGTTGTTTTTGACTCGTCTGCTGAATATAGCGGGACCTCCCTCAACAGGGAATTGTTGGCCAGCCCAGACCTGATGAACAGTCTACTCGGGGTCCTACTGCGCTTCAGGCGCGAGGAAGTTGCTGTGATGTGTGATATCGAACAGATGTTCCACTCGTTCTACGTGGACCCTCATCACAGAGACTTCCTCCGCTTCCTATGGTACAAGGACAACGACCCGACAAAGGAGATAGTCGAATATCGTATGCTGGTCCACCTCTTCGGGAACGGACCAAGTCCTGCTATAGCGACTTACGGTCTCAGGAGAACAGCCGATGATGGCGAGGAGGACTATGGAACAGACGTGAAGAACTTCATCAAACGCAACTTTTACGTCGACGATGGGCTGACAAGCGCACCCACCGCAAACGAGGCGATTGCCCTTGTGAAAGGTGCACAAGCGTCCCTGGCACGCGCGAATATGAGGCTTCACAAGGTCGTCTCGAATTCGGTCGCTGTAATGGAGGCTATATCCGCCGAAGATCGAGGAAAGGATGTGCGAGATCTGGATTTACGTCACGATGCGCTCCCAGCCCAAAGATCTCTCGGCGTATCCTGGGACCTGGAAAATGACACGTTTACGTTTCGCGTCACCCCTCCCGAAAGGCCATTTACACGCAGAGGAGTACTCGCAGTCGTGAACTCGATCTTTGATCCTCTTGGATTGGCGACCCCCGTTGTGCTCGAAGGGAGGCTTTTATTGCAGCAGCTGGTGATTCTTGGTAAGAAAACGAAGGCCAATAAAGCACTCGGTTGGGACGACCCGCTACCAGAAGCTCTCTCGTGTAAATGAAAACTATGGCGAGACTCGCTCACACATCTCGAGAAGCTCTCCGTCCCTAGATGTTACCACCCGATTGGGTTTGGAAAGATACAACGATCAGAGCTACACGCCTTTTCAGATGCAAGCGACACCGCGATAGGAACCGCAATCTATCTGCGACAGATCAACGAGAGTAACGAGGTGAGCGTGAAGCTGATGTTCGGGCAAACCAAGGTAGCCCCGACACAGGCAACCAGCGTCCCACGATTGGAGCTATGCGGAGCGGTGCTCGCAGCCCAAGGAGTAAAGAAAGTACTGAATGAGATAGACTTGCAGATCCACGAAGTGGTCTACTATACGGACTCAAAAGTCGTATTAGGATATATCACCAACGAGAGTCGGCGCTTCTATGTGTACGTGGCAAACAGAGTCCAGCTCATTCATAGCCTCTCTAAACCCGCACAATGGCAGCACGTCGACACCGGGAATAACCCAGCAGACCTCACTACTAGAGGCACAGGTGCCGCCTCACTACCAGCCACAGATTGGCTGACAGGACCAGAATTCCTCAGAACACCAGGATGCAGCAAGCATCAAGACATCCCCTCTGAAGTCGACGACGACGATCCAGAAGTCCCCAGGGAGGTCAGAGTCAACCACATCAGCGTAAACAGGGCGCAACAGGGGCTAGGGTCTCACAGGTTCGCGCGCTTCTCATCCTTGTCCACACTTCAACGCGCGGTAGCGAACCTTATCATGTTCCTCAAGAGGTTTAGAGAACGGAGGAACAAGCAAGGGCAACACAAGGGAAAGCACACCGAAAGAGCCCGAATAGTCACACCTACCGACATGGCGCAGGCGCTCTCGGCCATCCTCCGCGCCACCCAACAAGACGCTTTCGGTGACACTACCGGCACAGGAGCAAAGGAGAAAAAACCGAAACTGAACACAACTCGATCAACCAAGATGCACACGGAGATAAGTCGCCTTAGCCCCTACCTAGATAACGACGGAATCCTGCGAGTGGGGGGCCGTCTGCAACAAGCGGACCTTTCAGACAAAGAGAAGCACCCAATTCTCCTACCGAAAAGTCACCACCTGTCTACACTGCTTATACGACAGTGTCATCAGGACGTAAAACACCAAGGGAGACAAATCACGCTCGCCTCTGTTCGCCAAGCCGGGTACTGGGTCGTCGGAGCGCATACATAGACTCGTCGCAAAGGAGCTGCACTCGTGCGTGACCTGCCGAAAGCTGCGCGGCCCACCCGTCGTCCAACGGATGGCCGACCTGCCGGCAGACAGAATGGAGGAGGCACCGCCCTTCACAAATGTGGGCCTCGACGTTTTCGGTCCTTGGCTGGTGTCTGCTAGAAAGACCAGAGGAGGGATGGCCGAATCTAAAAGATGGGCCCTACTGTTAACCTGTCTCAGCAGCAGGGCAGTCCACGTTGAGGTTGTAGAGTCAATGGATGCAAGCACCTTTATTAACGCCTTGAGACGTTTTTTCGCAATCCGTGGACCAGCCGGCAAGTTACGCTGCGATAGAGGAACAAACTTCATCGGGGGCAAGAACGAGCTGGATGAGGCACTAAACGAGATGGATCTAGCGCGTCTTCAACGGTACCTAAAGGAGCAGGGATGTGAATGGCAGCTCAACCCCCCTCACGCCTCTCACTTTGGAGGAGCATGGGAGCGCCAAATTGGCACAGTCAGGAGAGTCCTGGACGCGACACTAGCTCTTCTCGGCCCAAGAAGGATGACCCACGAACTGCTATGCACATTCCTGGCAGAAGCATCAGCCATAGTAAACGCCCGCCCACTCACAACAGTCCCTACTGACACGGACGAACCACAACCCCTCAGTCCAGCCATGTTATTGACGATGAAAACCCGTCCCTTGGGACCACCCCCAGGCGAGTTCGTAGAGGCTGATCTCTATTCACGCCGGCGCTGGAGACAGGTGCAATACCTCGCACAACAATTCTGGACCCGCTGGAGGAAGGAGTACCTCCAACATCTTCAGCGACGGCCCAAGTGGAACGACACCCACAGGGATCTGAAGGAGGGCGACGTTGTCCTCGTGAGGAGCGAGAGCGACTATCGGAACGACTGGCCAATGGGCCGAGTCACACGAGCCCTACCAAGCAACGACGGCAAGGTTCGCAAGGTGGTCATCACGGTAGTGACGGACGGCCAGAAGAAGGAGATGCTACGCCCAATAAAGGAGGCCGTGCTGCTGGTACCGGTCGAAGAGTTTCACTAAAGGGATTTGATTAAGAGTAGCAATGATGTGAACCCATCATTGGGCGAGGAGTGTGACGTTTTGTAGATAATGTGCGAATATGAATTGAAATTACAGATAGAGACTGTTTGTTTAGTTTGCGTGACCTTCTCTGGTCCATCCAAGTATTTTATTGGTCGACTTTATTTGATTTAGTTTAGCATTAACTGTCAGTGAAACTACTGCAATTAGACACCGGGATTGCTAGCCACATGGACAGAGAGAGTTTTGGAGCATTATAGCCGGAGTTTTGGAGAGAGTTTTTGGAGCATTATAGTCGGAGTTTAGAGACGTTTTCGGAGCATTACCGCTGGGGTATTTTGAGTCTACGGATGTAAGTTGTTTACGTTTGTTTACCGCTCTCGGTCGCATTTCAATAATTGTAGCGTAGCTAATACTTCACTATATGTCACTTTGTAGTTCTTACCGCACTTGTTTGTGGCGTCCCGTAAACCATTTCAATCATGGAAAATAAATAGACTGAAACACATTCAAGCGTGGTTAAACTCGGCGGACCTTGGCCCTCGACGCAACCCCTGCAACCGGGTCGGGAACGCTACAAGCGGAATCCCAGTCTGCTCGAGTATACAATCGGGTCCAGCCCACTCACCAGCGTCTCGGAGCATGACTACTTAGGCGTGCGCATTGCCCACGACCTACGCTGGAGCAGCCACTGCTACAAGATCTCCAGTAAAGCCAACAGCACTCTGGGTGTTATCAGAAGGACCCTGAAACCCTGCTCACCTACCGTCAAGGAGAGGGCATATAAATCGTTTGTCCTACCATCACTTGAATACGCTTCCCCGGTCTGGAGCCCTTACACCACGAAAGACGTTGCTCTCCTTGAACAGGTCCAGAAAAACGCGGCAAGATTCGTTACCTCTGACTATAGAAGAACCACCAGCACTACCCAGTTAGTCAGCTCCCTGGGTTGGCCTACCTTAGAGCAACGCCGCCTGAAAGATCAAGTTACTTTGTTCTTCAAGATACGACAGGGACTAATTAACATCAAGTTCCCCGAGTCTGTCATGGAGAACAAGAGACACTGCGGCCTGAAATATCATCAAGTACCGTCCAACTTGAACGCATAAGGGACCTCCTTCTTCCCAAGAACGATCAGATCATGGAATCTGTTGCCTGAAGAAGTGAGGTCCTGTCGCACCATCGAAGCGTTCAAGTTGACCGCCGCGCCTACAATAACATCAATGCAGGCGCCTGCCCACCTGCGCTGCCTTTGAAGCGTGCGCCCCAAAATATCTTGCATTAGCGTCACGCTATTAAAGATAATTGAACTTTAGAACGTTATTATATAGACACGAGTATTTTACTGAGAAATACGCCACTCGTAGATCTCATGTGAAGCTACATCCGGGACCTGACTGACATGTTTTCTTCAAGGATATCGGTCAAAACAAAAGTGTTTAGAAATAATATGTGTGTAATATTCCCTTTCGCAGTTAAATAACTGAATTACAGGTGAATTGCGCATTGGGTATACAAAGGGCCACCTTCACACGCGCGTTGAGGGTCACCATCAGAAGGCGTCATCTATTTATAAGCATTACTGTAAAGAACATAACACTGCTGTTTCGAACAATTTATTAGCACGCTTTAATGTAATCAAGAAATGCACGAACAAATTTGACTGCCTAGTACACGAAATGATGTTTATTCAAGATCTTAAACCAACACCGAATGTACAGTCTGATTCTCTTCGTGCTAAAGTGTTTAAGTAATGGTCCGTATAAGAACTAGGCAAGCCAACGGCAAAGCACGCTGGAATGCAATTAATTTCTATTGACAATATAGGCAATTTCATGGCTTAGACATGAAAATCAATAGATTCACTATGCTAGAAAAACTTGTTTGATAATTTTTAGGGATATATAAGCACATGTGGTACTCACAAACAGGATATGCAATTTTAAAAGATTTTGTACGTGGGGAACCTAGCGTAAAATGCTCATTCTCACTCCTTTGTTCTTCTTTAATGTGATTGGTCTAGAGACTTTTTGTTGCCATATGTTCTCAAAGCAAGTCGAAATCTATCAATTTTTCACTTTTATTATGTTACTAGTCATGATAACGTTCTGTGGTAAAAAAAAATAGGACATATCCTACGCGGGGAACCTTCAATGCCGTAGAACAATGGAGGTTTGCCTAGTTCTTGCATGGATGATTACTTAAGTAATTAGCTTTATACTCTTGTGCAAATCTTTAACTTAGACTTTTCGCAAACCTTTTCGCAAACTTTATCATTAATTATGTACCTTGATAATGGCGCTAGATGCACCGAAACGTCGGTTTTTATCACTTCTGTTTCTTGTATCATGAAATACCAAATTCAAATTTTATTTGAGTCAAGCTTATAAATCGAGCATTGAGCAAAGTCAAGTATGATATTTTCACACTTGAAAATAACATCTTATTTTCAAATGTGAAGATATCAAGTTTTGGTGGGGAGATCACCCAGTACTTCATTGGTGTTTACATAATAAAACAGTCTATTTCATGTACAGTACTTACTGAATGCAATGTAATGTACCAGGCATTTGGGTGCAATCACAGCCGCGTGAATTTCTCAGGTGATATTTCAGACAACTGATGCAAAAATAGAGATTGCATGGTACTTGGGAAATTTGACGCAAGAAAATAATTCAATTCAATTGACAAGGAATGAGAATGAGATGAAAGAATGAAGCACAAGAGATAAATGAAGATACTTAACTAAGCAAAACATAGTATTCAGAAAATGTAATTCCCTTTTTTTTGAAATGCAATTTATTGAAATGCATTTTATGAACCATCAGTTGTTTGAAATGCAAAAAAAGAAGTACAGTTGAAAAAATATTAGGTTAATTAAAATTAAAATAATATTAGGCAATGAATGTGTCGATTCAGTAAACTCTACGGTTCACAGTTTCCCAACTAGAGATCGTACCTACCGAAAATATTTGATTGTTCGCTGTTTTCTAGTATAGTACCTTCTCTCTAGTCAAAGATCACCACATCAGAGTTAATTTAACTTTAATTTTGTTGACAAAAGTCTTTAAGACTAAAGTAATGAAATCGACTTTCAATTAATAAGTAGACAAAAGTTAATACAGGCTTCGAGATTTCAAATTCTAAAGATTCAGGTTGAACTTTGGGAAATTTCATATACTTTATGTGTCTAGGCATGTCCCGCATTTTAAGAAAGCATTTCATAACCCAGAATAGCTATTTTATATTTAGAATCACATTACATTTGTCAGCTTAGCCGGGGTGAAATGATGTTGATTGTTATGCACATTCCGACATTAGAATCTGTAGTATCAGTCTCAACCAATCACAGATGAGGAGCTGAGATATGACGTCATCAGTTACAGTATAAAAACGCCCAAAACCATGTTGCCGGGGGCATTCAGTAAACTGAGTTGAACGGTTTATTATACACGAAAAATGTCATAAAATAACTAACAAAAAAATGAAATGTAAGGATCAAGGCTACATGGATCAAACAAGTTGTAAGTATAATCATTTATTATCAATTTACACGGCAGACAACGGAAATAAGAATATTGTGATTTAACAGTAACTAATGTAATTTATGTCAGTTTGACTCTACAGAATCTACGAGAATAGATTGAAGTACAGAAACCACAAATCCGTGTAGTTCTTGATATTGGATAATCACCCTCGCCCAAAGTGCGAAACAGTCAAAAACTTCAATGTTGGATTATTCAACTAAAGCCGCAAGATGGCAAGCAGCAAGACGAAGGTTTAAAGCTGCAAATCAGCAAGCCGCAAGACGTCGGTCAGGCGAGTTGTATCTGTTAAACAAAGTACTCGTTCAACTCAAATTCACTTTACGTTTGTTGAAATATATAAGTGACTAGTCCAAACTGAATTTTGAACAATGCCGCCGAAGCCAGATTTGACTTCATTATCAGCCAAACGTGACAATGCTGCTTTGTCAATGTATGACCTTATTGAAGAATTTGAATTACTAGTTGCAATAGAGCCTGAACTTCAAACTCTTGAGAATGTTTACAAGAAGATTGAAAGCAAATACCGTTATTTTAAAGATCAAGTGGATGTGATTAATGATAAATTTATTGATCTGAAAACTGACCCAGAAGACCCGCTTGTTACAGAAAACGCTGACTCTAGTAAGAAAATTAATGATGTTTACTTGAATTGTACCAAAACATTTGCAAGTTATCAGAAGAAGGAGGGGAATTTTAAAACTCTTCACGAAAGCGTTGTAACCGACAGTTTGGAAACAATGAATAGCGCATTGCAAAAGATGGTCACTGCGTTAAATGATAAACAGAGTTATCATAATCACGGGCTGGAAAAATTACCAGTACCAAGTTGGGAGCGGTGATAGAAAATCTTACGCAACATGGAAGTATGAGTTTAATTCTTGTATGGTGAAATATAATCAGGATCGTGATGAACAATTACAACGCTTACGCAAAACTCTTCCCAAAATCCTATTTTGGACAAACCAAATCAAATATTGTCATACTATTAAACAGGCTTTGGAAATGCTTGACATAGAATTTGAGAATAAGCGCAAGTTGATGGATGATATTCTTAAAGATATAAGTTCCTATAAATCAGTGAAATCATAAATCGCACTGTTGTAAGCCAATCAGATTGCAGGGATTGACAGTGATTTCAAAATGGATATAATAAAGTGAGGAATTCCCTCGTCGGGTAATGGATTTACCTATAGAAGTGAAGAGGATGCTTGTACCTGTACCTACTATTAAGCTTGAAAAGTTTCTAAATAAGCTGAAGAAGACCAAAAACTGTCTCAGACCCAGGGAATTGCGGAACTCGAAACCAAATTTGGATTTGGATGAAAGCAAAAGCAACACTCAACAGCAAGTGAAAAAACACACACCCAGAAAGTTATCAAAAGGATGAGACAATCAAGACAACAACATAAAACTACGAAATATATACACTTGCTGTCACAACTGCAAGAAAGAACTGCAATGCAAAGCCTAAATGGAGATTGGATATTTCAATATGCTACCAGATTCTTGTTCTATTTATTGCGAGCAAAGCGAGCCAGAAATCTAATCTCGACAAGTCCTAACGCCCTTGCAATTACGGCGTGGGTTACCTGAGGTGCATGCGCGGTACGATCATGTTCTTGCTGAGTCAAAGCGATTTGGGGTTTGTCGGTGGCACATTCCCCCACAGTCCTTTATTCACCATTTGTTAACCGGTTTGCAGAAATTGCTGTTTAGATTCGGAGGTTATCGGTAAGTAACAGTCATTAATTGCTTTTGTCAGTCTTAATTGCATATTTATAGTGTATTTTGACAACCTTTTCAGGAAGGGAGAATTTCAATGGAAAATATTACATTGAATTTTATATGGAAATAATTAACAATTATTCGCTGAAGGCAAAGTGAATAGTGGCGAATAGTCCCCGAGACCTGAGGTCGAGAATATTGTGGCAATATCCCGAGATAGCGAACCAATCAAAACGCGCGATCTATGGAGGTTCCTGTGTAGTATATACTAAATTACTTTATACAATGAAAATAGTAGGTTCCCTGTTATGTACTTTTTGTGACACTTGGGAATTAACCCTTCGAGCATTTACTTTTCAGATGCGCATCTGTAAATACTTTCTGGGTGGCAATAGAGGACTCCTTGAAAAATAAAAATATATTTTACAATAGTTTTTCAGAAATAGAAGTGTTAGTAGGCATAACAAAAGATATTGCCAGGAAGAAAAACAAACAAACAAGCCATTATAAAAAATGGGATCCTCTTTTACATCTTTTACCTTATTATACCTTATTTTACCTTAATATCTCATTTTTTCTGTGATAGTCTATTTATTTTCATATATTTGTGTGGGTGGGTGTTGCATATGTGTGTTTTTTATGTATATACGTCTGTTATCAGTTATTGTAATAAGAAAAATTGACAATTAAAAAAAAACTTTTCACGAAAGATTTGCCGACTTTAGAGTGGCAAGACAACAATTCAAGCGGGTCCTTGAAAACTTTCTTTTCGTTTTGTAGGCTCAGTACAAGAATATAATTCCAGTGATGTTACTAGCCAGCCAAAAAACTGCTAAGTGATTACAATTGCACATATGTACATTATTCGAGAATAGTATAACAAGAAAATCAGATGGATAAATCCAACAATATTACTGGTAGGGATCTGTATTAATTTGAGGCATGAAAAAATCATTAAAAGCTATTTTTGAAATTAAAAAAAACTGTTTATCATTTTTTCTGTATTCTTACAATTTGTTGTATCCCCATTTTGATGGTCTAAATTTCTGGCAAATTACTGTTGTTTTTTCTATCACACCAAGTGAATGTTTATCTCATAGTCAGTCTACACCTCATTAAGCTGCATTACATAGATAATATTACATGGCCATGCAGAGATACAAATTTTATCTTTGAGTGTTAAAATTTATTAATTTTGAACACAAGAAGATATAATTTGTATCTCCCAGTGGTCATGATGCATTGCTACACAAGCTTCAAAATTATTCACTGTTGCGATATATATGCAAGAAAATTTTAATATCAATTTTCTTAAACATAGAGTTAAACATTCTAGGCAAGGGATGCCAAAGGATAGCTTAAAACCAATTTGGTTGATTTTGTGATCAATAGTTGATTTTTAAATCAATATTGATCCAGTAAAGCAGCCGAATCCAGCATTTTGGTTTGATTGACGGCTAAAAATTGCCAATCGCCCATCCCAACATTGAATTTTGGTCGCAAGAAATCCTTTGCCTTGGATATTGCTTTTCTGGTGATTTCTATTGCTCAATTAGCAGACCATACAGAGGAGGCACATTGTCTGTTGCAGCAAGCACTTCACTTTCTATTAGAAACTTCTAGTTTATGTATCAGTCAATTCCAGCGGTGACCATCCCCCCCCCCCCCCCCCTGGGACACTGTGGGGCATTTGCACACCACTGCCTTCCCTGGGTGGGGAATTTTGAAAATTTTGCTGGCCCCGGGGTCGGGATTTGTTTTTCCCTGGGGGAGGGGGGTGGGGAAGTTTGGTTTTCTCATAGACAAGCGCGTCGAGTTTTGCGGAACTTCAACACCAGTTATAATAACTATTGGCAGTTACAATGTCCCAGTTACAGAAAATAACGCCACATAAAATACAATGCACAGCATCGTATACACCACATTTGGGGAAGACACATTTGCAAATTTCGCAAATTTCCCAGTTAACGTCTTCTATTGAGAAGAAACAGATTTCGCAATTTCGTCTCAGTGGAAAAACATAAAAATGAATTGACACTATAAACAGAGGTCCAATTTCGCAAAAAGTCAAGTAACATAACTGTGAAATAGTAATTGCTCTGCAATTAGAATAAAGGTAAATTTCGCATTGAGAGATTCCGGGTACAATTTGCTGCCAAATGGCTACAACGGCCATGGGAATGTCTACCAATGTAGACATGTCTACCAATATTATACCTTAGTTTCAATTCTTTATTTATATTTTGTCTCACTTTCAGTGAATTGAGAACTCGTTCAAAGACAAGAAAACTAAAGTACATTTAAAAACGAATTATAAATGCTCGGACAGTATAAATGGAGTTTTTGTTGTGAAGCTTTGTGATGCAGAGTCAATGGAATCTTACCGGTTTTTTTCTCGTCCCGGGGGAGGGGCATTTGTCCGCTTTTTGTGTCCCCGCCGTGGGGTATTTTACATTTTTGCTAAAAAAAATGGGGGGGGGGGGCATGGTCACCGCTGGAATTGACTGATACATTATTAATATATAGATTTAGGCACTGCCTAAAAGCGGAACTCACATGGCGACAATAATACACACAACTTCACTGACCATCTGGCCAATCACTGGAAAAGGTGACCCTGTAGTACCTACAATTTTACAACATTTTCACTCAGTTATTTAATTTGCACGTTCTGTAACACCCCACCAAAACTATAGTGGTTGAAAATAATTTTATTTTACATTTGTTTATCTCAGGTAAACAAATTTTCAAGTACACATAGACACAAACTTTTTGTCCCACTTTCCTTTTTTTTTCTATTTTTTATTTATAAAATAAGTATAATGGCATTGAGAATTAGACGTTAGTAAAGTGTTGTTTTTAAAAAATACATTTAAATGTAAAATCTCTTTAAGAAAACAATGAGATGTGTAGGTGTCTTTGAGATATTCTCCTCTAAATGAAATGCCACATGCAAATCTGGTAAAATTTTCCTAATTTAATAGTGCTTATTGCTTGAGCGTCAGCCAACAATCATGCCCCTCCAAAAACCTCAAAAACAGGACCAATAGACCAAATTCTATATTACTAAGTTCCTACTTCAGTTCAAGAGTCAGGAAAATAAAACAAAATACCACACATCAGCATCGAAAAAGGAATAATTTATATCCTTTGTTTTATTCCCCTGAGGCTCGTTTAATTACTGAGGCAGAGTCGACCTTTGAATGAGATTACCTAAAAAAACTTCCTTCAATATTGTGTGGTTCCAGAAAATACCAGGGAAGGGTGTTAAAAGTGACCAACTCTGGAATCTCCCCCAAAAAAGAAAGTAAGATCAAGTAAATTTTACTGTATTTCAGGCCCTGTGCTCACCCCAGGGACTGCAGGCTTTTTAAATGGTGCCTCATTAACATTATGAGTTATTTTACTTGTTCTGGCATTCCTGTTGTGGGACTACTCAAACCAAGGCTACCCAAGCAAATTTTCTTACAAATTTGTTAATCATGATCAAGCATATGATCAATAGATACAACACATTTGTGTGTTCCCTGCTAGCAGAGGCTTCTTTTCTCTGCATTTCCCTGGCTGAGGTTCGTGAGGAAAAGAGACTTCTGCGCTGGGTCGAAACTCCCTTTGTTTTGCAGCTGTCCACAACCTCGCGAACCTCAGCCAGCGAAATGCAGATTGACAGCCAGTGAAATGAAAATTGACACACCCCATCCCTAAAATAAAACGTTGTCTTATAATGCATATAATAAAGCATTTAATTTTAATTCAATTCAATTCAATTTATGCTCGTCTTCTTGTCTTGAAAAAAAAAAACTTGTGTCACATAACATCCTTAACACGAAAAGCCACGCTGGTCATAGAGAATTCACTGTAATTCCAGTGAGTGTGGTTCAAATCCAAAATTACCAGGAAGGTAGATCAAATATCATCAATCAGCAGGTAAACGTAAAAAAAGAATAACAATATAAGGACATGCCCCTCCCCTGAAGCGCACGGGAAGTGTGAATCACAGGAACCAATAGGCGATTATTTCTGTGACATCATCTGCAGAAGGAAAAAAAAAACCGGGCTACTTGGCAGAGCTAGAGAATATTATGCTTTGAATATCAATAAGATGCAAAAATTAGATTATGAGCACATGCAGTAAGGCTGAATTTAGAGAAATCAAGTGGGCTAATGAGCATTTTCCACCAATGATTTAAAGGCTGCATATAAGCTTTGAAAACATAATGAAAAGCACAGGATAAGTTCGTTTGTTAATTTTTATGCTTGTTGAGGCTTTTTCAAAACCTCATGAAACCAATTGGGCAAAATGCTTGTTAGCTCACCTGTTTCTTAAAATGCGTGGTTCCAAAAATTATCTGTACCCCCCAAACGGAAGGGTGTTGAAAAGTGATGCCTCCTCTGGAAATTTCTGAAGAAAAATACAGTATTTGTATGGAAAAGATAAAGTAAATTGACCCACCCCCACTCCCACCCCTCTGGAATTTCCAATCCCTTTTTTTTTGGGGGGGGGGAATAATTTCTGGAAACACACAATTAGAATTAAAAATCAGTCTGCAAGATAATTTGCTTTGATTTGAGTAGTTGCACTTTAAGAAGACAATTTTATACAATTTGCCAAATGACTATTCAAAATGGCTTTGTTCCCTTTCAAAATGCAAACATGGACGAGCGGCTTGGGAACAACCGACTTTGAAATTGACAAGCTGAATGTGATATCTTTAACATGACATGAATATTTTATTGTTTGCTTTCGACCAATCAGATTTGTGATAGTGAGCTCAATGTATATGAAAACTGTTTTAGGCACTACCAACTCAATAACTATGATTTATATTTTACCCATCTGATTGATATTTTTGCTATGATTTCACCTCGCATTCATAAGAAATTATTGGTTGAGGTTGAGCATGACATTGTGAGTAAGCAAAACCGAGGCCTGTGTCATCTGCCGAAGGCTGAGGCAGATAAAACACAGGCACGAGGTTTTGCTAACTCATGATGTCATGTGAAAACTGAATTCAATAATTGTTTTATTATACTTTAAAAAAATACAAATTGATACAATGCCAAAATGGATTTGTTCAAATTGAAAATGAAGACATGGATGAGGGGCTTGGGAACGTGCGGACTTTGAACTTGACATGCTAAATGCAATATCCACTGCAGATATTGCATTTAGCATGTCAAGTTCATGTGACATAGAGAATTGATTGTTTGCTCTCGGCCAATCAAATTTACGATGGTGAGTTATAATAACAGTGTTTATTATATCCATTTCGAAATCACTAGCAAATACTGAAATCTGATTGGCTCTCAACAGTGCGATTTGAGCACGAATCACATTATCTGGAGCCCTGTAATTCCAGTGAGTGTGGTTCAAATCCAAAATTACCAGGAAGGTAGCATTATCTGGAGCCCGAATCGCATCTTTATCTTAGCCAGATGAATGAATGTTACAGAATGTTACAATGTTACACAAAAAATTAACCAATCAGATTTAAGTATTACAAGGCACTGAGCAATTAAATTTGCAGGAAAATAATAGCAGAAAAACAATTTTCCTGCACTTTTGGGTGTGGAATCTCCCCTTTCTCCTTTTGCTTGATAACAAAAATCACAATAAAACAAAACTTTCAATAACCTCTCCCCACGTCACCGACTCTAAATAAATTATTGTATTGTATTGTATTGTACCTTGAAGAATGTTTTGACTTTTCCTCGGGCAATTTTCCAGAATTTGAGATCAGTTTTCCACACAACATTGACAGTTTTGAAGCAAATAATCCACCACATCCTGCACCAAATCCAAATCCTGAGTCCAGCGAAAAAACATGAGGCTCACAGGACAATCCAAATGCCATACGAAATGGACATTCTTTGCGTAAAATGCTCCAGCACTTGAAAATAGATTGCTCAAGTCATAATTGCTACTTGTTTATCTGCTGTTGATTGTCTTGTCTTCTTTCCTGGGGTTTAAGAGCCCCTTCAAGCATGGAATTCAATGTTGTTGTTGCACGAAAGGGTTTGTTGGGAGTCAGACAAGAGATAACAACAGTAGATCTCATGCCTAAAAGGGCTCTTAAGGTGGATCGACCCAGTAATTTTGTACCCATGCCAACCAATTTTGAACCTCTCCTACAAAAGCAGGTTGATTTCTATCACGCGGCAAATAAAACACACATACAGACCCATAGACTGAAATACGTTGGAGACAAACTTTACATTGATCGATTGGAGTCGTCCAAAATTTTGGAGCGAAAAAAACTACGATTTTTTAAATCAGACCAAATTTCGTGGAAGTAGGCCCAAAGTTCGCGTTGAGCCGATGCGTGGAGGAATTATATTGATACGTACATTTCTATATTTTCGAAATCGCAAAATAATATTTAATTATTATCAAAAGCATGACCTTCCTTGAACAATTACAAATAGATTTGGCTATAAAAGCCTGCAATTAATAACCATGAAGTACCAAACTCTGACATATTTATTCACTTCACTGAATTTTACATAAATTATAGCCATTATTTTTAAATCCTAAAATATCTTCAAATCGGTCTTGTAGAATTTAATCAAACTTCGGTTACACGGAGGCAACTACTCCATCTCGAGGTACCGTAGAGCATTTTTCGAAAAATGTTGTTACAGCTTGAAACTGGGCTGAGAGTAGAAATAGGCGTAGCCCGATTGTCACGTGATACTAACTCCGATCTCCCCAACTTTTGTATTGACATGTATTTCAGTCTATTGGTAGCATATGTGTTATATTGGCTGCGCGATAGAAATCAACCTGTTTTTATATGAGAGGTTCAAAATTGGTTGGCATGGGTACAAAATTACTGGGTCGATCCACCTTAAACCCTAGAAAAGAAGACAAGACAATCACCATATAAACAAGGCACAATTACCTTTTAATATAATTTCAGCTTTCAGCTTCAGCTTGAAGAACATCACGAATCACCCTTAAAACCGATAACCAACACCTTTTCCTCACACCAAACATCTATTTTTAGTTCCAATACTCAAGTTTGGTACTATTTAAAAATTCAGAACTAAAACATACGCTAATTTAAGTAAGTAGTTAATAATTTAGCTTTCGTGTTTCATAAATTCAGCCAATAAATTGTTTCTCTGGTTTTCGTCTTGAATGGAAAAGCGTCTCATTTTAAAAAACAGCTTTACCTGCTTCAATTTTTTCTTCAGGTTCCTTCCTTGCTAAACGCCTGTAAAGGATTTCGATGTAACGGGTGGCATAAAGTTCCATAAAGTTCTATGGCCTTTTCCCATCTAATGTTTATCCCGGGAATCAGCATGCACAAAGTTCCCTCTTATCGAGTGAAATGTTTTTCTCGTCGAGCACGCGTGACGTTAAAGAGTCGATTGTTGAGTTAAATCCTTGTTTTGGACAACTTAATCCCCTCCGTGCTTTAGTTGAAACAATCCTGTGCAATTCTTGTTCTTCTCTTTGCAATCAAAAGCCGTCCATAGCGTGATTAAACATGTGAAGTTGTTGATTTTCTTATCGATTACTTCACAGTCTACACTTCAATTTCATTCCACTCTGCCAACAATCACGATCAAAAACGTCGCTGACATGTAAAATATATACTAGCGATTGCTATTTTGGCAGAAAAGTCGATTTACATTTGATTTTGCCATGAGAACTTGAAAAATTTTCGCTCCGACATTAGCTGTGTTCAGCTGTGTTGGCAATGGGGCAGGCTGAGGAACCTGGCCTGGGTACACACGCAGACCACGTCCGCGATACTTAGACCAGCGGCTGTCCATCGGAAATTATAACCACGCGAAATGTGCTCGATGGGTTACTTTTATTTCATTTTTGTTTCATTTTATTTCATTTTGTTTTAATACCACACATTAGCCTATGGGGCTCCACCAGAGTTCCGCTATTATTGTTATTTTTTGGGGAGTATTTTCTCACTAGTAGGGTATGTTATTTAATGATATTGATTTTCTTATTAGCCTCCTGTGTTTAGCTTATTCTAGCTATTTAGGAGTGAAATAAACCAAGAACCAAGAATCTACAAAGAAATATCCGTAGCTTTGAACATTTTCCATAAGGAACTTAGATAAGGAAACTTACGACACAAGATGGATATTTTCAATTTATTTTCACAGCATGTGGCAGGTAAACAAACTTTCAACACTTTTTAACAATGCATCTTCTAGACTAGACGAACTTTCGGAAAATCGTACTTCATGAGGCATTTTTTTAGTAAAAGCTGGCAACAAGTGCCATCTTATGCAAAATTTTACGCTAAATCCGAAATTATTTTTTTTGCCAACGCCGATTTTGCACTTTAAGAGGTGAAATGACGTCATGATTGACAGCTGTCACACAAACCTCTACAATGAATTTTTCGCCGCTTTTTCTTTTCAAATTTTAACGGCCAGTGAAATTAAAATGGATAAGTGGCAATGCCGTATTCAAAAAAATGTATCTATATTATGGGATAGGGTGCTTGATGGGCGTAGAACTTCATCCAAAATGGCGGATCCAAGATGGCCGCCGTGCCGCCATTTTGGATATCTGCCGATTGTTTGAGGCCATCACGTTCAAAGGCTAAACTTAAAAAAATAAAAGACAAAAACTTAAACGATTTTGCAATACATAAAAATAGAAACAGACGATTATGGCAGAAAGAGAATACTATATAGGCAAATATATGATTGTCGTTAGGTAAATTTAGGTAGGAAGCGCAATCCACAAAGTTAGTCGTTCCTACTGTAAAAGTTCTCACTTTGACTATTGATTTCAAAGCCTATCATTGAGTCAAATACATCTACAACTATTGTTTTAAATGCATGCAGAATATTCCTCTAACACGCACAGGAATAATAATAATAACAAAAAAGCAAGGATAAAGAGGGAAATCATTCTATGACAATTTAGGCGTTGCTCCAGCGTCTTCCATACTTTTTTTTATAGTCTGGTGGTGGCAACTTTGAACTTATAAGCAAAAGTGCCGAATGAAAGACTTTAATTCGTCCTCGGAGTAGCTTTCCTCTCTTTCTCTTAAAGCTTTCTCCCCTTTTTATTGCCTGAGGTTTCCTTTTGAGGTTTCCGGCTGGTCCTGAGGTTTTCGCGATTTTTCGATTACGCCACATGGGGCAGCAGATGGCATGATCGTTGTGAGCTAACTCTTTATATAAAGACTTCAAAGGCACCAGTTTTGTTGCCGGGACCAAGGATGATCATTGAAAAATGGGGATATCGTTTAGATCGTAAAATCAAGCGGTGGTGAATCTGATTCACCTTTTTTATATTGATTTGCCTTTTATATATTTAATATGGCTTCATTCGACCAGCAGCACTGCAGTTCATACTGTGATACCTTGAATTCGTTGTCAGCTGTTTATTTCCATGCCTTTTTTGACTACCAGACTGATAAATTCTAAAAATCAAATTTGACGATATGGCGGCCATCTTAGATCCGCCATTTTGATTATCACAGCAGCGCCATATCCGAATAATACGACACTTTCTCGTATAGAACATTCTAAACTATCCTGTTCAAGTTAAATATTCGTTCGAATTTGAAATATAGCGACAAAAATATTTTAAGGGGTTTGTGAACAGCTGTCAATCATGATGACGTCATTTTCACCCATTAAAACACAAAATCAGGGATGGCAACAAGAAAATTCGGATTCAGCGTGAAAAATTACATAAGAAAACTCTTGTTGCCAGCTTTTACTAGAAAATGCCTCATGCGCCTTTAATATTGCAATTTTCTGATATTTCGTCTAGTCTACTTCATCCAAATGCGACAAAAAAAGGTCAAATCCGCGGCTACAAGAGGCCCTACCAGGGGTAAATTCCGACAAGCGACACGGCCTTGAACTACGTTGAAAACGCGACACGGCCTTTCCGAACGACGAACGACGAGCCATTCTATCAAAATACTAACAGCGACTCTAGCAAAAGCCTGCGAAATCGTGACACGGTCTGTTTTGAAACGTAGACTAGCGACACGGTGACCCCCTGGTAGGGCCTCCTACAACAGTGTCGTCTGCGCGCTAAATTCTTCGAGCGAGAAAAAATCGATTTCAAAATCCTTCTTTGTAAAATAAATGGTACCTAACCCACTATGAAAGCTTAAAGTATAACTTTCTTACCTTCATAAGGTCGAAACAGCCTTCATTATGCCACAAATTCCCACATTTTCGCCCCAAAAATCAACGACCACCGACTCAGTCCTCACATTCACAAAACTTCTCTTTATGTATCACGTGATCTTACCACAGGGAGCCGGAAATTCAGAGAAGCACCACAGGGATACCGGGGGTGCTTACCATTCGTCAAGGAAAACCGGTTGATTTGATCAGCGTCAAATGGTACAAAATATTCCGGCTGATATGAAATACCGAGTGGAATGGCGCTTACCTTTTGCTTACTCGCATCGGTTCGGATCGGCTACCTTATTTGGTCATAAAACCATTCCGATCGGTTCGTTCCAACTCGGGAATGGCGAGACAACCTCTGAAAAGCCGGAATGACCGAAACATCGACTGTACCATTGGAATCCCAACCAACTCAGTCGACTCACATTCACAAAACTTCTCTTTATGTATCACGTGATCTTACCACAGGGAGCCGGAAATTCGGACAAGCACCATTAGGGACGGACCATTATTCTTTTGGTTGGGGGGGGGGGGGGGAGGATTTTAATTGCAAACAATTTTTTTTTTCGGGTCGTCCCGTTTATAAACAATTTATTTTTGTACGTCGTGCGTCTGCAATTTTTTTTTTCGATTTTTGTTTTTGGCAGACTCGTTTACACGTGCGATTTTTTGTTGCAAATTTTGTCGCGGCGATTTTTTCGCACCCAAATCGTTAATGTAGACGGGCGGCAATTTCGTTGCGATCTTGGCGATTTTTCTTTCGCGGTATCACAGAGGTTTCGCGAGCATACCCGTTTACATTGGCGAGAAAAATCGCCGTAACAAAAATTAGAGTATCCTAATAAAGAGCATATATTTTCAGTCTTTATGTACACCCCGGTTAGCTGTCAATATAACAAGTCCAGGCAAATGGTGGGGAGTCAAGAAAAAGAGAGGACACTGCTTGTGCCTTGCCTCTACTGACAGCAATGCCTTGGGTTACCCAAGATGTTATTGTTTAGAAAAATTACAAATAAAATGTCAAACAATTCAGAATAGCATAGTAGTCATTGTTTGTAATTTATGTAGTAGTTATAGAGGTGTCCTCTTTGCGAGGTTCAACTGTGATAATTGTAGGTATTAATACAGTAAGCTGAGGTGGATATATGTTTGAAAGCCTTACCTAGTCACACCATTATTTTCAGTTTTGCTATAACTAAGTTGTATATGATAGGCCCAATCTTAAGCAAACAATTGATTTTTTCCCTTTTTTGCTCACAAACAATTTATTTTAGGGTTTTAGCTCTTGCAAACAATTTATTTCCACATTTTAGACCCCCCCCCCCCCCCCCGTCAAAAAAATAATGGTCCGTCCCTTACTACTAGTAATGCAAGGGACCTTCTCACTGCGCGTCAATTCAAGAAGATCTCGATCACCTCTCTTCCTGGTCTACAGAATCTGGTCTGATGTTCAACGAGGCAAAGTGCAAGTTACAGACCATCACTAGGAAGCGCTGCCCAGTAATCGGAGGCTATACCATCAACGGCCGCCCAATACAAAACACGGTCACAGAACGCGACTTGGGCGTCCACGTCAATGCCGATCTTACGTGGTAGACTAGACGAACTTTCGGAAAATCGTACTTCATAGGCATTTTTTAGTAAAAGCTGGCAACAAGTGCCATCTTATGCGAAATTTTACGCTGAATCCGAATTTTTTTGTTGCCAACGCAGATTTTGCATTTTAAGAGGTGAAATGACGTCATGATTGACAGCTGTCACACAAACCTCTACAATGAATTTTTCGCCGATTTTTCTTTTCAAATTTTAACAACCAGTGAAATTCAAGTGTATAAGTGGCAATGTGATATTCAAAAAATGCATCTATATTATGGGATAGGATGATTGATGGGCGTAGAACGTCATCCAAAATGGCGGATCCGCCGCCATTTTGGATATCTGTTGATTGTTTGAGGCCATCACGTTCAAAGGCTAAACTTAAAAAGATTTAAAGACAAAACTTAAACGATTCTGCAATACATAAAAAGTAGCAACTGACGATTATGGTGGAAAGAGAATAATATATAGGGAAATATATGATTGTTGTTAGTGAATTTAGGTAGGAAGCGCAATCCACAAAATTATAGCAAGTTAGTCGTCCCTACTGTAAAAGTTCTCACTATGACTATTGATTCCAAAGCCTATCACTGAGTCAACTACGTCTACGACTATTGTTTTAAATGCATGCAGAATATTCCTCTTACACACACACAGGAATAATAATGATAAGAAAAAGCAGGGATAAAGGTGGAAATCATTCTATGGCAATTTAGGCGTTGCTCCAGCCTTTTCCGAATTTTTTTTATAGCCTGTTGGTAGCAACTTTGAACTTATAAGCAAAAGTAGCGAATGTAAGACCAGCGACTTTAATTTGTCCTCGGAGTAGCTTTCCTCTTTATGCTAGAAAGCCCTTTCCTATTCCAACCCCTTTCTTGTCTGAGGTTTCCTTTTGACGTTTTCTGCTGATCCTGAGGTTTCCGCTATTTTTCGTTTATGCCACGGGGGCAGCTGATTGCATGATCGTTTATTATGTTACATTTAATATGGCTTCATTCGACCAGCAGCACTGCATTTCATACTGTGATACCTTGAATTCATTGTCAGGTATTTATTTCCATGTCTTTTTTGACTACCAGACTGATAGTTTCTAAAAATCAAATTTGACGATATGGCGGCCATCTTGGATCCGCCATTTTGAATATCACAGCAGCGCCATATCCGAATAATACGACAATTTTTCGTATAGAACATTCTAAACTATCCTGTTCAAGTTAAATATTCGTTCGAATTTGAAATATAGCGACAAAACTATTTTAAGGGGTTCGCGAACAGCTGTCAATCATGATGACGTCATTTTCACCCATTAAAATGCAAAATCAGGGATGGCAACAAGAAAATTCGGATTCAGCGTGAAAAATTACATAAGAAAACTCTTGTTGCCAGCTTTTACTAAAAAATTCCTCATGCGCCTTAAATATTGCAATTTTCTGATATTTCGTCCTGTCTATGGAGCACGCAAGTGTATAAACAGGCAGCTAAATGTAACAAGTTGCTCGGTTAAATAAAGAGGAATGCAAGGTGCATTAGAAGCACCTTAGCGAGGCGCACTTTATACCTGGGCCTGGTGCGTCCGCACATTGGCTATGCCACCCAGGTTTGGGCGCCTCAATCTGTAATGCTTAATATATAGATTTAGCCGCTGGCTAAAAGCGAAGCTCCCGGTTACTTTTTTCTGTGTTAATGAGAGAAAAAAGTTGCCATGCATTGTACATTAAGTAGCCTGTCACTGTCATACTAGTACAGCAGATTGGTGCAGAATTTAGGTCGAATTGTGCAAATTAATGTTACAAGCATGAAATTTGGCACAATGACAGAGCTTCGTACCTTAAGTAGTCTTGATGCAAAAAACACGCCCAAACGAGCGTACTTTCCGTTTTACAGAGGTGGAATTAATTATCTTATATAAACATTTTAAGCCTGACTAAACGCTATCCAAATTGTTCCAAACTTCACATAATGTCGAGATTGCATGCCCTTCGATTTTAAGCAGACAAACCACGCCCAATAGTGGTACTTCAGTGACGAATGTAACTGTTTACAAAATTAAATTAAACATGATAATATTGAAATCTTTTTTGCAACCTATTACAGACAAATTACCTAGCACCTTCACAGCTAACCACTCCCAAAGTGGCTGCTGTTGGCACCTTCAAAACGTCTTCTTGGCTTAAACGTTTTTTGCTTTAATTCTACCACTACTTCTCGCAAGTACACTTTTCTATAGGAAAATTGTGTTCTTTTATATAACTTCTCGTATGGTTTTCCACGCTCTGCAAGACCTCACTCACTAGGAGCACCCGCCACTAGCCCGCCAGGCGTAGAAGAATAAAGGTAGCCTAGAAAAGCGTTGTGCTGCTTTTTTTAGCAATTCAATGCCCTTTTGGTCAGTTGTTGCTTTTGAAGCATTTCTTGTCTGCTATCAGGCGAAGGGAGGCGAGGGACGGGTAAACTGAGATGTAGAATCCACTAAACTCCGTTTCTCGTGATCACCCGAGCGTGGAAAAATCATTCCACATACTTGCTTCAGTCTTAAAAGCAAACGTTCCTTGTAGCGAGTGCTTCAATACTACCCTTCCCAGTAGACCGTTGCACCTCGATTTTTCTGCCCGCCGGCGGCAGTCTAAAATTGATCGCGTGATCAACTTTTTTGTACCACGTGATGGGCTGCTTATGTACCACGTGATCAACCGTTTTGGCCGTAGACCTCGTTAGTATGCAGAAAAACAATGAACTCTCAAAGTTTACGCCCACAAACATTGATCACGTGGTACACAAGCAACTCATCACATAAGCAACTAATGTTCATTATTTGTTTAAGACTTCATAATGTTTAATACTTTTCAGACAGGCATATTACAAAATATGGAATTTTTGTTGATAAATTTTTCAAATTTAAACTATTCTTGAAAAGTACATTTGCTTTGAATGGCTTTTTATTTCATAACTTTCACGACTGGAAGTACCTGATACAGGGTGTGGTTCAACTTAAGAATAACTCGACATACAAATTCTTATCAATACCTGTAATTTGGAGAAAAGGGAAACTCCAGAAATAGATTTTGCCAAATAGCGAAGTGTACATCTATAAAGGCTGTAAGTAAGCAAGATAGGGCGTGACTCAATACGTATAGTAATGCAGGACATCTATTTGTGAATGAAGAAGCATATTAAGGCTTTTGTGTAAATTTAAAGATAAATCAACCCATTTTTAGGCTATCTGGAAGTATTTACTTTTGGGCGTGGTTTTTATATAGAATTACTCAGGATATCAAGCTCTACCACTCTGCCGAATTTCGTGCTTGTAACATCAATTTGCACAATTTTGCACCAATCTGCTGTACTATACCACGTGACTATAGCTTGCATCCCCTTGCCACTAAGAAATCTTCACCTAAGTTTGGTTGTCTGAGGTTCATCCCTTCCCGAGATATTTTCTTTTTCTTCTATGATGACGTCATCGATGGCGTCACGCCACGTGACCAGGCAGTTCCACCCCCCTTGCTAACTAGACAACTTCGCCCAAGTTTGGTTGTCTGAGGTTCATCCCTTCCCGAGATATTTTCTTTTTCTTCTATGATGACGTCATTGATGACGCCATACAACGTGACCAGGCAGTTTCACCCCCCTTGCCAACTAGACAACTTCACCCAAGTTTGGTTGTCTGAGGTTCATCCCTTCCCGAGATATATTCTTTTACTCCTATGTTGACGTCATCGATGACGTCATACCACGTGACCAGGCAGTTTAACCCCCCTTGCCAACTAGACAACTTCACTCAAGTTTGGTTTTCTGAAGTTCCACCCTTCCCGAGATATGTTTTTTTTCTCACATGATGACGTCATCGATGACGTCATACCACGTGACTAGGCAGTTTCACCCCCTTGCCACCTAAACAACTTCCCCCAAGTTTGGTTGTCTGAGGTTCATTCCTTCCTGAGATATGAGTAATAAACGGAGAAGAGTCTTGGTTTGCCTGTGGTGGGGCACGCAGACAGACACGCGCGGACGCGCCAGCGATACTATAGTGGGAATACCGCTGAACCATGAAAAATGAAGTCGATCTTATACCTTAGTTCTACTTTGAGCTATTGAGTTCTTCCTGCGATACCTATGGTGCTCCGCTCAGCGGCCTTCGGCCGCTATAACCAAACTAGAAAGGATCCAAAGGCGTGCAACCAAATTTATCTTAAAACTCCCCTTTTCTACTGATGTTAGTTACAAGTCACGGTTGCTCTCTTTAAATCTACTTCCGATCTGTTACTGGCACGAGCTACTGGACATGGTATTTTTCTACAAATGTGTAAATAACCTGGTCTATGTAAATGAATCTGTGCTACCCATCAGGCGTAATACTGTCAGGTTTACGCGCGCAACTTCTGGTCAGGTAGCTCAATTTATCCCGCAGAGATGTAAAACTACTACTTTCCAAAATTCTTTTTTCATCAGAACTTGTCGCATCTGGAACACTTTTCGCAAAAATGCGGACATTAGCTTCACTTCTTTACGATCGTTTAAATCTTCTATGCTTAAATACTACTTTACGGGCCTTGCTGTCAACTTCAACCCAGACAATCCTAGAACTTTCAAGTCAGTCTGTCTAAAGTGTAACTCCTGCAGAACACTGTCCATACCTCTTGTGTGCTGTAACTGAACGCTGCCAGCTCTTGCACTGTATTTGTATTTTTATTCATTGATTAGTTTATAATTATTATTATTATTTATTTATTAAGGACCCACTGTAATTGGCTCCGCTGTTGTGGGTTCCTTCCAGTAGAGGCAAAGCTAATACAATAAAAAAATAAAATAAAAAATAAAAATGCCGTGTTTAATTTATATGGTCGTTATGATAATATGATGTAGGTATAACGATAATTTCGGAAATGATCTACTTGTATTGGCAAATGTTTTACACCTTTTGAGCCATTAGACCATGGGCCAGGACCTGAAAATTTCGAATTTCCTACCACACTCTATCACTACATTTTTTGGAAAGCTTAGACCTTCTTCTTCAAGGTATGTAGCTTTATGAGGCTGATCAAATGACGTCATCAAAATCAAGCCAAATTTATTATATTGACCAACTTGTCTGATAACAACCATTTTCTTTAATGAAAAGCGGACAATTTACGGCAAATCAATAGAGTAGTGTGACGTCATAAATTTGAAAAATGTTGAAATTCCACAAATAATAAAAGATTTCCTGCTAGCAGAGGCCTCTGCACACAAATGTCACAACCTCGCCCAGGATCGTGGACGTACTTGACTGGTGTGGCTTTACAAGAATGGCATCAGTGTTTTTGCTTCGAAAACAGCGCGCGCTTTCACGAGTGATTTCTTGTTCATGAACGACACACAACATTTTGCTCAAGTTTCTATAGACAACAAAACGATCTCCAGCAAATTCTCAAAGGCAAACTTTAGAATGAGTATCAGAGCTGCGTTTAAGAGCCTTTAAATTGAGTAAACGAGCCATTAAAGGCAA
Source organism: Scolanthus callimorphus (assembly GCA_033964015.1). Classification (NCBI taxonomy): domain Eukaryota; kingdom Metazoa; phylum Cnidaria; class Anthozoa; order Actiniaria; family Edwardsiidae; genus Scolanthus; species Scolanthus callimorphus. Next base: position 6,335,248 of record CM066911.1, read on the forward strand.
CAAAAAGCGATTTTGTGTAAGTTGTAGAGCAGATAAAGTGTGATTTTCTTGCTCGCGCGCAAACTTGATCGACCAGTCTTTCCAAGCTCACGCCATTTTCTCACACATGCGCGACAGAGAAATGACATTTCTGTGAAGAGGCTACTTTTGCGTAGTTGAAAAACACAAGAAAACGTTAAAAGTAAAAGAAAATTCAGGGAGATAAAAAGTAGCCTCTGCTCGCAGGGAAAATGAAAGACAAAGTGGAAAGAGAATCGCATGTGCGTTCAAAACTTTATGAACGCAACCAAAAATATAGTGATTTCTTAAAGAAAATCATATGTATTCAGCCAGCCATAACTCGGCCTCGTTGCAACCGATTCGCCTCATTTTTGGTGTGTAGCGCTCATTTTTATTATGCCCTTTCCAAATCCAAGGACAGAGATTGCTAAATTGCTAAATTGCTAAATTGAACGTGATGACATGAGTACTCTATCGGGTTCAAGCGACTATCAAGCGTCAAAAGCTTTTCCGACGTGTTGCCATGGCAACGGGTCCAAGTCCAAAATTTTACTTGTTTGAATTCGATTGATATCACTGTGATGTTTTGCATTGTATAAACTACATTATACAAATTACTCGTCATTCCTCCTCATCGTCATCTGAGTCAATCATCTCTTTGATGATTACATCAGTTAGAGGCTGAAGCCCTTGGTCCCCCAAGGAGTTTTCTAAACTACGATCGTATTAGCGTAGGGATCGTAGTGGCATTCTAAGTATAGTTTAGAAAAAGCTACAGCGCAGTGTGGCTCGATATGAAACGGTAGTGTTCAACCATCGCCCTCGAAATAGCGTAGAGAGCGCAGTGTGGCTCGATGTGAGGGAACCGGTCATTATTATCGCCTGGGGGGGGGGGGGGGCAGAGGATTTTGGGGGGATCACCATGGCATTTCTCTTGCAAGAGCAAGAGCAAGATGGCGGTCTCGCGGGCTACCTCAGCCTAACAAAGAATCAGTTCAAATGGGACAGCGACGTTGAAAACCTTAAAACCTTTTGGATTAGCACTTTAGAGGATGGAAACTACTAAATACTATTTCAAAGGGAGCAACAGAAGTGCTTAAATTTGATGGAGTGACCGTTAACTTCTACAAGAGTACAAAGACACTTCAAATACAAGGTGCCGCACAATCGTTGTACACCACCAGACTAAGAGATCTGATCAGGAATGACCATGGCGATGCATCGCAAGATACTCAAGAACCATCGGTGGACGAAAACCCAGCTCTGGGCGCTGCAGAAAAGGACCAAGAAACAGAAACGCAAGATAAACAACACGATCAATGGCGTGAGCAGGTCGAGGAGTTCATGGCTGTTCATGGCAACGTGAATTTAACTCTGCGATTGAGAGACAAATAACAGCAAACGCAATAGAGATCGGAGAACAAGACATAGAACTGCGAGATTGGAAACAGCAAACAAAAAGCTTCCTGGCTGATACTAAGATTCATTGCGAGGAAAAAACTGAATCGATTAAATGTGAAATCGACGCGCACATCAATTAACGAAACAAATTACAAGTCTAAGTTCAAAAGTCACAAGCGAACTCAAATGCCTAAAACAAAAGTCTACGTCTACAGGAGAGACAATTTTACAAATTGTAACGAGCTTAGTGCAATCAAGTCACAAGTTACTAAAACGGAGGATTCACTTCTCGCACAATTACACGAGTTTAGCCACTCGATAACAACCACTCCTACTTCTTCACCAATTATAAAGACAGTACAGGGGACAAATGAAGACATCTCAGGCAATCTAGGGGACAGCAATAATACGTACACTGTCACAACCAGCACCAGATTCGAACCCTTGAGAATCGACGACGAAAAGACAACACCGGTGCCGACACAGGCCGAAAGTTCATATCAGACACAATCTAGGGGCCGGCTGACAGGCGAATGCGACGAATACAGCGTCAGGCTCAGAAGATAATCCAGAGCGAATGACAAGGCACAAAAACAGGCTGAAGATTCCTCTTTGGTCCAATTCTCATGATCGGTGACTCCATACTAGGGGACTGTTCGTTAATTACGTCGCAGGGGGGGCTGGTGGTTTTTCTGCTTGTAGGTTTTCTGAAAACTTACCCCCGTACAAAAAAAGTAGTTTCAATTTCTACCCCCTTCGAAAAACGGCTATTTGAAATTTTACCCCCCTCCCCCTGCACGCTAATCCAAAGCTAGTATCAGTCTCCTATTCTCAGCGGTCTCACCCAATGCGACTTAAAAGGTAACGCCATCATGAATACATTATCATTATCGCCAAAACGTGGTACGCTTAACATGGCTGAGGCTTTAGGAGACGAACAAGTCCCTCACCTCCCCGATGATCAACCCGATGCAGCTCCTGCGGCGGAACCTCAAGAGGTAAATATTAGCCCTAGTTATTCCTTAATTTCGCTTTTACATAGCAAAATTTCTATTAGTTGGGTATAATTATAACCTTTGCCCTGCCGTGACCTTTTCCTGCAATGTGCGCCGCGCTGCAGAATGTGTTTGGCCAAAAAGCCTTTCCTCTGCTAGCGTTTTCCTTCCTGTGCTCACACTACCATATTTCCTGTCCTGTGTAAAATATTGGTATCACGTGCAGAAGTCAATATAACTTTCATGTTTCCTGCACTCCGTTCGCTGCAGAATGTGTGTTTGGGGTAAACAAAAGCCCTTTCCTCTGCTAGCGTTTCTTTCCTGCGGACATAAATTCAATTTTCATTTTCTCTCTGTCCGCTTTTAAATGTTTATAATACATGCAGAAGTCAAATAATTTTGTATTGCCTGCTCTCCGTTCGCTGCAGAATGTGTGTTTGGGGTAAACAAAAGCCCTTTCCTCTGCTAGCGTTTCTTTCCTGCGGACATACATTTAATTTTCATTTTCTCTCTGTCCGCTTTCAAATGTTTATAATACATGCAGAAGTCAAGTAATTTTGTATTGCCTGCTCTCCGTTCGCTGCAGAATGTGTGTTTGGGGTAAACAAAAGCCCTTTCCTCTGCTAGCGTTTCTTTCCTGCGGACATAAAATCAATTTTCTTTTTCTCTCTGTCCGCTTTCAAATGTTTATAATACATGCAGAAGTCAAATAATTTTGTATTGTCTGCTCTCGGTTCGCTGCAGAATGTGTGTTTGGGGTAAACACAAGCCCTTTCCTCTGCTAGCGTTTCTTTCCTGCGGACATAAATTAAATTTTCATTTTCTTTGTCCGCTTTCAAATGTTTATACTATATGCAGAAGTCAAATAATTTTGTATTGCCTGCTCTCCGTTCGCTGCAGAATGTGTGTTTTGGGGTAAACTAAAGCCCTTTCCTCTGCTAGCATTTCTTTCCTGCGGATATTTTTACTGAAAATTTTCGTTTTTCTCTGTCCGCTTTCAAATGTTTATAATACATGCAGAAGTCAAATAATTTTATATTGCCTGCATTCCATTCGCCACTTTCTAGAATTTGTACTTCGGGTAAGCTACAGCCCGTTCCTCGTTGCTATAGCGTTTCTTTCCCGCGGACATATAATCAAAGTTTTATGTTCTCTGTCCGCTTTCAAGCGTGTATATAGTTTGGATCAGTTATTTATTAGTTAGCTTGGATTTGGCACGGCTTTTAAAATCAACGTTGTTAGAGTTTTACCGCGGGGAACAATGTTAATTATTATTTTATTTATTATCATGTGGCCATGCAATTAAATATTTGTTTCCTGTCCGCTTACAAAGTCTTTATACGCACAGAAGTCAAGAGTTTTCATATTGCCTGCCCTTACGCTATACAATACAGACAAATGCGGGCTTGGTTAAAATGGCTTTCTAAACAGCCGGTGTTTTTCGCTACAGGCACAATTCAGCCGCACTTTCATCGACCTTATATATTTGTGTTTCTTTATCGTTCTTTGCCTACACTCTAGCTTAGCATTTTAGGACTTGCTATTTGCATTGCTATGCCTTAAATCCCAACAGTTGTAATAGGAGTAGTTATAACAAGAATTGCCATTTCTTTCGCATTCTGGCGTGTTTGCTAATCTCATGCAATATGTTTGTTTCTTCAAATTGTTTCTGGTACATAGCCCGGGTTCAAAACTATGCAGTTTTAGTGCTCTCCATCTTATTTTGTTTTATGTACAAGTTTCGCGTTTCCTACAAGCCACTCCACAGCTTTACTCTATGTATTTTCGGACCATCTTTCCTTTTTCGCTCTAATGTCCACTCTATCGCCACTTACAACCACTGCCCTAATGTGTCATGTTCGTCACGTACATCTTACTTTCTTACTGTCTTTTCCATTTATTGCGATAGTGATAAACATGGATAGTGAAAACATGGGGCGAAAATGCCCAAATTTTCTCCAGCAAATACAGTAAATGTATGGGAAAGTTTCCGATAAAGGGCCCCCCCTGGACCCCCCCCCCCTGGCTACGCCCCTGATATTATTTGTTATAACATGGGGAAGCTCTTACTCGTTATAACGAGTTTCGTTTATTCTCACAGCCCTCTGTGGCGGACCTCCTGGCTCGAATCCAGTCCTTAGAGAGAGCAGCCAACCAGGAGGATGTTGATGCACAACTTAAGAAACTGTCGAGCTATGGTTTACGGGCTCATACTGATTTTGACAAGTACACGGCCATGAACATGGCTGAGGCGGTGGCTAGACAAGCCAGCAAGTCTAGCCACGAAAAGGCTACGTTTCTAGAGGCAGCTTCACAGACGCTCCGGATACACCTCTCTAAGCCGACCTCCCAATTTCAGGCCTACTTCCTGTCACTCTTTAGCGATAAGGATTACACCAAGGTTCTAGACCTTATGGCTAAAGTCGACAAAGCTAGGCGAGCACAGGACGGTCAAGAGAGGCCCCCGCCATTGCCACCCGTCCAGCAACCTGTCCAGCCCGCCTACCAGCCAGACCAGCGGGCTGCAGCTCCACGGGCGCGATCTCAGCTCATCTGTAACTACTGTGGTATACCGGGGCACATTGCCTCATCGTGCTTCCGCCGTCGGCGTCATACTGCGCAAAGAGGGGGTCGCCAAGCCCCCTATTACCGGCGTCCACCATATGGAAACAATTAGTAAATCGGCCCTTCAAAAGTCGACAGTGTGCTTAGAAAGGGATTGGCCTTTAAATGAATGTCCACGGACCGGAATTAGCGAGCCCTGTCTCGCCTATTAAAGCTTATTATGTATTCTGAGAAGATAAATTATATAATTAATAAACGCATGCAATAATCAGAATAGTAGTTGCCTTGTAGTCTCTGTTTATTTCGGTAACTGTCATCAATATACGGAATACTAGTTAATCACGCCCCTCGTTAACCACGCCCCCCCCCCCCCCCCCCCCCCCTCCGGTCAACATCTTCCCTTGTCATCTTGTGTTTCATACGGATAATCATGCTTTTACCCAGTCCCTTACCCCAACCTCGGTCCCTAGTATCCTCACACTGTATACAGAGGTCACCCAACGGCAGTGTCGCGGGCTCCCTGTGTCCCTACATCGCCTCTTATTCTTTTTAAAAAACTTGCTCGCGCGAAGTTGACACTGGGTTTCAATCCAGCTTTAAGTTGATTTCAATTTAAATTACCCTTGTTTCATATACATCGGCTATCATATGAATAATAATAATGCATTGCCCTCTCACCCAACCCAACCCAACCCCCCCTTCCCCCCTCCCCCTTCGGGTGACAGTTTTGGAATGGAGTCTAATTCCGCCTCGGGACACCGAGTTCAAAGCTGTCATCTCCCCTGTAAAGCCAATGCGCACCCCTTTCTCTTGCCTTGCCTTACCCATCTATTTTGTCTTTGACACTTAGCCTCCTCAAAAGCGCCCCCGCACATCTCCTGCTTTCCCAGATTGGGAACACACGGTGGCCTTTGACCCAATATGTGCCACTCCTCAACGACCAAGTTGGGTGCGTTATGATGGTACGCCATTGGCTCAGGGGATGACAGCTGAGAACTCCCACATATCCCCGCCGTTTGTGCAGCAAGTCCTCGAAGGAACTAAAACAGCCGATGTGTCTTTGCTAGCCTTCCGAGACCCGGATACCTTCAGCGCCGGGAATCTCCATAACCACATCCCAGCCTGGGAACAAATTGCAACTGTTGCCCCGTATAGTGAGACCGCCGTTATTTTAGACTGGATAAAAAACTGTATTGACGTTGAAGATTTCTTCCGCCCTTTTAAAGGGAAATTTAAAGGCAGAAAGTATGATTCGGCGCGGCCACCTAAAATGGTGTTCTCGAATTCTGTAACCTGTAAACCTTTTGTTAAGTTTATTGCTAAAACTATCTGTGAAAGATTAGCTACCGGTGCCATTTCAATTTGGGGAAAAGTACAAGAGGTCGACCCTCCCCACTTAGTAATGCCTCTTACAGTTGAGCCGTCCAAACCTCGCTTATGTAACGACGATAGGTTCCTTAACTTATGGATCCAGGATAAACCTTTTACTCTAGACTCCCTGTCATCGCTACCCCGCTATGTTACTCGCAATTCCTACCAAACGGTATGCGATGATAAATCTGGGTACGACCACGTTTTTCTTACTCAGAACAGCCGCACATACTTTGGTTTCCAGTGGGCTGGATGGTATTTCGTGAGCAACACTATCCCTTTTGGCTGGAAATCCTCCGCCTATATATATCACTCGATTGGTCTTTTGGCTTCTCACTACTTCAGATCTCGAGCTATTCCTTGCTCTCTCTACATAGACGACAGGCATACCGGAGAACTTTCTTTGCCTGCAAACGCTCCTGCTATTAAAGAGCTTCAGGAATCCTCGCGTTCCTTTGTTCTTGCCTCTTCTGCAGCCTTTTTCGTTGCCTACACCCTCGTTCGTTTGGGATACTTCATTGGTCTAAATAAATCCATCCTTTTTCCTCGTCAAGCAGTGCCATACCTCGGTTTTTCGGTGGATTCTACCAAACAGGCATTTCTTCTACTTCCCGATAAGAAGCAGAAGTTTTGCGACCTTATCAGGAAAGTTCTTGGCTCATCCCAAACAGACATTAAGACCCTCCAGCGCCTCTCAGGGAAGTGTAACGCCTTTGCCTATGCTGTGCCGGGTGCGCGCCTCTTTACTAATGAGATGTACTTAGCTATTGGTAAAGCCACTCGTCATACAAGCTCCATTTCTATCTCAGGCGCACTTCGCGAGGAAATCCAATTCTGGACATTCCTTGAGACCTGGGAGGGGTTCCTACCTTGGATTTCCGAGGTCCACCAGCAACTAGTTCTCTGTACGGATGCTTCTCCCTTCGGCTGGGGGGGCATTCTCAACCCTGATGCGCGCGCTGTTATGACCAGAGACTATTGGCCGCCTTCTCAGTCCGGCCTGCACATTAACACTAAGGAGGTGCTTGCCCTCGTTAATGTCCTTCGCTCCTTTTCTCCTGCCATTAGCAACTGCTGGGTCGATGTGTTTACCGACAGTCAGGTGCTCATTCAGGCTTGGCGCCGGCAAGGGGCCAAGTCTAGCCCGCTAGTGAGTGCCCTCAAGCACCTTTTCGCAATTATCACATCCGGTAACATTGTGCTCAACCTTCATCACATACCTAGCGCCTCTAACCTGGCAGATCCCCCCTCACGCACTTTAGCCTTACAGGACGCTAAGCTTTCCCCCTCTTCGTGGGCTCGAGTCCAAGACCGATTTGGCGGACCTTTGGGCCACTCTTTGGACATGATGGCTATCCCGTCTAATGTACAGAGTTCTCGTTCCGGTGGTAATCTCCCCTTTTTCTCTCCATATCCTATTCTTGGAGCGGCTGGCGTTAATCTGCTTGCTCAATCGCCATTACGGCACCCTGACCTCTTTCGCAACCCCTATGTTTACCCACCTATCATTTTGGTTCCAGAGGTGTTGCGATTTCTTTCTCACCAAGCTGTCACATGCACTTTGGTCGTGCCGGACATTAGGCCTCGAAAATTTTGGTGGCCTAGCCTGCAACTCTTCCCCTCCTTTTGTCTAGCGTTAAAAGGCGCTAAGGGAGTCGTTCTTGCGCCCACCACACAAGGTTACTCAGTGTCGTGGCCGCTTCCTTGGGATATCTGGGTATTCCGTGTTACTTACGGTGTGCCACCTGTCTCGACGCATGCTCTGTTGCCGTGATTATAGCATTGACAGCGGTCGCGACCTATATATTAACATTGACTGAATTATTGAAAATTAGTTAACAATCTTATAAGTGGTCTACAATAGAAGAATGGACACCCAAGTTCGATTGTAGTAAATGCGCGCGCGGAGTAAATGCGCGCGTATAAACTCTATATTCAATTATCATGCTCAATAAACGTTTTATGCTGGAACTGTCTCATTTTATGCCTCAAGGAGCTCCCTACAGTTGCACGTCTGTTCGCACCCGCTGTGCGCTGTCCAATATGCCGTTACGTCAATGACGCAACATTTCGTTACTGTCAGAGCTGCGGCTACGCTAGAAAATGTCTGGACTCACCCCAGCCCGTACCCCCTACGATCGACCTCCCAGCTATCGATCGGCGCCTTAAACACCTCCAGAACCAGCATGACTCCTCCCCTTATTCAAAACAGAAAGCCTCCCTAAAGGCCGAACTCAGGAACTTCCTTTATGCACTTCCTGGTCTCAAGAGCCTATTCGAAGCCCTTCCCGCAGATATTTGCCGGTTCCTGGTATACAAAGACGCTAAAGGCAAAACACAACCCCATTCTAGTGATTGTCCTCATATTGGTCAACGAGGGATTTCCCCCTGTGAATGCCCTCGACGCCTGGCATATACGACAGTGGATTCCTATATAGGGAAATTACGATCAATATTCGCAGATGTTGGTCGGCAGGGTGACTGGAACCGCACCCTGCTCCTTGGTAACCCCGCTACGGATATACTGGTAAAGCAGTATTTGCAACAGATCACAGCAGAACAACTTCAGGCCCACGTTGTTCCGAAGCAGGCGACTCCAATATTTATCGACAAGCTCCTCCTTCTTGCTAGACACCTGGAGCAACAGCTGGAGCGCACAAAAGCGGATGCCTCGCAACGATTCGTGGTTGCGCGCGACCAGGCATTTTTAAAACACTGTTTTTCTCAGGGGACCGAGCCGGAGATCTGGGTCAAGTCAAAACAGCTGAGATCGCGCGCTTTCCTGATGACAATGGTTTGTTGTTCAACCATGTTTGGGGTAAAACCCTGCGAGACGGCGCCTCTAATCTCTTTGGGATGCGCCGCCACCCAAACCCTGTCTTATGCCCTGTCAAAGCCATAGAGACATACGTCGCTATAGCCAGAGAGCTAGACATTCACCTTGCTTCTGGTTTCCTGTTTCGTCCGGTCTCTGCTACTAAGACCATTCTAAACCAGCCATTCGCCAGCACGGCCGCGGAATCTCGCCTCAAGCTATATCTTAAAGAGGCCAAAATTGACAACGGCGAGACATTGCACAGTTTCCGTGCTGGCTGCGCCATTACCCTCGCGCTTGCCGGGTCTAAATTAGCTGACGTGATGACTCATGTTGGTTGGAACTCCCCCGACACAGCCTCGTACTACCTTAAGCTCGCGAATATCATTAAGGCCGGAGCCCCTTCGGAACTCCTATCTCAGAACAACCCAACAATGGAAAGGGCCGCAGATATATACTCTCAGTACAATACCCTGCAGAACTTTATCACAGCCTTCCCGTCGCGAAGGGGAAATCCTACGCAATAAATGAACGCTATTCCAAAGGAGCATAGTTAATATATTAACTATGAAAAAGGAGGCGGCACTATTACCACAGAGTTTTCTTGGACTATGAATTCCACAGTACATTTTTTCTATATAATAAGTTATATACGCCTGTCTGAAAACAAAATAACAAGGCTTGTCAACGCATCATAAGCATATCTCTTCGTTGAGTTTGGGTTGCTCATTATTACTTTGCACATCTTTGAGATTGGGTTCTTGGGGTCACCTTTGAGATTGGGTCATTTTGGGCCTCCGGTGAAATCTGGGCCGCATGGCACATGCTCTTGTGGCCCTTTATATTCTCCTGGTGTGGCCGACAGATCTCCACACCTTAAAGGAGCACAGGTGGGACCGTTGAGAATAGATTACTATTCTCAGCGGTCTCACCCAATGCGACTTAAAAGGTAACGCCATCATGAATACATTATCATTATCGCCAAAACGGGGGAAGCTTTATGCATGCGTTGGCGATACCATTCCGCCTTTCTCATCTGTGCTCCACTTTTCTGTAGGCCGCTTTCGGTCCCCCCCGCCCTATCCCTTGCGTTATCCTTTTTTCAGGACCTGGAAGTGGCCGACAGATCTCCACACCTTAAAGGAGCACAGGTGGGACCGTTGAGAATAGATTACTATTTTCCAAATGGCGTCTAAAGTAAGTACGATTGTTGACGAGGATGTACCGGTAGAACAAGCTCTAAAATGGCAAGAAAAGAGAAGAGAAGTTCAGCAGAAATCATCCGGATTCAATACAGTGTTCTGCGTTTCACGCAATCGCACTCAATCTCAATCCTAGCCTGTTGAAAATTTGCATGACACTGAAATGCACCCCCCAAAAGTTTCGCGTGTTCTAAAAATTTACCCCCCAATTTTTCGACGTTCTGCAAAATTTACCCCCCCTATAAAACCACCAGCCCCCCCTGCGACCTAATTAACGAACAGTCCCTAGGAGGAATCAAGGAGAGGCAATTCTGCCCAAACCGCTACGTAAATAAAAATATGTCGTTGGAGGCTCGGCAGAAATGGAACACCACATACACAATATGATCGATGCCAATAATTATGACTTAATCATTGTTCACACAGGTACCAACGATGTAGATAAATTAAGAGCTAATGATATTGCAAGTAACATAGAAAGTTGCATTAATAAGTTGAAAGGCCACTGGCCGAATGCTAAAAAAGCTGTTTCAGGGCTCACCTACGCTCCCAGGAGAGACAACAACAAAATCGATGATGTCAATTACTACCTGGAGGCTTTGCACGGAGAGTGGCGCCACCTTTATCAATAACCAAGAAGTTACAAGCGACACCTTCGGGAACATCGATCCAGAAGTATTTCATGATGGCTTACATTTGAATAACAGGTCAGGCACAAGAAAACTTGTGGCGAACATGAAAACTCGCCTTGGACTGAGGAACGAGAACAGAAGAGAGAGAGATCACAGGTGGCAACACAGAGTAAAAGCTAGACCACAGTTCAACAGAAGAGGTTATTATGGAGCGTATGACGATGAATTTCCGCCGCTGAAAGCGTTAAGTGCCCTAGCGGAATATTTCAAGCACCGTCCAAGATAAGTGCTATATTTCGTTCATCGAATTCTTTACAAATTTTCTACGTATTGGCTGTTGGAACATAAACGGGTTTAACAGCAAAACTTTAGGGAATAAATTTCACCAGAACGACGTCCTGAAACTCATAGACAAACACGATATCTTTGGTATAACAGAAACGCATGCGGATAGTAATTCAGATCTGAAAATAAATAAGTTTAAATATTTTGTGAAATATCGCGAAAAAAGTCATGGAGCAAGGCGCAGCTCGGGGGGGATAGCCGTTTTTATACGAGAAAATATTTATAGCGGGATATCGTATGTACCAACAAAAAACAAAAATGTATTATGGATCAAATTAGATAATTTTTATTTAACTTAGTTAAAGATATTTATTTGGCAACGGCGTATATAAGTCCGCTTAGCCAGCAAAAATACACGGAGGAATGGTTAGACGATCTAGAATGTGAAATCCTAAATTTTTCCATGAAAGGCGATGTCATTATACAAGGCGATTTCAATGCAAGGACCGGTGCCTTACAAGAATTTGTACAAGATGACGAAGGAAACCGGTTCCTTGAAATTCCAGAGGATTATGAAACGGATACAACATGTTATAGAAATTCGCAAGATAAATACACCATAGACAGCAGAGGGAAAAATTTAATAGAGCTCTGCACTGCATTAAATTTAAGATTTCTTAATGGCAGGGTAGTGGGAGATCTAGACGGAAAGAAAACTTGTTAAAAATACAATGGCAGCAGCTTGGTAGACTATGCTATCGCCTCAAATGATTTGCTCAATTTCGTTGACTATTTTATTGTTAACCCTCTCCAACCCCATTTAACGGATCATTGCTCTTTGTCGCACGCCCTTAAATTAAAGTATAAAAAGAAAGACACGGGAAGACAACATGATGATGTCGGGTTTAGTGAGTTCAAAAGATTCGTTTGGAACGAAAATGAAAAACAGACACTAATTCAGATTTTGGAGTCTACGGAGACACAGGAGAAACTGTACGCCTCGCTGCACAATAGCAATGTGGACACTATGACGGAACAGTTCTCGCAAACTCTGACCGACGCATGCAAACAAGCAGGTTTAAAATTTCAAAAAAAAAACAAAAAAGCAAAAGAAAGCAACAGCAAAGACAAAAAGGCGTGGTTTGATAAAGAATGTGAAGATGAAAAGAATAACCTCCGGTCCCTCGGTAAACGAATTCAAAAGATATTATCTGCGCCCGGAGCGATTTTTTAAAGTGTGGTAGAAACGCCCTGTTTAAGCCACTTGTCTCCCTTTTCAATCAAATTCTAATCACGGGCGTGTAGCCTAGTCTCTGGAGTTATGGCTTAATTGTCCCAATTCATAAGAAAGGCGATTCCTCAAACCCCGAAAACTATAGGGGAATTACTCTTTTATCAGCTATTGGTAAAGTTTCTATGTCCATTATGAACCAGAGGCTGTATAATTACTTAGTGGAAAAAGGAATACCAAAGCCAGAACAACTCGGTTTCTGAAATTAAGGACAAGGAACGACGGACAGTATTTTCATCCTAAAATCTCTAATTGAAAAATATGTCAAAACAAAACCAAACAAAAAGGCAAATCACCTGTTTGCATGCTTTGTGGACTTCAGCAAAGCTTTTGATTCCATACCCAGAAGATTACTTTTTGAAAAACTCAGGGCACTAGGAGTGACAGGGCATTTCTTTGATACTATTAGATCCATGTACTTAAATGACAAATCATCACTGAAAGTAGGAAATTTACTAACACCAGCCTTCAAATGTAACAACGGCGTTAAACAGGGATGCATGATTTCGCCAACCCTTTTAATCTATACTTAAGCGATCTCCCAGATAGACTTGGTACCATAAACAACACGACGTAACCCTAAGTTCAAAGCCTTTAAGCTGTCTACTCTACGCAGACGACTTAGTCATTCTATCAACATCTGAAAGAGGACTGCAAGATTATCTTGACTGCCTAGGCAAATATTGCGATCACGCCCAGTTATCGGTCAACCGTGAAAAAAACAAAATTATGATTTTTAATAACAGCGGTAGAACAATGAACAAATATATATTTCATTATAAAGAAACGAAACTAGAAAATGTTCGAAAATATAAATATTTAGGTCTCCATTTCACTGCTTATGGGAATTTTTCCCTAGCCAAAGATGAAATTAAGAAAGTGGCACTTAAAGCACTATACAAACTACGAAAAGAGATGGGCGACCACTTTAGACATAACCCAGAACTAACGTTACGATTGTTTGACTCCCTGATTGCCCCTATTCTATTGTATGGAAGCGAAGTCTGGGGAGTAGATTCGAAAGGAAAAATGGAAAGGGACCCCATCGAAATTGTCCATTGCAAATTTATTAAATGGCTACTGGGTGTAAACAGATATTGCACTTCCCTAGCATGCAGGTCGGAGGAAGGGCGTTTCCCTATGAGGATGCAAGCAAGATGCAGGGCAATTAAGTTCTGGCAAAAACTAATCGATCACGACAGACAAAATACCCTATCGAGTAAAGCTTTTTTCGACACGCTAGAAAGTGATAATAAGGAATTTTGGCACAGAAAACTAAAGAACATTTTAGATATATCGGGCTTGGGTAACGTATGGCTAACTGGAGAAGGGCCCATTCGAAACATTAGGCAAAAGTTGTGCGACATAGAGCGGCAAACATGGTTGACCTGTTTGCAGAACGGTACTAGAAAAGATGCGCGACAGGGAAATAAACTAAGAACCCTCCGAAAAATTAAGCTCTCTTACGACTACGAAAATCATTTAACAAACGTTACTAATGTGCAACATAGGATCGCCCTGACAAAACTACGATTGAGCAGTCATACCCTTGCGATCGAAACGGGACGGTATGCAAGACCCTACCAAGCACCCATTTAAAGAATATGCCAAATTTGCAAAGCAGGGGTAGAGGAAGAAGAACATTTCCTTTCAAAATGTACTGGTTATGAAAGAAGCAGAACGACGTTGTACGAATATCTTGAAAGGCACACAAAGGTCACACTTAAGGACGTACCACCCACAATCGCTTTCTTGAAAATCATGAAACTAAAGCAAATGGAAATGTTCAAAGAAAAATTGCAAAATTCATATGGGAAAGTATGAAGAAAACAGAACAGATACTTAGAGAATACAATATGTAATGACATCGCCTTTCTTTTTCATTTAATTATGATATTTATTATTATTAACATTTTTTTTAAACGCTTTATTGTAATATACGGCACATGCGCCCTAGGGTTGTACTGTCACAATAAAGATTATCTATGTCTGTCTATGTCTATGTCTATGTCTATGTCTCACTTCATTTTGGAGAGAGAGAAAGGGGGGATCTCTCAAAACCTGAAGCCCTGAAAGGGGGGATCCAATAAATTTTCTAAGTAGTTGTTCCAGTAAATTCTCTATCATTTGCATTTTTCTACTTCACTTCACTCAATACATAATAAAAATTTCGGCGCGCATAAAGAATATCATCCAATATAGTCTTTGGCAACTCACACAACGAAGACACTACCTTCGCACCGTTCACAAGAACAAGTGTATCTTGGCGAGGAAAATCAAACTCTACCAAAAATGCCCTGCAGTGATTGGCCTTGCGGGCAGTCACTATGTTTGAAAGATGAGTAAGCGTGAGTCCGACGTTACAGGCATAGAAATTCGTCATTTGGGCCGCGCTTCACGCAAATGAATAATAATAATTTCGGCGCGCAATTGTGCGTATGAGTAATAAAACCTAGAGGATTTGTTTATTAAAATAGATTTAGCCACTGGCTAAAAGCGGAGCTCCGGGTTATAACATTTTCTGTGTGAATGAAAGGGATTCCCATATGTACATGGTTTATACTATAGGCTTTTAAAGAAAAAATGCCTCTTGATATGTATACAACAGTGTTTTCTTCGGTATGTTGCTGCATTGACACAATACAAATACAGGGACAAAAATAAGCATCCTGTCAAGTGAGAAAAAAGCCTCTATTAGAAAAATTAAGGTATTAATCCCTCCAAATGGAATGATTCAAAAGTAAAATAAAGAGAATAATTTCTCAAGCATAGATGGCGTCATACCACCTGACCACTTCGCTCACCTGGTGACCTTACAACACTAACAAAGTTTGGTTGCTTTAGAGTCTTCCTTTCATGCGATATTCATTTTTCAAGCATAGATGACGTCATCGATGACGGCATATCACGTGACCACTTCATTTGGCTCACCTGGTGACCTAGACTACACTACCAAAGTTTGGTTGTTTTAGAGTCTTCCCTTCACGAGATATTAATTTTTCAATCATTGATGACGTCATCGATGACGTCACATCACGTGACCGTGTTACAGCACCCCCTTTGTGGCATAGACAAAATGACCCAAGTATTGTTGTCTTAGCATGTTCCCTTGAGGAGATATAATTTTTTCTTTGCATACCACAGGGCTCCCAT
Organism: Scolanthus callimorphus; assembly: GCA_033964015.1. NCBI lineage: Eukaryota > Metazoa > Cnidaria > Anthozoa > Actiniaria > Edwardsiidae > Scolanthus > Scolanthus callimorphus. The sequence continues at coordinate 6,350,958 of CM066911.1, forward strand.
GTGTACACGGACGGCGGACGGACGGACGCGCACGGTGTACGCTATAGGTTTAATACCAGAAAAATGAAGAAAAAATCATATCTCCCGAAGGGTAGCTTCTATAGAAGCCAAAGTTGGAAAACTTTCAAAGACCACAAGAGGAACTCTACACCAAAGTCACGTGCCCTTACGTCATCCATAACGTCATCAAAATGATCCATAATGCCCGTGACGTTCAAAAATCAACTCGATAGTATACTATACGTTTTTCCCTTAGGTATGGTGCTCCGCTTGCGCGGGCCTCCGGCCCGCGCTGGAGCTCCGCTATAAATAATAAAACGTAATGTTCGTCTACACTTTCTCTGGGGCTATATGAAATGCGTTTATCAAAATTCGGGCGCGCTTCGCGCGCAACGAAAGAAACATGCGATCCCCCTATCTGTAAATTGTCGTTTACTAGGTAAAATAGGGGGGGGGGGCGGTGGGATCACGAAAACGTTTAACTGCTCTGAGGGGGATCACGTTAATAACTGTACTTATAGAGGGAAGATCACTGCATTGTGACCTTGTATTACCCAAAATCCTCTGAGAAATGTGAAAATATTGTTTTCAAGTTTTTGCAGTTCTCAAACGAACGGCAAATAGTGGACGTATAGCCGTATTAGGTCTGCAGTATTCAAAAACAGGGTTTCCGATTGAGCTGGTAGCCCAACACCACATTTAAATGTCGTTTTGATCTCCTCGATGCAATAAACGATAAAACGTTGCAACGAATACAAACAAACATACGGCGAAACACTTCCTCGAGTTCTAGAGAAAAGGAAGTCAACTCCTTTAACGTGTTCCCTCGAGTTCTAGAGAAAAGGAAGTCATCTCCTTTAACGCAAACAATTTTATCTGTTTAAAATATTAGACAATGTTTTTCCTAAAGTTGTTCTTGTTTTTTCCTTAATGTTCTTTTTTGATGCAAGTCGCTTCCAGCACTTTCCGTCTCGAAGTTTAGACATGTTTAGACTTGTAGTTTCTGTCAGATCAAATTGATAATCGAAAACCAATCACAAAAATAACCATGTTTCGTTAGTTTTCGGTAAAGTGTGCATTTCTGGAAGTCGCAATTTGCCCGCTATCGTGCGAAAAAAAGGATGTGTTTCTTCGTTAGAGTACAACAGTTTCTAAACCAACAAGCAGATTTGTACAAGTAGAGATTCCTCGTTCTACTGTTTATCAACCATTAACCTATCGCTTACCGCGTAGCTTAAACCACGAGGACGCTCATTCATCTCTTGGCCTCGATCTGGATGTATCTCCTGTTCGTACTGCATAAACGATAGAACTTTGCAACGAATACAAACAAACCTACGGCGAAACAATTCCCTCGAGTTCTAAAGAAAAGAAAATCACCTCCTTTAACGAAAACAATTTTATCTGTTTAAAATATTAGACAATGTTTTTCCTAAAGTTGTTCTTGTTTTTTCCTTAATGTTCTTTTTATCATGCAAGTCGCTTTCAGCGCTTTACGTCGCGAAGTTTAGACATGTTTAGACTTGTAGTTTTCTGTCAGATCAAATTGATAATCGAAAACCAATCACCAAAATAACCATGTTTCGTTAGTTTTCGGTAAAGTGTGCATTTCTGGATGTCGCAATTTGCCCGCTATCGTGTGAAAAAGGGTGTGCTTCTTCGTCAAACTACAACAGTTTCTAAAGCCACAAGCAGATTTGTACAAGTAGAGATTCCTCGTTCTACTGTTTATCAACCATTAACCTATCGCTAACCGCGTAGCTAAAACCGGCGATGTACAGGTACAAGGTTTGAATGAGAGACCACTCTAATATTCTAGAGAGAGAGAGAAAAAAAAAACAGGACCATACCTCCAGACTCCGTGAGCTGAAGCGTCGTATGGCGACCTACAGTACGGTTCTTACGACATGACAGTCGCTATCCCGAGTGTTGAATTGCTCATTAGCGGCCCATACCTAAGGGTGAGGGAACGCCCGGCCACCAGACCATAGATAGGTGCCCCTTGTACGAGTTTTTTATGTTTTGGGTGTGCACCCCCGAAGGAGTGAGCCTCAGGTACAGGGAGCACCAGCTCGCCACCGTCGCTGGGGAATCGAACCCCACCTCTCCTTAATTTCGGCCTTCGATTTGGCCAAGCACAGGAACGCCGGACAATTGTTTACAAAGACAGGCAAAAGCTAGTAAATAAATAGAATGTTCCCTAAAGGACTAATACCAACATCACGGATACCAATAACATATACATAATTATACACAATGATGATATATTTAGCGTCCACAAGTAGAACCGGTAGCAACGACGCCCCAAAGTAGTAGCCCCGCCGGCACCAGTTCTAAATGAGGACGCCACAAGACAAATTTGAATGCCATGTCCAAACTGGGTGCATCAACAAATGCATCCAACAACGGCAGTACTTCCAATGAAGGGGACCGCCGCTACGGGATGCAAATGAAAGTGCAAGAATATATACGAAAGAGACAAATCCAAATTAGAATATATAAATATGATGTGAATGATTATGAGTTGCCAAAAGGGGGGTGGAGAACAAGCGTGTAGCCAAAGACAGAAGCGACTTTCCCGTTACCGGTCCATGCACGTCGAAAGTAACGGCGACGGCGAGAGGACTTAAAGCGCTTGAAAAAAAGAGGAAGGTAGAATGAAATCCGTTGAATAATGGAAGATTGAACATCAGCAGCGCTAACCGTTCCTGCCGAAAGCGGAAGTTGTTGCGCGCCATCCAAATTTCAAACTTACAGGCGTTTAAGATGTAAGAAAAAAAGGGAGAGACTATTTCAAGTTCAGTCTTATTGAAACCAAATAAAAGATGACGAGCCAAAAGAGGAGGACCCAGAGGATAAATTCGAAAAATAAGACCCAGCTCAGTTTGTAACGGATTGTGCCAATGGACAATCATAAAAAAGGTGGACAAGTGTTTCTGAAGGAGCTCCGTAGAAACAAGTTGGATCAATGTTCATTCCAAAAGAGAAAACAATCTGCACAATATAAAACCCCATGAGCAATTTTCCATGAAAGATCAATGGACGAGCGATCAAGAGGAAAAATAAAGACTTGTTCCCAAGTTTGTTCCTAATAAAGGTCTCCAAAAACAGACTTCAAATGATCGATACAATGTGGAGGAACATAGACTTTTTCTAGAAGAATGTGATAGGCGGACTTAGTAGTGACACAATCAAGGGGCAAAGGACCATTATCCGAGTCACGAGGGATGGCAAATGACTGGCGAGTGGTGTCAAAATATCCGCCAATGAGTTCCCATGATTCTAAAACGAAACTGTAAAATGGCGGAAGAAAGTGGTGTGGATAATATGCAGGAAAGGAAAAGACATCATGAAGGGAAGAAGCAAAGCGTTGTCGAATCCAGTACTCAAAAAAGGTGCACCATTTGTTTGGCGAGTAAAACAAGCGTCTTATCCATCTGATTGCAAGCGCACGGGTCTTTAGCCTAGTGTCAACAACTTTAAAACCTCCCCGTTCATAAGGTTGCTGCTCGGGAGACAAGGTCTTTTTTGCCACTCCAAATGAACGGAAACAGGGACTTATTGATCCTTTTAAGGATGTGGTCTGGCAAGAGGACAGTAGCTGTATACCATAATCCTGCCAAGGCAAGGGCATTGGAAACGAGGGATTTACCCCTAAGGGACAAGTGTCTCCCCTTCCAGGAATCCAATACATTTTCAAGAGAGGATACACGGGAATCCCAATTCTCTGTGTAGAGTGGTGATGGTCCAATAAAGTACCAAGAGTGGGCGTTTTAATTGAGGACCATAGCAGGTCGACCGGCGGATCCGAACGACCAGACCACGAACCCAACCATAATCCCTTGGATTTGGTTGGATTAAGGAGTGAGTGCTCCAGATACTTTCTCATATAGAGAAAAGACCTCAAAAGCAACCTCGATATCATCATCAGAGGAAAGATGAAGTGTGGTGTCGTCGGCATATTGAGAAATTTTGACAAAGTATTTTCCATTAGGAAGAGGGACACCGACAATTTGATGGGACTTACGAATATTCCACGCAAGAACTTCACTAACAAGTGCATACAATAATGGAGAAAGAGGACATCCTTGACGGTCACCCCGAGAAAGAGAAAAACTTGGAGAAATAAAACCATTGACAACAACTGACGCTTGAACATTTGTATAAAACAGAGTTACCCAACGAAGAAAGGATGGTCCAAATCCCATAGCACGTAACGTACGAAGAAGAAAAGAGCAATTGACACGATCAAAGGCCTTTTCCTGATCTAAAGATAAGAGAGAACCAGGTATATTATTTTCCGATGCGTAGAGAGCGAGATCTCGTGTGAGCGCCACATTCTCACCGATAAACCTGCCCGGTACCGAGCAGGTCTGATCAGGAGAGACAACAAGGTGAATTTCTTTTAAAAGACGGCCAGTCATCACACGAGATGCAATCTTATAATCACAACAGAGAAGTGATATAGGACGCCAATTTTTACGTAAAAATCTAAATCCCTTTTTAAACAAAAGAGAGAGATAGCTTGACCGCTGAGAAAGTGACATATGTCCAATATAATAAGCGTGATTCATACAGCCATAAGATCACCACCGAGATTGTCCCAAAATTTTATATTAAATTCCACGGAAAACCATCTAGACCAGGCGTTTTTCCGTAGGCCATGCCCTTGAGGGCTAATAAGGTCTCTTCGGGCTCAAGAAGGCCTTCACAGACATTGGATTGATCACGGTCAAGGTTACGTTCAGGTTTAGAGAGTAGGTAATACTGCATACGAACAATATATAGATTTAGCCACTGGCTAAAAGCGGAGCTCCCGGTTATAAAATTTTCTGTGCGAATGAAAGGGATTCCCATGTGTACATGGTTTATACTATATGTTTTTTAAGAAAAAATGTCTCTTGATATGCATACAACAGTGTTTTCTTCGGTATGTTGCTGCATTGACACAATACAAATACGGACGAAAATAAGCATCCTGTCAAGTAAGATGACCTCCTTCAGAAAAAATAAGGTATTGATTCCTCCAAATGGAATGATTCAAAAGTGCAATAAAGAGAATACTTTTTTCAAGCATAGATTGCGTCGTCGATGACGTCATATCACCTGACCACTACATTTTGCTGAAAGTTTCAGATTTTTATGACCACACTAAATGATGCGATCGCGAAGTTCCTCCCCTTAAAAAGATGTCGTTGTTACAGCTCAGACAAACCATGGATTACCAGCAAGATTAAACATTGGATCGCCAAGAGACAGCACTGTCTAGCATCCTTTGGGAAGGACTCGCCACTTTATAAAATGTGGCGCAATAAGGTAGCCTGTGCCATAGAGACGTGCAAAGCGTCTTATTATAAGAACAAGGTTAAAAATCTGAAAAACACCAATTCGTGCCGCTGGTGGAGAGAAGTAAAGAACCTGTCAGGCCAGTCACGCAATGAGGGAAAATGGTACTCTCAGCTCATTAAAGGTGACATAGATACGGTGAACACGTTGTGTCGCAGAATAAACGAGTACTTCGTGGGACTGACGTCATCGTTCTCACCGCTAATACCGGCTGACATCGCAGGAATCGAAGTAGCGGACATCCCTGATGATATGTTTGTGTCTACGCGTGAGGCCTATTCTGCACTTAGATCAGTGCAGACAAGGAAATCTCCAGGCCCGGACGGAATACCAAATACCGTGCTCAAATCGTTCGCGTTTGAACTTGCACCTCCCCTGGCGGGTCTGTTTAATGCATCGCTACGAGAAGGCTACCTCCCTTCACTTCTCAAGAGCGCAATTGTGCGTCCGCTGCCGAAACAGTCCCCTCCCCAAGCAATCGATAGGGATATTCGCCCAATTTCACTCACGCCGCAGGTTACGAAAGTCATGGAGGGTTTTGTTCTGAGCAGAATCACCCCGGATGTCCTGTGCGATCTGGACTTAAAGCAATTTGCCACTGCAGGGAAGTCCACCGCCCACGCCATTGTTTACCTGCTCCATATTGCACTAGAAGCACTAGACGGCGGGAACTGTTGGGTGCGTTTGTTTTTTGCGGACTTCCGTAAAGGTTTTGACTTGATCGACCATCAAATATTACTAGAGAAACTCAAGTTATTTAACATCCATCCTAGCTTAATTAGATAGATTGCATCCTTCTTGCTAGACAGAAACCAATGTGTTGCAATCACACCAGCCCTCTCGCCGTACTTAAAGCTGAACGGTGGAATACCACAGGGAACCCGTCTGGGCCCTCTGTTGTTTGCCATTATGGTTAACGACCTTGTCAGGAAATGGGGGCCTAGAGCTAAATATGTCGATGACTTAACCGTCCTTGAGGTGATCCCAAGGAACTCTCCATCGGTCCTTGGAAGTATCGTTAACAACATCCACTCATTTGCATATTGTAACAACATGCGGTTAAATCCTAGTAAATACAAGAGCATGGTGATTGACTTCTTACACTATAATAGTTACAGCTGCCCGCCCTTTTTGTAGACGGATCCCAAATAGAGTGTGTCAAGTCGTTTAAATTTCTCGGAATTCACGTTTCAGACGCCTTGTCCTGGGGCGTGCACTGCGACTATATAGTTAAGAAAGCAAATCGCCGGCTGTATGCACTTAGAACACTAAAGCGTTGTAAAGTACCTGCTCCTGACATTGTGAATGTTTATTGCGCGCTTCTCCGGCCGATCTTAGAGTACGCCTCAGTTGTCTTTTCTAACTTGCCTCAATACCTATCTCTCGCCATCGAGAGAGTGCAAAAACGGGCGCTTGCAATCATTTTCCCCAACATTTCGTATAATGATGCCCTTACTGCGGCACAATTAGAGTCACTTTCTGATAGGAGATCTAGGGCATGTAGCGAGTTCATCAAACAGCTATTAGTTAGCAACCCAGTACATAGATTAGTTAAAGAGAGAATTCAACCATCCTCTGGTCATTACAAACTCCGTGGCCCACTCATCCCACACCTGCAACACCAACAGGTTCAGGGATTTTATCACGAACAGTTACGCTGGGAAATAGCTAGGGACTAAGACTAAGCCTCATGATTATCAATAACGTAATTGTAGATTTATCAGCCTATTATGTATTTATTAGCCTGTAATGTAATATTAACTGTTTGCTGACCGTATCTGTAATTCAGCTTCGGCTGCAAGAGATACATTAAACATATCTATCTATCTATCTATCTATCTATCTATCTATCTGGTGACCTAGACTACACTACCCAAGTTTGGTTGTTTTAGAGTCTTCCCTTCACGAGATATTAATTTTTCAAGCATAGATAACGTCATATCACGTGACCACTTTATTTCGCTCACCTGGTGACCTAAACTACACTACCCAAGTTTGGTTGTTTTAGAGTCTTCCCTTCACGAGATATTAATTTTTCAAGCATAGATAACGTCATATCACGTGACCACTTTATTTCGCTCACCTGGTGACCTAAACTACACTACAAAAGTTTGGTTGTTTTAGAGTTTTCCCTTCACGAGATATTAATTTTTTAAGCATAGATGACGTCATCGATGACGTCACATCACGTGACTACTTCATTTCACTCATCTGGCGACCTAAACTACACTACCCAAGTTTTGTTGTTTAAAAGTCTTCTCTTCACGAGATATTCATTTTTCAATCATTGATGACGTCATCGACGACGTCACATCACGTGACCGTGCTACAGCACCCCCCTTGTGGCATAGACAAAATATCCCAAGTATGGTTGTCTTAGCATGTTCCCTTGAGGAGATATAATTTTTTCTTTGCATACCACAGGGTTCCCATGTGTACAAGGACGGACGGACGGACGGACACCGGACGGCTATAGGTGGTTTAATACCAGAAAAATAAAGAAAAAATCATATCTCCCGAAGGGAAGCTTCTATAGAAGCCCAACTTGGACAAACTTTCAAAGACCATAAGAGGAACTCTGCACCAAGGTCACGTTCCCTCACGCCATCAATGACGTCATCAAAATGATCCATAATGCCCGTGACGAAACCATGTTTCGTTAGTTTTCGGTAAAGTGTGCATTTCTGGATGTCGCAATTTGCCTGCTATCGTGTGAAAAAAGGGTGTGCTTCTTCGTCAAACTTCATCAGTTTCTAAAGCCACAAGCAGATTTGTACAAGTAGAGTTTCCTCGTTCTACTGTTTATCAACCATTAACCTCGAATTAACCTATCGTTAACCGCGGAGCTAAAACTGGCGTACAAGGTTTGAATGAGAGACCTCTCTAATATTCTAGAGAGAGAGAGAAAAAAAAAAAACAGGACCATACCTCCAGACTCCGTGAGCTGAAGCGTCGTATGGCGACCTACAGTACGGTTCTTACGACCACGCCAGAGATTTCGGCTCTGACAGTCACTATCCCGAGTGTTGAATTGCTCAAAAGCGGCTCATACCTTAGGGGCGAGGGAACACCCGGCCACCAGATCATAGATAGGCGCCTCTTGTACGAGTAGTGAACAAATAACAGAATCAATGCATTCGTGAAAGTATTTATACTCCCGATTAGTAATGGGGCTTATCCATGTGGGAGAGTACTGGCCGTCAGTTTGTAAGTTGCGCATATGGCTAAGAGCTGAACACTGAGCTGAATAAGATATCGCATACGCTTCGTTGTTTAGCCGTAAATGCCTGCGTGCTGCTTGTATGACTGTTATTGTGTCAAAATACCGAAAACGGCCTAATTTTCAATCTTGTAGTGTCGCGCATGCGAACACAGGTTCACTTTAAAAACGTACGTATGTAACAAAAATTGACATCCAACGAGTATGTAACAAAAATTGAACAATTCATTATTGAAAATACGTATTAACCGGGCAAAGAAGAGAGTAGCAGTAATCCTGAGCTGGTTGTTTTAACACCATTGTGATAGCGTCCAGCTGTGCTGTTGAAGTTAGTCCCCACCTGAGAACTTGTTCGAGGGCCTGTCGATATAGAAGAGAAATGAAAAAGGACGGAAATAGACAAGGGAGCAAAAGGAAAATCGTTATAAGAATACACGATTTTGCTAATGCATGAAATGTCCAGTCACCACGCCCCTCAGGGACAAACAACAAAAGAACGAAATGAACGGCCTTGTTCGGCCGTGGCTTCCTTCCTTTATTCCTCGCTCCCTGAGAGGCCCGGTCCGAGGCATTTCTCGTATTAGCAAAGTCGTGTATTACGAAGTTTATTCAAGAATATATTGTTTATGGAATACAAGTGGAGTTCGGTGGTTTGGTGTTCAGTTTTTAACAAGACTCAGTGAAATTAAACCAATGCTGTGACGCGGAAGGCCCATAAATCCCACTGCAATGGGCGCGCTTCCCAAGGTACCGACTTGGAGGGGAGGAGTAGTACATCTCTGTTTCCCTTATCACCGAGCCTGAATGCAGCCGCTGCACGGCGCTGCAACAGAGGCCACCAGTACTTTCTAGGGCACAAGCCTGGTGCGACAATCGTGAAAGGACAACCCTGGCGGAACAGGTATTTCAGCAGCGGAGCGATCATAACAAACGGGGGAAAGATGTAGGCGTTTTCATGGGGAGAAATCATCTGAAAACAAAGGTTGGTTCCTTCCGCCTCTGGACATGGCATGGCATCTCGGAATAGAAGCGCAGTGGCCTGCCCGACCCGTGGTGCATGACATTTGAAGGTAGAGCCATCAAATCGATGGTGTGGGGTCCGAACGCAGTTTGGACCTGTTTCCACGCGCGTGCACTTAACGTACAGTCAAGATCGGAGAGTACTCGAGATAGGGAGTCTGCGGGGTTCTGTTTGGTGGGGACGTAGTGTACTACCAGCGGCAAATTCTGTGAAAGGGCGAATTGACTGATACTTTTCATCACCTCGGAAATCTCGCCTGACTTGGAGATCTGATTGCGCCAGCTGTTGAGAAGTACCTTGTTATCGACGAAAACATCAACCCTTATGTTTGAAAAACAGCTCAGAAGATGCTGCACGGTGCGTAACAGGGCTAAGGCTTCTTTGACGGCGATTGCTTGTCCGCGTACATGTTGGTCCCAATACTCTCTGGTTTCGATGGTAGGTTTGCCAGGTTGGTTCATGCAGCCCCCTCCAACCTGTGTATGAGGCATCAGAGAAGACCTGCACTTGGACATGCTGCTCTGGTGTCCATGGCATGTTACCTTTCCAAGTATCAGGGAATCGCCAAAAGATCAATTCTTTGCGAAGCGTCGCAGATAGATAGATTTGGGTTGCGCAATTTCTAGCTGCTTTCCCGATGGCTTGGAATGCAGAGTTAGTATAAAGCTTGGCAGCTGGGACCGCTAGAGCGAATGATTTCGTTTTTCCGGCAATTTTTTGCAGATTTTTCAGGGATACTGATCGTTTACTCAGAATGGACTCCCTTAGGTCGGCAAACGGCAAACGGCAAACGTTCCGTTTGTCTTGCGGCAGGATAAAAGCTTGTTGGGTCGAATCACATATGAAACCCAAAAATCGTACAGACGAGATGGGGACTAACACGCTTTTCTTGAGCCCGATAAAGTACCCGAGAGATATAAGAACGTCGCAAGCGATGAAAGCAGCCATCTCCGCTAGTTCAAAATTTGAAAAGGGTTTGCCCATACGCCCCACGGGTAACCTTAGTTGTGCGACATGATGATCGTCAATATACTGTGTACATGGCACCCCTAACGATCTGATGTGGCTGGTGGCTGCCAGACCTACGGTATTGTAGATATAGGCGCTAGATTTCCAACCGAATGGTAGAGTGGCGTATGTGAAGAACCAACCCTGCCACTGGATTCCGAAGAAGGTGAAACTGTTTGGGTGCAAGCGAATGTGGTCATAGCCACTCTTGTCATCAAAAGTGGTCTGGTAATGATCCTGCTCAACATAACGGGGTAGATCTGTAATGTAGTCTAGCGAGAAAGGGGAGTCCTTAATCCAGCAGTTGAGGAATCTTTCATCGTGGCACATTCTTGGCTTTTGGAGTTCCATTGTAATGGGCAAAACAAGGTGAGGGGGTCTACTTCACCGACGCGCCCTACTACGTTAAGAGAGCCGTTTTGTACCCTTGCTTTGATTGTCTCTAAACAAGAGGCTGAATTGTCAAAAATCATACCCGGAGGGCGATCTGAACAGTATGTCTTTCCTTGGAATTTTCCCTCAAATGGTTGGAAATAATCGAAAACGCTCACTCCGTTCTCAATGATAGGTAGCACGAAATCTTTAAGTGGGTATTCTTGTGTAATGTCTTGCCACTGGCTATAACATGTACTTCGGTTCCCTGCGTGAAACGCGTCCGGGTGGCGGAATCTGAGCATGTTTGGTGATGCATAAACGAGACCGCTAGCCACTAGTTATGTGGATGGTAGTGGTCCGGCCCAGCTAGTAGGTTGACCTTCCCTATCACACCACAGAGGGTTGAGTGCTTTGAAAGGCCGAGATGAGTGTATGGAGCAAAACGTGTCACAGTTCCACAACGAGGAAAGAAAAAAATTCAAGAAAACTTTTGAATGCAGCTATGGGGGACCGAAATATAGTAATGTAGATACAACTAAGGGAAGGGTTTTACTAGCTAGGCCGGACCAGAAACCGTTCGAAGACAGTTGTAGGGTAAGGTTTTAGGCAAACTCCTCTGGTCGGTGGCCTATTGAAAAGGCGATCTATAAGATGAATAAGAGTATCGGGCACATAATTATGTTAGGCAACCTGAAAGGGGTGAATGGTGGGCACCGAGAAAAAGTAACACAATCTAAGGAGGCATGCAATATGCAAATCTGTGATGTGAACATGTTTTATTGTCACACAATCAAAAATACTGATTGTTCACAATATCTGCTGAGAGTTTACAAGCGTCTTTGACCTCGTCCCTTCTTAGTTGTTTGACTGCCCACATTTTTTTTTAGTTTATTGCCCCAACAAAAACGCGCGATATGACCCGGTCTATTACATACATAGCAAATCAAAGAACTGTGTTTTGACTGCGGAAATCTATAGGGTGGCCTGTACACGTTGTAACTACTACGGCTATAATGAGAGATATTCGCTGACACGGCTGAGGGCTGTTGTCGCTGCTTAAGTGCTTTTTGGATCTCTTTGGCAATGGCGATTTCCTCATCCGAACCCAAGAGCTTCACCAGAACTTGTTGCAGATCGGGTGTGCCAACGAGGGTTCTCGTCTGTCGGCAGATGACAGCAGCGTGACGCTAAGTTACTTCCCTTCTCACGGGAAACATCGCTAAGTTGTTCCAACGCTGCAAAGGCGGCATACCCGTCGAAGATACTAGGAGGGCGTGCTAATAGAGTTTTTCTGTATCCTCTGTTCTTTGGTGCTAAAAGCAAACCCTCTGTCTTTCGATGCAAATGAACGTGCTAAGACAATAGGCGCATACAAAGCGTTAATTACTCGCTTTATTCTGCGCTTTCGTCCATGTCATTTCCAAAAGCTACAAAAAGCCGCGAGCTTTAGACAATTTAGAGTTTGCTCTCGTCCCCGTCTCCTCGACTGTTGGACTCTCGAGAATGGAGCAGGACCCCGACTACATGTTTCAGCGGTATTTTGCAGGTATTTATTTTAATTTCCTTAGACGTTACGCATTGTCGAAAATGCGTCATTAATCTGAGCGGACTTGAAATTTCATGTCTTCTAAATGTTCTCTCGCCGGCAAAATTATCAGAACAAAAATTGTAAACAATTATGACAAATAATAATGATAGTCCAGTCGCACTGAAGCGTTTGTTGCCTAGGCTGATTCTTGTGGAGATGGTTTTGATACTTTTCTGAAACACTTCACCAATCTTTTACAAACAATTATGACCAATTATCTCTGACAAATAGCTGACTCGATGACTTTTGTTTTCCCAGGGAAGTCGAAGAAAAGGCGGAAGCAATCCTCAGGACGCCGCAATGCCATCAGTGACACTGAAATAACGATCTACAAGCGCGCAGTCATGAAGAAAGGGAATGACTGGAAAAAGATTTTAGCGTTTTTTGTGGAACACAAGGATTTGTTGTCGGATCACTTGGCTGATAAATATGCAGCGGCCTCCCGCAACATAACCGATAAGGAAGCATCGAAGTCCATTCGAAGCAGAATTGGCAACATCGGACGAAAGGCAAGAGGCGCGACCGAGTTAACGGAGAGAGAAGAGCGTAATGTAATCACGAGCAAGGAGACGAAAACGGCGGAGGATGTGATTATCGAAATGCGGCGTGTGAAATCAGCGGACCAATCCGACCCCATTAATTTATCCGATTGTGGATCAGATACGGCGTTAGATGCAGGATTCAGTGCTAAGCCTAGACCAAGTGCTGACCCTGGATCGAGTGATGACCCTGGGCCAAGTGCTAAGCCTGGACCTCGTACTGAGCCTGGACCAAGTGCTGAGCCTTCGCCTGAATCTGAATCAAGCTTGTCTTATTTGTCTAGCAGTGATGGCGAGCCGGTCAAGAAACACGAGCCACCGCGCAAGAAAAGAAGAAGGAGAAGGAGAAAAAGAAAATGACGAAGACAGGTGATTTACACACACGCACAGAGAACCTCATCTCAGTTGGACTTGCCACCGCAAGGCTTCACATGAAGTTTTTGAAGCAGAGCGCGAAACGTCAGGGCCTGTCTCTCTCAAGCCCAGATGACGACTAATTGACTTCCCAAGTATAAGCACCATTAAAAGTTCATGTTCAATTATGTTTTCACTATCTATGCCTGCTAGCCGGCTCTTTGTTCATTTTTTGTTTGGATATTTGTTATTTGGCGTGCGGGAATCCTGTGTCGCGGGGGAAAATAAGTGAAAACAGGAATCCCGCGCGCAAAAAAATAATCAAATATCCGAGAAAAAAAAAGCACTTATGAAAATTGCTACATTTTTCATCTGAAGGCTGTCGAGTTAAGAAAGAAGCATTAGATGCAATGTTTCCAGTATATCTTCGGTAGTCACGTAGTGCGCCCCTTCCTTTTTTAGCAACACCATTTTACTTTACTCCGAGCGCAAGTCTCTGTTCCCTAACAAAACGTCCTTATATAACAGGACTGTATCAACTGAACACTTATAAATAACCATATCTTTCCCTTATGGCTCTTATCAATATTCGCCGTCTGTTTGTGAGGGATGCAACAACATAAACAACTAAACTTATAAAATGTCTTCGGCCTCGATATCTCCCTGACCCGCCTGGTATACTTCGATAAATGCGCAAGTCTTCAATGCGATTTTCGACACGCACCCTCGCCCTCTGAAGCGCTACAATTGCGCGGTAACGCACACGTTCGAGCCGGCGGCCGCCTCTAGGACGCCTGAAAGGGGTCAAGAGGGGTGCTACTGTAGGATAGCCCCCGTCTGCGAGCAGGTAGGATCTCAGTGGGAGATGCAGCGGCTGATGAAAACCCATAGCTGGCAAACGATGAAACGAATCAGCATCGGTTGCGTGACCAAGAAATCAGCCTCGAACAAATTGAAAAAATCCATCGTTGTCTACAACCGCGTGAAAGTTCACGAAATTGTAGCCTCGGTCACGTCTGTAGTAAAGTCGTTGCACTCGACGATCTTGCGGTCTATTAATTTGAACGGAAAAAGCGTCAAACTGGCCTACAGCATTCGGAAGCTCTGGGAAAAAAACATTTATTTGGTTATTCCATTCTTCCTCGTTATTCCATGTCACAAAGCGGCAGTAATAGTTTTCATACAACATTGGCACCACTGTAAATATGATATCATTTATATTACTGGCTGATATCCCGAACATCTGGCTAAGGGCAGTATGAGTGTGATAGCTTCTCATCCATAAAAAAGTCACAAGCACCCTATCATGTACACACAGAGCGTACGGCCGAGTATGCCTTACACGCCTCCTTGGATTCCAGGGCTCACGCACGCGTGCCTCCACCTCAGGTCCAATTCGTGCAACTACACGAGCTAAACTGCCAGGAGTTTCCCTGTTAGGAGCCAAAAATGTTCGGGATGATTTGCCAACGTGTTCCAAACGCTTTCTTGTGGAATAATCCACCGATTTCCATCATTATTTCGCCTTACAATAACGTGATCTGGGATGCGGGCTAGCTGTGCGAGGAGTCCTAAAATTTGTTCAATAGCTGAAACGATAGCATCAATTGGCAGAGGAGGTGGTGGATTGAGTGCTTGGTGGGCTAAGTCGAGGTATTCCAATAAAAAGGCAATGATTGAAAAAAATAAACGTAAGTGCTGGCGGAGGAAACATTTCAAAAGTCTTGTTTTGGTATTTTTAGCTCTTATAAAATTACACGCCGCAATTAGATCCATTCATAATATGCTAATGTGTTCAGTCACTGAAACACAAAGGGCTTTGTAAAACAGAGGATACAGAAAAACTCTAATAACAGTCTAAGAGCGGTAATGGCCGCCTCCACAGAACCGGAGTCGGTCAGCTTCTTCAAGCTTTTTACCGCATCTTGAAGGTTTTTGAACTAAAGAACGCAATAAAAAAGGGGAAGACGTATGAGCCATAGTTCAGAGACAAACATGCTCTCTCGCACGAAAGTATAGCACTCAAAACATCAATTCTTAAAGTGGGCTATGTCACAGTGGTATTAACACAATGTTAGCCAAAAGTGAAAAAATAAAAAGCAGTGATATATCAAAACAAATTCAGAATCCTAAATTTATTGTTTAGCCTTAAGAAGAAAAAGGGACTGAAACTTGTATAAAAGCGGCGATGAAAGACTTTGATAGCTTTTGCTATAATAATGTTAAGTTTGAAAACTATTACGCCAGGTAAGAAAACAAAAATACCGTTTTACAATCAAATTCCATCCACTAGATAACACACGACAATTAGTCCAAGTTTGTGCTTATCTAGCAGCTAACGGGTTATTTTACAAACAGAGGATGTTTAAGGAGGCTCATAGCAGTTTTTCATGTCCTCACCCCTTGAACTTCATTGGTCTGTATCTCATGCGAAAATGCACAGAACGGAAAGTCACTTTACAAGTAAACATGCTATGGATTGTTCTTTGTGTCGACATATGTTTTGTTTACATTGGTGCTTCCATGGCAACGTAATGGTGACCCTCCAAAAATTTTAAGTCGTAAAATTCACCCAGACAAAGAAAAATTTGGGCTAAACCCTCTTATTGCCAAAGACGCTAGGCTATAAGCATTACTTGGACAAAGTTTGAAGAAAAAGTACATCGCGTTTTCGAAATATAACGCGGTCAATTGTTTTCGTCAAAAATTAGAATTTTTATTAGCCCTCAAACTGTGCCTAAAAGCTCGTAGTGATTTAGTTCTTAGTTCCGCATAAGACCGAGGCATTTTCTTTAAGCACAGACACTTTCAAAGCCACTTTCAATGCCTAGTTTAAAAAATCCGAGATAAATCTTTGTCTAAATCTCCCCAAAGAGAGTTCAATTATTCTATACCTTGTTGATTAGCCTACTTGTTGATGTATTTTTTTAGAACCATAATTCTTTAAAAAGCCGCGAAAAAAATTAAATCTTGATGCGGTGTTTCGCTTGACTTGAAAGCGGGCAGCTTTCCCATTTAGGTGTGTATATTTCTTGCACTCATTTCAATATTTGTCAATGCGGTGCTGTTATCACGGCGCATTGTCTTTGCTACACTTAAGTTGAATGTTTTAGTAACTGTTATGTATTAGGATTTGCCTGTTGCTAGGAAACGCATTGTATTACCTTACGCATGCGCATGGCGCTCGGGGTCCCATGTGCTTTTGGTAGGACGGCCATGTTTGATTAAAGTTATATCACAAAACTTCAGGCTTCTTCTTGGGTTTCTACACCCTTACTATCACTACACTAAACAACAAATTGGCGACGAGGATTAAACATGTCACAGAGTCAACATTTAGGATGTTTAGAGCCATTCGATGGGACAGACTTCGCAGATTACAGCGAGAGACTAAACTCCTATTTCATCGCCAACAACATTGGCCAGGTTGGTGCGAGTACAACGGAGGCCGAAAAACTTGCGGCAGACAAGAGGAAAGTCGCCATAACCATCTCCCTGATTGGAAAGAAAACCTACAGTACATTGAATGATCTCTGTTTACCAGCTTTACCGGCTGACAAGAGCTACGAAGAGCTTACGGCGGTTCTGAACGGGTTTTACAAGCCTAGGGTTCTCGATGTGGCAGAGACATACCGATTCCACCATACGGTACAGGCGGAAAATGAGACTGTGACGGAGTACGCGAACAAGTTGAAGCGAGTGGCTGTACATTGTAACTTTGGACCCTATCTTACAAGGGCTCAGCGAGATCAGCTTGTGGGGGGTGTAAGAAGCCAATCTATACGAAAGAAATTGCTTTCTGAGGACAGGACTTTCGACCAAGCCTTGAAAGTCGCCCAAGCGCATGAGTTAGTTGACAAAGAATCCAAACACCTCCTAGACAAGGCTGGTTATAACTCAGAACAGCAAGTCCATGCAGTGAACAAGGTAAAAGGAGACACGAAAAAGCAAACCTCGGGCAAGCCAAATGAAGGGAAGAGGTGTTTTAGATGCGATTCTACAGAGTATCTGGCCGACCAATGCCAACACAAGAATTCTAGTTGCCATTACTGTAAGAAATCTGGTCATCTGGAGAGGGTGTGCTTCAAGAAGAAACGAGACACTGAACGATCTAGTAAAACACACCAGGTTACTAGTATGTCTCCGGAACAGCAAGAAGAAAGCTCAGATGAAATGACGGTCTTCATGCGAAGAGTGGAGGCTGAATCCCATGCTGTTCCTTCGCTATACAAGCTGGACATGCTGGTAGACAACAAAAATGTGTCTATGGAAATTGACACTGGCAGTGCGGTTACCTTACTAAGTTCAAAGGACTTCGCTGCTATAGGGCGTAATACCAGCACCCTTAAAAGGCCTACCATCATATTGAGGGGTTACACAGGAGATGTTATTAAGTGTCTTGGACAGAATAAAATGCATGTTCAAGTGTGAGACCAAGAAAATGACCTCAAAATTCATGTTGTGGAGGGACCGTCCCTGATTGGGAGAGATATGATGTCCAAGCTTACACTACCAGAATATTTTCAGTATTGTAACTACGACAACTGAGGATATTATACAGCAGTACCCTGAGCTTTTTGATGATAGCACAGTTGGAAAGCTAAATGGAGTTCAAGTTTCTTTGAGGGTGGATGATGAAACCCTGTTTTCGTAAAGCCAAGGACTGTACCCTTTGCTGTACGTGAGAGATACAAGGCTGCTCTAAAGAAATTAGAGGCTGAAGATATTATAGAGAAAGTGGAGCATTCGGAGTGGGCTTCACCGACAGTCCTGGTGGTCAAACCCAGTGGAGAGATACGAATATGTGGGGATTATTCTATTACCATTAACAAGTTTTCAACTCTTGAGCATTATCCAGTTCCTACGCTTGAGGAATTACTTGGCAAATTAGCAGGAGGCAAGAAGTATGTATACAAAGCTTGAATTATCGCAAGCATATCATCAATTGGAACTTACTCCTGAGTGCAGAAAGTACACTACGATTAACACTAGCCAGGGATTGTACCAGTACAGCAGATTAACCTACAGAATTAACAGCGCAGTTTCCATTTTCCAGCGTACAATCGAAAAAACAGCTTGAAAGATTTACCAGGATGTTGCGTCTATATCGATGACATTCTTATTACAGGCGAAACGGATGAAATTCACCTTGAGAATTTGCACCGTGTACTACAGAGATTACAAGATTCTGGACTGAAACTTAAGGGGTCCAAATTTCATTTCACCAACTTTGTCTTCACCATGGACGTAAAATCCCTTTATACAGTCATCCCTAACCAAGATGGTCTCCAGGCCTGCACTCACTTTCTCGATAAGCGCGAAATCTTACAACCTCCCACCGAAACCCTCGTAAGACTAGCGGAGCTTGTTCTCACTCTGAATGCCTTCACCTTTAATGGCAAGTACTACCGCCAAACCGGAGGTGTTGCTATGGGAAGCAAACTTGGTCCCAACTACGCCTCTCTGTTTATGGGCTACATAGAAGAAAAGATCTTTGAAGAGTATGTTGGTACCAAACCGGAACTCTACAGAAGATACATTGATGACATCGTCGGAGCTGCTTCCTGTAGCAAAGAAGAGATAGAAGAGTTTGCTACCTTTGTCAATAGCTACCACCCAAGTCTCAAGTTTAGCTGGTCTATCTCCGAGACTGAGGTCCCCTTCTTAGATCTAAAGCTGCGACCAACAGCCAATCGCCTGATGACTGGAATATTTTACAAACAAACCGACTCTCACTGCTATCTAAACTACACCTCCTCGCATCCAAGAAAATGAAAAGACTCCATCCCTTTCAGTCAATTTCTACGTCTGAAGCGCATTTGGGGGGACCCCGCTGAGTACGAGGATAAAAGTAAAGAGATGGCAGGCTTTTTTAGCAAGCGGGGGTACCCTCCTCAGGTGGTTAATGATGCCCTTGGCAGAGTAGCCACCATCACACGAGAAATAGCGTTCCGACCACGAGAAACAAATGCCGAGCAGCAGGACACCATTCCACTTGTCCTAACATACCACCCTAACAACTCACCCATCCGTGACATAATGGTCAAAAACCTCACCATTCTGAAAAACGATCACGACATCGGAGGTATGTTCCAGCCACTTCGGGTCCTGTGCGCGTACCGACGGGATAAGAATATGCAAGATACCGTCGTGCGCAGTTCTCTCCCTACAACCACAGAGACAGAGGAAGTACAGGGTACTTTTCCATGCAAACGACCGAAGTGTAAAACTTGCGCACATACGAACCCAAGTCCCACCATCGTGACACCCGGAGGCCGTTTATGCATCAACCAGAGGTTCTCCTGCACAACCACCAACTTAGTGTACATTATCTCATGTCGCAAGTGTGACAAGGTCTATATCGGCGAGACCAAGTGCAAGCTTGCGGAAAGGTTCAGAAAACACCGCTGGACAGTAGTCTCGGGAACCAAGACAGATAGCGCTGGTAACGAGCTTCCCGTAGCCAACCACTTCTCGTCAGACGGGCACGATGTGAAGGACATGCTTGTCTCAGTCATCTGCTCAGGCCCATGGGACACAATAACAAGACGACAAAAGGAGATGCGTGTAATTTTCAAGAACAAAACGCTACAACCACGCGGACTAAACATTGACTTCAAATTTCTGTAGAACCTCCAGCGCGCGCACAGGTCTACCTGTTGTTTACAAGTTTGAATCTGACGCGTGCTCTTCAGTTGCTCGCTTTTCCCTGATAAAGAGGCAGTAGCCTCGAAACGTCGGAAATAGCATTATTAATTTTAGCGCTTTTTTAATCTTTATTTGTAAACTTGTACTCATCAAGCGCTACGCAGAACCTTCGTACTCAATATAGTACAATTTAATTAACTATAGTATAAACCATGTACACATGGGAATCCCTTTCATTCGCACAGAAAACTTTATAACTGGGAGCTCCGCTTTTAGCCAGTGGCTAAATCTATATATTAAGCTAGCAAAGGAACTCGAGGCCGGTAGAATAGCGGGCTCTTTCAATCAGCCCCCCTTTCCCCCTTTTTCTGTTCCCCTCTATGCGTCGTACCAAAAAGGCTCCAGGGGAATACCGCCTTATTCACCACTTATCATACCCCCCAGGGAAATCCATAAACGACTTTATTCCGAAGAGTCTCATATGCCTCAATATCTGACGCGATTGCGCTACTCAAAGGGTCGGGTCACTGGGCTTTCATGGCCAAAACGGATGTTAAGTAAGCTTTCCGCATAGTCCCCATCCACCCAAATGATCACCCGTTACTAGGGTTTTAAATGGGAAGGCTACTATTTTTACGACAAATGCCTTCCAATGGGGGCTAGTTCATCCTGCTCGATCTGGGAATCCCTGTCTTGTAGTCTGGAGTGGCTAGCGAAACACCGCTTCGGGGCGAAAGGGGTACTACAGATCCTCGACGATTTCCTATTCGTTGCAAGCAGTGAAGAACAATGTCGGTCCGATCTTTATAATTTATTAGCCATGTGTGCCTTTCTGGGAGTACCGATAGCAGAGGAAAAAACCATGGGCCCTCAACTACTTTTCAGTTTGCGGGTATTACTGTAGATTCGATTCAACAAGAGGCCCGCCTGCTTGGCGATAAATTAACACGTTGCAACGTCCTTATAAAATCCTTTCTCAAACGTCACAAGGTTAGACTCCGGGAGCTCCAGTCGCTCATCGGTTTACTTAATTTTACTTGCTCCGTCGTATTACCAGGGCGAGCCTTTCTTCGACGCCTTATCAACCTAACTCGGGGCGTTAAGCGTCCTACGCACCGCATCCGTCTAACTAAAGAAATTAATCCGATCTCCAGATGTGGCTACTTTTTCTCGAAGAGTTCAACGGGAAAACTTTCTTTCGCGACGACCGCTGGCAACTTTCAACTGAAGTAGAGGGAGACGGAGAGTTGACCATAACAATAGCAAGCTGTCAAGGGCATATCCCCTCTTTTGTTCTAGGGATTAACTCCTATTGTTCTAGGATTAGCTCCTATTGTTTGGGTCTTAAGGAAGCGGCGGATCAGGCCGACCCGGCGGATTAGGCCGACCCGCCGGATCAGGCGGAGCACGTGTCCCGGAAGTCATCCCCTTGGGAATTCTTTGTTGATCCGGTTGGTCGATGACTCATCCCCTTGGTAAACACCGGAAGTCACCCATTGGGGAATTCTTTGTTGATCCGGTTGGTCGATGACTCATCCCCTTGGTAAACACACGTGTCCCGGAAGTCACCCTGGGGAATTCTTTTGTTGATCCGGATTGGTCGATGACTCATCCCCTTGGTAAACATGAGAAACCATGAGAAACTGCTGCAAGTCGATGATGGCTCATCACTTTGGGTCCTGATCTGCAAGTCGGGGGTCATAATATTTGATCTATTTTTAGATTTATTGTAGTGGTGGTATAGAGTATAAAACGGTTTAGACATTTGCGATGTTCATTTACGCATTCATGTTAGTTGCTAATACAGAAGAGTGATCAAAGAATGGTTGACAATACAGTTAAAACACAAAATGGGGAAATGTTGCATCCCCTTGGGTCGCGTATGATTTTTGCTAGTCTCAAAATGTATGGTGGGGAGCCATATATCCATGTTAGACGATTTATGTCTAGCGTTAAATATGGTGATTTTTACCCCACTAAAGTTGGTGTTGCTCTGAATTATGAAGAAGCGCTTAATCTATGCAATTGCTTGCATGGATTACTGAAGAGTGCAAACGAAGAAATTGAAGCAGCGAAGCAAAACAAGCATCAACAACAAGAACATTTGAGACCTGACAGTAAAACACATATGAACTACAGAAGATGATTTTATTAGTCAGATCAAGTCGCGATTTGAAGCCGTGGGTAAAGGAAGTCATAATGAACATTTGACGTACTTGTCAAGATATGTTTTCGAACTGTTTTGACCATCGAGAGGATTGAACGTTTGTTAAAGAAATAAAAGAAAGCATGTCACCCTGTGTACGCCGATTTATGCAAAAAGGTTGTAATACCCATGCGAGGAAAGTATCACAGACTCTTTTGCAATGAAAAAGTAGCATGAGTTTTCCAAAAGAGACTGGTTGAATTATATTTCAGAGTACTGTATAAAGTATGCTATGGTGCAATAAAAAAGTAAACAAACCCTGAATATGTAAATCCTTATTTGATCCCGAAAGGCGAATAATCCACAATGTCACGCACTTCTAGGACTTTATTTACATATCCTCAAATCAATCTTATACATTAAATTAAGCATTTGCAAGTTTAGGAGATACTTGACTCTAGTTTCATTTAGTCTCTTTGATCGCCTAACTTTCTTTTTCTGTTCTTGCTCTGTCATGCTTTTTAAAAGGAGATGATCGGTTACACTACTAGATGGTGGAGTGTCAAACGCCGGAGCCAATTTGGGAACTTTCTTTTGCTCCTTGAGGTATTGTTTCATTAGAGGTCCAACATCTTTCTTTGGATTCGCGTTTTCGTATTGAAACCACACCGCTTTAGGCGGCGATTTTTTCGATTTAGGTGTTGTAAATGATGCGGGTGTTTTGGGTGGTGTTGGAAAAATAGATGATGTGGATTGTGTTGGTTGTAACACAGCGGCAGACTTTGGTTGGGGCGAAGCAATGAGTTGCGGTTCTCTGTTTACGTTTGCGGTTGGTTCTGGAGGTGGTAGGCGGGTTGCCATGGGTGCAAAACTTGTTTGTTTTTGCAGATCCAGGTATCTGTTTAATAACGTGTCATACTCTTTCATAAGCACATCGGCCGGTAACGAGTTTTTGATTCAACACATTTTCCATCTCTTCGCCCATTTCATGCATGCTGTTGAGTACTGCAGGTTGCAGATACGATTGTTTTTGAAAGTAATTGATCATTGACCGCTCTCCCTGACTTGACCGCGCAGGGGATTGGTAACTAGTTTTGTCGCTTGGTAGAATGTTCATCCTCAGCCTGCATTCGTCTTTTGTTGTTGGCTTCAAATCGATAAACAGATATCCATAAGGGCGCATGACAGCCTCATCATATTTTTTCATGAATGTTTCTGTGTTTCCAGGGTACATTTGTTTTGCCAGAGTTAACACTTGTAGTTTATCTCTGGGGTTTTTAAACAACACCAGATAGTGAGAATTAAGTGAGATGGTCCTTCCAATTTTTGATTGAAAATACAGATTTTGTACAAGATTCACCACAGAGAGATTTCTGTGATGAGACCCAGAAATGTAAAGATCCAACACTCTCTTGTCGGATCCCGTGTTCGACATGAGATCATCTAGGAGAATCATATTGTTTATTTGGGAGTCGAAGTACCAGTCCTCATCCACGTGTTGCGGGATCCCTCAATGAAACTCAATTCCAGGTATTGTGTTCATCATTGCGTCATAGGCAGGCTGCCATTGAGAATAACACCACACTATTCTTTGCGGGGGTGGGTCGATCATAGTCTGAGCGTTTTCTAGTAAATTCTGTACCCACACCGTCTTTCCCGTTCCGGTCATACCAGAAATGATCGCTGTAAACGGGTGTTGAAGTTGAAAGAGTCCACATGACGAGTTGGGCTCACGTGCGGTAAAATAGCTCGGTGGCTTGAGATTGTTATGTTGGTTATCCATATGACGTTTAAGGTTATCACTTCTGGAAAACTCTTTTCCACATTTCGGGCATAACATGTTGCTTCTTTGGCGTCTTGGAAAGCAATGACGACTCTTGAAAATATCATTCCTTATATTCTTCCATGCCTCCTCCCCAAAACTCCTCCTCCTCAAAACGTCCTCAAAATCTCCTCCTCCTCCTCCTCAAAACCTCCTCCTCCTCCTCAATACGTCCTGAAAATCTCCTCCTCCTCAAAACCTCCTCCTCCCTCCTCCTCCTCAAAACCGCCTCAATCCTCCTCCTCCTCAAACCGCCTCAATTCCTCCTCCTCCTCCTCCTCAAAACCTCCTCCTCCCCCTCCTCCTCCTCCTCCTCAAAACCTCCTCCTCCTCAAAAACTCCTCCTCCTCCTCAAAGCCGCCTCAATTCATCCTCCTCCTCCTCAAAACCGCCTCAATTCCTCCTCCTCCTCCTCAAATTAACACCGCCTCAATTCCTCCTCCTCAGCTCCTCATGGACCATATAAATATCCCCATATCAAACAAAACGAATCATATTATAGAAGCCTTCGAGAACACACCATGTCAAAGTTAGTGAGAAACAATCTGCCTTATCTTCACCTCTTACACAAAGGCTCGCCGGAGCAGAAGGGTTACATTTTAGCGAGTGCTAATCCTGAACAAGTGCTCACCCTCTGTGAGATCTGCTACAACTTTATAAGGGGTTGTGTGCCCATAACTAAAATAGAAAAAGAAGCAATTAAGAGCACTTAGATCTTCTCAAGGATTTGACTGATGCTTCTACCCCATTTAGAGATAAGAAGAGACGAATCGCTCAAGAAGGGCGTGGCTTAGTAAAAGACATACTTCCGCCGCTTTTTGCAGCCCTGCCCTTGTTTTGGGCATAAATACAGACACACTACAAATCTTCTCATATCACGCTGAGCAGTCTATCAGAAAGGAATAACATGAGTAAAAGAAGAATGTCAGAGACCGATGAGAGTTTGGAGGAGGAGGAGTCTGAGACTGAAACTTCCAGCTGGGATAGTGAAAGCGACACTAGTAGTGATGAGGAATCTTCAGATGACGAGAGCACGAGTGATTCCGAGAGTGACGATCAAAGTTATATCGATGAAACCAGACATCGGTAGATGAAATGCTACAACAAATATCGAAAAATATTCCAAAAGATGTAGCGCGCGACTTACTTCGTTCATTTGTGTCTTCTAAAAAGATTCTTTATTGGAACTTATCAGATGAAATGACTCGAAACCAACAGAGAATCCCAGGAACCGATATGGCTTCATTACTCAATTATGTACTATTACCATTTAACGCCAAAGCAAGAAAGCCTAAAGGAATAAATACCTTTATCGAGGGTTTAGCAGATCTCGGAATTAATAAAACCCTTATTCAAAATAAGGATGTGTTGAAACGAATCATAGACTTGGAACACGAATCTTTAGAGACAGATGACGAATCAATGAGCGAGGACGAATTTGTAGAGGGGACCAGGAAGTTAGTTCAATCAGGTGGTGGATATGAACCAAAAACACTGCCGTGTGATTATTGCGGCTTTCCCGAAACGAAGTCAATGGTCTTAGCCCTATGTCCCACGTGTTCGTGGTCAGACGACTATAACGTGAACCTTGTTGGAAAACTTGTTACATGCGACATTTGTTCGAAGCCATTTTTGCTACATCATCAGTTTTACAAGGATTGCTGGCAAGACTGTGACAACTGTGGACGGGCGCATTATTTTTCATTACAAAATGAGGAAAATTGATGTAATTTTATTATTCGAGAGTTTTTTCCATTAATGAGTTCGCATATTGTAAATCAAAAGATAATTTATTTGACCTTTGTACGGTTTAACACCGCTAGTATGTTACCCTGACAACACGTTAACTCGTCTGTATTTGTCTATGCTTTAATAAAGAAGGTTTATTGACTTTTCAAGTGAGTTTTATTTACATCACAAAAGAGTATGGCACGCGTCGCAGTGTTTCCTCTCTTGGTCTTCTTACATTGAGGGCATATGCGGACCGAAAACTCTTGAGTATCTCCCGAAATGCTTTCTAAGCTATCGTCTATCCATCGCTGGATAAACGATTCATCCAATATAAGTTCGTGTCCTGTTCGAATGACCATATCTTTATTTACTAATCGTAGCTTATGCAAATTTTGTTGAATCGTCTCCAGTATTTGCGCTTGCTTGTCGTTCATTTCGTTTCTATTAAAGTTCGCCAATGTTCCTATAACGATGTTTAAAAATATCCTCTCAAGATCGAGGGTATCCAAGATATCAGGTGCTTGTTTTTACAAAAACAACAGAAGCAAAATTGGTCCGGTTCTTGCTTCTTGCTTCCCCAATTTAGCGAAACTTGTAGGTCTTTGACAACAAACAAAAATAAAGCTGCTGCCACGAAGTAAGAGTACATAGCTCCACCAAGTGTTTTTTATGACTACACTTTCTCTGCTGTCAAGATGAGTGGAGGTTTTTGAAAGCTTACTCGAGTTTATATTCGTCCGCCAATTATTGACATGACTGTCACGCTAGAGTCCCAGGCCCTCGCGATGGTGGCGCTATTATTCGTCCCCACATTTCTCAAATATTATGACCCCAGACTTGCAGATCAGGACCCAAGGGGACGAGTCATCGACTTGCAGCGGTTTCTCATGGTTTCTCATGTTTACCAAGGGGATGAGTCATCGACCAATCCGGATCAACAAAAGAATTCCCCAGGGGGTGACTTCCGGGACACGTGTGTTTACCAAGGGGATGAGTCATCGACCAACCGGATCAACAAAGAATTCCCCAATGGGTGACTTCCGGTGTTTACCAAGGGGATGAGTCATCGACCAACCGGATCAACAAAGAATTCCCAAGGGGATGACTTCCGGGACACGTGCTCCGCCTGATCCGGCGGGTCGGCCTAATCCGCCGGGTCGGCCTGATCCGCCGCTTCCTTAAGACCCAAACAATAGGAGCTAATCCTAGAACAATAGGAGTTAATCCCTAGAACAAAAGAGGGGATATGCCCTTGACAGCTTGCTATTGTTATGGTCAACTCTCCGTCTCCCTCTACTAACTGAACTCGAGCTATTCACCGATGCTGCCGGATCCCTAGGTTATGGCGCGATTTTTGGCTCGCACTGGTTTTACGGCGGCTGGCCAACGGCTTGGCGGTCTTTAAACATCACCCTTCTCGAATTTTTTCCTATTGTCACATTTGGGGGTCAAAAATGGCTAATAAGTGCATTTGTTTCGTGACGGATAACGCGGCTCTTGTTGACGTCATCAACAAGCAGTCGTCCAAGCACGCGCTTATCATGATTCTTGCTCGAGACCTCGTCCTAACTGGCCTTAAGCACAACATTCCGCAGTCGCCATATTTGCGGTCTCCAAACTTCTGAGGCAGACCTAATTTCACGCTTTCAGGTTGCACAGTTTCGTCAAATTTCGATTTTGATTGTTTGATCTTATGACCCTTCAGCAAAACGAGCACGGCGCAAAAGAGCTCGCCCCAATTCAAGATGTTTTTCTTGTAAAACGTGCTCGAGATAAACTGCTTTTTGCCTTAAGAATCCGCGTATAAGCCCCATCAGTTTAAGCCCCATTCAGTTTAATTCCGTGATATCTCTTTTGATACAAAACATCCAATTTTAAGGTTAACTTTACCAAGTGCGGGATGCCATAAATTTCTGGTTTTATGCCCCAAACAAACAGTGCTGCTAAAGTTAAGTGGTTTGGATTAAAGCAATTGCTCTTAACATATAGTTTGACATGCATCTAGGTAACTTGTCCCAAAAATTGATAGGTTGAAATGCTTTTATTGTTGCACAGGAAATTTTTACATTCATGCCTTAGTGAAAGGCTTAATTTGTGGTGCGTCTACGACATCGACCTCGCTAATACATTTCTGACCTACGAATTTTCTGAAACTTGGCCAGATGAAAGTTCAAGTCTTCTAATGAGCATCGCCAAGATTTAAGCCGAAAATATCTGCAAGATTTTTTTTAACGAGAGGGCCTTAGAAACTATGGGGTCGTCTTTGTATTTAAGAATTGTGACTTAGATGGAAAAGATTGCAAAGATCGGAGAATTTGCAGCTAATCTAGGGTCATTTGTGCTTGATTTACAAAAAGAATTACTGGAATCGGCAAAAAAACGCAAAAGTTATTGCCCGATATGTATAACCTGGTAGTTCAGCACTGGACACAGATGAGCGCACAAACAGTTTCGAGCGAGTCACCTTAAAAGCATTGTAACCATTAGGGTTGAATTACGCTAGTTTACAATAATAAATACTGAATACTACTAATAATACATTGATAATAATAAAACTAATAACTATAAATTATGATTTCACGCTCTGTACTTCGGCAAACTTCTTTTCAAATGCCATTACAACACATTCATATTTTCGCCGGTCAAGGCCTTAAACCACACACATAAACGTCTTTTAAAACTCTTTGAGCACACATTTCATAGTTCCGCTGATAAAACTCTCTTAAAATTCCATTATCACACATTCATTTTCGCCGGTCAAGGTCTTAAACCACACACATAAACGTCTTTTAAAACTCTTTGAGCACATATTTTATAGTTCCGCTAATAAAACTCTTTTGAAATTCCATTATAACACATTCATATTTTCCCCGGTCAAGGCCTTAAACCACACACATAAACGTCTTGTTAAACTCTTTGAGCTCACACTTAATAGTTCCGTTGAGAAAATTTTAAACTGTAGATAAAGGTTTTAAAATTGGACACGTAAACGTCTTCCTTGAGTACATACTTCAGCCGATAAGGGCTTCAAACCATACACAAAAACGTATTTTAAACTGTTTGATGTTTACTCCGTACTTCGGTCGATAAATGCCATAATCCTTGTGTTACACCTAATAGACAGGTTTTTTTAAAGAACTCCCGCTGGTACGGGTTGTTAACATTGTATAGACAGAAAACATGTGCAAACCAAACTACAACATGTACGAGCTATTACAGCGTAAAATTATACATGAACTTTAGCATAAGAACCATACGGTATAAAACGATTGTCAAGGGATCTTACCTCCGCATTTCCAACCACGGCGGGTGGGTTTTCAGGTTCCGTAATATGTTCGGCTGGCGGGTCTACAGGCGCAGCAACCGCCGCCTCTTCGAGGGCTTCGAGGGCATCCGCGTGAGGTTCCACTGGTCTGGCGGCCATAACGAGACTCTGGAAGGCAAAAGAAACATAGTTAAACTCAGGGAAGGAGCGGGATTAATTGAGATTTTGTGTACAAAGAGGCTTGCAGGCAACTGTACGCCGGCGTAGAACCTAAAAGACAGATGAAGCAATGGACACACAGAAACATAAGCGTAATAAAAGCTTCGGCAACGTGGTACAAGACTTGCGCGCCGAACTTGCGCGTTTTCGTAGATCTGTAGAAATGCCCCGAATTACGGATTGGGATGATCTTAAATAGGCTGATTTGTTGACGTGGAGGTCCGTGCTGTTTGGCACCAATGTCTCCTGGGAATACCTGATTAGCTAACTTCTGCATATAGGAATTTCGCGGCAAATTCTCCAGTGAAATAGTTACTAGAGGGCTCCGTTCTAGCAAATCAAGCAAATCACGCTTGTTCGAAGCCTGTATTTTTGCTCGAAAAAAAAAAAAAAACGAGAAAATTATGAGGGAAAATACGTTCCCTACCCTACCCGCTAACACCTCCCGATATACAGGGTCCTGAAGGGGTAAAACGGGAGCCGGGATTCGCCTTTTTTTAGGCCGGGAAAACGGGATTTGGGTTACCGGGAACGGGATTTGTCTACCGGGAATGGGAATCAAGATGCTTCAACGGGAACGAGATTTTTCAAATCTCTCCTTGTATATCCTGTGTATCCTAATAGAAAGTCGTCAATTTATACCATTTTTTGCATTTTAAGACTGTTTAGAGTATCCTAACAGCATGCTACCTGAAAATAGAATTTCACTTCTCGCCCCATTTTTTGGTCCCTCGGAATCTGCGAAGTTTGGGGCAACGGTTTGATAAATTGGCATAGGCATTTTCAAAAAGGCGGAACCGATTTTTGAATAGAAGATAGCACTCAAAAAGGCGATATCGCCCTCGTCGCTGTGCGACTCGTGCGATATCGCTTTTTCCGTGCTATTTTCTTAGCGGAATCTAGTCTCCTGAAGCTTTGAATAATCCTATAGAATCGTATGATATATCTTTTATCAAATTGAGGACGAGATATCATACGGGCAGAGGATCATTTCATTTTGGTGTGGGTGAAAAGGGGGGAAACTCTCGAAACCTGATGCCCTGGAAGGGGGATCACAAGAAATTTTCTGCGGAATTATTCCAGCAATTTCTATATCATTTGCATTTTTGTAGTTCTCTTCTTTCAATACGTTAAACATTTCGCATAAGGAAGAAACATGTAATATTGCGTTTTAGATCTCCCGCAAACAAAGACAATATGCTCGTGCCATTTAAATGGAATGCCCGTTACAAGAACATTTGTATCTTAGCGAGGAAAACAAATTCCCGCGAAAAGCCCTCCAGTGATAGGCCTGGCAGGCAATTACAATGTTCAAAAGAAACCCGTAAGCGTGAGATCGACGTTACAACCATAGAAATTCATCAGTTGGGCCGCAAATATGACGATTTCGTCATTTGCGTCGTGCACGAACAATACGAAGAAACTACAGGCTTTATTTGCTATACAAAAAAACTGCAATGTCCATCTACCTTTTTTCTGAGGCTTGATGAATTCGTTTACCAATTAAAACAGGGCGTGCTTCACGCGCAACAGAAGAAAAAATCCTGTAAAATATATCCCATGTTCAAATATGGGGATCACGAAAAGCCTTTATAGTGATAGGCCTGGCGGACAATCACTATGCTGGAAAGAAATCGAAATTACAAGCATAGCAATTCGTCATTTGGTTGCAATTATAACAATTCGTCATTTGCGGCGTGCACGAACAATAAAATCTACAGGACCAAGAGACAGTACCGATAAAAGCAGGAATCTCCATTTTAACATCACAGTTTTCGTGCGCCGGGATTTTACCGACTGGTCCTACCGGGAACGGGATTTTACCTACTGGGAACGGGATTTTGCGAAAAAAAACGGCCGGGAAACGGGATTGGGACCCCCCTTTCAGGACCCTGGATTAATATTAGTATAGTCCGTGGGCCAGCGGGTGAACCCCCCCCCCCCCCCCCTGCGGGACTTTTGGAGACATATGCCGTTTTGAAGCTTGGTCCGAGGGTGTTTCAAAATAGGTTGTTTGCAGTCGCGCCGTTGGCGGGCGTGGCCGTACGGCCGCATTCTTTGTTTCTCCAAAAACCCACAGAGTACCCGCGTATTTTATTTACGTTTATTTTTTCCTATGGCCCAAAAACGAGCGTTGCATGAAATAAATGCTGCAAACATAATCGTCAGAAGATTCTCTACACTACCCGTTAGGTCAGTGGCTCACATAAGCAGCAGAAGTAGCTACTGCGCATGCGTATGTGTTCTACAACTCACAGTCCTAGAATAGTGTGTTATTGAACGGTAAACTTTGGTCACAACAAGGGCAAACAATGTATGGAAGTTATTTAACTTGTGAAAAAAACTTTTTGCCTGCACTGCGTCCAGTTTGAAGTTTTCTGTTAACAATTTGATAAAATAAAAATAACGTTAAACCAGCAAAACAGGCGGGAAAAGCCATTTACAAGAGCTTTGCGCCCAGCAAATGCAAGATGATGAGGATTACCAGAAGAACTCGTTATAATTTCTCCCACTTGTACTTCCTTGGGAACTGTCCTCTTAAATTCGTCAAGCACACCAAGTTACCTAGGCGTCACGATTTCCTGTGACTTACGATGGAATCGGCACGTGCAGGACATCGTGTGTCGTGCGAGCAAGCTGCTGGGCCTTTTCAGGCGCAATCCCGCGACATGTACTCGCGCTCAAAGCAAGCTGCTTATTTTGGCCTTGTAAGACCACTCCTAGAATATGCTTCAAGGGCATGGGACCTACACACAGCTCAGTTAACCCAAGAGGTCGAGAAAATCCAACGCAGAGCCATGCGTTTTGTGTGCGGTAATCGCCCGCGCGAGCCAGAAATAGTGAATATCACTTGCAGAGAATAACTTAGGTGATGTGCATTAAAATTATTGTACAAATTATCCAAAAGGGCATATGCTGATTGCATAAGGATAGGTATATTATAATATATCCTCTTTTTTATCATTTCTTATATTTGACTCAAACCAACTGTGCAAGTATGGTCATTGAAACTTGAATATATATGCCTTCACATGACACATATCCTGTGATGGTCATCATGTGAGTCAAATTTGAGGTGTTAAGCTTCTAAAAAGTGTGCACGGTAATTTTCAAGGATGTTTTTGTGCTATTGATGTGCTTTATGAAGCAGCAACGTGAAGCTGAACGGTTGTGCCCCTTTCAGCTCTCGATAAATCTCATCCAAATTGACTGGAAAACATATTATTTGCTTGCAATTTCCTCATAAATTGTCTTGATCGGAATATATCTTCATTAAGATGACTCGAACGAGTAAAACCAAAGACAAGACGACTCCTAAATCCAAGCTGGTCGACGACGCCATTCCTGAAAGCACACAAGACGCCATTGATCTCGATTCTTTCTCGGCAGATCGGGCTAACACCGTGCATGACTCAGCCGTCGAACCTAGCGTTAAAGAAAAAGCGAGCGAATTTGTCACTAAAGATGAATTGTGCAAGCTCAAGGCTGAGCTTCTCGACTATTTCAAAGAAGGTTTTAAATCTCCCCCCAAACATCACAACGAGACTGAAGCCGGCCTTCAAAGGGAAAATGAGAACCTTCGAGCCGAGTGTGACCATCTCAGACGTGAAATGAAAGTTCTACAAGATGAAAATAAAAGTCTCGTGACAGCGATGAGATTAGTTATGAGTGATAGCGAAGCCACAAGAGGTGCCGCTCAAGTCTCAAGATCATCGAAATGTCAAGATCCTGCAGTTTCACCGGAGGTCTCGTGGCAAACTGTAGCACCGAAGCAACGCGGTTGGGCCGTAAAGTCAACTGAAAGCCAACCATCTACATCTGGTTCAAAAACCCAACCCCAGCCGAGGAAACCTGCAGTAGCCAAAGAGCAAATCATAATCGCCGGTGACTCAATTATCAAACACGTACAGGGTCGAAAAATGTCGAAGACGCACAATGTCAAAGTCAGCTCATTTGCAGGCGCTACGGTCGAAGACATGA
Organism: Scolanthus callimorphus; assembly: GCA_033964015.1. Classification (NCBI taxonomy): domain Eukaryota; kingdom Metazoa; phylum Cnidaria; class Anthozoa; order Actiniaria; family Edwardsiidae; genus Scolanthus; species Scolanthus callimorphus. The sequence continues at coordinate 6,384,221 of CM066911.1, forward strand.
GGGACTACGTAAAGCCGCTACTCAGGAAAAAGTGTAATAAGCTGATCCTTCATGTCGGGACAAACTCTCTATCTACAGCAGAGCCGAGGCAGGTTGCTGAACAGATCGTTGACCTGGCCAGGGAATATCGACATCTCATCCTGACACCAAAGTCTCCATATCTGCTCTAACAACTCGAACTGACAAGTTTACGGATAAAATCCCCGAGGCGAACAAGATCTTGCGATCTTTTTGCCGCGATAATGAATGGCAGTTCATCGCCAACAACAATGTGAAAAGCTCTATGCTTAACCCGGGAGGACTACATCTTACCGCTGAAGGAACCAAGCAACTAGCGAGAAACTTCATTAATGTTATTAGGGATAGAGAGGAGGAGGAGGAATAGATGATTGCCGCCTGTGAGTCCGGTAACAGCCCTCAATCACAGGTAACAAGCAGGTCCCACTCTCTAAATGGTAAGACTAGCAATGATAATGAAAAAAAGAGTTACACTAGTTTTTCCAAAAAAGGCCTTGTCATGGCCTGTCTAAATATCAACCGACTAACCACTCATATCGATGAGCTTAGGTTATATCTATCCGAACAGAAAATAAATATTCTGTCAATCAACGAAACAAAACTCGATGAATCAATTAAAGATCACGAAATTTCTCTACCTGGCTACGAGGTCATCAGAAAAGATCGCACTATAAATGGTGGTGGAGTCTGTTTTTATGTACGCAGCAACCTCAATCACAAAATCCGCAGTGATCTTGCACACGAAAAACTTGAGTTTTTTGCAATCGAAATCTCAAATCCGCACTCCAAACCATTTGTAGTATCGACATGGTATCGACCACGAAGGACTCCTTGGCCAGTTTCAGAAATATTCAGTGCTTTAGAAGAAATTATCGCTAAAATCGATTCCCAAAGTCACGACTTCTACTTGACTGGCGACTGTAATGCAAATTTACTCCCAGGTTCTCTTGATTACGTTTCGCACTCATTGTTGAATGTGTTACAAATATATGGCCTTAGCCAATTGATCACCAAGCCTACCAGGGTGACCGAAACAACAAAATCGCTGATCGATTTATGCATTACAAATTCGCCTAACACAATTGTGGATTCCAATGTCGTGCATTTGGGTATTAGCGACCACTCACTTGTCTACATGACAAGAAAAATTCATTATCTTAACAAAAGCGCAACCAAAACAATAGAAAAGCGCTCTCTCAAAAATTTCAATGAAGTCAATTTATTAACGATTTAAAACTCAATGACTGGAGTAAAATTGCATTGTTGACTGATCCTGACGAAATGTGGGAAGAATTTAAATTGCTCTTTATGAAATGCTTAGACAAGCACGCTCCGCTGCGCCATAAAGAATAGGCAAAAAACAATCGCCATGGATCAATAGTGATCTAATAGGAAAAATGCGTAGGCGCGACTATCTAAAGAAAAGAGCTGAACAATCAAATGATTCAACAATATGGAGCGATTACAGAAAAGAAAGGAATTCAGTCAACAACGCTATAAAGAAGGCAAAACGCCAATACTGTGTTAGTAACCTCGAAAAATCAAAAGACGACATGCGCAAAACCTGGTCTATTATCAACGAGCTAAATTCTCGCGAGAAAAAATCAACTGAAATTTCAGAACTTAAAATAGAAGGCACCAGCATAACTAGCCTTAAACTCACATTTCTCTACAATTGGCGAGAAATTGGCCAGCGGTATCACGGACACTGCGATTGAGCCCGAGTCATATTTAACGCAAACTGAGAAATCATTTTCGCTAAGCGTAACAACAGAAGCTGAGGTACGCAAGTTAATAAACAAACTAGATAAAAATAAAGCGACAGCATTAGATAAGATTCCATGTAGACTATTGAAAATGGCAGTCGATGTTGTGTCTCCTTACTTGACATGCATTTTCAATCGCTCTATTACTAGCGGGATTTTTCCATCGGAATGGAAATTAGCAAAAGTCTCGCCCATTTTCAAGAAGGGCTCGAAAACGGACCCTGATAATTATCGACCAATATCTGTACTGCCAGTAGTCGCGAAAATCTTTGAAAAAATAGTTCACAATCAACTCTATAATTACTTAAATGATAATAAACTGCTATCAAATCAACAGTCAGGCTTCAGATCACTCCATAGTACCCTAACAGCTCTGCTCGAAGCCACTGACAGTTGGTCAGTTAATATTGATAAAGGTTTACTCAATGGTGTAATCTTTATTGATTTAAAAAAGGCTTTCGATACGATAAACCACGAGATCTTATTGAGCAAGTTGGGATACTATGGGGTGACAAATGACAGCCAAAAGTGGTTCAAGTCGTATTTAAGCAACCGTAAATAGAGGTGTAACGTCAATGGACACTTGTCCGGTAACTCTAACCTGACAGGTGGGGTGCCTCAAGGGTCCATAATTGGCCCACTGTTTCTGTCTGTTTCTATTGTACATCAATGATCTATCTAGTTGCTTAAGCACCTCTTGCCCACGAATGTATGCAGACGACACAAATCTAAGCATATCAGCTCCGGCCATTGAAGAACTCGAGATGCAAATCAACCTTGAGCTCTCAAAACTAAATCAATGGCTAAAAGCCAATAAGTTAAGCCTAAACGTGGCCAAAACTGAATTCATGATTATGGGCTCTAGACAAAGGTTAAGTGCCAGAGCTGATGGTCGTCCTATAAACATAAACATTGAGGGGAAAAGGATCAAAAGGGTTGATGAAACAAAATCATTGGGCGTATTTATCGACAAAAATCTGTGTTGGGACAAACACATAAATGAGATATCGAAAAAAATTTCATCTGGCATTGGCGCCCTGAAACGGATTAGGCCGTTTGTCACCTTGGACACTGCTGTCAAAATCTATAAAGCGCTCATTGAGCCACATTTCGATTACTGCAGTCCAGTGTGGCATGGAATAAACAGCAAACTCAATGATAAATTGCAAAAATTACAAAACCGCGCTGCCAGAGTCTTAACAAAATCGCCCTTTGACACTAGCTCAGCTCTTCTCCGTAATCTTCTTGGTTGGGTCGACGTGTCCACAAGAAGAAACAAACACCTAGGTGTTGCAATGTATAAAACCCTCAATGGTCTTTTTCCCTCATATTTACGGGATCTGTTTGTTTCCTGTGATTCTCATTATAATCTAAGAAACCAGGATAATAAGTTGGCACTACCGATGCCGAAAACAAACTACCGAAAACGGTGTTTCAGTTACAACGGGGCCAAACTTTGGAATAGTCTACCAGATGAACTGAGACAATCAGATTCACTGGGGAAATTTAAGAAGGGTATCACCCAATTTTTGTAGTTACCGAACTCACACACGGCAATCATGGAAAACAGTTACATGTAATCATTTGATCTATATGTTTGTATGTTATACTGATGATTTTAACCGTGTATAAATAAATGTGTGTATTGTATTATTGTATTTATTAACCGTATTCACACTAGAAGACGGAAAACTCGTCATGACGGGTTTTTCGTCTGATGAGTTTTCCGTCTGATGTGAGTTCAGATGATTTCTCGTCAAAAATCCATCTCGTCCCTCTTTCACACTAAGATTTCCCATCAAAAATCCGTCTCGTCCCGGTTTCACACTAAGACGAGTTTTTCGTCCGGACGAAAAACCCGTCTCAGACGAGTTTTCCGTCTCTAGTGTGAATACGGCTTTTATGTAGAATATTGTCTGATTTAGTCAACAATTTATTTTTGGTAATTTCCGCTCTGTCTACTAGATCACAACTCTAGAATAAGTGTTTTCTTAGTGCTCTTTGTATATTTTATTGTTTATCAAGCTTTGACAGCTTTTGGTGGAAGAACACTCGGGGCACCGCAAGTAATTGTCTGCACTCCATCATTTGGTCATTCAGCTCCGACAATAATTGAGAGGATCCATGGAGGTATGATTTAGCAAGGAAGGGGTATTTTTGAAATTCTAAATGGAAAGTTCAAGAAAAAATGATCAAAAGGAAACAGAATAAGGAGTATATAGAACTATTTATAATATAGCTACGATATGACGCGCACTCTGATTGGTCTAAATCTATGCTCTATTTCACCGATAAAGTAATGGTTCTCCCCCGCTATATAATAAAAGCATTAGAGCACAACTTTCTATGACTCTATCTGCGCAATAGAGCACTTGTGATGTTGGGAGAGACACTCGAAACGTTTTAAAATCACTCGCCTACAACGTTCTCGTGTCTCTCCCAACGTCACGCGTGCTCTATTGCGCAGATAGAGTCATAGAAAGTTGTGCACTAATGCTTAAATAAAGCGAAAGATGAAAATTAAGAATAACTAGAAAATGAAGATTTTAGAAACTTTAAGGCGCGATCAAACGGTCGATGAGAGCCAATGAGACTGGTGATGAGAGTTTTCCCATTTGATCGCAAACTCTCATCAACTCTCATGCACTTTTGAACACTGAGTTGTTGACCGTATGATCGCGCGGATAAGAGTTTTAGTTTTAAAAATGCTGAAGTGTGTTTCACGGGGTTATGAATACTTGGATCTCATTTTCGGTATGGACAAGCATGTCATAGTCATATTAGTAAAAAAGGTGGGCTCACACTAACGCTCGTAAGGAGGTCTTGAGTACTTTAAGTGTGAATGCCATGTTGGCTGCTGAAGTAAGATACTTTGTAGTTGTGGTTACGCCGCGCCTCCATAGCTGCCGAAGTACGATCCAGTATAACGCGGCCTATACTTTAAAATAAGTACAGCACCCCGACTCTCCAGAAATCGAAAGGTCGAATGCGCGTAACATGACTGACAAATCATACAAACAAGTACTGTACTTAGGATAGCTGTGTGAACTCTGGTCTCGTAAAAGTAAACGCTTATTTCTCCCAAGCACTACCGGTACTTAAGAATTTCACGACTTAAGACCTCCTTAACAATAAGCGTGAACCCACGTAATGTTTACAATATGAGCAGGCCTGTTGTTTCAGATCTACATCACTCGCCGGTTGTAAACTACTTAAAAATTGTGGAGATGAAATTAATTGCTTATAGTATCAACTGTTTTTAAAAATAAACTTGCAACTTACTCTGGCAGAGAAAATCCAAGATGAAAGTTACTATATTCCAGTGAATCTTTTTGTGTTGTTCGTGTTGATTATTCATAAGTTTACAAATCGTTCACGCAGCGCATGTATGAATTGAGCATCCACTCAAATTGTCCAATTTGACCGCAGTTGATAGGTTTTACATGACATGGCAATATGTGTAAATATGGCTATGTCATTATAACATACTGAAATGCCACAGAGTCGAGTGGTTTTTAAGCTCTCCTATCATCTCCTCCCTTAGCATCATGTGAGCCTTGAAGCATTGTATATTAGGACAACACTAACAATTTGGCACTCCTGTTTCTTACAGTGTACCTTATTGGTACTAATTTTCGCGTCGCTTTATTTTCGCGATTTCAAAAACATCGCGAACTTAAAGCGACACGAAATTTAATACCCTCCTATATTTCTTGTTTTCTCAAAAATTCACGGCTACAATTTAGATATGTATTATACAATTGCAAAGAAGGTTAAGCATAAAGATAATGTCTTCGACTATGTCTATGGTACAAGATACGGTTTCGATAGTTTGGTTTTCTTATGAGTTGAGGATTTTCAACATACGAAGTGTAAAATAATAATACAATTCTCGAAATAAAGTGTTTTTTTCTTATTTTCGCGAAAATTAATTTCTTAAGAAAATAATTTTGCACCCAAATCGCGAAAATAAAGACCCGCGAAATATGCCGATCTTTTTTTCGCGAAATTAAGTGCCCGCGAAAATTAGTTCCAATAAGGTATATAAAAATGTGGCGTTTATATTTATGTTTGAAGGACAAATCACCCTTGATGCACTTGCCAAGGCCATCGCAAGCATGGAGAGAACGATGGAAGCAACAAAGCTGGAGAGGTATAAGATTAGATTTAAAATTGCTTAGCAGTAGACGTATTACATACAAGTTTGTTCCTAGAGTGTACAGTAACGAATTCTGCGTTCTGATTGGTTCTTAGAGCGCACGCGCACAGGCAATATCTTCTTTGAACACTGTAGGTCACGGTAACCATTTGCGCGCGCTTGTTTTCAACAAAAATCAAAAAAGATTATTTTTAAGGTCGATCCGTATAGAGAAAACCTGTGACCTCGGCCTGGAAAACTTTGACCTCGGCAGGCACAGTAAAAGTTTTTACTCGTACGGACCTCCCAGCCGGTGTATAACATATATATCTCGATCAGACTCCCACACGGCAAGCTTGTAAAACAAAATGTTTTTGTTACCGTATGTTGTAAATTAAAAGAATGTCTCTAGCGTGTTCAAACGTCTGTCTGTCTGACCTGCTTCACGTCAAAGAAAAGACGTCTGAACGAGATTTCCTCATCTTTTACGTAATAAATTCCAAGAAAAAAACGTGTCAACGAACAGTCGGGGCTTGAAGCCCTGCTTGTACGTTGTTGCACGGTTTTTCGCTTGAATGGAACGTGCGTTGTTATGGGATCGCTAAACTGTACGTCAGTACGTCTTAAAGGCAACTAAACAGATTCCACTGACGTTCTGGATGAGATACGTATCCGCTCGCAAAGTGAGGTACGATAGAGAGCAAAAGGGACGGCTGAAACTCAAGCTCATCTCTCATTGATTTTACAGGAAACAACTAGAAGCAAACAGAATGCTGAAGGAGGAACAGAAAAAAGCACTTCAGACTTGTTTACAGAACGATCAGGTAGAAAATTTTCACGAAGCATAGATTTTAACCAGTACATTCGGGCAGACCAATCTTACAATTTTACGTTACGGCCAAACCAAGTCCACTGAACTATTCAAATCGGCCGAAAACATTCCACGGGCACTGAGAAGCACGGAAACCACTAAAATGTGAGCTATGCTCACCTAGAACACAATAAAAGAGCGAGCAATCCTATTGCTCACTCTCTTCTCGCATTTTGCGAGTGCTGGCCGGATTTGCTGGTGTTTTGTTCCTGTGACATGGCTCAAGTTCCCGTCCGCCCCGCCACCCCGTTGTGCCCCAACACCTGTTCTTGGTTCTTGCTGTACCAACCGCGTCAGTTCAGTCCCAGCCGTTCCTCAAGCTCCTGTTGTTCCAGCGCTGGCTCAAGCTAACCAGCCACTTAGAGCAGACCACACGTAGACTTTACCTTGAGTCCTTGGTGGTTAAGTGGCCGATTTACTCTGTCTATCTTTGCACATTTTGCTGTAGCCACTCGGGCTTCGCAAGTGTTTAATTGGTTGTGTACTGGACTTCGGTTCGGTACGAAAAATTAGCTTGTGTTTATTATGGCCATTCGGGCCGGGCACGATTCACTGGAAGCATATTTCAGGTGCCCTGTAGGAGTTCAATTGGTTGTATACTGAACTTCGGTTCGGTACGAAAAATTAGCTAGTGTCTATTATGGCCATTCGGGCCGGGCACGATTCACTGGAAGCATATTTCAGGTGCCCTGTAGGAGTTCAATTGGTTGTATACTGGACTTCGGTTCGATACGAAAAATTAGCTAGTGTTTATTATGGCCATTCGGGCCGGGCACGATTCACTGGGAGCATATTTCAGGTGCCCTGTAGGAATTTAATTGGTTGTATACTGGACTTCGGTTCGGTACGAAAAATTAGCTAGTGTTTATTATGGCCATTCGGGCCGGGCACGATTGCTGGAAGCATATTTCAGGTGCCCTGTAGGAATTTAATTGGTTGTATACTGGACTTCGGTTCGGTACGAAAAATTAGCTAGTGTTTATTATGGCCATTCGAACCGGGCACGATTACTGGAAGCATATTTCAGGTGCCCTGTAGGAATTTAATTGGTTGTATACTGGACTTCGGTTCGGTACGAAAAATTAGCTAGTGTTTATTATGGCCATTCGGGCCGGGCACGATTGCTGGAAGCATATTTCAGGTGCCCTGTAGGAATTTAATTGGTTGTATACTGGACTTCGGTTCGGTACGAAAAATTAGCTAGTGTTTATTATGGCCATTCGGGCCGGGCACGATTACTGGAAGCATATTTCAGGTGCCCTGTAGGAATTTAATTGGTTGTATACTGGACTTCGGTTCGGTACGAAAAATTAGCTAGTGTTTATTATGGCCATTCCGGCCGGGCACGATTACTGGAAGCATATTTCAGGTGCCCTGTAGGAATTTAGTTGGTTGTATACTGGACTTCGGTTCGGTACGAACTTTCTCTTGTTTATTATGGCCATTCGAGCCGCGGGCACGATTCACGGGAAGCATAGTTTCAGGTGCCCTGTGTTTATTTGGCCTTAGAACATGACCAATGCCACTCAGCCAATCAGCAACCGGCATTTGGCGTCCCCTATATCCCATAGAAACTAAAGCGTCAAGCGGCGAGGGCATTGAACAATAGGGAAAATTAGGGGTTTGTACATAGTCATTAGTATTCATGCTCATAGTCATTAATATTCTCTGGTTGCACCTTGCATTTTCATTGTTCTCCTGAAGAAGAACAAAGAAAACCAAGGTGCAACATAGAGAATACTAATGACTATGGGCATGAATACTAATGACTATGTACAAACCACACCCTGTTCTTCCCTCGCCGCTTGACACAACCAACTCTGCAAAATAAAGGAAAACATTGACTTCATTGTCATCTTTTGCAAAATAGCCCTTTATTTCAAGTCTCTCTCCAACATCTTTCTATAACAAAATAAACAAATCAAAATTAGTACATTTTCAACATTGCAATTTGTTTATAATAACCACGTTTATAAGAATTCGAAGTTTATTAGGCAAAAAATTAAGAACCTTAAGTTAAGTAAAATAGTAACCGCAAAAACACATGCATATTTTCCCGTAGTAATCAAAATAATCCTCCAACAGATTTATAGAAAAACCTTTCAAGTGTTGGACAAATGCAATTCTAGGTTGTTTTGACCAGTTATCAAGACGATGGAATTGGATTGCGATTTGAGCTATTTTCTTGTCAGAGAAGTGGCCAGCAAGCGTGCGAGAGCCCCCTAAGAACATAGCTTTTTGTTCTGTAGTTAAGCATAGCAAATACCTAAAAGTTTCTCCACGAACATTTTGCATTTTGATGTTCCCTTTTCATGTATAACGTACTGTATTTTTAAGGAAAAAACTTCCACCTTTCACATCGGTTTATTGGCTGATTCACTCAACTCTTGGCTGTCTCGAGGCATTTGAAAAACATTTGAGTCTCAAATTGCTAAAACAACTTCGAATTTTGCCAGCCTCGAACATCAGCGCTCTTGCAATTCTCATAAGAAAGCCCCGGAAGAAACAGATTGTCAATTCAAAAGTATGTTTTACCAAATGTTCCGCTGTAATGCGACTTCTGAGTTCAATTTCCGGTCTTCGATCAAAACTTTACGGATTTACGAATTCTGATAACGAGACCGAGATTTTATGTACGCTTTCCTGTTTCTCCCTTTTCCTTGGGCCATAGGAGTCGAGGAATCCATTACAAAAGCTTGCGATAGAATATTTTCATTTCTTACCTGACTTCGGGAACGAAACCTGTCAGCAACTCCAGTATGGCCAGTTTCAACTGCTATCGTCTCAAAACAAACACTTGGAAATTAATTAGAACAATTCATGCACTCAAAACAAACCGCTTTGTCGGTAGATCTTTTCATTCACACACACAAGGCTTTGATTGACACTACTATTGTAAAAAGCCTTGGATGAAGTATGGCTCTGAACAATGCTCTGTAATGATGTTGATATGTCAATGACAAGCTAGCACAAAAACTTTCAAAATACTTTCTTCGTGGCATTGATCATGTTCTAAAAAAGTTAGAGAATGGACGCTCGTGTCCTATGGGAAATAGACCACTAATGAACAAAAATCTGCTCGCGCTAACGCGCTCGCAGATTTTTGTTCATTAGTGGTCTATATCCCATAGACACTCGCGTCCATTCTCTAACCCTTACTTATATGGACCTCGGTTCGGTAGGGACACTGTTGTCTGTTTAGTGCCATTCGAGCCGGGCACATGACAATATAGTAATAGGAAAAAGAAAAGACAAGAGTGGAATCTGTGATTTTACTTGTGGAATTGTCATCGCATAATTGCGTAATAAGGAAAAAAAAAGGCATGAAAGAGAAAAACGTAAGCTTTGGGTGATTTAGGGTTCACAGTCCCAGGGTCATCTAAGGCCCTTCGTGCTCGACTCTTGCAGTTGCGCCGGGACTGCGTTCTCCTACTGATCCCAGGGAGTGTCGCTCAACTCTACAGGCTTCGTTGTTTTCTCTTCTATAATGGACGATTCGCCGCCAATCAAGCGATGACGTACACAATATTTCGTCCTTCCAGAATGGGAAGGGGTTGAAAGATTTAATCGAAACGGCGGCCTATCAGGTATCTCAAAACGGTGAATTGGGTGACGCTCCCGGGGACCAGCTCGGGGGAACCAGTTCTGGCTGATTCTGCTCTTGGTTCCGTGCGGGAGAAGTCTATCCGAGATTGTAGATGGGTAACACCCGGTAGCGGAAACTGTCTCGAGAGAGGTTCATGATCTCAATTTAGTCATTTGTGTTAGCTTTCCCCCTTGTGAGAACAATAAGAAGCTCCAGTCAGACGCACAAATGAAATCGTACAGTGACGGGCGCCGTGCTGTGCTCTTACCAGTCCAGGATATTGCCTATATAGGAAGCAGGTTTGTTTTGTGTTGTAAACAAACGAACAGCCAATGAGATGCGAGCTTCGGTAATGACGACATCGTTTCTATGGTAACTATCCCTTTTGGTTCAAGATCTGTATTCAAACAAAGATGGCGGCGGGGAATGGTAAAAGAAGATTCGCTTTCATTCAAGGATCTTAAACAAACACGCCAGTGAATATGTAGTCATTGTAAGATACCAAACATGGCGTGGCTCAAATAATTTGTTACTGGTAAGGCCTCATCTTTTAGTCTTTTAGAGTAACAAATTATTTGAGCCACGCCATGTTTGGTATCTTTTTGGGGCGAAATTGAAAATTCCAAACTATCATCCCGACCAAAGAATATGGAAGCCCCCGCCCCCTTTCCGAATTAGGAACCATATTGAATAACCCGATATCGATTTACATCTCCCACAGCTTCTGTTGAAACGGGGTATAATAATAGGAGGGATTCTTATCTTATTCAAATAAATGGCGGACAAACTGGTGGTGAATAGCATGACGCACAAAGACAGCGGACAGGATGATTCTCGAAATATGTCTTAAAAAATTCATGAATAATGAATAAGAACACAATAGAAACACAATAAGATTCACGGGACCGTAGCGTGTTGTAATTCTGATACAACCACTAGTGGTTGTAACTAATTTGCATAGCAACTTTCATGAAAGATATCTTGAAGTTTCTCTGCCAAATTTACAAGATTTTAAAACAGCGGACACTAGAAGCGATGAATTTTTTAAGTAGTTTACAACATTCGCATCCGTGTTGTATCAGACCTACATTACTCACGCTACGCGCTCGTGTTGTAAATCTGATACAACACGGCTTCTCGTGTTACTAATTTGCATAGCAACTTTCATGAACATATCTTGAAGTTTTTCTGCCAAATTTACAAGATTTTAAAACAGCGGACACTAGAAGCGATGAATTTTTTAAGTAGTTTACAACATTCGCATCCGTGTTGTATCAGACCTACATTACTCACGCTACGCGCTCGTGTTGTAAATCTGATACAACACGGCTTCTCATGGTGTAAACATTACATAAAGTCAAGCGTTTTCAGGGAACATGCAAAATTGTTTACTAAGATTTATCGGGTTGTTAGATCCTGTTCACAAACAAACGTTGCACAAATATTAACTGACATGAAAATGGACATGCTGAACTGGTCTAGCCCAAGCCTTAGACGAAACGTTTTTTAAAAACAACAATTGGTGCTCTTTCAGGACAAGAATCGAACGGAGAAAGAGGGGAAAGAGGTATGGCTAACCACTAACCGACCGTATTGTACTGACCCGGAAGTAAAGGAAAAACATGACGAATTCAATCTGAATGGTAGACTGACTATGCCTTGAAACCTTTAGGTACAATATTCTGTGGTTATGAATTAATTTGATTGTCAAATTAAAATCTCAATATGCAAAAATAATGTAACTCAGAAAATACTTACATTCAACTCTTACAGTAATAACTTTGAAACAAAGTTTTAAGAACACACATTCGTTATCGTAAGCTATGCCTCTGTGGTTGCTCCTTATAGAGTCCATTTGGGCCCAAGTTGAAAAATATAGTCGATTTCGTGTTATGGAACGTCTGTAAAAAAATGTATATTTTTCCATGTACCATAGCCTGATGGTAGCACATGGGAAACGTGGGAGGACAACAAAGGCTGTAGGAGCACGAGTCCCTCTGTCTTTTATAAAATAACAACAAAACACGCCATAAAAGAACAACATTTATGCAGAGTTTTTTGATCGAACTCAGTGTGGCTCAATTATGAAGAACTTTTGTTCAGCCTATAACGAAAGAGATTTCATTCAGTGAATTGTCTTCAATGGAAAAATGCCATGAAATAAGTGCATTTACATGCGAAATCGGTGAAAAGCGGCAACACACAGTTTGCAAAAATCTCCACAGAAAATTTCATGCGAGCCGTTGTTTTTGTCTGTGTTCGTAGCACAAAAAGAACTTGAAAGGATGTTTAGACATAAAGAAGCTAATGTCCTCTATTTTGTATGCAATCCTTCTTATAAAATTACCATAAAGTGCGTAAATTCCTAATTTAGGAGTGGCAAAATTTAACTCACCTTGCCGTTTTCCGTTGATTTGGCGGTAGCACGTTTGATTTGATCGTTTTTACTAGCCAAATCAAAAAGAATCTGACCTTCTCGCTATTTCCTCACGCTGCCAATCATTTCTATCGTTTTCGGAAGGTTTCATCATTTTATAGATGCTTTTTTAAAGATTTAGATGGAGAAATGATAGAAACTGATGTAGTTTTGTCATAGTTTGGCGAGTGGAAACACACTTCCGGTCAAAGCTATGTACTATAACATTTCCATAGCGTTATGGTAATTGGTTTTCGACCAATCAGAGCGCGCGTATACTATTGCAGTTATTTTATAAATATAAATATATATATATATATATATATATTTATACTCTCTCTATATATATATACTCTTGCAGAACAAGAATCAAGCAGAGAACAAGGTGGAACAGGTATGATCGATATTTTCAAGTCTCCTTTGCACAACATGAAAACGTGAAACTTGAGAATGTGCGACTGAGGCGAATCTCTATTGATTCTGTTTTTCTATCTTTGTTTGTGAAGAGCTTTATGTATGTTTTATTTTGGCAAGCTCTCTTCGAATCTCGACTATCCTTTGCTTCGATATTTTGCCTACGCTTGAAAGTGTCGTAGAAAGTGGCACATTTGTTGGTTTCTTTACTGCGTCTTTTTTTAAATTAGGAGAATCGACATAAAATTGCGCAATATTGCACTTCAAAAAAAAAAAAATAGAAAACTAAAGATTGCTGAAATCTTTTCATATTGTTATTTAAACCACGCCACAGAAAGTACAGCCAGTCAGAATGCATAATAAATAATATTAATTATTCTTGTGACTAAGGGTATTGTTAATGGTTGGTTTTATGATGATTTTTCTGCGCAGATTGAAGACAAGCAGGCTACCAGTCAAAACAAGGATGAGGTAAAAAAGAGTGCGGTCTTTTTATGAACACCTTTGATATGATTTGAGGGGCAGATATGTCCAATTTGGATTGAATAATCTTTCTAAAATAAATTTCTAATATTTTTTATAGCTTGAAGATAAAGAGAAGCCCGAGAATAAGGAAAAGAAAGAGGTGCGTCCCTCATTAAGTTGAATAACACATTGAGATCTCCCGACTTAACTGTTACAGTCAACAACCTGCGACTGGAACATGCTTGAATATAGATATCTACTTCATTGATGTATCATGTGTATAGCCGGGTATACCAAAAAATGTATGAACCACAGAACTGGCCCTCAACTCAAAACTAAGCAAGAGATAATACCACCCTAATGTTAGTAGATTTTAAACCAGACAATACGTGGTCAATATTGTCGGATGCTGTCATTTTGACCCGTCTGTTCGACCATTATTCACAAGAGTGAAGGTAAATTAACAAGGAAGGTATTAATGGGTTGGTTGGTTTTATGATGATTTTCTGCGCAGATTGAAGACAAGCAGGCTACCAGTCAAAACAAGGATGAGGTAAAAAAAAGAGCATGACTTTGTTGGTTTATTATCTGCTTTTTTCATGACCGCCTTTGAAGTTTGATGGGCAGATATGACCAATAGTATACCTGCCAACTCTCCCGGTTTACGCGGGAGACTCCCGGTTTTGAGTCAAATCTCCCGGTCTCCCGGTTTTCAGCGTAAATCTCCCGGGAAATCAACTCGCTCAGTCAATTTCTGCATTAAAACCTCAAGATTTTAAGCGAGCAACGTTTTTTTTTTTGTGTGTGTGTTTTGTGTGGGGGGGGGGGGGGGTGGGGGGGGGGGGGGTGTTGGGACGAGGTTATGACAAACTTTCCCCTAACTCCCGGTTTTCACTTGTCCAAGGTTGGCAGGTATGCAATAGGCCATTTGCAGCTGAACAGTCATGTGCTTGTTATTTCGTTACGAGCCATGAATAGACCTCTAGATTCCCAAGGGTAAATCAACCGAGCATGACTGGAGGGCAAACGAACTTTTTAGTTGACTTGTTTACGAAATCGCAAAGAAATTCAACAGATAACGTGGACCAAGTTCTTATGAGCAGAAAAAAATATAACAGTTCAGATACGTTTCAATTTGTTTGGTCACGATCTGCCAAAGGCTTATTTAGATTATATAATCTTTTTTTTGTAGCTTGAAGATAGCAAGGAGCCCGATGATAGGGCAATACGAGCAGCACGGGCAGCCAGAGTCCCGGTTCCTCGACCACCCGGAACTCCTACATGCATCGTTAGGGTGAAAATCCCTAATGGCGAGCAGCTACCTATGCAGCAGTTTGCCATAGGGGCGTGCTACCAGGTAAGATTTCTGGTCTTATGAAACTGTTATTGTTTTATTCATTTTCTTCTTCTTGTTGCTCCTTTTTTGTTTTTTTGTTTTTTTAACTGAATTACAGCGGGAATGCTTTGCTACAGCGGATGTGTTTTCCACCTTAGTTTTGTACGCCAAGTGAATATATTAACTATTTCCTCTTATTATATAAACATGAGTGAAATACAAAGGAATCTATTGCGCGAGAAAATGATAAATTTCCAACACTCGAAGATAAAATTCGTATCTTCGCGCGGCCATGTAATATCCTCTATATGTTATTGTCCCTAGGAGGTATACGACTGGGCGTCAACCTATAGTAGTGCGATGCCCACGCACTTTACTTTGCATAGGGCAGGGCAGGTGGTCCGTCACAATGATATGTTAACGGGGAACGAAACCCTAACAAGCACTGAAAGGGTAGGTATTTCTTCTCCAAGGAAAATATTACATTCCTAAAGCTTTTATTCGCTCTGACGCTAGTTTATCACTATTCTGTGTATCTTATACAGTAAAAACCCACAAGTAAGAACCTATTTTGATAAAATGTAGGTTCTCACTCGCTGGTTTTTGCTGTATTTTTCAAATTGTGCAAAAATTTCAAAATTGTCACACTGCATAACCTTTGCTTAGCTATACTTTGCTTTTCCTCAGACAAAGGAGGAGTGTAGAAAGATCCTAGAAGACACGGTGAGTCAATTCATGGAACGGACCATATTAGACGGTGGAGCAGCTTTCGCGGCCTCATTTCAGATCCCCAACACAGATTGTTAGAACACATCTTAGTCAATGCTAATATTGAGTCAATGAACAAAAATAGCAAATATTCGCGAGGGTGGAACTCTAAAAATTTGAACTGATGCACCGGAAAGGAAACTTCATAAAAAAAAATTGCGTTTTGTAAAGTTAAATGAAATTATATACCATAGTTTAGCCCAGGATATAAGCGTTAAAATGAGGTATCACTTGTAAAAATACGACCATTTATCGCGTTTTTCCGGATCGCATTTGTTATCACTAGACTATAATATGCAGTTGTTTTGATATGTCCAAACGTTCACCAAGAATTCTAATCGCTTTTCGCAGTAGTCATGATATGCTCCACCTGCTAGCAAAAAAATTAATTATAGTAAGTATTTTTCCTTACAAAAATGTATACGATCATGAGTAAGCCCCCTAGATGAGCCAAGCGTGCTCTTGGGGTAAACTCAAGAAAAATATGTTTAAATTAAAAAAATACAACAAAAATCTACTACCAAAAAAAGTATTGAAGTCCTCCCCGGGGATTATTGGCCTTTAAACTTGATCCCTTATTTTCCTTTATCTTGGTTTCAGGTGTCAGCCAAGGGGAACTTTGAATACGAGTCTCTAGACGTCACAATTTGCACAGGTTTGTTTAAGTTTTAGCTTTGCCCTAAGGTTTGCTCGAGTGTTACACCATACACACACAACAGACATTTAAATCGTCAATTTCACTTTAATTACCCTTTGCCAGTAGGACGTGTCATTTTTACTCATTCATGCGCGCGCAGCGCAAATGAAGGAGTATTGGTATGATGTGGGACTTCTGCGTTAGCACGATTTTACTTCAAGCAATTTCTAGCGATTTCTAGCAATTGTAATCTAGCGACACTTGCACGATTTTTAATAAAAGAAAAAGAAATCATAATACGCGCCCAGCCTGTAGTCGAACCCGTAACCTCTCAATTTGCAACCTGACGCTCAACACATTGCGCCAAACTGCGAAACATAGCGAACAGCAATTTATCTGGGTCAATCTACACGACAAAGCATCAAGACGACAAAGCATCATGGGTATTTTAAATATGGAGGCCGGAAGCGAGAACGATTTTCAAGTACTTTCCAGGTTCAAGTATTTATTAACACCAACGAATTTACAAAAAGTCGAAAGAAGAAAGCTAATTGAAGAAGTGAGAGTATGCACTACATCTTTAACGTGATAAAGGTGGACGGACAAGGTCGCTATTGCTTCTTGCAGCACAGATAATTTAAGGTAAAATCTGTTTAAAATATTTGGAAAGAGAAATAGATAAGCTGCATTTTTATACTTGGAGTACAACGCCATATTTCTTTTAATTGATTCGGATTTCTTTCGAAATAAATTCGCTGCATTTTAAAGGCTTATAATGTTATAATTTATAAGTTATTGTAGCATTATAATGGAGGCTCAAAGTACTAGGAGGAAAGTATATACTCAGCATCCCTGTTTTTGTTTAGGTATACAAATTCAGGTTAGAGAATGGTATTTAAAAGCATCAAACTATTTTCATGGATAAAATGCATTGTTTTGTGTTATCCTAATTCTTGCGATAGATTTTACGGTTTCAAAAAAGCCTGTGGATCATGGTTTTCACGTAATTTTTACTTGTAACATTTCAGATTTCGTCATTTTCGAGTATATATAAGATTAGGACTCCATGCTGAACAATTAAGAAAAAAATTGAGTGACAAGTTAAGAGGATCGGGAACACCAAAATTGGACGAGGCTGTAGACCGAATCCAATTTCATTGGTGTTTCTAGGAATTTTTATATTCATTTAATTCTTAATTGAACAAGCATGGAGTCTTTTTATTTATCAATGATATAGCATTCATACAAAACTATCCAATTTCAAAATATTCGGGGCACTATCCAATTTAAAGATAATTGGATACTTCAGCAAAATTCAAGAAAAATCAATCTGCAAGCACTATTGGATTGTGAGGTCATGTGTATGCTTGTCATGCCCATGCTAGGGGTAAACCAACTGGAGGTCTTTTTCAAAGGCAGGATACAACAACATTGGAAAAAATCAGAGACGTTTTCTTGAATTGCCAATATCTTCCATGTGGCTACTGATGAGAACAGATCACATGCCTGTACCCAGTATTCTCCTAGGGGGGAGACTCCCCTATTTTTGCAGGGGTGCTCCTAATTGTCTTTCATATTACGAGGGAAAATATGTCTGAATTTCAGGCCACCAACAAGTGTGATTTGCTTCATTTGCTAGAAGGGGCCTCTAAGAGGTACCTATCTAAGTTTTCAAATTTTACCTAGCCTGAGTAGCGGCTGTAAAAGGGAAGGGGAAGTAGTCAGGGTGAGCAAAGACCGGAAATAGTGCAGGCCTCAAGGCTACCCAGGCTAAATTTTACCCCCTAAAAAGTACCAGAGGCTGCCCCAAAAAATATTGGAGTCTTCCCCCAGGGAGTATTTCAACATTTGAAAAATTATCCATTCACTAATTCCAAATTCATGAATGAGTTGGCTCATAGAGCCCTTTGATTTGTAGTCAAGTTCATATTCCCACTCTTGTGGATTTTGCTTGCTGTGCGACGCAGCCCTCATTTCTCGGGGGGTATGTATTTCAGTATGCCTACCCTACAAACAAATTTCGATGGTAAAACCTTTACATGATTAACAAAATTCCGTTTTGGTCGCGACCGACTAGACAATCCTGGTGACTAACTGTAATTCCTCATTTGCCCTGTTAAACGCGTTGTCGTTACAGATTTAATCACATATACACCATCCACTGATAGGAGGATTCGAGATCATTTGCGGGCGCGCTATTAGCAAATCAAAGCAGTCGAAAAACAATGGAACAAATATATTCAAAAAAAGACGGGGCGAAAGGCTACCGGTTGATGATGAGCCTTAAAAATAATAACAAGCGTCCCCGTGCGTGGTGAAATTTCATCAAGAAGCGGAACAAATATATTCAAAAATTTATGTGATATTCACACAAAACGGTGTTTTCGTTGTTTCTCAACCAGCGAAGCAATTTCCAATATACAGAGGCTGTCCGGTTAAATATCAATATCAGGAAATCAATCACTCATGTATTAAGAAATTCATTTAATGGCTTGCGTCGAATTGCGTGTTTCGTTTGAGCTACCCACGATTTGTTTTGATTCCGCCATCTTGCCCTTATTACCCATGCTTTATTAACCTAACCAGGATTCAATTCTTTTAAATTCCACAGACCAACAAACAGACCAACAAACAGTGTCCGAAGATCAAAAGAAGGGTAAAAAACGGAGGCCAAGAAGCCAAGCAAGCAAACAATTAAAGAATTTTAAAAGAATGCAGAAAAGCAAAAGCAAGAGAATTGAAAAAGATGAAGATCAGATCTCTGACGCGTAACTTTGATTGGGCCCGAATATAGCAAATTATAAACTGGACAACCAGCATGCGGATCTCATAGTTACTCGAGTAATTTACTTATTACAGCTGTTGGATAATTAATGTGTCGACAATTTGAAATTCCACGTGCTGATGGGCGAACGCTTTATCCTTGTCTTGTTGTCCTTTCCAATCGGGCACTGAGAGAATTCGCTATGACCCCAACCCTCCAGATTTCGGATAGCATGTATGACCGTCGTATTTTTAGGGGTTAAAATCGGCGATCCGGTATTTCTGAAGGGGCTAACGAAAAAAATGTTTTACTTAGGCAAATTTCTTGAAACGCTAGTTTTTCCCAGAGATCTATGTGGAGTTTTTTTTATTTTTTGAATTTTGGAACCCCCCCTCTCATAAGTGCTGGCTACGCCCCTGTGTTGGATGGTATATTTGTTGACGTTCTCTAACCCAGAGCTCCCCGGCTCTGGTGACATCCATTTGATGGCCTACGCTGATTGTCTGAAATAGCGCGCAAGCTTTAGAAAAACAAAAACGTATCTGTCAAATTAACACTGGCATTCGTTTCCTAGTCTTCTTTTCAACCATGCCTTCGACTTGAACGCTCTAAATTTGTGATTGTGATGCATAAAACAATCATTTTCTTTTACGCATGCGTCGGTGGCTTTCACCAGAGCCAGAGTCCACGCACCGAGTGGTGAATACTACAGCAGCAAGCTTTGTTATGACTGTGAAAACGTGTTTTTGTCTTGAAATGTCTAAATATATTTTATTATATCAGTCTGTATTGTGATATCTGTGATTTTACCAAATTGAGGTTTAGTTATCGATGTCTGAATATTTAATAAAATCTGATACTTGACTAATGTGATTGCACGTAAGACAAATGCTGCAAAAGTTAAACTAATTGTAGAATATACTGGTGGTTTTGTTTGTCTAATAAAATATAGTATAACTTGTATGTCTTATGATGCTTGATGTTAGTGTATTGACATTCCTGGGCGGAAGTTCATTATTGATTGTAAGCACGGTCTTACCTGTCATTACCTGGCTTACAGGCAGGTACGCCCCTGTCTGACATTGCGTCTTTTATAAGTCTAGTGTGAATAGTCGGTTTGTTCGTCTACACAAACAGATGAACAAATTTAGACGATTTGTTCGTCTGAAAATTTGTTCGTCCCGTTTTCACATCAAATGATTTGTCCGTCCAGACGATTTGTTCGTCTCTAGTGTGGAAACGGCCAATGACTGAACAACAAGCTAGGCGATTTGGCAACCATTTTTGCTCGCGGTAAGCTTACTGCCGTTCCAGGTAGTAATTAGTATCAATTTATAAGAGTAATAATAAACCATAGCTAAAATTTCGAAAAATATAAAGGGTTCGCAAAATAAAACTCCGACCGGAAGATAGGAATATCCCGGGCCGGGCAAAAAAATATATTTATCCGACCCTGGTGTTCAATTATCGGGGTCGGAAAATTCATTTTCCGGGGTGGGAAAATGTCAGACTAATTTTGAACGGTTTAGTACGCCATAAAACGACCCCCGGGAGCTTTGAGAAACGCTCGCTCGTACCCGCTAAACTTCCCCGTAAACTCTCCCGATACGTTTTACGGGACGTTAATTACGGAAGACAGCCTCGATTTGGTGTTGGCCGCGTAAATATTGATGCCTGGAATCGAATGCAGGTTAAGCCAAGTCGTTTCAGTTTCGTTGTCAAAATTGGAGATTTTGTTATATTTTGTGGCAAAATGAAGGCTTATTCGACCTTCAGAAGGTAGGAAAAATACTCGTAAAGCTTTGATAGCGGGTTTAGTGGTATTTATTTTAGGTTAAGAAGGGTTTTGAATGGGCCTTTTTTCACGAGAAGAATTTCTCGTGTGGACATGATGAAGTTTTAGTAACGTGTTTTGTGCGAGTTTTTCCCTACTACAGTTTGTACTTGCCCTAGCCAAGGTTCTAGTTGTCCAGCTATGATGATATAAACATTTGTTTTAAAAAATGTGGACGAAGCCAAGCAATGCCCATTACTCATTAGCCTCCCTATAGGGGGATTTCGTGTTTACAGTTTGGGCTCATTTGCACTAAGCAGGGTCTAGATTCAGAATTTGAAGGAGCTCGAAAATAATCAGCACTGAATATGAATAGCGGACAGCAAATGAAACCTACTTTGCAAATTTGAAGGTTTAACATTCAGTTGTAAGGACGTAGTTAAATGTTCATTTTGGTGAAACTATGTGGGCTAATCCCGGCATAACTTAATCAAACAAAATCGAACAAAATTTCAATCGAACCTAATCGAACACCAATCGTTCGATTGGTTTTGATTGGGTTCGGTAATCAAACATAATCGAACAAAACGTTTTGGTGAGTATGATTACCGAACTCAATCGAACATAAATCAAAATGATTGGTTTGATTAAGTTCGATTTTGTTCGGAAATTTTGCATGACTTTAGAAATTGGGTAAGACTCATCAGTGACACGCAATGGGGTAATACACAACAAATAGACGGCCATGAACAGTTAACATAACTATTAGCTTTATTCAAATTTCATTTTCAGCTAAGACACTTAGCCTTCTAAATAACAACAAAACCTGAAAAAACTCAGTTTTATAAAAAAATCCCAGTAAAATCACTCAATAAACCCATAGTTCAATCATGACTGGTGCCTGAGTCTTTATTACTTTTACAGACCTATGAGGGATACGATAAGAAAAAAAACATTCTAATGTTAATCTTGGTTAGGCCTGGTGCACACTTGCGACATAACGACATAAGAAAAATATCACGCGAACAACATTGAGTGGTTTCCAAACGTTCAAGTTGACAAAAAATAACATAAGATTGCTTTGGTGAAGTAATGTAATGATGATCCATGGAAAATACTGATTATTTCAATTATTTTCCGATGCTTTATTCGTTGCAACATAACGTCATTATGTCGTTATGTCGCTAGTGTGCGCCGGGCTATAGTGATTGCTAATCTTGGTTAGTGATTGATTCCGGTTTATTTCATTTGAAGTTCAATTGGGTTTGATTGAGCACATTGTTCGGTAATCGAACGTTCGATTATGTTCGATTGAAAATTTTTTGGTGAGTTCGATTATGTTCGATTACCGAACTCAATCAAAATCAATCGAACGATTGGTGTTCGATTAAGTTCGATTAGTTATGCCGGGGCTAATGAACAGTTTGCCACACAGCAATCCATTCATTTTTAAAAACCTGCGTAGAGCCTCCAAAACGAACGTAAACGTCAATAAATTCTTAGGAATAGTAATTATTTCATCTGGCAACCATCTTTATTACATTTTTAAAGATCAAAGAGGCATTTTCAATAGCCTTGCAGGGCTCGAAATTAAGAAATATTGAAAGTCGTAATTTTAAGCCCTGTACCAATATTTTAGGAGTAATTCATCAAAAATCTAGGCGTAAATCCACTAGGAAAACACTGTAGAAACTGAAAACACAGTTGTTATTTTACGTGCTGTAAGTCTAAAATGTTAGGCGTAAAAGGAATTTTTTTAGGCGTATTTACGCCTGTATCTGGCGCAATTTCGAGCCCTTCCTTGAATTTCTTGGGTGGCAAGAAGCTCATTAGTCCTCATGTTTTCTGTAAATTGAACTTATCGCCATGCGCTCATAATTTGAATGACGAACATAAAATGTTCTAATTACGCTTCATTCACCAGGCGCTATTGAAATTCAGAACAATTATTTTCGTAGCTCCGTTACGCTTGCTGATTTTCACGGATGCTTCAAATATGTAAACACTGACGTCACAATAAATCTGCCTATTGCAGGGCTTGAAATTGCGCCCATCAATTTTTTCAGCCGATTTTTTTCAGCAAAAATATTCTGTTCCAATGGAAGAATGAACCTGTGAAATTTTAATTCTAGATTTCAATTTTGATAAACAGTAACTGTTTACTGGGATAATTCACTGCTTAATAAATTTTTATTGGAACAGCTCACCTACAGTATATTGTATTGCTGTAAAAAAAAGTAACACGGTTCTTTTATCTATAAGTGGAAGGGCCATTTCATTTTTTAGCTGAACCCCCCTACGGAAGAGGTCATTTTCTTAGTACACATAACACTCGGAAATTCTTGCTCTACCACCTTGGAAATACCTACTGAAGCGCGCCAATGTTTAGAAGCGATCCACAATACAACAAGCCATAACTTTAATACAGAAAGTAAAGCACTGTCAACAAGTTGACAAGATGGTAGATGCAGAGAGAGTGAACCTGTGCTAGGCCAGTGGTACAATATGTAGGCGCGTGGGCCAATCACGTGGCTGTAAACACAGGGTTCGAAATTGCCACAAGCTAACTCGCTAAATGCGAGTAGGAATTTGCAATTATCGAGTATTGAAAGAAATCGCTCGCATTATTTTTCTAGCAAACTGCCTCTTATTTGTTTACAAAAATAATTTCAAATAGATAAAATGTCTCAGCCTGATCTCTGTGGACAAAAAAAACAACATTACCAGAGTAAACTGGCTTAAAAGAGCGTAGTCCGGTCAAATTAGCCCGAAAAAAACCCCGAACCTGGGGAAATCCGACCGGGGGAAGTTGGTTAAATTTTTGGTTTTACCGGCGACGTCAAGGACGCCTTTTGTTTTCGGCGGCACTTAGACAATGAAAACACAGAAACTGGGAGAATGTTTATGGACTGTACAGATGAAACCAGGGAAGATCTGATAAGCTTTTTCGGTTGAAACAAATAATTTCTGAGCGATGAGTTACGGCTATAATCAGTTTGTTTCTTTTAGCGTATAATATTCGAACTTTAGTGTATCACCACACTGGAAATACAAGGATCATACGGGATTTGCCAAAACTCAGGATTATTTAAGTATTATTGTGCAGAATTGGTTATAAGCAAACACAAAATTCACATCTATGCAATCAGATTATGCATGCAGTAGAAAGAAATTGCTCCATATTTTGTTCAATATCTTACTGAGCTCGGCACACGGCTCTACAGTCTATAGCCCTCCCTTCGAATTGTTCGCTTTCATTGTCTAAGTGCCACCGAAAAACAACAGGCTTTCCTTCGTGCAGACGGAAAACCCCAAATTTAACCAACTTCCCCTGAACGGATTTTCACAAAATTTGGACACGTATTTCTCACATATGTTCCTGAGAATTTGCTGTAAAAAAAAAAATCCCATGTTGCAATTTTTTTCAGGTTAAACGCTTAATTGACCGGACTAGTGGAAAATGTGTTTGCCTTTAAGCTGGTGGCGATGCTGGCTGCGAAGCTGGCCGCCATGTTGTGCTTTGCCATGTTGTGTGGGACTAGGAACTAGTTTTAAGAATCCCCAGACGTTTCTTGCTTTCTTGGTTCAATACCATTTGCGTTTACTGGGAAAAAAGCCACAGAAACGGCAAAAATGTCAAATATTACACAGTTTTTTTTGGTGCTGCTACTACATCCAGTAATGAAGATAAGCATTTTTCTGCTTTAACTTAAAATATTATGGCTTGCCCATTTAGCTTGTAGATCTCATCTCTACAAGATAAATTCATCTTGTGACTAAAAGAACAAATTTCTAACAATATAATAATAATGATAATAATAGATTTATATAGAGCGCCATATACATTAACTGCTCTATGGCGCTTTACAATGCTACAATTAAAAACAATTCTACAAATAATCAGTATAATAATCTATAATAACTATAATCTATAATCTATAGAAATGCTTGTTTAAAAAGATGAGTTTTTAGACGGGTTGAAACAACAACTACTGGTGGTGCATTTTTAGGGTTGCACCCCTTGAAACAATTTTTCTATCAAATATTCAAGGGAATATTAAAGTCTGCCCGGGGTAAAATTAGAACACAATTTATTTTATTGCTTCCCCCAAAAACACTACACTTCTCATACAACATTATCTATTAATAGGTATCGTCCAATGAATGATCTTGTTTGAGGTAACATGCTGTACATTGAAACCCCAGATAGAAGAAACTTCATTATACAAGTGGGCAGGGCGTTGAAGCAAGGGATTTTGCGGGGGAGCTCTTTACTAATTGGCTGAATTTTCTGTACTTGGAAATCCCTTCTAAATACTTACTATAATTATATGACTAAATATCACCTAATGAAGATGAGTTACCAGTAATCAAAGAAGCTTGCGTTATCTAACATGCCTCTGTGGCTTGATTGGCTAGTGATGTACTGTTATCAGGACTGTCAGTGTTTTGGTTGGGATTTCTAGATCCATGTGCCATGGAGCAATGCCTCAGCTATTACACCACTGCATTGTTTCTCATTTGAAATCCCGACCAAAACACTGATTTGGAATAGATGTTCTACAAAAAGACATTGGGCTATGGGATATGATTGTGTTGTTCTGTGTGTATGTGACAAGACTGGCATGCTTACTGTTTTAGGTCTCCCAATGGTAGAATGGCCAGACTACAAGACCTTTGTTAAAGACATGGCCTGCTGGATATTCTAGTACGTATATACTATCCAATATTCTCAAGTGCAGACACAATCGAGATTGGCAGAACCAGAAAAAGGTAGTGATTGATACTCAATACTGTAGCTTTTTTTATCTAGTTACATTCTTTAATTTTAATTTTTTTGTCTCGAATCGACATTATTTTAGTTTCCTTGGGATTTAATTTGTGATTAGTAATATTATGATTTTTTAAATAAAATTTATCCTGTTTGTGAGTGAGTACCAATACCATTTACACTCAACAAATTCAAATTTCAGGCCAATAGACCTAAAATATCATCAATTAATTATGTCTATAGAAAGATATTGTTGCTATAGCAAAAGTAGCATTTGATTATAATTTTTTTATTGAGACACAAATAACACACCTCAAGGAGTTGAAGAGGTAGAGAAGTCATTCTTCTTTACCTTTTCCTTCTCTAAATCAACAAGCGTGAGAAAATTGAAATTTGCAGAGCAAATCTGCCCCATGACCTTATCTTCCTAAATATTCTTTGGACCAAACTGTGTATGATAATAGACTAAAAGTTGAACTCTGTGCTCCTGTGAGCTCCTGTGAGACGTCTTGGTAGCCATGGTTATGGCAAGATCAGGTAAAGAAAATAAATGCTTCCACAACTTTGCTTCAATTCGAGATATCAAAAAAGTGGTTCATAGTTGCACACCTTATACCATATGAAGTTATTGTGCCAAGTTTCATGAAGATCTATAAAAACCCTCCATAAAGAAAAGATGGGGAGTGGGGGGGGCAACTTTGTACCATCAAAATTTTTTGAGACAAATGACATAAAAGTTGTTGTATATTACGTCCAAATGGTTTAGCAAAGCCTTAGCAGTACAAACTGTTATTTTCTTTTAGGAGACTTCTTTTGTCTCACAAAGTCATTTTGTGAACCTCTGTTCCTCTTCCTAGAGCCAGATCTACCCACATTCTCCTCATTGAACCCCACACTCTGATACGTCACACCCTCAGCTTTGCGTGCCTGGATGGATGTATGGAAAAATAATGCAGACCTGAAAAACGAAGACCTGAGACTGAGACCCAGGAAAAGCGCAGACCTAGGAAAAGCGCAGACCTGGAAAAACGCAGACCCAGAAAAACGCAGACCCAGGAAAAATGTAGACTCCCAGGAAAACGATGGATGAGTATGTTTTTGCTCAACTCAGTCGCCAGCGATGTCCTAGCTTTTCTTCCTATTTGACCACCTATTTCAAGTCACCATCTACTGCTCTATTCTCTGCAACTCTCGCTAAGGCCCATGTACTGTTCTTGTGTAAAATATTCTAACAAGAATGGAATATGTCATACCTGACAACCCTAAAAACTCGGGCGATTTTGTCTCAAATGTATGAGGAAATCGCAGGAAGTTTACCTGGGAGATATACAGTAAATAATATATGGAAAGTTTCATTTTTCCCCGGGAGACTGAGGGTAAAAACCAGAAGTCTCCCCCGTAAATTGGGCAAGTTGGCAGTTATGATATGTACACGCATATTTTGTTCTCATGTTTGTATGTCCTTGGGCGGCATTTGAATAATAAACAGGTACACAGGAAACCCATATAACTCTTATGACAAAAAGAAAAGACCACCAGCCTTTTGTGCAAAGTAATAACTGTTCTCCTTGCTAATAGAAATATATGCAACCTTGTCCCCAGGTCTTCTCCGTCGTTTTTCAAAATGGCGGTTGACTCTGGAGAAGACCCTGGGGGAGGCTTTGTCACGTGACTGTTTCGAAACAAAGGACAAACCTTGTTCCCTTGTTTTCAAACAGTGGTCATGCATGGTCATGTGACTCAGCCTCCCCAGCTTCTTCTCCTGAGTCAACCGCCATTTTGAAAGATGACTGAGAAGACCCTGGGGACAAGGTTTAAATATATCTGGAGCATGGGACAGAATTTACATTCCGTCCCATGTCTGTCTCCCTGTATCATAGGCCATATTAATGGGGTTCCTGTGTACCTGTTTCATTATTCTAGATGGCGCCCAACAACAAACAAACACGAGCGAACTCGGTCAGTAATGGTTCTAAGCAAGAGCTAAAGAGAATAGTGTAGTACGTTGTGGCTTGAAAGAGGCAGTCAAATTAGATGAAAATCCAGGACATCGCTGGTGAGGTGAGCCAAAACCATACTCATTCCTCATTTTCCATGGGGTGTTTTTCCTGGGTCTGTGTTTTTCGGGGTCTGAGATTTTGCTGGGTCTGCATTTTTCCTGGGTCTCAGGTCTCGGGTCTTTGTTTTCCAGGTCTACGTTTTCCATACCCCCCTGCCTGGATTCCTGAAACCTTTGCTTAGTTCTTATTGTAACCTGACTCACTCTTTTCTTATGTTTTTCTATAACTTCCCTTCTTTCTGTGTCTCCCAAAAGAATGTCCAATAGTCCAGTTTCGAATTCTCTAATCTTCCGCTGAATAGGCATCGGCGGCGCATAAATACAGTGGGAGCCTCGGTTTGAAGTAGAAAAAGTTGTGAATACCAACGACAAACTTATGAAGCTTGAATGAAGACAATAGACAAAACTTTTTGGACTCGTTAGAATTCGCAATTTTCGGGTTCAAACCGAGGCCCCCACTGTATTTATGCGCCATTGATGCCTATTCAGCGGTAGATTAGAGAATTCGAAACTGGACTATTCGGAGATTACAGTATGTCATCAATGGTTTACGTTTTCAGCTGAAACAAGAATCCCAGGTAAAAATCTTAGTAAGATTCTTATAAGTATCTTATTAAGAATCTTAGTGATTCCATACTAAGATTCTTACAAAATTCTTAGCGGAGCTCCTTAGCGGCCGAAGGTCCCAACGATGGCAAATGTAGCACATGTATGATATCCACAGGGTACCCAAAGTATCACAGGCGGGAATGGGCGCAAAGGGATACGATTGAATTTTGAACGTCGAGCGAGCGTGTGTGCTTCCTGAAGCCTGACGTCACAGGCGTGATATCCACAGGGTACCCAAAGTATCACAGGCGGGAATGGGCGCAAAGGGATACGACTGTCGAGCGAGCGTGTGTGCTTCCTGAAGCCTGACGTCACAGACGTGACGTCACAACATGCGCAGCCGGTCGAGTGACAATTTTTTTTAGACGGGGGGAGGGGTGATTTGTCGGGGCCGGGGGGGATAGGAGTGTTTTGATCGAAAGACATTCTTCCAAGCGACTGCAGACCTGTTCTACTGAAAAGTATGTTTAAAAAAAGCCAGGGGCTACGAGTGTCTGAAGAAATCTCCTGTTGTTATCTGACAAGAAGGCTTAAGTTAAACTTTTCAGCGCAAATCCTGCTATGGCGGCAGAGATTGTTACCTGGCCATTTATTCGCCTTCCTAATGGGACAGAATTTTGTCGAAAGGTAAAAGTAACTGCGAGACGCTACATTTGTACATTACGGCAGTAGCGTAGAGTAAAGAAGGTCATACTTTGAGAATTAATTTGTTTGGAGAGTTAATGGCGGCAAGTTGATTCGTAGATCAAAGTCACTGCTGGATAAGAGCACTGTTTATAGGGAGATGGCAGGACATTCACAAGTTCCGAACAGATTTACATTCAGGTTGTTCCTACACGGGGGAAAAGCTACTCAGGATGAAGGTAAAATTCGCTGTTTCTTTTTTCGAGCATGTTGACTTTTGTTGAATCTGAGTGAGAGGTCGCGAGTCTAGTCACAACTCAACGTGTTTAGCTTATATGCGACCCTAACTAAAGATCTCTAGAATTCTATTATTAGTCCTTTAAGAACGACTTAGTCGTGTTTTCTAACAACGAAGGCTAATTAAGCCCTTCTCAGCTTTCTGCAAACGAGATATAAAAACACTCCCAAACGTAAGCTTATTTCGATTGACACAAGGAAAATCTCAGGCAAAAGTGCTGCAACCGGAAACTGGTATTGGAGTCTGGTGATCACCTTAGTACCTTGGACTTCCAAGCGGCAAGATAATATTGACTTATGGTACTGAAAAGTTATTTTCTAGCAAAAAAATATGGTATTACAGTATTTAATTAATTCTGTTGAATTGGCTCTAACCACTTGACTTTCAACATGCATGGACTGTGTAATTTACTACCAAATGGCAGTGCCAGTAGTAACAATAGGAAAACAAATGAATTAATGTATTTAGTATAGTACATGTTGTTTGCTAGAATTTCATTCACTATTTACAAAGTCATTGTGATTAGTAGAAGTATGCCCATTCCCTGTGGAAAACAAAATTATGTTATACACTGTACAAACAGGGTTTTATTTAGATTAAAATTACCAATGGGTCATTGAGACAGTAAAATTTAACACCGAATTTTTCCATATGGCATACTTTGTGTCTAAAATTTTTTGTGCCTTTGGACAATTCCAGAAAATATATGTACCCCGGGGATGGCCAGCATTTAGAAATTCTGAATGGGAGGGGGGTTTTCAAGCTTGGAATTCTGCCTGCATGGGTTTTTTTGAAGCTGGAAGCTATTGTAGGTTAACCTCTCAGGAATTCTATATGCATGGGGGTAAGCCATTTTGGAAATTCTGGATGCATGGGGAGGGGGGGGGGGATGGTCAAAACCTAGTGCCGCCTGTGGTTGTGGTTGGGGTACATATATTTTCTGGAATTGCCCATGATGGGTTATCAGGCAGTGTATCCATGGGGATTGAAAATTTTGTATTTTTCCCTCTTGGTCCATATGGCATACTTTGTGTCAAAATTTTTTTGGGCCTTTGGACAATTCCAGAAAATATATGTATCCCGGGGATGGCCAGCATTTGGAAATTCTGAATGGGATGGGGGTTTTCAAGCTCGGAATTCTGCCTGCATGGTTTTTTTTGAAGCTGGAGGCTATTGTAGGTTAACCTCTCAGGAATTATATATGCATGGGGTGGGGGCAAGCCATTTTGGAAATTCTGGATGCATGGGGAGGGGGGGGGGGGGGATGGCCAAAACCTAGTGCTGCCCGCGGTGGGGGTACATATATTTTCTGGAATTGCCCATGATGGGTTATCAGGCAGTGTATCCATGGGGATTGAAAATTTTGTATTTTTCCCTCTTGGTCGTATAATGGTTTCCATTTGTCTTTGAAAATTTTTTCAGTGCTTTTGATAAAGAATTATCCAACTTCACTATTGCTTGGCTTGGATCTATTGTTCAAACTAGCATCTAAATAACACAGTATAGAGCCCCTTGATGGAGATCCGCTGACTCAATATGGTGTAGCAAGGCCCATAGTGCAGTGACCACCAATGGAGGGGACTCAGAGCGATGGGCACAGAAAGAAGTACGTTAGAAAATGTTGGAAGGTTTCCATTTCTTTTTGATAATTTTTAACTAAGAACACACATTGATAATTACAAAGTTACTCAAAGTAGTAAAATCTTACAATTCCATGCTTTGCCAAATGGTATACACTACCAGCAAAAAGAAACTGGAACGAAATTCGACGAAATTCGTCGAAAAGCGGGGAAATTTTAATGACACCGAACTTTCCTCGAAAATTCGTTCAGCCTATTGTTCGAGACCTCGAATTTTCGATGCGAATTTTCGAACCGATATTTCGCGCGCCGAATTATCTCTCATCAAACTTTTTTTTTTATTATTAGTATTATTATTTATTATTATTATGAACATTTAACATTACATAATTTATATGCACCCTTTTCGTCTTCTTCGTTACATTGTCCATTTTACATTACACAAACATATTTCCATTTCCATTTCATTTTTACATGTTTTTTTTCTTTACAGACACTTAAAGAACGTCAATCCGAGTCCGTGATGCTTTGCAGGCGTCTATTTTGGTTTGTTGTTTTGAATTTTCCCTTGACACGAGCACACGTGCCAAGTCCCGAACAAAGCGGCAATGGCGGATGGCGATAGAGACGTAGATCAAAGAGAAACCAAGGCGATCAGAGGTTTAATTTCTATGGAAGTGCGGTAAATGTGGCTATGATTCTTTTGTGCCTTTCTTCTTTGGTGATATCGGAATTCAGCTGAATTGAGGTCGCTTTATCGCACTTGATATCGATCCCTACACAGATATCAGAGGGAAGTCAAGAAGCCAGCGAAGATCAAGAAGCCGGTGAAGATCGCCCGGAAGAACCTCAAGTGTCCTGCAAGTGCAAAAGTGCTTGCAAGACAAAGAAAAGGACGCCAGCCGGCAAAGGATGTCCTTGTAAAACCGTCGATAGAGAATGCACTGCCAGCTGTAAATGCGGATCGAAATGCGCGAATAAGGTATTTTATCTGATTCACTTTCACTGCATTTTTAGCTTGCGAGCAGATATTTTTTTGCCGGTTCTTTTGTGGCATTTATTAAGTCCTTACATGCCCGATTTTCGCGTTTGTTGATCTGAAATTGTCCCTTAGAGAATTGAGAACCGGGAAAATCACACTCGCGATCGAACAACTCGGTAAATAACCCCCTCGAGAGCTTATAAACCCTTAGATTTCCCCGGGTGTCATGTGAATGCTTACAGAACTATTCACTGTATTCACACCGCAGCCCACAGACGGCGAAGCAAATGTTGAAGCTGAAGGCAGAGCAAGGCTTCCTACCGATGCCATCGAAAGGCAAACGTTGGAACGACGACAGAGTGAGCAGCGTGCTCGTGTAAGTACTTGTTGCTTTCATGTGACACTTGTTGTTCTGCTCAGTTTTTGGCTCACAAGCTCCCACGAATAGAGGCTACTTTTTATCTCCCTGTATTTTCTTTTAGTTACGTTTTTGTGTTTTTCAACTTCGCAAAACTCAGTATTAAAAAAGGCAAAAGTGGCCTATGCTGTATTGATATTTGTTGGAAATAATAATAAATCGATCGTATTCTTTTAGGATGAAGGTCTAAAGAATATAAATAGTGAAATGTCTTGTCCTTTGCATGTAAAATGAAACTAAGCTGAGCAAACAGCAAGCGTGGATCCGGGATAGCATCAATTTCAAAACAATAAATAAAGGGGCAGCCATGAGTATACCCTTAGGTCCCACTGATAAGGTTAACTTTTTCCAACATGCCCAAGACAAATATAATAATCAGATGCTGTCCTTTTAGGCGTTTGTTGAAGAGCTCACACCAGAACAACAGCAGCAGTTACTTGTGCAGCTTCTGACAAGTGGAAGAGGAAACATTGATTTTGCAAGAAACATGTTGTTTGCTGCTGAAAATCCTCCAGATCCTGAGAACAATCCACCTGATATCCCTCGGTGGTGCAGATGCAGAAAGTGTGAGGCTATGCCTACACCAGATGAAAACAAATGTTGTAGGCAACTACCATGCATTACAAATTATGAAATTTTGCTAATTATTGCTTGGATAGACTTGGCTTAGAGTTGACTATACGTGGACGGGCTGAGATAAGAGTTGAACACTTAGATTTTTCATCGGAGAGCTACAGAAAAGCTGCATACAGAACATATATTTTGTGGAAACATGGAACTTTGGGGAGAGGAAACAGACGAGTTATACCCTCATGTGTGGTTTGGGCAATCAGACGCCGTTACCAGTCTGAGGATGGACAGTACATGGGTTTCCGTAATGAATGACCATTCTAAACATATATAGTTAATCAAGTTATGTTAGTTGGAATTTCCTGCAGTAGCACAGCATCAGCTTATGCTTTCAAAATACACTTCAAGTACTGCACCACTTGTCATTATGCAGCTCAGAAAGGATAGGGGATTCTTTTTCTAGTAGAAAAATACCAAGATGCTTTTGAATAATGATGCTGTATAAAGATCTTGTATATGGTTGATTGCAATTTTAAACCATGCCAGGGGTAGTCGACCTCCCTTTCAAAAGACCCCCCTCCCCTGGAATTTTCACTCATGAATCAGACCCCACATCTGGAATTTCCAGTCTTGTAAAGGACCCGCTCACCTGGAATTTCTGTTCTTTTTTTCTGGCAAAATACCCCTGGAAAATCTATTTTGGATAAAATGTTGATGAAAAGTGACCATCTTTACCCTTCCCCCTTGGAAGGGCTGGAAGTGCCAGAAACACCTTCCTGTGGAATTTCCAAAATCCAATACACACTCCCCTGGAAAATTTTCTGTAGGTCCTCACCCCGGTACAGATTACAGTCAAAAGACATGAAGTGTGCCCCCCTAGAGTTGAATATTTAATTCGTTATTCCATTATTGATTTCATTATTCAATCCAAAAATGCAATTTTCAATTCAATATTGAAAATTTCAAAATATAAATAATTACTCTGGGTGAACTATTGCTTATTCAGAAGTCAAAATTTGAGCATTTAACATTTTTAATATTGGATTGAAGAATGCATTTTTAGATTGAATAATGAAATCAATAATGGAATAATGAATTGAATATTCAACTATACGGGGCACGCTTCATGTCTTTTGACTGTAAATTGCAATCAGCCATTCCCACTTCCTATGAGCCTGCACGTGATGAGAAAGCACACAATGATATGTTGTATAATATTGTTTCTTGAAAATATCCATCCCCTTATCAATGGGCTTCCTTTGAGATTCCAGAGCAGCCATGTCATTTGATCATTTTTCATTTGTTTAGAAAAGATACTTTCTACAATTGCCTCAGTTTTGGTATATGGGTATGTATGGATATTTTCAGTACAAAGACTTCACTGTATATTCTGTATTTGGCATTTATTAGGTCACATTTGAAAACTGCTCCTTGTTGTAATTGTTTCTGAATACACACACAGAATTATTGATGGCAGCTAAATATGTTGATGTTGAATTGATTTTTTTTATTGTTTGGATAAATATAAGAATAAAGACTCAGAACAGTGAACAGGAAGCTTGTCAATGAACCATTTGTATGGGGCTATGGGTTAATAAGGTAATAGGTATATTACTGTTCTATTTGATTCAATGCTTTGGAAACAGTATTCTTATGCATTGTTTTTACTCTGACTTTGACAGGGTCAACACTAATGAAAAACAGGCATTGTAGCATTCACATCATTAATATATTTTTCCAGGGATAATTTGAGTTTTTTGAGTTTTAACTTGAATTTGAGTTTCCATTTGATCAATGGGCATATCTATTATCAGCATTGTGTGATTCATGAAAATACCCATGCACCCACAAAAGGGAATGAAAACAAATTGCCAATTGGCAGGGGGTCAAAAGCTCCTTAATTTGCCATACAGCTGCTATATTTTTTTTTAGCTCTAAGCAGTTCCAACACACTTTCTCTGAGGAAGTGTTGGTATTTTCTTCAAAATTGTACAAACAGTTTGCATAATCTTCCAATACCCAACTGATAACAATTAAAGAGCCTGTGTCAGCCACTCCTTTGTTATTGTTTTCGTTCAATATCAGAATGCAAATTACGTGTTGAAATCTCTTAATAAACATCTAAAAACAAAGTTTCAGACTTGATTTACCAAATTCAATCGAGAACTATTTTCTTTAAATCAGCCGATGGAAATGGATGCTTTCTCCGACTTGGTATGTTGCTATGCTGTCAAAATGGCGGCTGACACAGGCTCTTTAAGACATGCATTTCACTGATCAGTTGCTTCGCTGTTGGGTGTTTTCCCATATCTAGAGATCCTCTTCTGTGCTAACTCTTCTATGGGTGGAGATGGGGTGAGGGCCAGTGTTGGAGCAATTCTCTTTGGGTGGTTAGCAGGAAGAGCAACTTGTCTGGCAACTGACTGCTTGTCCACACTTCTAGCATGCAGCACCTTTGCAACAAGAAGTGGGATGTGTGGATAGTTCTTGCTTGTCTTAATTGGCTCTGCATGCCATCGCTTGGACCTGCACACACAAAAATGAGCATGCAAAACTGCATATGCAAAAATGCCAGTAGTGATGTCAAGGGAGGCATTATTGAATAGGCATTATTGAATGGAGCCCAGTATCCCATCCAGATTTCGAATGCAAAATGAGTCTTCTATAAATTTTAATGGATAAGCACAATAGACCATAAGAAAGCTGTAACCCCCCTATTACATATCATAAATTCGGATTTCTTTTAAAAAAATACCTGTGGAAGTTCAGCATTACATAAAAATGAAAGGCTCAATGGAAATTCAAGGTCAAAAACATAGAACCCTATGGAAATTCCAGGCCCCTGTGGAGATATAGGGGGAGGGAAGTGGGTGGTAACAGAAATTACATCGAACAGCCCAACCAAGTTCACAAAAGAAGAAATATTCATTCATGGAAGTACCCCCACAAAAAAAAAACACTGTTCACCTAGGTATCTGGAAATTGTTAAAGGCCCATCACCAACTGAGAGCCTTTGCAGACTCTTAGCCAATCAGAGTACCCGAAAAACAATGGATCAATTTGAAAACAAAAGAAAACGGGGCGCAGAGGCTCCCGGTTGGTAATGGGCCTTTAAGTTTGTATCTCTACTCTAAAAAGATTAGGTTGGGCTCAATTGTATCTGAAATTTCAATACCTCTTATTGTACTGCTTTGAGTACTTCAGCCTTCCATCCTTGGTAACCGCCTGCCCCCTGAATGCATGGAAATTGTGGTCTAACACCGCAATGGTAACCCTTTCGATAAAGTAGATGTATCTGAAAAGTCAAACACAAGAATGTAAGAAAGCTAAAACCAAAGGATGTGTGTCCTCACATAGTAGCCAGCATGGATGTTTCCAAAAATTTGTGTGATGTGTTTTGACCCTTCATAATGACAGCTACCAACCCTGCATTTTTAAATTTAAATCACTTCCCCGTGCCTTTTTTTTCATGACCACATTGGCATTTTGCATTGCAAGGGTGCCTACTCTGGAAGTTCAAGCTCTAGATGGACCACCCACCCTCCAGCGGTCCTGCTTCTGTCCATTCCATATATAAGTATTACAAGGAAGGAGGATATCAATGTGCCCTAAAAGAAAAGTACAAACTTATGTAACTTACTCAAATGAGCTCCTCTTGGGCACATATTTCAGGAGCATGCTGTTGAAATTTTCAATAGCACCAGTATGTCTGAAACAAATGTAAGGCAATAACCTGTTAGGTTTTAGGTAAAAATCTTATGTTTCACATTCCCTTAAAGGCTCATAGTCAATCTTTATGCTTTGTTTTCAATTGGACCTTTTGTTATTCAACTGCTGTGATTGGCTGATAGGTCCCAAATGGGTTCCTATTGTATTGTTAGCTGTTCAAGCTCTTGTATTAATATTAAAATTTGCATCAGATTTCAACTGCGTTTAATTCTTGTTTGCTTGAAATGTAGCTTGGGTGCCTATGGGCCTTTAATGCCTTATCTATAAAAGGATCATTAATTGACAAGACATCCATTATCTTTAACAAGGACAGGGGCTGGGTGGGAGGGGTACTAGTAGCAAATATGGGGAAAGGCTCATACTCATGTTATCTGTTTTGAGTGATTCCACCACAATGTGTGGTTCCAGAAAATATCCATCTGCCCCCCCATGGAAGGGGTGTTGAAAATGATGGAAAAAAATCATGTGAATTGACAACCCCACCAAATACAGGTTGTTGGCCTAAACAGACTATAGTGTTGTTGACATACTTGAATCGAGTGTAGTACTTAAGGGATGCCAGCCATCTTGCATCAAGCACAATCTTCCTCAGGGCTGTCATGGCTTTGGACTCCTTGGTCAGGTGCTTTTTCCATCCTCCTTCTCTGTCATAGGGCCATGACTGCATTTGCCATCGCTCCAAGTGTGTTCTCCACACACATGGTGTAACACACCAAGCCACATATCCTGTGCATGTAAAGTTACAAGCATTTTAGACATCTGGACAAAGATAAAAGACATTTTAAAATGTTATTCTCTCACCTTTAAAACATTTTCATCTCCTTTACATTCTTGGGCACAGTACCAGAAATGATTTCTGATTGCATCCGTCCACTGTGCTAGGTCCTTACAACCCTTAGCTTTTGATGCCTGATAAATGGAAGCAAATCATTAGGGATATGAATATGCTCTAAATTCCACATAGATTTATTATAATGTCACATAGCTGACAAAAAAAAGCAAAAACAGATTTCTGTTTACCTCACTGAGGGCCTTTGACAATTTACATGCCTTATGCCAGATGTCGAGATCGTGGAACACTGTGGACAATTCTGGGTGCTGTTCTGTCAACAAAAGAACACAAACAAATAAGGAAGACTTGAAATAATAACAAGTTCTAAGTTTGTAATCTCTTTTGCGAGCTTGCATGATGCTACAACTAGGTTTTCAACAGTTTGTACTGTGTACATGTGGTTGTAAAAACTGGTAAAGATGTGCAGCAAAACTTATAATTTCGCATGGGAAACTTTTAAGTTTGAACACAAAATGAGTAAGATGTCAAACGTGAACATGAGAACATTTCTTTTGGCTTTCATGTATTATTCTCTTCTTATAATGCTCTGTCTTGCACAAAGATACACCTCATTTTTTTACAAACACACGACAAAAAGAACAGGATGTGCAGTTTTTAATGATAGCAGAGGTTCCCATATACTAATTTCCAGTATGCCATACAAGTATACACATGGTCCAAAGTATCATGGATTTAAGAAAATGCTTAAATTTTTAGGTAAGCATTCAAAAAACAGAATGTGCTACACCTTGTTTACCTTTCAAGCACTTAATTAAGCTGATAATAGATGTTGATGCATCAGTTGTGACATCTGAAAATGTCAATACTCCCATCAGCCTTTTCAGAATCCTGCTCAAACCAAGTTTCTCCATTGCTGGAGAATTCCCCCCAGTTTCTCTTTTGTCCACAACTTCCAAATCAATTATCAGCTTGGTGATCTCCTCCATCAGGAAGTAGCAGCAGTAACGGGCTGAGAACCCAGGGGAGTCATTTCGCCCATCACCACAAACCCCCACAGATTGTTCCTTCATGATTTCCAACATAAGTTGCTGGATTTCTTGCCACACTTCCTGGACAACGGATGCTGAATACTGACGATGTATGCGGTAGTAGGTTGTCTCCGACAAGCAGTTCAGGTGAAGAAATTTACACATAAGTTGCACTTTGTTGTAATTATTCCCACTAAACATCAGTGCAACTGCGAACTGCACATTGTCCAGGTACACTTTCCGATTGTTGACTGTGCAAAGCACCAATGAAGACTCCCAGCAGCTATAATGCCCTTCTGGACAACGCCACTCAAGTCTCAAAACAACACCACAGTAATCATGAGTAATGGTGTTTGGCTTGCCACATTTGGTACAATCTGGAGACACGAGAGTTTTCACCTGTTCAACTGTGGCGATAATACGTTCCTTATTACACAGTTTTAATTCCTCCTCTAATGCTCGAGCATTAATGTCCACATAATCTTGCAATTTATTTCGAATTGCTGAGCCAATATCACTAATATCTTCCGCTCCTCCTAGCACAGGGTACTTTTTCGCAGGGTCCTCAATCATGATGGTTTTCTCGTAGTATGCACTACGATCTTCCTCTGGTTCCAGCACAGACAAAGTTTGTTCATCATCTCTTTCTTCAACATCTACTTCATCCCTAGATGGCGACTCAACTAGGACTGAATTTTCGAGCAGTCCCTCTCCAAAGCTGAATGAGATGTCAAGGCCCTCATTTTCATCTAGATCACTGGAAATTATAACAGGACGACAGTAAACATGAGAAACTTACATCTTATTTTATTTTCTGATGTAAACAAGAAAAAATGTAGACGTGCCTCTAGTAGCGAAGGTCATGCATATATTCAAGCACCGCTCACATACTCTAGAGGGCTATTTCATACTGGGAAATGGCAAAAACTTATCAAAGTTCGGGTCATCTCCAGTGTAAGAACCATTCCCTGAGGACACCTTTGTGTTTAGTTACTATTTAATGATGATTGGTTCAACCTTCGTTCTACC
Source organism: Scolanthus callimorphus (assembly GCA_033964015.1). Taxonomy (NCBI): domain Eukaryota; kingdom Metazoa; phylum Cnidaria; class Anthozoa; order Actiniaria; family Edwardsiidae; genus Scolanthus; species Scolanthus callimorphus. The sequence continues at coordinate 6,423,664 of CM066911.1, forward strand.
AAACAAAGAAAGCTTTGTGACGCAGCTGGTGAGTTCTTACACTGGAGATGAGCCCAAATTTCTCAACCAAATATTAGGTCAGATTTATGTAAAAATACGAGTACATACTTATCACTTCCGGAGTCCTCTCCGCTGCTTTCCACTAAAATATGTTCAATTCTGGAGATCCTGAAAAACAATTTATTGAAACTCAAGTTAGTACAATAATGCAGCTTTTCAGAAACACTAAGTTATATTTAGCAAAACAAGCCAGATTTAGTAAGAGGACACCGTTTCCGGTAGGTAGAAAATCCACCATCTTATTCTTTGGATGGGGAAAATAGCCGTCAGAGTAAAGACATGCTGGTTCGAAAAGCAGACTGGCTGCGCTATACAACTCATTTGGCATACCTATCAGCCATCTCTCCGTTGTCACTTTCTGAATCGGAGTCGTCAGGCTGAAGAATGCCGGCGCGGCTGGCCTCAAAGGGATCACCAGGAATAAGCGCTACTTCCGACGATGTGCTTTGTGTTTCGTCCTCTGTGCCTTCTGAGTGTTCGGCCTCGTATTTTTTCCGCTTCGGCCTTGGAGTGGATGCAAACTTTGGCAGCTCTGTTAAAAATATTACAAAATGTTACAGAATGAATACAAATGAAGTTCTCTAAAATGTTTGCTCCTCCAGCCCGTTCTCATGCGAGGCGCGAAGGTAAAACTCCTTACTTACCAGCCAAATCGAAAGATGGACCGGCGACTGGTTCGATCGCTGGCAGTCCTGGTTCAGCGACTTCTAGTTCTTCATTTCTGTTATATAAAATATAGTCGACATTTAGCTCATGACTGAATACTGCTGTTGCAGTAACTTACTCGGAAGAAAATGTGACTTCACTTTATTCACACCTTTGACTATCTCCTTCGCTTGATGACGCCCGGTGCAATAAAACCTCGGCGAATACACTGTCCGTCTTCTTCCCAAAGCCTAAGTTGACCTTCACTTCCCTCCAGAGGTTGAAGGTTGACTCCCTGAGATATATCTTCGAGAGTTTTTCGTTTGTCTTTGGCCTTCCAACGGGCCGCTTTCGTCGTTGGCCTTCGAGCGAAGACATCGGCACCAGCGATGAAATAACCCACAAACGAAGCGGTCGATTTAAATACCGAAAACTAAACTAAAACAGGAACTACGAACAATAAACTTATCTAAGAATGTATGTAAGCTAGTATTGCAGACAAAAAGTAAATAACTTGAAGGCTTTTGCGCGATGTTTCTATCGTTCGATCACAAGGCGATCACGAAGAATTGTTTGGACCAAAAAATTCGATGCCATCACAACGATGTCATTACATCAGCTAAACTAGCGCATCAAATGTTTACTTGTTTTGCAGTTTCTGCAGATTCTACTTTCAGCCAGTTGTCGAGAACAATCAGGAAAGCTTGGAAAAATACATCTTCAGTTTTTCTATATGCTCCGTAAATGTAGTGCTTAGCAATCATTAAACATAGGTTTAGGGGGAAGTATTTTGGTTCGCCCGGCATGTGTCCATAGAATATATTTTTTTGATAAATTTCTATGCGGACATTATTCTTTTTTTTCCACCATTCAATAAAATCGTTCCAGAAAACAGCAATACGAGGGCAATCAAGAAATATATGTTTTAGGTCTTGTTTTTGTGAACAAAAGTGGCAGTTTTCAGAATCAATTAATTTATCTCTGAACAGTGTAGCATTCGAGGGTAATATGTTTTGAATAATCTTGAACTGAAAGATTCTGAGCTTAACATCTTTGGTTATTTTATATGGAAGTGAATAAACGAGAGTTGCTTCGCGTGGTGAAAAGCCGCACTTTAGTAACCGCTTTTCAGCAGTAGGAGGCTTAAAGGCTTTTGTTACAAGTTCTTTTCTGATTTTCAACAAGGCAATGCTATCCTTTTCTGTTCGATTTGCTTGTGTGACCCGGGGGTGTTCCTTAATGATTTTTTCCAATCTGACGGAATCGCTTTTACGAGCCCAAGAAGGGCTAAGTAATGAGTTTTGATTTTGAATTTTGCATAAAGGGATTCCATGGTTAACAATTTTCCTCTGGTATCAAATAAATCTTCTACATGTGTGACCCCGCCTAGATACCAATCTTGATAAAAAATCGATTTTCCTTCGATTAATACATTCTTATTGTTCCAAATAATCTCTTTAGCGGGATCACACTTTTCACTATGTATGTTGAGATCTGCTCATCAAACTTTCGCTGAGAATGTACTGCCAAAGTGCGAGAAATGTACTACCCACTGCTGTGCATTAATGAGGTTCTATAAACTGTTATGCAATTATTCGTATGTATTGAATCTGTATTCGTACTACGCCATCCTGTATGATGAATAAACTTATTTCATTCTAGAGTACTTAACTTACCAAGTGGATACGAGGAAGCTGTCTTCGTGAAAATCTTGAAATGTGATGCGCAATGCTCGCTCCCGTACTTTTTTACTATTTTATAATTCAAGGATTCCATACAATCACAATTAATAAGCCACTATAGTAAATCTAGAAGCCGCTGGGTTTGCTGGAGGTTGTGGAACTTGCGGTCTGCTCGGGAAGTCACGTCATGCGACACGTGTGTGAAGCCGAACTTGTTTCCAAGCCGTATTTACGCGAATCACTATAGCAACCAAGCGCAAAAAGGGGCGAGGACAAAGGTTCTGCATGTTGAATAAAATTAAACAAACAATAGCTGTTCACCAGCAGTTGGAACCGGTTCTCACAATGTTGTGTTCATGAAATAAACTGCCTTAAGGATTTGCGCGTTCTCATTTTTGCGAAATGTTTTTGTAGTAAAATCTTAACTATTGCGGATCTCTTTCTCTTTGGTTTTAGAATATAAAATCTCTAATAAACAAATCAAAAATTATGTTTTCCATCTCTTAATTTTAGCGCATTCCACGGACTTACGTTTCCAAGACAACGCACGCGCTCTTTGACTTTCTCGCGCCTGGGTGTCTCGCATAAAATTCGCATCGCAATAAGAGGAGGTCTGTCAGTCTTCCCATAATGCATCGCTTTTGGGTCATATTATAAATGGCCGGATGACGCGCGGGCGATTTGACAGTTGAACAAGATGGATTTTGTGAAGCTCACAAATTTAAGCGCTCCGGCCTTTCTCACAGAAAAAACGATCTTGCTCCTCTGCTACGATGAAGCCAACGGAAGCATAAAGGTTGCCGAGCTTCGCGTGTCTGCAAGTTAGCACCGTCTTGGGACATTTTGTTTTCCCGTCGTCGCTTGAAGAAATCAGATTTTGTTTATTTACAAGCAGTGCAAAAAAAAGGATTGCAGGATTATCTTCGCCAGCGATTCTGAAAATTACGATGAGATTGAACCCACGTGACAAAGATAAATAGTTTTGGTAAAGCCACGAGTTGTTTCATAGATGTGTCGCAGTTTTTAGAGATTGTAATGCTCGTTAGGCTGTCATGATTTTATGCTAGGACATCTTTATGTGAAATTTGGCAGCTAAAAAGCCTATAGTCAAGCCACAAAACGATACAATGAGATATGTAGGAGAACTGAAGGCCATAGCGATAATATCATTTTTCAAGATGGCGGTCGTCCTTCCTTTCAATACTCCGGCTGGGAAAAAGATAAGTTTTGTATAAGATACGCTAGTAACTTACTGTTTTTTTTAAATGTAATCTTAGTATCATGCATGTCAATTATGTTTTTTTAAAATTACATTGGTGCATGCTTACAAAATTATCCGTGCATGCTATCGTTAAGTTATCTAAGTTATCTATCCTATCAAAGACGGATGATTAAACTGTTTTTTTTTAACTGTTTCACACCGTTTTCTGCCCTCCTATAAATGACCTATATAGTCCAGACTAGAATCTATAATGTTGGTGTTTTCATTGAATTTACTTGAATTTGCTTGTTTTTGGCTTTGAAGGTTTAGCCATTTATTGTTGTGCTGAATTGTCAGGTTGATCTGAAATCGGTCTCTGCTTTATTTCATTATGCTCAAGGGACTGTTCGTTAATTACGTCGCAGGGGGGGGGGGGGGGGGGGCTGGTGGGTTTTTTCTGCTCGTAGGTTTTGTGAAAACTTACCCCCATTCAAAAACGTAGTTTCAATTTCTACCCCCTTCGAAAAACGGCTATTTGAAATTTTACCCCCCTCCCCCTGTACGCTAATCGACTTAGCTAGTAAGCTAGTATCAAAATGGCGTCTAACTAAGTATGATTGTTGAAGAGGATGTACGGGTAGAACAAGCTCTAAACTGACAACAAAAGAGAGGAGAAGTTCGACAGAAATCTTTAGTAGGAAATCTTTAGTTGGCCCAGGACACTCCGGAGTGCTCTGTGTTTCACGCAATTTGCACTCAATCTTAATCCTAGTCTCCGTTGAAAATTTGCATGACACTGAAATGCACCCCCCAAAAGTTTCGCATGTTCTAAAAATTTACCCCCATATTTTTCAACGTTCTGCAAAATTTACCCCCCCTATAAAACCACCAGCCCCCCTGCGACGTAATTAACGAACAGTCCCCAATACCCTCTTTCTGTCTCAGGTTGATGACAGGATCATATCAGTGATAACAGAATTCAAAGTTATTCCTGGTACACAGCTTTCTCGTGTCCCACCCAAGTTCGAGCATGAAGGTGAAGATCCTTTCCCTTTCACCCCCTGGCTGGACTTGAAGGAATGCAACTGCAATTGTACTAACTTTAACAGTGGAGATAATATTGTGGTTGAGGTAAATGTGAAGCCCGGAAAATCTAAGGAGGCAACAGGAAATGCTGCAATGTGTCAGACAAATGTGGACGTTGACGATAATGAAAAAACTCAGTTTACAGAGTATTTTCAACTAAAAGGAAGTGAGTTCTACGATGAGTGCCAAAGGGCATTAAAGGTATGCAAGGAGTATTTTTGCAAAAAAACAGTCTGTAAAATTAAGGCTTCTCCACGAGTGTTCCAATCCCAGAGACACTAATGCTATTGTGGTTGAAGCATACGTCACCACACATTGGAGGAAACTTGGATACATCCCCAGAGAGAAAATCCGAAAAGTGAAGTATGCATTTTCTAACAAAGAAATTCAGGATATATTTTTTTAAATCAATCTGCTATTGTTTTAATTCTAAATGTGAGAAGTCTCAATATTCATGTGTGGTTGCTATGTCAAAGATAAATAAGTGGCTTACTGATGACACTCACTACAGATATAATGCCCAAATGTAAATGTGTAGGAGAAGCAAGTGTAGAGTGGTCTGAGGCTCTTGTTTAGATCCATTCTCATCGCAGGCATTTTTCTCTGTTGTTTGGGGGGTCATGTTTTGGATTTCATGGTTCTCACTACATATCAGTCAAAATGTAACCCAACTCATGATTGTAAACTGCATTGTAAAAAGCTGTAGTCCACATCTTGGGCCAATCTATTTTTTTTTTCCGCACCCTCACTACAGAAGAGTTTTTATGAGGAGGTATTGCAAAATGGCCTTTTCCGAGGGGGTCAAACCCGAAAAAAGGCTTTTCGTAGGCTTCGTGGGTATTTCAGAGGGGTAGAGCAAGAATTTCAGAGGGGATTACTAAAGAAAATGACCTCTTCCATAGGAGGGAGGTTGGGGAGGGGGGTGCGGCGGTGCAGCTAAAAAAATGAAATGGCCCTTTAGAGATCAGACAACTTTACACATGAAAACCATAATATTTAAACATATCCATATGGATATGATAGGTACATACAGTATTATTAATCAAAGTGCATACAGTAAACATAATGATTGTGTAACTCTAGAAAATATCCAGACCTAAATATCCCTTTTTCTATATGGGTAGGGGTTAATGTGACAAGGATTGAAAAGTCTTAATAAAATGTTTGAAAATGTCAGGGGAAGTAGTGGTTCAAATCCACATGGGGAATATGGATATTTCCTGGAATAACATAATAGATTGAAAAAGAAGCCAGTCACGAAGCATGAAGTCATGAAGAACTATTGTATTGCAAGGACAAATTTTTGTATAAGAAATTATCATATACATATTCAACTTGTGAGATTTCGCTCTTGAGAGTTATTTCTTTTGACATAAAGAAATGCAGTACACTGCTGATGATTTTATTCAGCAGTTGTAAATTCATCTTCTATAATAAATACATCATTCTGACATGCACATATTGCTTTCTATCACTGAGGAATTTCAGCAGCCTGTTTGCCACAAATAATAATGGTGAGTACTACAAACTCAACACAATCATTTTTACTATTTTACTGGTATGTGTAACACTCCACTCAATCTAACATAAAAACTGTGCAAACCTTGATAAAATTGTACGCTGCACAAGGCTTCAAATGGTGACAATCTGGCCCCTAATGCTACTAAACTATGGGTCCAGGTGACTTATTTTGCAACAAAAACTTAAGGTAACATTTTTGTGGTTCATAGATGGTTATGATTTTGCCCATGTCAAACCAAGGTTGAGCAGACTTGTGAACATACAGAGACATGTCTAGTTTTGCCCTGTGTGAAACATCAGGGCCTAAGAAGGTTGAACGCCTTATACTTACAAGGATAACATAATGTTGATAAAGTGCAGGGCTAAAACATGTTTTATCAGTAATTAGATGCAAATATTTTTATGATACCATCTACCGGTAGAATTACCATATTATAGCCTTCTTCACATGCATCTTTTCAATTTAAAGCTGGTTATGATTTATCCCCACAAGAAACCCTACAGATCCCAACGGAGGAGGTTAGATACTTATCAGAATTTTAGGTGACTTTTGCGAAAGTCAGAGCGCATTTCGCGAAAATATAAAACATACTTGCTATGAACTTCAATCTTGGAGAATATGCTTTTGGCAATATTTGCTCATAATCTGATCTCCATATAGCATTAATACTTTTAATAATATCTGAGCTTCCTTGAGCGATCAACCCCACGCAAAAAAAGTTGCTGGTATTTTTGAACGAAACTCTGTTAATCATATTGAAGTCAGTTAGACTAAGTGTTAAAGAAGTTTCAGGAAACCTGTTTCAGCAAAGTGCCTATTTCGTAGAACATGGCCAAAATACATGACTAAAAATCTAAAATAGGCACATTCTTCCATGAAATGATTAGGGAGGTGGAGGATGTCCTCAGGTTTGTGGAATGCCTGGCGGATAGATGGCTTGTGTCTTGGGGGTAGGTGGCCCCTTCCTACCACAAAAAGTGAGCTGTCCTCTCTTTGATTTAGCTTGAGGCAGTGGAGTCTCATGGATGTCTCACCATCAGGAAGTGGTACATCAAAACAGGGCAGATCATCAGTAGAGTATCTTTCGTTGAGTGTCCAGTAATAGAAGGGAAGTGTATTGTCCATTCTTTTGGAGAACTCCCTAAGAGCGACAAAGATAATGTGTCTATGAAAAAATGCTTTGTGTTCAATTAATGATTAAATTTCGTTATTGAGACAGACCCAGACAGCTTTCTGTTATTTATTACAACAAGCAAGCAACCCCTAAAAAGCTTTTTTACTTTTACTTTTTATATTTTACTTTTGAGGCTGGGATTCTTGTGTTGTGCCTTTTTACTGTAGTACTGTGTTTGTTACAGACTGTTTTACCTTACACACTTAGGCCAATACTCTTTAAATTGTTTAAGGGTGAATGTCTGACCCAACTGGCGATGAACTATGCAGAAGAGCGTCTCTAGGTCATCTGTGCCTCCAGCTCTTGGATGCTCTGGGTAGCCGATCTCTTGATTCTCAATACGTCTAAACTCTTGGCTCTCTATGTTAGTTGTGATCTCGATAACCGTCTCCCTTGAGAATCCACATATACTTTCCACTGGCCTGATTAATTGTAAAAATATAACCATTTATCTTTTATCAAAACAGAACCATTTTTTATGTATGGTACTTGAAATGACTTGCATTATGTATTATATTGTATGGAATATTATTAAGGATAATTGGTTAATAATAGATAGTCATAAGCTCATAAATAAATCATATTTCTCTGAGTGCCTTGATATTTTGAATAATGTCAAGCTTATACCAGCAATGTATCAGCTTTAACATGTTTCAACTCCTTATACAGTTCTGATCAAAACTATTACACTTTTTTTCTTTACAGAGGGGAGGGTCATATCAAATCTATTCCCTGGGAGGGGTGTGAATATTTTCTAGAGGGTGCCAGGTAAATGAGGAATTTCTTCTGTGGTGGGGGTATAGATTTTTCCTGAAAAGATTGTTCAGTCAAGAGTAATGGTTGATATGGAATATTTTGACATACCTGTTGATGTCAATGGTTGAGAAGTCATAGGTAATACGATGCCATGGCATCCATTCATCAAGAATGAGGTTCAGCATTTTGTAGTTATACCGACAGCGAGTAAGTTGTGAAATTCCGCGCCCATCTGTTGCCTCATGCCAATTGGCCAGAGTTTCCACAAAATCAGCTTCAATGATGTGTTGATGTCTTCTAAGGGACTGCACGACATGTGGAGATACTAGGCATTCTGCATCTAAAAAAGGAAAATTAAAAAGGCCTGTAATTTCAAACTTACTAGTCATTTTGATCATGTTGTATTTGATCATAAAATTATTTTAGATTTCATGTGATCTGGTTGCATAAAAAAGTATGCTATGATCCAAACCCTGATACTCAAAGTGTCCAACGAGATTTTCGTCTTTTTCGTAACACAGAAAAAATCAGATTAGTATTTTACTGCCTAAAAGTCAAGTATGTGACCATGGCCTTGAAAATACTGACTGACCTTTGGCAGGACTCCATGCTGTCCAATTAAGAAAATTCAGAGGAACTCCAATTTGGAGTTCCGAGGAATCATCCATTTTTTCTTAATTGGACAAGCATGGAGTCCTGTTATTTATTATTTATATAACATCCATGTTCAAACCCAAACTGTCCAATTTTAGCACGAACTGTCCAATTAGAGCGCGCGCGATCCAATTAAAAAATAATTGGACGATTCAAGAAAAATCAATCTGCCGGCACAATGGAATTTCGAGCTGGCTATATAATTGGGTCAGTAATTTCACAACCTTGGTCTTGTCATTTCAAAATCCTGACCTCCAAGTCGGTAAAATCATAGTTTTTTTTGTATTTCCCAATCAAGGATAGCTAATAACTTCTGGGGTTGTCTCCTAACTACTAACAAATAATTATTTTATTTAATGTACCTCTTACGCTTTGCTTCCTTTTTCCGATCAGGGCTGCATGCGTCAATCCACTGGTAGGATCCTTAAGTACTTCGTCAAAAGCTTCGTAGTTTAGGAGGTAATATTTCCCATTGCGTAGATGGCTGACTGCTCTTTTGAAAACATGGTTATGATCACCACGTTCATGGTGCTCTTTGCCAGTTATAGGATCAACTTCAGGTTTATAGAGGTGATGCTTGAAATCTTCACCAATCGCATGACGATAAACATAAGTTCCCACTATGGAGCGCAGCTTATCAAGCATACTTTCTTGTGTATCTCTCCTGAAGGGGTAGGGAGTGTATCCATGTGGTACCATGCATCCTCTTAGGTAAGTTATGGCATCCTCTAATGGCATACCTTGATTGAACCTAAATTTGTAATAATGTTCAATTATAAAATCAATATTTTCCATTAGAGCATTCTGAATTTCCATATTGTCTGTTGCTATTGCAACCAGCTTTTCTCTATACAGGTAGGAGCATTTAAAATTCCAAAATAGCTGATTTTCAGGCTATTTTAGACAAGAGTAGCGTGTTTGCTCTATTAACTTTTCTGTAACTTAAATTCCAATTATTTTGTTATCCAATAATAATTTTTTCCCTCCCTCATTTTCTCTCGGAAAAATAAAATTCTGTTTGATACTCAGGAAGAAATGTGTTTGATACCAAAAGTTTAATAGAAGTTGAGTCATTCTTTTGAAATGGAAAACAAAACATAATGACAAATGAGGAGAATAAAGCATTATGGGGTATTTCGAAAAGGCTATTGGTTGTGTCAAGATGTCTAAGGTATAACAAGTGCAATGGTAACTTAGTAAGATGCCTTACCTTAGGTAATGGAGGGCTACGATGGTTTCTGGAGGAATGACTGGGCTATTTGCAGCAGTCATTGGACAACCATTGCCATCAACTTAAAAAAAAGATAAACAATGAAAACGTCACCGAGAGGATAGGAATTTCAGAAGGAGGGATACCCCAATTATCTGTGAGCCACTATAGTATCCTCCCTGTACATACTTTACTTTTGCTTTCAAACATTACAGGTCCTGGATCGGATTTCTTTGGAAATTCCTTTGGAAATTCCTTTGGAATTAATTCACATTGTGGTTGCAGTACCATTTCTGTGCTATTTCTAGAGTAGAGATTTTTTCACCATCAGCCCCCTTAAATTTCAATTGATATATAATCCGTGGACAGGAGGGAGTAGTCATTAAGTGTTTTGTTATATTATAGCAGAAAATATACTGCAATTATTAAGTCAAAACAAATGTATTTCAAGAATGAAAAGAGAAGTTACAAAGTTTGCGCACGACTGCATCATGTAAAGGGAAAACACTCATAAACAACACAATGTTCTTGCATTGTCTGCGGTTTTCGTACGGGTAGCAAAACTTATCAAAATTAGCAAAGGTTTTTAAAAAGACTCGTGTGTTTACAATAAACTTTCTCTTTTTCCCCGCTCTCAAACGCAACGCGCAAAAGCAATATTCCCCAACCAGTCAATAATTTTTCGAAAATATTGACTGATCGGGGAATATTTGATTTGTACTTTACCATGTGACCTTGATAGCCAATAAGAGCGCGCGCTCGGTTGGAATGAGCACTCGCTATATAACAATGTTTGAGATCCACTGTTTCAGGAACCAATCAGATTGCCCGACATTGACTATTCACTGATTTGGTACATACTAAAATTTGCTCTCAAAATTTACCATGTGTCATGACCAGCATCTTGAGCAGTGTCTCTTTGCTCATCTTACTGACAACTCCTCTTGCGTCATGGATAAATTGCCAAACATGCAACCCTCCGGTTTCTCCTCTCGTTCGAAGTGAACAAAATTCACCATCTGATGCAGTTCCTAATGTAGCAGGATATCACATAACCAATGCATATTTAGTATCTGTCAAGGCCAATGAGGCAGTGGAACAGGCTCAAAGGTGTGTGTGTTTGGAGGGGGGAGGGGTCATATGGCAGATTTACAGAGAATATTGTATGTGAAACACCCCCTGTCCCAACAGGTCTAGGATGCCATAATGCAATATGTTAGTTTTTGCTGATTAGCTTCCCTCCACAGGCCGGATAGAGTTAAGAAAAACATAAGGTTGCATCTTGGACAATAGTTTCAATTTTTAGTCCCATTTTACAGAGTGTTGGTAACAAATTGCTTAAGTGTGACCCTCTTTGGGAAAACGTATAATAACGATTTAGTGTTTAATGAAAAAGTCGTTTATGAAGCGTTTAAACGATCTCACAAATCGTTTAAACGACTTTGAAAATCGTTTATACGATTTGAAAATTCGTTTAAACGATGTAGGAAAACGTTTAAACGAATGATGAAAGCGTTTAAACGAGTAACAAAATCGTTTATACGAATTGAAAAAATCGTTTATACGAGTGGAGAAAGGATGTTCGCTCCACGTTGGAATTCGCTTTAGAGAGGTAGCGAACATCCACGTTCCATAGCGAGTTATAATTCGGTTTGCGTTCGGGCACGAAGAGCGAATCCATACTTTTCACCGTTGTTTTAAGCCTGGTAAGTACTACGCTGCATTCAACATACCACTACAATTTGCCAAGGAAGACTTAAAACTTGCGAGGTCAAATTATGATTCAATGTCAAAGTGTATAGATAGCGTGAAATAATTGTTTTGTTTTGAATCATGATCCAAATGGCGCGACACTTTCACGTGGAAAGCGAAGCGAACTGAAGTAAAAGATGCGAGATTGAACGAGTTGCTTTCAAGCACAGAAAAGAAAAGCCATCGGTTTGTATGGGGTACATCAAAACAGTAAAAATTACAGCAAAAGAATGAAGTTTTGCACTTGACTGCACTGTACTTACCTAATGTTTCCTGTCACGCAACTACAAAGTTGGTCGGTCGCGTCGCGTGATACCAAAATAAATACTATACTTCTGCGTCTGATTTCCCCAACGCGAATATGTTATTTTTCTGCTATCAATGCCACAAAGCCAGTTAATAACCTTCTCCGGCTATTTGTTTTCCGTTTTACTTCTTGTGAGAAACACAGAGCATTTTCGTCGGTAGCGCATTCGCGAAAGGTCAAGTTAATTATGCATTCAAAACAATGCGCTGAAACTCGCACATTTTTATTCAATCATTCCGAATTCATTATTTCCTTCCCTTGGTGTTTCCTTCTCTCGATTTTCTCGTTAAATTTTTCGTAGATGCATCTTTTGATGTTCAGATTAGTTACTGGATATTATAATCATATAATTAAGCGTGAACTTTATTTTATTTTCGCATAAGTGTTCGGTCGAGTTCGGACATTGAAATCTCCGGGAAATACGCGTAATGAATACGCTCAGCAGGGTACACAAGTTTTTGTTCCGTGGCTTTTAGGTCGGTTTCGTGAGGGTGTCCGTTTATGTAGATCGTTTATACGTTTTTGAAAATCGTTTAAACGATTTGGAAAGTCGTTTATGTGTTTTGGAAAGTCGTATATACGTTTTGGAAAGTCGTATATACGTTTTGGAAAGTCGTATATACGTTTTGGAAAATCGTTTAAACGATTTGGAAAGTCGTTTAAACGATTTGGAAAGTCGTTTACCGTTCGTTTATTTTGGCCATTAAACGGAAAATCGTTATTATACGTTTTCCCAAAGAGGGTAATGTTAGTCACAAAATAATTAATTTAATCTAGTCATGCCCACATACAATGCATCTCCCCAGGAATTTTCATTTTGCACTTCATGATAAGTAGGGCATATATGATGAGAGCATGGATTTTGATGGTTGAAAAGATTATTCACATACCAACGACTGTAAGGCCTCTCTGAGTCATCTTGGTCTTGATGTCTTTGCAGAGATCTCTGACATATTGATCTTTCAGACCGCGGTAGGGGATATATTTAATCGGCAGGGCATATGGTTTAGTGCATCTCCTCTCATCTGAAATCATGAACACTAACACATGGGTGGCAGCTTCTCTTTTCTTCTTAAAGATATTTCGGATGAAGGGCTTGAGCTCAATTTCCTTCACAGATCTCACAACCTCTTGAAGCATTTCATCCCTAAAGGTTACAGGGTCAAGTTCAGAGAGTGCTGTGTCAAGGTCCTGGATGAGAAGGTGTACTTGTTGGAGGAGAATCTGATACTCCACTACTTCCCAGTTGGCATTTTTTAGTGATTCATCTGAGGCAGTAGGGCTTTCATATTTCTTCTTGTAATGATCTACAGCCGCTGGAAAAGCTTCCGATAGGAATGTCTTGTCTTCAGCAAGCTCATCATGTTGAGCCTTCAGTTTGGCTTCCAGGTCATGCCTATCATTGGGTTTCTCCAGCTCTTTGATTTTTTTCAATCTGTCATATCATACTGATCTCTAAGCTTCTGCAGTGACCCATCGCCTAAGTCCACATCCCCATTCCAAACTCCTGATGCTGAGTGCATCAATGCAGACTTGATATCAGTGCCGTCCAATTTTATCCAAAATCTCCCTGATGGGTTGACAGACTTAAGATTGTCCAATGCAGCTTCCTAGAAAATAAAGCATTAACAGCAGTTTTAGTAGCAACAATCTTGTGAATAAATTATGAATAAATTTTTTGTTGATTACTTGAAATGACAATCAGCAGAATTTATTTTTCAGGAGAAATAATTGGAAAAAGTTATGACCATAATGGAAAATGTTATACCCAACAGGAGAGGATGCCAAAGATCTTGAGATGGACTCCTGGCAAATTCAGGAGATGTGATGTCCCTGCCAAAAAGTGAATTGGCCCTCTGTTCATTCTGGATATCATGCCTGGTCCCAACCTACATTTTTTAACTAGAGTACATTCCAGAAACTGAATAAACAATTGAACAAAGCCAGTGATAGCAAGCCACAGAGCTGTCAGAATGCTGGCAACCACAAGAGTTCCAATGGGTATGTCACGTTTAATCGCTGGCTACTTTTTGCCGAATGAGAGACAAAAACTCGAACCACAGAACTTTGTTAAATGCAGCCGGAAGCTCACCTCATTGTTTGCGACAATAAGATAAAAACTAGAGGAATTCTTAAGTTGTTCCTCATAAATCTCCCAGCTCTGGGCCTTTGTTAAAATTGGCTGGCGATGAAACTAACATGTTGCTTTGAAGCTACATTTGCTTGTCGTTTTCTTTTGCAGCCAGATACTTTTTTTGAGCAGCCGCCTACTTTAAAACATTCTGACAGCTCTGAAGCCATAATGTTATTAGAATACCTGTACATCTGTATTACTTGAGAACACAGATTTTTTCTCCTTCCTCCAATGGGTTGAAAGAGATGGACAAGGAACATTCGGTTTTGCCTGAAAGAATATATATCATGGGATTGTGCATTTCCAGACAAACTCTATGCCCTTACCATCATGGAGGGAATTGGAAATTCTGGAGTGGCATGGATGAGGCCGGGTCAATTGACCTGATTTTCCACTGTATTTTTCCTTTGAAAATTATAGAGGGTTGCTATGGGGGCATTTGGAAAATTCCTCCTTGGTGTGGGGGTTTAGGATTTTACTGGAAAAAAACGCGTTTTTCTGGAAACACTCCATAATATGGTGGGAATTTTATATGCATATACAGTACCTGCCAACCCTGAAAACTCCAAAACCTGGAGATTTTGTCTCAAGTACAACAACTGTATGAGAAAATCACAAGACATTTACCCGGGAAATAATTGGAAAGTTTCAATTTTTCCCGGGAGACTGGGAAGGGTAAAAACCGTGAGTCTCCGGCATAAACCAGGAGAGTTGGCAGGTATGAAATGTAATTACTTTATGGCACCATGTTTAAGTTATAAAATCATGTCTGGAAAACAGGAATAATTTTTAAACATTTTAGACTGACCTTTAGTGGATTTCCTCTATCTTCCTGAGCTACACCACTCCACATTGGACCTGAAAACAGGCGTTGGAACCTGGTTGGGAATTCAGTCACCATAGTCTGATGCCACTGAAGGAAATCGTCTGGTACCTTCAGCTGTAAAGATTGAGAATCCATATTATTGTCACATTTCCTTTGTAGCTTTTTTTGAGAACCGCCCCCTATTTTCAGCCGACATTTTTTAATCAATGAATTAATATTATTCTTTTCAATGTCTGGTCTATTGAACACATTGCAAAAGAATATGTTTGACGTCATTCGCAAAAAAATATATATGACTGGATTGTATGAAAGGGGTCTATAGTGTTCAATCTATAAGTAGGGGCTGGGGAATAACAAAAGTGGACCCCCCCCATCCTCCTTCAAAAAATCCTTTGTAGTAACCCCTGTGGCAATACCTACAAGATTAACATCACATTAAACTAATGTTAAACTATATTATCCTATAAAATGTGACTGAAAATCTATCAAATTAATTGCTTTCTCAACACCAATGTGCATATTTAGAAAACTACCCTCACAATCGAGTAAACTGGAAATTCTGGATGTGTGAGGGGGAGGGGGGGTTCAATTTCATTGGTCTTGTAGAGGGCTAAGTGATAATATGTTCCATTCACGTATAATACTTGTATTTCCCTTTGAAATTCTAGAGCATAGACAGTGGATTTTTTTAATTACCTACCTGTGTAACATGTGTACAGGCAAAGAAGTCAATAGCATATTGTATAAGACCAAAAGGCATCCTGTCTATTGGCATTAAGGGGCCACTCTTATCTGGCCTTGTCTCTGCTATAACCTGTGTTCAGTAGAAAAGAAAAAATGGCAATACATTTGTAAATTGCCAGAAAGTCTTATTATTGTTTTGGTAGAATAAAAGAGTATTGGGTCATGGGCTATATTTTCTCGATATTATTTTATTCCTAAAATGATGCTAGGAAGGGAGTGGGGCACCTTTCTAAGAGGAGTAATCACTCTTGTGAGATAATCAAAAGTAAGCAACAAATAACAACATGAAACAACATTTAATTAACTTCACTAAAAGGCAGTTTCTAGTTTAGATGCAGTTTTGACACCTAAATTTCCATCCCCCTGCAATATATGGGTCTCATATGTCTTGTTTGCATGAACTTCTTTGGATATATTTTTCTCCTTTTTCACTTTTAAATCTTTTGCCTGCATATCTATAATTATTATATCAAAAATAAAATAAAACTACCTATAATACCTTGCTCAAGTTGTAGACTGTATTTGATTTGCTGTTATCTTGGAGGATTTTCATGGCCTGAAGGGACAGTTCAGGAAAGTTTCCCACATTTGTTTGGATTCCCTTTTTTTGTGCTGTTATGTGGAATGCCAGATTTAAAATTGCAATTCCTTGGGTTCGGTTTTCTTTAACCATGTCTCAAGGGCTTCTCTCATGGTAGAACTCTCTACATCACTGCTTGCTGTTGTTGCCAAGGGCCGGGGCTTGAACAGAGCATGGTTTATGCGAGGTCGTCCGCGAGTATTCGATGTTTTACCCTGATCGTCACAATCTGTTCGCTGTCCCAGATATAAATCAATGGAAATGCCGAAGTGATCCTCAGCCTCGTCAATGGTGTGGAAATTCCGTTTCAGCTCCAAACGAACGTGTTGTCTCACCGAAGAGGCTGAAATTCGAAAACGCGCTTTGTTATAAAATTGTTACGAAGTGAGTAAAACCACAGCAAGTACGATAAACCAACCTGTGCGTTTCGTGTTTGTATTTTGACGAACCCACTTCGCTGCATCTTCCCAAAATAAATTACTTGCCCCCAGAGTTGGCCAGCTCTTGCCCTCTGGGATTTTCTCTTGATGTAGGGCGACGAACTTAACGAGAGCTATGTCCTCCTTTTTCGTCCACCTGCGTGTTTTTTTAGTTGGCGGACTTCGCACAGCTGCAGGTGTTTTGAAAAGTGCTCTTGCAACCTATCAGTGAGATAAAAAGAAATCAAACCACCAGTTATTTCTTCGTTTGGTGTTTTTAGCCAAACAAGAATGCAAATGTAGTCAGATAATTAATCTGCAATTTGAGACATTCAACTTTAAGCAAATGTATCAAACAAAATCAACGCGGTTTGTAAGGGAATCCCCTTTTGGCTTATTTGGGCATCATTCAAGTCATGACAAAAATCTAAGACCTGTCTTTGGACAAACTTGAACCTTGTCGCTGAGCCAATGTTTTGACTTCTTGCAGTTGTGCTTGAGAGATCGATTGATCAGTGTGTATTCTCAGTGATCCTGGCTCGATGTTTTGGTTGCTTCAGGTTGAATAAACTTCGTATTTTGCCGCTAAAAATCAAAAGTAAGCAATCCTGGTAGTAACCCCTGTGGCAATACCTACAAGATTAACATCACATTAAACTAATGTTAAACTATATTATCCTATAAAATGTGACTGAAAATCTATCAAATTAATTGCTTTCTCAACACCAATGTGCATATTTAGAAAAACTACCCTCACAATCGAGTAGACTGGAAATTCTGGATGTGTGAGGGGGAGGGGGGTTCAATTTCATTGGTCTTGTAGAGGGCTAAGTGATAATATGTTCCATTCACGTATAATACTTGTATTTCCCTTTGAAACTCTAGAGCATAGACAGTGGATTTTTTTAATTACCTACCTGTGTACCATGTGTACAGGCAAAGAAGTCAATGGCATATTGTATAAGACCAAAAGGCATCCTGTCTATTGGCATTAAGGGGCCACTCTTATCTGGCCTTGTCTCTGCTATAACCTGTGTTCAGTAGAAAAGAAAAATGGCAATACATTTGTAAATTGCCAGAAAGTCTTATTGTTTTGGTAGAATAAAAGAGTATTGGGTCATGGCTATATTTTCTCGATATTATTTTATTCCTAAAATGATGCTAGGAAGGGAGTAGGGCACCTTTCTAAGAGGAGTAATCACTCTTGTGAGATAATCAAAAGTAAGCAGCAAATAACAACATGAAACAACATTTAATTAACTTCACTAAAAGGCAGTTTCTAGTTTAGATGCAGTTTTGACACCTAAATTTCCATCCCCCTGCAATATATGGGTCTCATATGTCTTGTTTGCATGAACTTCTTTGGATATATTTTTCTCCTTTTTCACTTTTAAATCTTTTGCCTGCATATCTATAATTATTATATCAAAAATAAAAATAAAACTACCTATAATACCTTGCTCAAGTTGTAGACTGTATTTGATTTGCTGTTATCTTGGAGGATTTTCATGGCCTGAAGGGACAGTTCAGGAAAGTTTCCCACATTTGTTTGGATCCCCTTTTTTTGTGCTGTTATGTGGAATGCCAGATTTAAAATTGCAATTCCTTGGGTTCGGTTTTCTTTAACCATGTCTCAAGGGCTTCTCTCATGGTAGAACTCTCTACATCACTGCT
Source organism: Scolanthus callimorphus (assembly GCA_033964015.1). Classification (NCBI taxonomy): domain Eukaryota; kingdom Metazoa; phylum Cnidaria; class Anthozoa; order Actiniaria; family Edwardsiidae; genus Scolanthus; species Scolanthus callimorphus. Next base: position 6,442,090 of record CM066911.1, read on the forward strand.
TGCTGTTGTTGCCAAGGGCCGGGGCTTGAACAGAGCATGGTTTATGCGAGGTCGTCCGCGAGTATTCGATGTTTTACCCTGATCGTCACAATCTGTTCGCTGTCCCAGATATGAATCAATGGAAATGCCGAAGTGATCCTCAGCCTCGTCAATGGTGTGGAAATTCCGTTTCAGCTCCAAACGAACGTGTTGCCTCACCGAAGAGGCTGAAATCCGAAAACGCGCTTTGTTATAAAATTGTTACGAAGCGAGGCAGAGTGGCCGAGTGGTCAGAGCGTCGTCCTCGTAATCCGGTGACCCGAGTTCGAGACCCCGCTCTGACTCCTCGACCATTCTTTGTACATAGCCGACTGGTTTGCCTCCCGGCCAGTTGGGGTTCTTAAATGTGTTGTCTATGTATAATACTCGGAGAAATTAGCTGTAATGGCTGTACATCAACTGTTAGAAGCTATTCCCAAATTCGAGTTAAAACAAAGTTTGTTTTTTTTGTTTTTTGTTTTTGAGTAAAACCACAGCAAGTACGATAAACCAACCTGTGCGTTTCGTGTTTGTATTTTGACGAACCCACTTCGCTGCATCTTCCCAAAATAAATTACTTGCCCCCAGAGTTGGCCAGCTCTTGCCCTCTGGATTTTCTCTTGATGTAGGGCGACGAACTTAACGAGAGCTATGTCCTCCTTTTTCGTCCACCTGCGTGTTTTTTTAGGTGGCGGACTTCGCACAGCTGCAGGTGTTTTGAAAAGTGCTCTTGCAACCTATCAGTGAGATAAAAAGAAATCAAACCACCAGTTATTTCTTCGTTTGGTGTTTTTAGCCAAACAAGAATGCAAATGTAGTCAGATAATTAATCTGCAATTTGAGACATTCAACTTTAAGCAAATGTATCAAACAAAATCACGCGGTTTGTAAGGGAATCCCCTTTTGGCTTATTTGGGCATCATTCAAGTCATGACAAAAATCTAAGACCTGTCTTTGGACAAACTTGAACCTTGTCGCTGAGCCAATGTTTTGACTTCTTGCAGTTGTGCTTGAGAGATCGATTGATCAGGGTGTATTCTCAGTGATCCTGGCTCGATGTTTTGGTTGCTTCAGGTTGAATAAACTTCGTATTTTGCCGCTAAAATACCAATTACTATCACTTTAAAACATCAAACAATGGACTTACCCTTTTGACGGGACTCTTCAAGGGAGATTTAGGTGTTCGGAACGACGATCTGGACGATGATTCACCTGTTGCACTACATGGTCTCGACGCTCCTTCGGGCGAAAAGTTTTCGTCCATCGAAAACTAAACCAAAGCCTTGAATATTACATTCAATTATCTCGATCAACCCCTCGGCAAACACAACATTATGTTCATCCCAGATACTTCATATGTTCCTAAGAACTATTTCGGACTTTGTATTGCAGAAAATATATCGCGATTGTCTAAATGTTTAGATTTAAGTTCACGACTGATCCCGTTCGCGAGTGGGGAGGGCGAGCGGGGCTTTGGTTTCAACGTTTTTTCGCAGTGCTCACGAAGGCACGCCGTTGTTTCGGTTGTCTACTTTTCAGTCCCAAATTCAACAAGAAATCGAGAGGGCAATTCTGATCATGAAATAGATTTCAAATCAAAGAGATTTGCTTAAGTATATTATTCAATAAAATCAGAGGGCAATTGATTAGAAATAGTATATTTTGGATGGTGAAAAATGTAAACAAAGCCATCAACTGGACAAAATGTCTGTGCAGAGATTTCACGACAAAGTTGCGCCCTTGTTATTTTCCACTTGCTTGACATTATGAAGAGAATTTTACACTAAACCACTAGTTCATTTCATAACCTTTTATGTATATTTATTAGTTTGCATATAATGGACCCTAAAGGTTTTTTTTTATAGGGGGATTTCGCATCCTGTTTTCTCGCCTTTTTCCCGGGAACATTGTCCGTTTTGGCGGGTGTTTTCAAAAAATCTCGCGCAGGTGCTCATGGGAAGACTGACAGACCTCCTCTTCAACTAGAACTAGTAAAGAGAAATCGTCATTTATTGATGCTATAAACTGCAAATAATCCTCAGTCTTTCCAGGAGATGGAGTCGCGTTAGTCTAGCGGCTGCTGAAAAAGACAAGCACTCGAAAACAACGAGTGACTTTCGAATATTATCATTAGAATATCACAAACAAAAAGTACTCGCGGGCCTAAAAATCGAGTCAAGAATTATCTAGGTTCACGAGCGGGTTAAGTTTTAACTTACTGTGACTTATAAGGTAAATTCACATCAAGTGACCTTTAATTTTGAATGGCGTTGTGTCACGGCAAGCAAATCAAGTGTACATTTTTCAGGTTAATCTACATCGAAATTCAAAGGCCATCTCCGAAAATTCGAAGATAAATTTTTCGCAGCGCGAAAATTCAACGAAGAAAGTGCTCCGAATTTTCGAGCGATATTTCGTTTCAACAAAGAGCGAATTTCGTCGAATTTCGTTCCAGTTTCTTTTTGCTGGTAGTGTATGTTTGCTTTTCAATTTATCGACCGACTGCGAAAGCCGACTAGGTCTCAAAATTCAGGCCTTGTCTCCTGGCATAAATTTCAGGGTCTAAAACTGTGTGCAGATTTCTAAATGGTTGATGAGGTTTTCTAAATTGAAATTCCAGATAAAAATCTAGTTTCCTCTGTTTTAGCCCAATTGGCAGAACAACATGTAAGAGCTACTGAAAGCCAAATGTCAAATAGTAAGGTTTTTGCTAAGGCTAGATGGCTCAAAATTTGAATTTTGACTTGTAAAGAGCAAGAAATTATTCTTATACTCTATTCACCCGTGAACGAGTATAAAACATTTTCTAGCTAAACTTCTTTAAACAATAACACAAGTAGGAGCGAGCATCTCATTTATTAACATACAGAAAATCAATAACAAAAGCTCTAAAGGAACCGTCATGGTTGATCAAAAATGGCCAAAATACTGATGAGCGCCAAACCGGAACTACTAGTATTGCACGACATCCGCTCACGCGAGCATGTTCGACCGTTCTGGGTATGAGAGCAACAGGTGTACAAGCCAGCAGAACTCACCAGCCCAGCTAAATGCCAGCGCATCCACTCCCAGAGTATCGGAACAAAAAACTTAGAATAGAATCTTGGCACTTTAGCATTTTCTGAGCTTGCGAAACAATCTATTGTGCACATTCCCCAGTGGGAAGAAACCGCACGGAAATAGGCATCTTTGATTCTCCAATCATCATAGTCCACTATTTTACTTAAGTAATCAGCTCTCTCATTTGACGTGCGCGGGATCCATTCTACTTCCAAAACAACATTGTTTTTCTTGGGCAACAAAAAATATGTCAGCTGCTATCCTCTGTAATGTGGTTTCATGCTCCCCGATTTAACTATGGCCTCAACTGCTTTGTTGTCTGTGAACCATTTAACTGTATTATTCGAAAGCAAAAGCTTGAAAGTGCGAAGTGCGACCTCAACACACTTAATTTTCTCGCCAGGTAGAACTTTGTCTCACTTCAATAAAATCCCAGTTTTTGTAAAAAACGGGGACGTCATTGAACGAAATGTAAGCTGCACAACCAGTGTTGCTTGCATCTGAATAAACAATTCTGGTAGGTAAATGCATTACTGAAATCAAAGACTTAGAATTTAATTTATGCACATTCTGCTTCCAAAATAACAGTTCATTCTTAGCATCATTATTCAGTGTAAGCAATGAACTCCACGATGTTCTGCGCTCAATAGTCAGATGCAAGAACTTGGTCATAAGTTTACAAACATTTCCGAAAACAAGCATGTTGGAAATAATTAATCCTGTAACAGAAGCAAGCTGTTTAGCAACTACTTTATTGCAAGCCAAAGCCATATCTATGGCAGCCAGCAGTCTGGCAATCTTGTCCTGTGGCACTGTTAAAGTTTTATTTTCAAGATCCCAATTGAATCCCAACCACTTAGTAAATTGAGAAGGAACCCACACGCTTTTCTCCTTGTTGGGAACAAAACCGCTTTTAATTAGATCAGTCCTTACTGCTGTAGCTTGAGCTTGGCAAGACGCAAGATCTGAGCACACCCCAAGCCCATCGTCCAAATATACAACAATCTTAAGTACCTGGCTTCTCCAGTGCCTAACCAAAGGCCTCATAACTTTAGTAAATATATAAGGCCCTGTCGACAAACCAAATGGCAAAACAGAAAAAATATAATACTTAGTTATACCATTATAGATCCAACTAAAGCCCAAAAACTGCTGGTCATAGGGAAAATGTCAATATGGTGATAGCCTGATTTGATGTCAAAAGAAAATAGCCATTGTGCTGAGCAATCTAGAAGTGAAGTAAGCATACTTCTAGAGTCTTCAAATTTAACTTTACATTTTCTAATGAATTGATTAGGATATCTGAGATCTAATATTAGTCTCTTTTTACCGCTAGACTGAACAGAAACAGACAAAGGGTTGACCACTGTAGGCGGCGACAAACATTCGAAAACTAAACCCGCATCAAGCAATCCTGTATGGCATAAGAAACAAATTCACTTTCATTTAAAGCAGACTTATTGTTTTTGAAATAGGCAGCAGGAGGTACACTAACAAACGGTATTATATATCCTCTAGAAATTGTGTCTACAATAAATTGGGGGGCTTCTATACTTTTCCAAAAATCAACATGTGAACGAAGTCGGCCCTTAACTTTCACAGGGCCAGGCCCAGTAGCACTATGACAATTATTACAACAAATCTCAGATAAATACTTATCTGGTACTAACTTCTGAGCTGCTGTTCTGTGCTTAGGATCCACGTCCCTGTTGGGCTGTGTTGTTTTGGCTTGTCGTAGCTGATCGACGGTTGGCGGAGCAGAGTGGAGAACCGGACCAGTGACCAAGGGCTCCGCAACTATAACACTGATCGGTTGGCTGTGGCTGTCTCCGGCGAAAACCTTGGAAGGTTGTTGAGTACTGACGGAAGGAAGATCTGCTGGTTGTTGGGTTGTTTGACGTTGAAGTGAGCTCTGACTGTGTGTCTGCACCGACTGCACCACGTTGGCGAAAAGGTCGATTTTTCCCTTGTCTTCTTTGGCGAATTTTGGAAAGCGCCCGCTTCTCTGCCGATCGCAGCTTCTTTTCATCCTCTGAATTTTCTGCGAGTTCGTCGGACTCGTATTCTTCGGCGGCCGTCCAACCCGCAGGACTTTTATCTGCAAATCTGATTAATTTATTTCCCTTCGAAACTGACGTTTTGAGCTTCTCTACTTCAGAATTAACTTTTGATAGGTTTCCCTCAAATAAGCTCTTGCCGATAATGTGGAGACCGTCTAGAACGGATGTATTAAACTCAAACTGTATCCGATTCCCTTTAAACTTGAAAGCGCCTGATGCTTTTGATTGAGTTTTTAGAATTTAGAATCTAAGAGTTGCGAAAACTGAAGAAATGCATTAGGATCAGAACTATGAATATATAGATTTAGGCACTGCCTAAAAGCGAGCTCCCAATCACCAATCCCACTGATATTAATAATGGGTATTTCCAGAAAATATATGTGCCCTGGGATGGGCAACACTAGTTGTTGACCCCCGTGCATCCAGTATTTCCAAAATGTGTTACCCCCATGCATACAGAATGTGTTACCCCCATGCATATAGAATGCATAGAATGCCTGAGAGGTTAAACTAGCTTACAGCTTTGACCCCCCCCCCCCCCCCCCCCCCCAGTTGGTACTAAGTTGTCAGGCCTGTTTGAGTCACCCGATTACAATTGGAGGCTCTAACCATGTAGGAATTATATTATTCTTCAATGGGGTTGTGGGGGCATTCTTCCCAAGAAAAATTGTTGACATTTCAATTTTACAATATGACTGGAAATGTAACAGAACTTAGAACAAGTTAGTTGCATCCTCCTCATTCGTCGGAAAGATGTGTGTATCCCCTAAGAATTTCACCTGCCCACCCCCCCTCCCCCCACCCCATATAAATGGAATGTAGCCTTAGATGCTAGTTTGTACTACAGATACAAGTCAAGCAATAGTGAAGACGGTAAAATTGTTATAAAGCATTGAAAATTATGTCAAACACAAATGGAAACCATATACCACTGACAATGAAGAGACACATTTTTCAATCCCCATGGGTTATGCCTAGACTTCCTCAAAGTCCTTCAAATTTTTGCTTGCTTGTATCCTATGAGAGGTTGACTTTGAGCAGTCTAGGGTTTGCCTGATAACACATAGGGGTAAATTTTAGACTGAAGTATACCATTTGGCAAAGCATGGAATATGTAAGATTTTACTACTTTGAGTAACTTTGTAATTCTCAATGTGTGTTCTTAAGTTAAAATTATCAAAGAGAAATGGAAACCTTTCCAACATTCTCTAACGTACTTCTTTCTGTGCCCATCGCTCTGAGTCCCCTCCATGGGTAGTCACTGCACTATGGGCCGGCTACATCATATTGAGTCAGCGGATTTCCATCAAGGGCTCTATACTGTGTTATTTAGATGCTAGTTTGAACAATAGATCCAAGCCAAGCAATAGTGAAGTTGGATAATTCTTTATCAAAGCACAATGGAAACCATTATACGACCAAGAGGGAAAATACAAAATGTTCAATCCCCATGGATTATACACTGCCTGATAACCCATCATGGGCAATTCCAGAAATATATGTACCCCCACCACGGGCGCACTAGGTTTTGACCATCCCCCCCCCTCCCCATGCATCCAGAATTTCCAAAATGGCTTGCATATAGAATTCCTGAGAGGTTAACCTACAATAGCTTCCAGCTTCAAAAAACCCCCATGCAGGCAGAATTCCGAGCTTGAAAACCCCCCTCCCATTCAGAATTTCCAAATGCTGGCCATCCCCGGGGTACATTTATTTTCTGGAATTGTCCAAAGGCACAAAAATTTTAGACACAAAGTATGCCATATGGACCAAGAGGGAAAAATACAAAATTTTCAATCCCCATGGATACACTGCCTGATAACCCATCATGGGCAATTCCAGAAAATATATGTACCCCCACCACAGGCGGCACTAGGTTTTGACCATCCCCCCCCCCTCCCCCCGCCGCCCTCCCTCCCCATGCATCCAGAATTTCCAAATGGCTTACCCCCACCCCCATGCATATAGAATTCCTGAGAGGTTAACCTACAATTAGCTTCCAGCTTCAAAAAAAAAAACATGCAGGCAGAATTCCGAGCTTGAAAACCCCCCTCTCATTCAGAATTTCCAAATGCTGGCCATCCCCGGGGTACATATATTTTCTGGATTGTCCAAAGGCACAAAAATTTTTAGACACAAAGTATGCCATATGGACCAAGAGGGAAAAATACAAAATTTTCAATCCCCATGGATACACTGCCTGATAACCCATCATGGCAATTCCAGAAAATTATGTACCCCCACCACAGGCGGCACTAGGTTTTGACCATCCCCCCCCCCCCCCCCCCCCCCCCCCCGCCGCCCTCCCTCCCCATGCATCCAGAATTTCCAAATGGCTTACCCCCACCCCCATGCATATAGAATTCCTGAGAGGTTAACCTACAATTAGCTTCCAGCTTCAAAAAAAAAAAACATGCAGGCAGAATTCCGAGCTTGAAAACCCCCCTCCCATTCAGAATTTCCAAATGCTGGCCATCCCCGGGTACATTTATTTTCTGGAATTGTCCCAAAGGCACAAAATTTTTAGACACAAAGTATGCCATATGGACCAAGAGGGAAAATACAAAATTTTCAATCCCCATGGATACACTGCCTGATAACCCATCATGGGCAATTCCAGAAAATATATGTACCCCCACCACAGGCGGCACTAAGTTTTGACCATCCCCCCCCCCCCCCCGCCCTCCCTCCCCATGCATCCAGAATTCCCAAAATGGCTTACCCCCACCTCCATGCATATAGAATTCCTGAGAGGTTAACCTACAATAGCTCCAGCTTAAAAAAAACCCATGCAGGCAGAATTCCGAGCTTGAAAACCCCCCTCTCATTCAGAATTTCCAAATGCTGGCCATCCCCGGGGTACATATATTTTCTGGAATTGTCCAAAGGCACAAAATTTTTAGACACAAAGTATGCCATATGGACCAAGAGGGAAAAATACAAAATTTTCAATCCCCATGGATACACTGCCTGATAACCCATCATGGGCAATTCCAGAAAATATATGTACCCCCACCACAGGCGGCACTAGGTTTTGACCATCCCCCCCCCCCCGCCCTCCCTCCCCATGCATCCAGAATTTCCAAAATGGCTTACCCCCACACCCATGCATATAGAATTCCTGAGAGGTTAACCTACAATAGCTTCCAGCTTCAAAAAACCCATGCAGGCAGAATTCTGAGCTTGAAAACCCCCCTCCCATTCAGAATTTCCAAATGCTGGCCATCCCCGGGTACATATATTTTCTGGAATTGTCCAAAGGCACAAAAATTTTTAGACACAAAGTATGCCATATAGACCAAGAGGGAAAAATACAAAATTTTCAATCCCCATGGATACACTGCCTGATAACCCATCATGGGCAATTCCAGAAAATATATGTACCCCCACCACAGGCGGCACTAGGTTTTGACCATCCCCCCGCCCTCCCTCCCCATGCATCCAGAATTTCCAAAATGGCTTACCCCACACCCATGCATATAGAATTCCTGAGAGGTTAACCTACAATAGCTTCCAGCTTCAAAAAAAAACCATGCAGGCAGAATTCTGAGCTTGAAAACCCCCCTCCCATTCAGAATTTCCAAATGCTGGCCATCCCCGGGGTACATATATTTTCTGGAATTGTCCAAAGGCACAAAATTTTTTAGACACAAAGTATGCCATATAGACCAAGAGGGAAAAATACAAAATTTTCAATCCCCATGGATACACTGCCTGATAACCCATCATGGGCAATTCCAGAAAATATATGTACCCCCACCACAGGTGGCACTAGGTTTTGACCATCCCCCCCCCCGCCCTCCCTCCCCATGCATCCAGAATTTCCAAAATGGCTTACCCCCACACCCATGCATATAGAATTCCTGAGAGGTTAACCTACAATAGCTTCCAGCTTCAAAAAAAAACCATGCAGGCAGAATTCTGAGCTTGAAAACCCCCCTCCCATTCAGAATTTCCAAATGCTGGCCATCCCCGGGGTACATATATTTTCTGGAATTGTCCAAAGGCACAAAAATTTTTAGACACAAAGTATGCCATATAGACCAAGAGGGAAAAATACAAAATTTTCAATCCCCATGGATACACTGCCTGATAACCCATCATGGGCAATTCCAGAAAATATATGTACCCCCACCACAGACGGCACTAGGTTTTTGACCATCCCCCCCGCCCTCCCTCCCCATGCATCCAGAATTTCCAAAATGGCTTACCCCCACACCCATGCATATAGAATTCCTGAGAGGTTAACCTACAATAGCTTCCAGCTTCAAAAAAAAACCCATGCAGGCAGAATTCTGAGCTTGAAAACCCCCCTCCCATTCAGAATTTCCAAATGCTGGCCATCCCCGGGGTACATATATTTTCTGGAATTGTCCAAAGGCACAAAAATTTTTAGACACAAAGTATGCCATATAGACCAAGAGGGAAAATACAAAATTTTCAATCCCCATGGATACACTGCCTGATAACCCATCATGGGCAATTCCAGAAAATATATGTACCCCCACCACAGGCGGCACTAGGTTTTGACCATCCCCCCCCCCCCCCCCCCCCCCCCCTCCCTCCCTCCCCCATGCATCCAGAATTTCTGAGCTTGAAAACCCCCCTCTCATTCAGAATTTCCAAATGCTGGCCATCCCTGGGGTACATATATTTTCTGGAATTGTCCAAAGGTACAAAAAATTTTAGACACAAAGTATGTCATATGGAAAATTCGGTGTTAAATTTTACTGTCTCAATGACCAATTGGTATTTTTAATCTAAATAAAACCCTGTTTGTACAGTGTATAACATAATTTTGTTTTCCACAGGGAATGGGCATACTTCTACTAATCACAATGACTTTGTAAATAGTGAATGAAATTCTAGCAAACAACATGTACTATACTAAATACATTAATTCATTTGTTTTCCTATTGTTACTACTGGCACTGCCATTTGGTAGTAAATTACACAGTCCATGCATGTTGAAAGTCAAGTGTTGAGAGCCAATTCAACAGAATTAAATTTACTGTAATACCATATTTTTTTGCTAGAAAATAATTTTTCAGTACCATAAGTCAATATCTTGCCGCTTGGAAGTCCAAGGTACTAAGGTGATCACCAAGACTCCAATACCATTAACCAGTTTCCGGTTGCAGCACTTTTGCCTTAGATTTTCCTTGTGTCGATTTTGGGAGTGTTTTTATATCTCGTTTGCAAAAAGCTGAGAAGGCTTAATTAGCCTTCGTTGTTAGAAAACACGACTAAGTCGTTCTTAAAGGACTAATAATAGAATTCTAGAGATCTTTAGTTAGGGTCGCATATAAGCTAAACACGTTGAGTTGTTACTAGGCTCGCGACCTATCACTCAGATTCAAGAAAAGTCGACATGCTCGAAAAAAGAAACAGCGAATTTTAGGAATTTTACCTTCATCCTGAGTAGCTTTTCCCCCGTGCAGGAATAACCTGAATGTAAATCTGTTCGGAACTTGTGAATGTCCTGCCATCTCCCTATAAACAGTGCTCTTATCCAGCAGTGACTTTGATCCACGAATCGAATTGTTTTAACGACTTGCCGCCATTGACTCTCCAAACAAATTAATTCTCAAAGTATGACCTTCTTGACTCACGCTACTGCCGTAATGTACAAATGTAGCGTCTCGCAGTTACTTTTACCTTTCGACAAAATTCTGTACCATTATAAATTCCACTGTTTTGTGAAAGAAAGGGCGAATAAACAATCTCTGCCGCAATAGCAGGATTTGCGCTAAAAAGTTTAAGCCTTCTTGTCATAACAGGAAATTTCTTCAGACACTCGTAGTCCCTGGCCCATAGCAGGATTTGCGCTGAAAAGTTTAAGCCTTCTTGTCAGATAACAGGAAATTCCTTCAGACACTCCTAGTCCCTGGCTTTTTGTAAACATACTTTTCAGTAGAACAGTTCTGCAGTCGCTTGGAAGAATGGTTTCGATCAAAAGACTCTTAATATATTTTCAAGCAGATTGCTCGAGAATAATTCACCAATATTGAGCAACCTCCTATCCCCCCCGGCCACGACAACTCACCCCTCCCTCCCCCCGTCACTCGACCGGCGGCGCCACCCCGACAAATCACCCCTCCCCCCGTCTAAAAAAAAAAAAACTTCACTCGACCGGCGGCGCATGTTGTGACGTCACGCCTGTGACGTCAGGCTTCAGGAAGCACACACGCTCGCTCGACGTTCAAAATTCAGTCGTATCCCTTTGCGCCCGCCCGCCTGTGATACTTTGGGTACCCTGTGGATATCACGCCTGTGACGTCAGGCTTCAGGAAGCACACACGCGCGCTCGACGTTCAAAATTCAGTCGTATCCCTTTGCGCCCGTTCCCGCCTGTGATACTTTGGGTACCCTGTGGATATCACGCCTGTGACGTCAGGCTTCAGGAAGCACACACGCGCGCTCGACGTTCAAAATTCAGTCGTATCCCTTTGCGCCCATTCCCGCCTGTGATACTTTGGGTACCCTGTGGATATCATACATGCGCTACATTTTTCATCGTTGGGACGCTCTTTTCTTAGGTATGGTGCTCCGCTCTGCGGCCTTCGGCCGCTAAGGAGCTCCGCTACTAGTTTTTGAAACTCCAGCTTCAGGATCACTCATCAGAAATTCATTTTCCGACATACTCAAAATCAAGGCTTAAGAAGAAAGAGATGCCTTCGAATGACTAGCATCTAATTACAATCCTTAATATACGGCATAACACTATTCCCGAAGGATTACTATCAATATGTGTTAATCAAGTCAATCACTGTTTAAATTGCGTACCGCAAGAAAATATATTAGTTTAAGGTTGCTTAGAAACACACAAGCCACACAAACAACAAAATCAAACAACTCAAAAATTGACTACTCCAGTTAAAATACAAGAAAAATAAAGAACTACCAGAAATATTGGTACAATTTTGTATTTTTCCCTCTTGGTCGTATAATGGTTTCCATTTGTCTTTGAAAATTTTTTCAGTGCTTTTGATAAAGAATTATCCAACTTCACTATTGCTTGGCTTGGATCTATTGTTCAAACTAGCATCTAAATAACACAGTATAGAGCCCCTTGATGGAAATCCGCTGACTCAATATGGTGTAGCAAGGCCCATAGTGCAGTGACCACCAATGGAGGGGACTCAGAGCGATGGGCACAGAAAGAAGTACGTTAGAAAATGTTGGAAGGTTTCCATTTCTTTTGATAATTTTTAACTAAGAACACACATTGATAATTACAAAGTTACTGAAAGTAGTAAAATCTTACAATTCCATGCTTTGCCAAATGGTATACTTCAGTCTAAAATTTACCCCTATGTGTTTATCAGGCAAACCCTAGACTTGCTCAAAGTCAACCTCTCATAGGATACAAACAAGCAAAATTTGAAGGACTTCTAGGAAATCTAGGCATAACCCATGGGGATTGAAAAATGTGTCTTTTCACTGTTAGTGGTATATTGGTTTCCATTTGTGTTTAACATAATTTTCTACCATCTTCACTATTGCTTGACTTGGATCTGCTGTACAAACTAGCATCTAAGGCTGCATTCCATTATGTATGGGGTGGGGGGGGGGGGGGAGGTGAAATTCTAAAGGGATACACACATTTTTCCGACGAATGAGGAGGATGCAACTAACTTGTTCTAAGTTCTGTTACATTTCCAGTCATATTGTAAAATTGAAATGTCAACAATTCTCTTGGGAAGAATGCCCCCACAACCCCATTGAAGAGGTTACAGTTTACAGTCCCTTGCACAATAATCAAGTAACACTGAATTTATTTGTTTTGTCCACTTGTAGAACCTTGTAAAGTTCCTAATTTTTCTGGCTCATTACACTTTTTGCATAATATTATTTTTCACAAAATTTCAGACCCCCTACAAAATTGCTCCATCAAAACGGAATTATGTATTTTGAACACTGGACTTTTCAGCCTACTGCTTGCCACCCCCAACATACATAATGAATGCAGCCTAAATAATATAATTCCTACATGGTTAGAGCCTCCAACTGTAATCGGGTGACTCAAACAGGCCTGAGAACTTAGTACCAACCTGGGGGGGGGGGGGGGGGGGTTCAAAGCTGTAAGCTAGTTTAACCTCTTAGGCATTCTATATGCATGGGGGTAACACATTCTGTATGCATGGGGGTAACACATTTTGGGAATACTGGATGCACGGTGGTCAACAACTAGTGCTGCCCATCCCCAGGGCACATATATTTTCTGGAAATACCCATGATTAATATCAGTGGGCTTGGTAAGAAAAGACAGGGCCTCAAAATTTTTTACTGCAGCTCATGGGGGGGGGGGGGGGTCAATTAAATGTTTACAAAGGATGTTTAGTGGCAGAAGTTGATTATTGTACTTGGAAATGAGAAACAGAGCACCATCAGATTGGCAAATAAAATTGTTCTAAACCTATTAAATGTATTTTTGATACCATAACATTACATATTTGATTCAGTGATTGGGAGCTCCGCTTTTAGGCAGTGCCTAAATCTATATATTGCAGGATTCTTACAAGATTCTTAGAAGATTTGATAAAATTCTCATAAGATGTTGAGAATTCTTACAAAGATCGTGTAAGAATCTTATAAACTCTTCAAGAAAATTGATAAGAATCTTACAAGATCTTATAAGAGTGATGCAAAACTTTGGTGCAGCTCTTATAAGATTCTATAATATCTTGCAGATTCTCACAGCACACCAAAAAAAAATCCATTTCAAAGGCTGTCATGGGTGATTTTGCTGCATAGAAGTACTGTATTGACATTTTTTGGTAAATAATTTATCATAAATTTGCGCACTGGCAATAAAAACAGCTTAATTACAATGAGAAAATTCACTTAAAAAACTTATTCGCCTGCATGCATTTCAGTGAACATGCATTTCGATCTCAGCTATGAATCATTCCCCTGGATGGTCATATGGCGTGCAGTTAGCTACCTTAATTACTTGCCCCTGGGTGTCAGATACCGTAACAGTACAGGTACAAGTCCTTACAAAAATTAATATACATATACAGATAACAAAGCAAATCTAGCAAAAATAAGAAAAAAACACTTTATTTCCTCAACGATTGATCTTCATACAATCAATAATAATGTTCCTATAAATAAAACTACTGTAACAACCAAACGAAGGGTAGAGACTATACATACTCTTGGAAATAGCATACAGTCTCCAGTCTGCTAATAACTATGGAAAGAGCAAGATATTATGTTGTTTACAAGTCGGCTGATGATTGCTCAGTAGACATCTACCAGTTACTTTACTTTTTGCATTAATACAGCCTATGCCTAGGCATGATAATGCTATGCTATGTGAATGTGAAACCATACCGCCAAGAGGTAAACATTAAACATTTTCATATCATTCTAAGGGGCCGATTACATGGAGAATTTCAGCCGGGCTGAGATTTCATCCCGGTGACCGGGCTGAATTTTTGTTATGATTATATGTCGCATTTCAGCCCGGGCTGTTTCAAATCATAGCGCAGGAAAAGTGTAGAGAACAACAACAACAAAATGGCGCCAAGGCAGTTAAAGTTTATGCAAGCTGCTGTTTCGCTTCTTTCACAGGTAAACTTTCTGTTTGCGCTACATTTCCAGCTATTTGGTATGCTTGCGATTCACCAAATGGCGGAACAAAAACGAAATCAGGCCTTAGCAGCTTATATTTCAGCCCGGAAATCTTATAGATACAGGAAATTAAAACTTATCCGAGAGCGTCAAATTCGCCGAAAGAAAAGGTCAGTATGGGTCGTAAACGGGCGCACTGTTGAAAAAAAGTTAGCAATAACTCTGTACTACTTGAAGGTACAGGAAGTCTGTGGATGGCCGCTAATACTTTTGGCATTCATCAGTGCACAGCATTGAAACACATGTGTATGGTCATCACTACCAAATTGGGTCCAAAGTATTTGCACCTCCCTAGAAACAATGACGAAATACGCCAAAAAGTTTCCGAATTTGAAATTAAATTTGGTATGTCACAGGCATTTGGTTGCATTGATGGGACTCACGTACCTATAAAAAGACCACACCTGGGTTCTCAATATTATTTTTGTTACAAGCAGTTCTTTTCACTGAATATCCAGGCGATATGCGATAGTAAAGGGTACTTCATGGATGTGAATGTAGATGGCCCGGGTCAGTGCACGATGCGCAAATTCTTCCATTAATGCGAAAATGTTAAATGGACAGCTAGCACAAACGTATATCACTATGCTGCCTGGCTATGACGGTGTTCCCAACTATTTAATTGGCGATCCTGCTTATCCTTTGACTCCATTCTGCATGAAAGAATATCAGTCGTGTACAACAAACGGAGAAGTTATCTTCAATAATTTGCTCCGCTCCGCGCGAAATCAGATAGAATGCGCTTATGGCAGGCTCAAAGCTCGCTGGAGGTTCTTAACACGACCAGTTGACCACAAACTGGAGATGATACCAGTGCTCGTCTACAGTTGCTTTGTGCTGCACAATTACTGTGAAAGTAGAGGGATGAGTTTTGATGCAGGGGAATTGGAAGCCCAAGTTCAAAGGCACCGCGATGACGAAGAAAGGGTCCCAAATCTACCAGATCCAGTTTATTCCAATAACACTGACGAAGGAGAATATGTCCGTTCAGTGCTGACAAAGAATATCCAACACAACTTGCCTGACAACTATTAATGTTTACGTTTCTCATTAGTAGCGTATTACACACTATGCTTCCTATGACCCACATGTCGCGCGTTCGGAACGATGAGTCACGTGTCGGGAGAGTCTGGAGATAGGCCGAGGTAATCTTTACACAACATCCTCCCCCTCTATCGTTACGATGCCCCGACGCCTTGTGCCCCCTTTGCACTTTTATGTTAATATAGTGGAGTATGATATTCATGTGAACAGAAAATATGACAAAGGAATTCAACACATAATATAGTAAAGTGTGTTACAGGGTAAATGAAGCAGGCCCGTATCCTGGGTGGGGGGAGGGGGGGAGGCAGGGGAGTTCAATGGTAATAGCTCGGTGTCTGAAAGCTATCTCCCCACACGCAACAAAAAGGTCCGCATTTGTACACACTAAAAAATGTACTTACTACGGAAATCACTAAACTGTCACCACCCGGGGTACAAACGATCGATCGCAGTTGGGAAAACGATCGATCGTTTTTTGATTTCGGTTAACTCACGTGACCATTTCGATTGATCGAAATGTCCATGTTTTGTACATGTCTACGGCAAACAAAAGAAATGCAAGTCATGTGATCATTTTGATCAAGTCATGTGATCATTTCGATCGATCGTTTTCAAAAAGCGGTTGATCGTTTTCCCAACTGCGATCGATCGTTTCTACCCTGGGGTGGTAACAGTTTAGTGATTTCCGTAGTATATTGACTTGCTTTTTCTACCGAATTTTGACTAGTGGTTTCTCAATAAAAAACAAATTCATCCCACGTTGGTCCGCTTTTCCTAGATTAATAGTAATAGTATTGCCATCTTGACCTGATTACTCATCTCTCAATTAAGTGTTAAAGCTTGCAAGGCATTGCTCACATACAGAGTTCATTTTAAAATTCAAAGTATAATGCTGGTTAATACGATAGAGGCTGTTTACATTGTCAGACTCGACCTGACATAAAGTATAACATACATAAAGTAAGACCATGAAGGTTTCGTAACTGTAGCTATTATTTGATTTTAGGCTCTGTTGCTTTCATGATGGCATTTGAGAATATTTTACTTCAGGTCGAGTCTAACGCTGTAAACTGCGACTGCAATCAAGTTAATCAAGTCATTTTCCTTATTTTGATGTCATAGTTGATCTTCAAAAGCAATTATCATTTGTTAATTTCTGAAGAACTTATAATATTGCATTTGAAACTGACTAACTTATTACTTGTCATGTGACCATTTCAATGTATCACTTTATTCTTGGTATGAAAGCTAGATGCTAAAATAAAGTTGTATCAGGTCCTATCAAATCTTAATTGAATTTGTCAATCACACAATAACAAGCTGTAAAGTGTAGGGTCAGGAACACAACTTAGGAATTGCCTACTGATAGTGTAGTATAATACCAAGAGTAAGACTCTCCCATATAACGGTCTGGACCCATTAGCGTCAGAAAATTGTCTATTTGTAGAAACAGATTTTCACGTAATCATATCAGCACTTCCAAGTCATTTAGAATGAAATGTAATAGTATCTCCTTTCGTTTTGACCTATATCAGTTAATCAGAAAAGAGACACATTGGCCGACAGACACAAAAACAATGGAAATATGTGCTAAAATAGATGCTTTTCTGGTGCAAATGGGGACAGTAGTGGTACCAGATTGTTACTCTTAGTAATGGACACTTAATAATACTAATAGTACTACACATCTATTACCATTGAACTGCAAACAACAATGGTCAAAACTATCCATGCTGGCCCTTCAGGTCATGTGATCATTCATTTGGAGCTTCACTATTCTTGTCTTGTATTTGTAACATACATAAAATTAACACACGATTTGAATAGCTACTATGATATTTACAAGTGAAAGGTTTTACAGACAAATCAGCTGAAGCATGCCCCTCTAGAAATGATTTTCTAATTAATTTTATGATTGTCATATTGATTTCATTATTACTTCCCAAAATGCATGCAGTAATCCAGATTCATGAATATTCAAATTTTACATTGGGATGAGATTGCAGTTTACTCAAAACTATAATTTTAATATTCACAACATATATTCAAAACACAATTCCAGCATACAATTTATCATAACTCATTTTTAAATCCAATTAAGGACCTTAAGGGGGCATGCTTCACCTGACTTTAATGTAAGACCCTGAAAAGATTAACCGTTTTATCAAATATCAAAACATTTAAAACAATAACATGTTATTTAAACCATCTGAAGTAAAATACTTCAAATTGTTTGCATAGCGAAGTACTTCTCTCTGCTGTTTTCCAAGACAAAAATAAAACATTTGTCTTATAAGTAAGGATCAAGCTGGTTTCCTTCACGCACATACCTAGCTGTCTCTGATAACGTGGTAGGCCCAGGCAAAAGGTGCCCTGGATAGGAAGCACTTGCCTGTGAATAGCTCTGATGTACTGCTCTTCCGAAAGCAGCTTGCTCCTGACAACTTGGTTCTGGCACTCTACTCATTGCTGGGTCTGTACCAACTGTGTTCCATGGTGCACCTGGGTATCCATTACTTGGAGGATAACTCATGAACATGGCCCTGGTCAAAAACTGGAATGACTGGGTGATCCCTGCCGCCATCTGACTCATAGATGTGCTCATTTCTTTCATCAATTCTGCAAATGTTGTGTTGGACTGCTTGATAGCATCTGCTATTTCTTTTTTGATCTGAGAGTCATCTTTGGACTCCTGCATCAGGAGTGCATCTCTTTGTGATGCACTAAGTTGTCTCTCTAAACGTTTCCGTTTATTGTCAATGAGTTTGGGTACTGGATTATGGGCAGATCGCTTTTTTACCTTAGCCTTTACATTGACTTCATCCTCATCATCGGCATTGAGACTAGACCCTGCAGGGCTCTCAACTTCAGAGTCACTCACAGATTTATCTAATTCATCGGTGCTTATGCCACAGTGAAGCGGTTCTGATGCTGGACTTCCTCCCCAAATGATTTTTAACTGCTCGTAGTGCTCAAAACCAATTTTCCCCCTGCCGCTTCTAGATCCTGTTGTAACAACATTGGAAAAGTTTTGGCGTATCTATTTTATTTTCTCTTGAATTCTTGTATAACCCTTTCTGATGAGCTCCTCATATTTTCGCTGCTTCTCCAGGTCAGCTTTTTTCTTCCTTATCTAATTCACTACCTGGTTGTGCATTTAGGGTAATGGGCCCAAAGAAAGTTGGCTCGTTTTTGTAGATGCGCGCCATATTCTCTCTGAGCGACTCGTACAGTTTTACTTTATCAGCATTGAAATCTATGTTTGTGTACTCACAATGTGACTTGTAATTCTCTAAACAACGAATAAGGTTTAAAACTTTCTCATCCTTGTCCCACCGGAATCGTTTTTCATCTGTTTTCTTTTTCATATGTGATTGTTTCTTTGATTGCACGGAGGAAGATGCTTTCTTGTCAGCCATCTTGCAACTAAAGCGCATGTCATTTGGCATTTACGCTTGATACAAGACAGCGTGGGCGCGAATTTCGAGGCCGGGCTGAAATTCTGCTGCGATTACATGGTGAATTTTTGCCAAACAACCCGGGCTGAATATTCTATCCCGGGTCGCTCTGACCGGGCCAGGATTTTCAGCCTGGGCCGAATTTCAGCCCGGGCTGAGATTTTCTTCATGTAATCGTAAATTTCTTATTACATGTATTTGTCAAGAAGGCCGGGCTAGCGATTCAGCCCCCCTACCCGGGCTGAAATCTCAGCCCGGGCTGAAATTTTCCATGTAATCGGCCCCTAAAAGTGCTTTTCCGGAAAAAAATGTGCATTATTTTACAAGGACTAAAGTGCCACTAGCATCTAATTAGTCACTTGCCTGAAATTCCACCAAATTCAGCACACATGTAGAAGACATCATGATCTTTAGCACTACGCCATTTGTTTTGCCAGAGGTTGAGAGGAAAATAGCGTATTTTCACGCCAAAGTTCGGAGATAATGACCTTTCTTAAATTGGAAGTCTTAACTCGGTATAGAGTATCTAATGTTGGAACATAAAGTATTTCCAGATTTTATCCTCTTGTAAGAAACAGCAGACAGATGATATCTTGCATTAACCTAGCCTTGATATTCACAATAATGTCGTGAGCAGGTTTACTGTATTTGACCATCGATTTCATCTAAGCGAATACACTTGATAAGAAAAATGCCACTAATTAGGGGCGGTACCTCAAAGTTTTGATGTCTAAAATTAGACAGTTTGGCTCATAAAATTTTGACATTTGCCAGGTTAAAAAGCTTCAAGCGATTCAAGCTTTGGTTTATAATTATGTCCAAAACCATTTGTACGAATCATCACAGTTTCCCCACCGAATCTGGCACAAATTTTAACGGTTTGGAAAACTTACTTTCTACATCCAAAGAATCAGCCAATTTGGCTGTCCCCATCTTGAAGTCTCAGTTTCTTTTCTGTGACTTCACAACCTACAGTGCATCAACTCGCTAGTTATGACGTCACAGATGACTTACAGCTGGTTCTCACTGGAACGTGCACCAGATACAAGCACAAGTGAGAATTGTGACGTCAGAGACAAGATCTAATGTATTCATGATTGTGACCGAGTACATGCTTGGGAGACTAGGTACAACGCGAGTGAGACTGGGGTGAAATAATGATGGAACACTGGATGTAGGTATAAATCAGTTTATTAACATAATACTTACGGTAAATCATAAGCTTCTCATTAGCCTCTAACATAATCTAAGATAATCAAAATATGTAGATTTGTCTTTGTCTTGGTATGGTGCATTGTCTTTTTCTTGGTGTGGTTGTTCTACATGTCCCTTATCATTAAATGATGTATTGCTAGAATCAAGATGATATTCCCGATATTCCAGTATATGGTGATAACACCTCGAAAATAAGTGGTTTTAAACAGTTCTCTAATCAGTCTTGTGACGACACGTAAAATAGGGTCTGTCGGGATTCTTGGTAGATCTTGATATTCTTTAAGTTGCTGAAGTATTGTGTTGGCATGTTGTTTTTATATGTCTTCCACCTTCATGTAGCTTAAAAGCAGGAATTACTTTTTGGCGTAAACATTCCTGGTACACTTGTACGTTATTCTCTGGACAGAAGAAAGGACACTGCTTCCAGTTGATACAGCGAAGATATGTGCCAGAAGTTGACTTGAGAACTTCAAGGTCTTGCATGGAGAATCCACACTTTGAGTAACTCATGATTGTTTGATTGAGAGTGTTGTGTGATGAAATTTTGCCCGGCGGTTTGTATATGTAAGAACTACATGAATATTACATTAATGAAAACCGGTATTAGTCAGGCGGCTAAGCCAAATGATTGTGCGTTTTTTGATAAAAGCATGAAACTTTCCAGTATGATTGGCCTACGGGTACTTGTCAATTTTTGATTGGGAGGCATCTCTGAAAATTCTTTTTACGGGAACTATTTAGACAACTCGCAAAGCTATTGTTCAGCCGCCATCTTGTCCTTTGTTATTCATGAGTTTCGCGGCACTTACTGTCCAAGTCAGTGAAGTGATTCTCCAGACTCTGCAGCATAATCCCTGCAACTTTGTTTGATTCAGGGGCCATTAATACCTTGGCACATATGGTCTATACTTCGGTAGCTATGTCGCAAGCTGATATCAACCTGTGTGCCGAAGAATCCCGATATTTTCCTGATTTTCTATCTCCGAAACAGTGTCTGACTGGGAATTCGAAAACATGTTTTCGTAAATAGAAGAAAACATCTAGAAAAGTAATTTAGCTATCAAATGTTCACTCGTCATATTCCAATGATCGTTTCTCTTCGCCATAAATCTTTAGAGTTTTGTCTATCTGGCGCTACACTCTATAAATTTATCTCGTAGAATAAGAGCTCAAGTGCCACGAAACTCATGAATAACAAAGGACAAGATGGCTGCTGAACAATAGCTTTGCGGGTTGTCTAAATAATTCCTGTAAAAAGAATTTTCAGAGATGCCTCCCAATCAAAAATTGACAAGTACCCTCTGAAGTCTCCTCCTGGAAAGTTTCATGCTTTTATCAGAAAACGCACAATTCGCAATAAAATTTGGACTTAGCCGCCTGACTATATAGACAGGATTAAGGTGAATTATTTATGGTATCTTCTTGTCAATCTCGAAAAACCGGTTTAACAAGATTAATAAGGTTCCCAGTCTGAAACCCAGCGTTGTCGTTTACGTAACCTAGCAACCATAGGTGTCCGTCTTACATTTCTTTTTGCTTTAGTCTTAGCCTTAGATGAAGCGAATTTCAAAATAGGAATGGAAGGAGATTTGGCATCTCCTGTGATCCGCTTTTTTCTTGGAGGTGATTGAAAACTCTCATCAAACTTTTTATCATCAAAGAAATCATGTTCTCTCGTTGTTAAAGGTGTTTCAGATTCGTTTTTTAGTTTAGGTTTCCCCTTAGTAGAACCTGATTGACTTGCAGAGTACGTCGGAGGTGGTGACGATTTCCCTGACGGTTCAGATTTTGTAACTAGTACAGACGTCTTATCCAATGTTTGAGTATTCATTTGACCCATGATACCCTGATAACGTTGAAGTAATTGATCTAACATAATCACTTTTTTATCTTCTGGTAAACCAGAGTCTATTATTTGTTTCATACTAGTGTCCATGGGCGTCAATGTAGAGAGTTGAGGAGGTGAAGTTACGTGAAGTTACTCGATACTTTTCATCAAATGTTCGGGGACTAACATCATTTTCTGTAAGTATTTCATTTGAATACTTTTCCTAACAAATCAACGGCAAGCGGAGCTATCAAAGAGGCAAGAGCTGGTAAAAATCCTCCAGTTTGGTTTAAGACTTCCTTCTTCCTTCTTCCGTTTAAGGCTTGGCTTCTTTTTAGCTAGTTAAAGGAGCTTTGATTTGTACGGCTTTAACCTTTTGAATGACGACGTAGGCACAATTATGTTCCCTTTTAAGAGGTTTAATACAACCTCGCTTATGGCGTCCATTTGACCTCTGCATAGCTTATCATTTCCTTTCTTCTTTTACCATTGCTTTCAAAACACGCACAAAGAAAAGGTAAATGTTGTTTCAGTTTAGAATGTTTTGAAGTTTTGCATTTATTTGCAGTTTTTCTACCAGAACGCAACTTCATACTACCTCCCCTTTGACCCGCTTCCGGATTGCGTTTCCGTTGTTTGCTGTATGCAACAATGATCGTAACTGAAGTCAATTGGAATGCTGCTGGGACATTTAAACTGGAACATGTTTATGTTTAAGCAGTAAATATTGTAATGAATTTAGACGTAAGGGTTCCCTTTATATAGGAAGAAATGACACGTATTATACTCGTTTCTTTTAAATGCTTTATTACCATTAGTTAATTAAAACATTGATTAATATCTAAATTGACATTATCGAAGCCTCTAGGTTTTAACAATTTTGCGTACCGGTGAACAAATCTAGCTACTTGACTATCGTTGTAGTGAGTATCATATTTACTCATATTATTTAATCATATTTATTTTCTTTGTATAGTATTTAGATCTACATCTCTTGCTCTGTTCTTCAGATAATACAAACAGTAATCCCACATACATCGGTAGTAAGTCCTTGCATCGGCTTGTCATTATAATAGGTGACATTTGTTGATACGTAGTTTTCCATGTTATACGTTTCGGGGGGAAAGCCATAACTATCAAAAAACTCACTTTCTTGTGGAGAGATAAAGAACATCGCTAACCAATGAACGCCAGGTAAATTATTAGTCCGGTCAATTTAGCGTTTAACCTGGAAAAAATTGCAACATGAGATTTTTATACAGCAAATTCTCAGGAACATATGTGACAAATATGTGTCCAAATTTTGTGAAAATCCGTTCGGGGGAAGCTGGTTAAATTTGGGGTTTTCTGTCTGCACGAAGGAAAGCCCGTTGTTTTCGGTGGTACTTAGACAATGAAAGCGAACAATTCGTAGGTAGGGCTATAGACTGTAGAGCCGTAACTCGGTGTGATATTGAACGAGATATCGATCAATTTCTGTTTTACTGCATAATGTGATTGCATATATGTGAATTTTGTGTTTGTTTATCACCAATTCTGCAAAATAATAACTAAATAATTCTGAGTTTTGACAAATCTCATATGATCCTTGTATTTCCCGCGTGGTGATCACTAAAGTTCGAATATTATACGCTAAAAGAAATAAACTGATCTTAGCCGAAACTCATCGCTCAGAAATTATTTGTTTCAACCGAAAAGCCTTATCAAATCTTCCCCGGTTTCATCTGTACAGTCTATAAACATTCTCCCAGTTTCTGTGTTTTCAGTGTCGAAGTGCCGCCGAAAACAAAAGGCGCCCTTGACGTCGCCGGTAAAACCAAAAATTTAACCAACTTCCCCCGGTCGGATTTCTACCAAATTTGGATATGTTTTTCCTACATATGTTTTTGACAATTAGTACCAAAAATTTCCCATGTTGCAATTTTTGCCAGGTTCGGGGCTTTTTCGGGCTAATTTGACCGGACTATATGGGGATCGGTGTTTAATATCAAACATGAGGGAAATGTTCGTATCACCGGTAATTTATCGCTTGGAAACACCCCAAGAAACAAAGGAGCTAGAACTGGGTCGTAAAGCGCAGTATTCCAAAGTTGTTGGGTAGTATGCATCCTCTCTAAAAATCGTAGACGACCCGTCTGTTTCTATCATTTTCCAGTTGACTTTGCACCTCCGAGTAAATAATAAGATTGAGAACTGCAGGCGTTTGTTTATTTTAGATAAAAATTGACGTTCCCGTCTCGACGCGGTATTAAATGACTAGGATGACCGCTTCCCGCTGGTGTTAAATGTAAACGAAAGAGACCATAACCTTGTTCCCAGTCCTCTCTATCTATTTCTATTCCATGTACGCAGTTCATATCTCCACTGCCGGAAAATAACGTGTTATATCCGTTAATCTTCTTCCCTCCTAACAGGTTAATGAGAGAATAAGGAGTTTCCTCCCCGTTCACTGTAACTCTCACAGAGGTTAGATCAAATAGTTGGAAATTAAATGGATTCCTTGTAAAATCACCGTTGTAAGCATCATTTCGGACTAATCCGAAAATAAAACTTTGAGGGATCAGTCCATTAAATAGGTCCGTCTCCGTATGATTGAGTACATCTCTTGGTATGATATGCGCAAATGCCGGCGTTCTGGTTATAGTGTAGACAGCAGGCAAAGCTTTGGGACCTGTCATGATTTTCACATGTTGTAATTTTGTACTGTCGGCAACTTGTACTTGTCGTACTCGCAATGTACTCGAAACAATTTGTAGCTTGCAATCGTTTCCTGCTTCGCCTGACATCAATACAAATTCATCGGAATGGAAATCTATTTTGATTTTGATTTCTAGTCTGTCAAGAAGCAGTTTATCTATGTTGAATAAATATCTAATGGAACTCCAATCAATCCAACTTCTCTACTTCCTCTTGTGAAAGAACCTCTCTTCTTCAACCCTTTATTATTGTCTGATGTGTTATCAACTTCGTCCATGTATCCTGCTGTATCTTTATAATACAAAGCCTTGGTCAGGTACGATTTCTTGGCTTGCTCAGTAAAATTTAGAAGAGTCTTGATGTACGCATTGTACGCTTGAGTATCCGATTGTTCGGTTACAAGGGTCTAGTTTATTTTGATCGTAATTTGTTTGACTATATTGAGTGAAGCGCATTGTTGATTAATGTGTACTTTTCGTTATTTATATCACTCCCATCTCTTTTGGTAATTTTAACTACAAATAACATTTCCGATTTACTGAAATCAATGTAGTATGACAGAGGTCTGATTACAAATTCACTAGGATTACTACCGCTCTGTATAGGCTCATATTTAACCCATTTGCTTTTTATAATAGAAACATCTGTCACCGGTACTTGAAAAAGTTGCAGACTAGAGTTTTCGCCAGGAACAGATAGTGGATGAGCAGTTGCCATTTCTTAGTCAAATATAGTATTAAAATGCGGAGATGTTCTTCGTCATTTGGTCTTACGCGAACTGACGGGAATAGCTTTCCGCTTGCCTCTATACTCTCTTTTTCCTTCCCTTCCCTTGTTGAGTAATATCATGCAACGTTTCATCCGGAAATCGCTTTCCCGCCCCCTTTATTTTTGATTTTGCAGATGTTTTCAAAGATTGACCGTTTATTACATCTCCGACAATTTGTTTACCAGTTTCAATGCTAGTATTTACCAGACGTTTACCAACCGTCGTTGCCATTTTTTTTTTCAAAATAGGTGCGACCGATCTAAAAAGGGAGCGAAACATTCCTCCTAATCCATTTCCACCTTGCCGTACGGATGACTTCCACCAAATACGCTTATATCACCCTTACCGTTTTGGGCATACGGTATAGCATATCTGTCGTAAGGGTTAAAGCGAGTGTTCATTGGTAAAATCATTTTCAGATAATAGAACTAACCAACAAAGATTTAGATATACATAAAACGAATGATAATAACGTCCGACGTTTCGGCGTCATCTTAACGCCATTGTCAAGGCAAAAATACAAATCTAAAGGTAAGGTTCGTGCAGAGTTCTGAATACTGATAGTCACAATTAGACAAAGACTTTCGCCCGGATGGAATCCGATTGCACGTTCAGGATCGGTCTTAATTGTTTTATGAATAACATTTCATTTACGAGGCAATCGAACTTATTGCGGCATTTTTTCAAAACCGAAAAACAATTGGCAAAGTCACCCGGAACTGGTCCTGGTTGTTTACCGTCGAGGTGTTTTCTTTGTGATGAAGCCTTGCTTCTATGTCCACCCACGCGTACAAACATAAGTGCCCGCGCGTATACCCCACATAACCGGCATCACACCGATCACATTGAAATTTATACACAACACATTGTTGGTCGATGAGTTGGGGCTTGGGCTCGCAAGTCGGGAACTCGTGAGATAGTTTGCGGCTGGGGAACACAGGCTGGACTGTACACTGTAACTTTGCGGTGAGGTCCTTTAATTGGGTCTTGACGATATTCGCTGAACGCAGGTCCTTAAAGGGAATAACGATGCGTGTTACGTTACGTTTCACTTCCTGCGGCTGCGGTGATTGCTTGTCAGCGATCTTAGTACTGACGAAGTTCTTTATGGTGGAATGAAGCAGAGGTTGAGGGTATTTGAGTTTAGTGAACACCGTTTTAAGTCGATCACACTCCTCGGTAAAATATACCCATGATGAGGACAAACGGTAGGCATGGTCCAGCATTGTAGTTAGTAGCCCGTGTTGGTATCTATTGTCAACGTGGCTCTGATAGTGAAGGAGTAAACCAGTGTTCGTGGGCTTAATAAACACCTTCGTGTCGAAGATAATAGAACTGTGGAAGATAATAGAACGACGGCGAAAATGCAATGTTACTCTAACAGTACCAAAGCTAAATGAAATCGGTCTAGCCAATCCGTCCAATATATTTATTTCTATATTTGAGAATATTGAGGTTCGAAGTCTGTGATATGTAGGTCGTCTTATTTCTTCTGCTATTACGTCTCCATACGTTCCTCTTGGCACGAACATGTGTAGCAAATTAGCTTGAGCATCTCCAACAATAGTAGATTCCACAAGATCGGAATAAATGTACATGGTTTGAAACGAATGAGTCGTCAACATTCCCCATACCAAATCATCGTATCTGCGTAAAGTATTTGTAGACGATAGAAAAATAACACTACATTGGCTCTCTTGATCCCTTTTTACCGCATTGGATTGAGTCAATTGATACAACATTGGTATTTCATTTTTGTGATTCAAAAACCCAAGAGCTTGAGCTATATTTTTGGAAGATTTATTTCATTATGTTATATATTTTCACTGCCTTTTCTCGATTTCTTCCTGATTATGTTATTATTCTGTTATAAATAATATTATATAATTATATATATATATAATTTCTTTTTTTTATTATTATAAATAATTAATGTAAAATTAAGCCACTACATCTCAATGAAATATGTAATTGGACTGCAAAATAACAAGCTCTGCTTTCTCTGGAGCCCATTTTCACTACAAGAATTTAGAAAATGATTGTAAAATGTAATGTTGTTATGAATAAGTGAAATAAATTGATTAATTGATTGATTGATATCCGTATGGGATAATAAATCTGTAATAGTATTTTGCAGCTTTTTCTATATAAACGCATCATATATTGCTTTTGATATAAATGTCTGGAAATGCGCTGTGTAACCCCGTGATCATAAGCAATTATTGGATGAGGTTTTGTGATCTCCAGAATAAACAATGTCGAGACAGGTGGAATCAGGCGAGACCGTGAGGCCGAGCCTGATTCCACTTGGCGAGATATTGTTTATTCTGGAGATCACAAAAACCGAATTCAATAATTGTTTTATTATACATTGATTCAGTAGAAATACTTTTATTTCTGTCAAGCAATTTATTTTGCACAAGCGCCTTGTTAAAATAGGGAAAGCGCTCTAGTCCCATGATGCATTGCGCGCGTATCAAGAATCAGCTAGCTGATTCTTGAAGAATCAGCATGCTGATTCTTGGAGACCCTCAAAGTGCGTGATTCCCAAAGTAAAGCGCGCGCTCTTAGCCAATCAGAATCGATAAAGTGAGTACAATGTATAATAATCCCATTAATCAGGTCTTTTACAGTTTGGTAATTCCCAGTTGGGATAAATATCGGTACTCTCCATGCGTTTTCATTCAATTTGCAAGAAAGGGTAAAATGTAGTTCGTTTTCTTTAACGTTTTTCCAACTGTATGGATAAATGATGTGTGCCAATCCAAGCTCCCAATTCTCTTCTAAGTTTAACTGATTTGGTAGTTGCATTTTAAACTGACTTGTTGTATTTTGCGAATATTGTTCGTTACTAGCATCACTTGTAAGCACGATATAAAAACTGTCGCTCATCTTGCTTTGCGTTTAAAGTGGAGTACTACGTTCACTGTTCCGCCGTGAAGTGAAAGAGATGTACCACAACTACTTCTTAAATACATATCAACTATTTGGAATTTAGTTCGCAAAGGATGGTAAACAATATTCTCTGGCGAATCAATGAGAGTAGATCTGAATCTTCCATATGCCACCATTTCTGTTAACAAATGTAAACGTTCTTTGCCAACTTGACGCGATTCGATTAACGATGTTTTAAGTTGGACAGTGTTGCGTTTGCATTGACACAATGATACATCTGAAGGGATACGATCATTGCCAGGAAAAGTGAACTTTGAGCGAAGAGGTAACTTGATACACTTATAACCAGATAAAGACAAGAAAGCGAAACCAGCAATCAGTGATGATATGTTTTTATTATCTGTGTTTAACCATCCTAGTGCTCTAGCAATAGAAGACGTTACAAGAATCCACACATCTTTCGAAGTAAACGTTACATTGCATTCATTATCTATCTCTAGGTCAAAAATGGTTGATCCGATAAGCAATGAAGTAAGCCTTCTACAACATCCATAACTGTTCGATACACTCCAGACGGTAAAGTGTTTTTCATTAACTCTGTTGTCCCAAAGTAACGAAACATAACGTGAACATGATTACAGTCATGAGGGACTTCAAACCAAGAATAGGGGTAAATTACTTGATGAAGTCCAACCTTCCAGTTTTCTTCGTCTTTCAGTTGAATTTGCCTTGGCAGGGCAACTCTGTAATGGGATCCCGAATTGTTGGGGAAAATGTTGGTATTTGCATTGCTTGGTAGAACAACGTAAAAGTCGTCGTCTTTGTTCATTTTTGCTTTAAACTTATAAGCTGTTTATAAGGTACCCAACTGGCGTACTTTCTCGGCCAACCTTTCCAGTGTACTAGTGCCTCTCTGTTTTTTTTCCTTGACCTTTATACTTTAAGATACGCTCTATACGGAATATATGATCTGAGCTTTCAGTTACTTTTTGCAGTTCAAAACCATACATGTTCCAGAAATCAAAGAATTATCGGCCTCTTTTACCTTGTAAACGGGAGGATCGCGTTTAAGTATTTTCGCAACAGTAAACGTTTCTTCAGTCCACGAGGGGAGATTTCGTAAAGAAATTTCGTAAAGACTTTTCTGTGTTTACTGATTTTTACGTGGTCGCCGACTTTGAATTTAAACTTTATCTTAGAAGACTTGTTTTGCTTGTATAATGTTTCATATATTTTTTGGCATTAAAATAAGTAACATCAGCTGGCGCCATTTTAATACTGCGATGATAACTATGATTATAATTATTAACAAGATCATCTAACCCATCTAAATACCTATAGGAACTAGTAACAGTAAACATTCTCCACATGAGTTGTTTAAAAGTGCGATTAAACCTCTCAACAATCTGAGCCTTAGTTTCGTTGAACGTAACAAAATGATGGACTTCTTCTTTCTTCAAAAATGCTTGAAATGGTTTGTTTTTAACTCTGTCCCCGCATCGGTTTGTAAGCGATCCGGCCTTCGTCCTTTTCTGAACATTTCTGTAAACGCTTGAACTAAAGAATGTCCTGTTTTGTTTTTTAAAGGAACTACAAATGCATATTTCGACAAAACGTCTATAGCAGTAAGTAAATAACGGTCCGCTTGCATTTGCTGGTTTAAACCAAGAACAAATACTCGATTGCGGCGAAAGGTTTTTCGCGCAGGTTTATGCAAAGCGCATCCCGATTGTTCTTGCAACCACTCTACGATTTCTTGCCGCTTGATTCCATGTACACGTGCAATACGATTTAACTTTTGTACTCCCCCCAAAGCTGATGGTTGATCGACCTCATAATAAAGTTTTTGTAATATTGTTTTCTTTCGCTTTTTGAATCCAAGTGTACCTCGCTTCCGCAACACGCAATTAAACAGCGCATACGTTTGCACACATCATTTAAAGATAGAGTCGGCAAAGAACTACCAGACAGACGAGTAATGATTCCTCCCATGGTATCAGACAAAATGAAGATTCCAGTCTGTGAGTAACTCTTTAAGAGTGACTCTCTGTAAGGACCGAGTGAGATGTGGCACAAGGTCGAGAAATCGAGCCCCCTCATATTTTATCCAGAGATAGCCTATGGTATGCTAGTAAACGTGATATATTTTTTATGTTAGAAAAATAAAGCAATGTAGAGAAAATTTCGAAAAACCACCGCCGGGTCGTGAAGCTCAAAAATGACTAAAACAGCATGCGATCCTACGTTCAAATAACGGAACTCCCGCGAAGGCGCAAAATAAAACTTGCATTTCTTTGCATCATAATTTCATTTTAGAGGTATCAAAGATTTGAATGCATCCATATGTTTAATTATAGCTAACATTTTAAGTTCTTAGCGAGCACCCAAAGAAGGCCGAAATTTCACATTTTGAAAATCTAAAATTTCACTTTATTTTGAAACAATGAAAAATGCATGCGGTATTATTCAGAATTTATTGAAACTTGGAGACGAGAAGAGAACGAGTACACTCAATTTACCCTAATTAAGCCAATTTTCTCGCGGAACTGTAAACAATCTCCTAAGAAATATCCTGAGAAATCTCACTCTTTACCCGAAAAAATAAGCAATTAAGCCAGACATATACCAAATTAACAGCTTACCATTGATTAGAAACACCGTGGAGATAATCTTCGGGGTAAAGTTCGTGTATTCATTTTCCTTTCTTGCCGCCGACACTGAGACGAAGACGTTTTCTCGGTAAACAAAATCCTCCAGATGGCGTGTTTTTCCCACGCTCGCTGCTTACCCTTCTACAGCTTTGATTGTAGCAATAAAAACTTGTTTGTAAAATCGAATTCTATAGGAGTAATTTCCGAAGTTCATAAAGATTCTGTTCAAACGATTTAGCTATTTCTCTGATTTCTCCGTAGCTAAAGTGCAGTCGACCGACTCAATGAACAATACAAAGTCAATTAACGCTTCTGTCACGCATTCTTCTCACACAAGGAAGGGGAACCTTTCTTTTTCCGGCTTTCGATATTGTTTCACTAATAGAGCAATAATTATTTTGATATTTGAAATAAAATGTGACTTTCCAAGGAAAAGGAACTAAGATTAAAATGTTTCAAACATTTTAGCAAGACTAGATTCTGTGATGTTTGATCAAGGGTGTGCCGCCACCGTACTCGTAGTTACGCCCAGTTTTGCAGTTGTTTGTGGCCGGACTCTTTGTAAAAGAAAACGATAAATTAAAATGAGGAAAGTGCGGGAGAGACAAGCGGTGGGGGAGAGGCAGTGCGGGAGAGACAAGCGCACAACCTCGTTCCCAGTACTTCTGCCAGGGTAATTTTCAAGATGGCAGGTCACTGGGAAGAAGACCCTGGCAAAGGCTGGGGCTTTATCCACTGGGAGATCGCTTAAGAAAACAGTTAAAGTCCGATATGGAGGGCAGACAGCCGGGAAAAGAGGGCAGAAGTCGGGGCTAGAATTAATCTTAATGACATGTGTTCATGATTTGTGCCATCTTTTCCCGGCTTTCCGCAAGCCATATCGGATTTAAACTGTTTTACTTTAGGTGGTCTCCCTGTGGAAAGGCTCCAGCCTTTGCCACGGTCTTCTTCCGAGTGACCCGCCATCTTGAAAATTACCCAGAAGGTCCTGAGAACGACAAGCGCAGAATAAGAAGGAAGACCTTGTCCCCTTACTGTCGTGCAATAAGGCGATACAAAATTAAACAACAGTGGGATTGACGCTGGCTCACCCGGAAGGGGTTGGGGATTGAGATGGGGATGGGGTACTCCCAAGACTTTTGTGCGGGGTTGCTCGGCCCAACAGGGCGAGTTTCGATATTTTACTGCCACACCAAAATGCTGAGGCGCGAGAGGGTATGACTTTCCCAGAGGTCGGGATTTGTAACGCAAGAAAACTGATTGTGATGGACAATCTAGACGGCAAATGTTTTTTTCCTAAATTTTATCATTTGCCTAGACTCTTCTGGAGACTGTTTATTTTTTATTTTTTGACATTCATAACAATATTTAAGTCTTTACGACCACGCCTTTGTAAGTACAATTTTCATTATTCCGCAGAAAAAGAAATCGCTGTCACTGCTACTACTTTGGGCTGTTTTATTTTGTCGCTGTTCCCATTTTGATTTTATTGTTTTTACAAAATGACACAACTCAAGGACGCAGGAATTTAGTGCGGACCGTGGACACGCGTCATTTTCTTCTTTGCCCTGAATGTCAGACGAGAAGACGCGCCTGAATTCTTCAAAGAGAGATCTCTTTAGGCCACAGGATTTTTTAGATCAAGGTAGAGTTTAATGATAGAAACAAATGACATTTATTGTGACAAACGCAACTGTCCCTTCCACGTGCGAGAATATTGCGTGACAAACGTTAAGTGCCTTCGTTTTGTCCAATGAGTCAGTTGACTGCACTTTATCTACAGCTAGCTACGGAGAAATCAGAGATCGAAATAGCTAGCTAAATCGTTTGAACAGTCTTTCTGAACCTCAGAAATTACTCCTTTAGAGTTTGAATATACAAACAAGTTTTTATTGCGACAAACAAGCTGTACAAGAGTAAGCAGTGAGCGTGGGAAAAACACGCCAAATGGAAGATTTTGACTTTGTTTGCCGACAAAAATTCTTCGTAATGTCAGCAGCAAGAAAGCAAAAGTACAAATACACGACCCGTAGTTTATCTCCAAGGCGTTTCTAATAAATGGTAAGCTGTAAATCTAGTATATTTCTGGCTTCTTTCTGGAAAAATGTGAGATTTCTCAGGATCTTTCTTAGTAGATTGTTTACAGTTCCGCGAGAAAATTGGCTTTAGATATGTTTTCCAATAATAATGTTTTATACCCGGGCTAAATATATCTTAAGTGCTTGTTAAATTCCAAGTTTCAATAAATTCTGAATAATACCGCCTGCATTTTTCATTGTTTCAAAATAAAGTGAAATTTTAGATTTTCGAAATGTGAAATTTCAGCCTTCTTTGAGTGCTCGCCAAGAACTTAAAATGTTAGCTATAATTAAACATCTGGGTGCATTCAAATCTTTGATACCTCTAAATGAAATTATGATGCAAATAAATGCAAGTTTTATTTTGCGCCTTCGCGCGAGTTCCGTTATTTGACCGTAGGATCGCATGCTGTTTTAGTCATTTTTGAGCTTCACGACCCGGCGGTGGTTTTTCGAAATTTTCTCTACATTGCTTTATTTTTCTAACATAAAAAATATATCACGTTTACTAGCATACCATAGGCTATCTCTGGATAAAATATTAGGGGGGTCAATATTTCAACCTTGTGCCACATTTTCACGAAGTCACTCGGTCCTTACAGAGAGTCGCTCTTAAACTCTTGCCATATCAACCAAAAAATAGAAGGACATAAAGCGGAATACTTTATGTACATTTCATTGTGAATTTGGTACTGTAATTGACACGGTTTATGGGAGCCATCCATGTTTAAATATAATGTCAGTATACGTCCAACATTCATTGGTGTCATTAGCTTAATAAGAGTTGATGACAAGGATCGAAAGATATAACAATTTGTCGTGTGCAACGTTTCGCGCAGGATTTTATCAAGTAAAAATAAAGTCTCTCCATGATAAAATCGCTGGTCAAACGAAACAGTAGAACTAAACGTTATTGATCATATAGGTTTTATTTATATAATTCTAGATACATAATGTACACTTATTGATAGTAATAGATTAGTTTACTAAAACCTACTGATATGCGGAACCATAACTATACACTACTAAAAAAATTGTGTTAATGATAACCGTAAGGTACGGTATTAAAACTCCTGACGACCCGCTTATCATACACTAAGTGGTATTTTTTTCTTAGTGGAACACTACGTATTGTTTTCGTTTTAGGATCACGTTTAATGAAATGCGGCGTATCGATAAAAATGGGCTCTCCCTGAGGATTACATACTTGAGAACACATTACATCAAAATTTAATTTCTTGCTAGCCCTGTAATTCAAAGTGAAACCGCGCACTTTACACACTGTTTTTCCAGACTTTGTCTGATATGCATAATTTTTTAGGACCTCCCGACACAAATGTTGTTTTATAGTCCCCTTCGTCAAGTTCACTTGTTAATTGGCCCAAGTAATCACATAAAGGAGGGGTCCATTCGCCTGGCTTCGTTGAGTAGGCCACACTATCAGTATCAAAATAGAGACATCTCTCTCCAACCTGCTCGAGCAACCAGTGAATTTTAAGACGCGCTTGCGCAGTGGTAAATGCAGCGATGACCACATTTGTGTTGCGGGAACCAGCTACAAATTCTTCTGCGTACTTGTAGTATACCTCAACACATGCATCGTTAACGAATTGAATGTTCTGTACCATGACCGAATTACATGGTAACAGTTGGAAAAAACGATCCGCGTCTTTAACAAGTTCTACTTGAGGCATATTATCCCGCTGATCAAACTTGCCCCAAAATGAGTTTAACACAAGCTTGGCTAATGAGCGAAGTCCTGGATTTTTCTTTGTTTTCTTTGTCCAGTTTTATGCCTTCGTTTTCTTCATAGTCCTTGATATACTGAGCCTTTCTCTCTTCATTATCACACCACGATGGCCAGCCACTTGCTTCTTGTTTCAGTTTTAGAAACGTGTCAATATAACCGGTAAAAAGGTCACTTGAGCGCTCCGCAAAATTCCAAACTTCAATCATTTTTATCACACGATCTCCTAAATCCAGGGCCTTGTCTATTTCAATAGAACACCACGTTCCATGCAATGCACGTTCTTCATCGCTATGATCGCATGGCGATTGATTAGGTGTTTCACAACATGTACGACATAGAGGGAACATAAGCTTGCCTTGTGCACGATACGGAAGAACGGGATGGAACAGAAATGGGGGAAGAATGACAGCTTTGATAAGACCATAAAATTCACGTGGCGAGCGATGAACAAGGGCTTCTGCAGTTAGGATCTCAGGATGCGAAATTGGATAGGAACCGTATTTATTAGACCACGGGTACATTGACGTGTAGTCGTTATAATGAATCTCTTCACCCTCTTCCACTTCCTTGTAAAGACATACTGCAGTCGTGCGTCCTCCAAAAAAGGCATGACGTGGTTCTAGGAGGATATCGTATTCAAGGCTGTCGATGAACGTTTTAAGTTCCTGACTTCTTGCAATCTCTCGTCGAAATTTACACTCATTTAGTTACACGCCCCACATGGAAATCAGCGTCTGTTTTGTTCTTAACTTTTGTAAATAGACAGTTGTTGTGGCCAGCGTGCCTAAATAAAGATGTATGTATGTGTAATGTGTGTCCCACTGTACGATGACTTGATAACCAAACTTCTCTTACTGTCTTGCTTTCTGACTGGAGCTTTCAAGGAGATCACCCATACGTACGCCATTAACAGGATTGTTGGTATCTGGTAGGAAACAGTCGGGACATCCGTGCCAAAGACATCCATTCATCTCATAACAGATTTTACTAGAAAGCTACAGGCCATCGACGTACATACCACCGACTTTCTGTTCTCTTCCATTTAATGCGTGAACACTGTGCTCCCCTGTCTGCTTGCGCATCCATGCTAACCACTGTAGCGCCAAAATTGAGTACTTCCGAGCAGGCTGGTATCCCTGTGGTGGGATGAGTCCAATTGTAATTTCCTTAAGGAACGTCTGTCTAAAAACTCTGTTGCATGTTGCAGCAATTGGTATGCAATGTCTAAAGTGATCAATTCCACATCGTTGTTCCATTAGCTTCTTAAATTCTAAACAACAACGCCTAAGAATATCTGTATCACTACGACAGTACAGAACCAACTGTTCAGCAAAGTCAAATACAAAGTTACTCTTCCTACGGTCTTCGTGCCACTGCAAAAATTCACTTCGCTCTTCTCCGCTCATGCTGTCTGGATCATAGAATGAAATGTCGGGTATATCTTCTACATAATTATCGTTTTTTTTACTGAGCAGATGCGGAAACCATCCTTTAGAAAGTTCTGTAAGCCCAAATGGTAGATTTTTCAATGGCATTGGGATAAAATTTAAAGAATCTCTAAACTTAATCTTTGCTACTGGAATTTCCATTGCCATGACTTTAGCGCCGTTTAATATCAGCTTTGGTAGAAAAATTGTTTGTAAAGATATTCTATTATAAAGTAAGAGTCATACGATCTAAAGTTGTGGGCGATAACGATGCTGTTTTCATGGGTTCCGTCGAGAAGCCACTCGCCAAACTTCTCTACGCAATCTTCCCCTTGAATACCCATTCTTCGCCTTGTGCATTTTGTACTATTAATAGGATTGGCACATGTATAGAGTCTTCCTGTCGACTTTCAATGTCGAAGAAGAGGTATCCAACTGCGTCGTCTTCGTCTTCGTCTGAAACGTCAACGTCATCATCTACATTTGAATCGCCTGATGTACATCTCCTTCTCTTTTTTTTTTCCTTTCTTGTTCTTTCTTTTTCCCTTCTTTTTATCCATTTATCCAACGGCGATGTTGTAATGGGTCCACATAGTCGTCACAGTTTGTACAGAGTATTTCTCCGCATTTGTAAGCGTCTGGCGCTCTCCTGGCATAATTCAGCACCTTTTTGCACTCTTTGCACTTATAATAACTCATGCATATGGTACGTCCTTCTTTGTTGGGTTTGGCGTGGTTGGTAAAACATTCGGTACCGGCAAATGCTCTGTGGCAGACTTCGCACTTCTTCCATGGGGCTTTTTGACTATATCCTGCACATAGTACAGGAAAATGGTGCAGGATTTATAGTGAATTGTGCAAATTAGGGAAACAAGCATGAAATTTGGCAGACTGATAGAGTTGCATACGCTGAACATTTTTAGAAGTGGAGCCACGCCCCAAAATGGATACTTCCAGTTTTATAGCAATGGAATTAATTATCGTAAATAATTTTTAAAACAACAGTTAACGTTTATCAAACGCTGTAAAACTTAGGACTGTGATAAAGCAAAGGACGATCAATCATGACACATACAGAACCACACCCTTCGATGGATACTTCCAGAGATATTAGCGCTTTATCCAAATATAAGGAAAATGACCACAGAAAAACTGTATGGGGCTAGATAGTTTTGAAATTTTGTACATAGAATGTCTTAAGTAATGCAAGAAACTTGAGAGGTGGAGCCACGCCCCAAAATGGATACTTCCAGCTTTGCAGCAATGGAATTTGAATATCTGAAATATGTATTTTTAGAAACTACACTTAACGTCTCTCAAAAGTCTTGAAATTTGGAAGCATGATAAAACAATCGCATTCGGTTATTATGCATACCGGGCCACGCCCATTAATGTCAACTTACAGAGATATTAGCGCCGAATACAATTTTATAGAAAATGACCACAGACAAACTGTATGTGGCTAGACTATTTTGAAATTTATTACATATGATGTATTTACCACTGCAAGTGCTTTGAGAGGTGGAGCCACGCCCCAAAATGGATACTTCCAGCTTTTCAACCATGGAATCTATCTTAAAAATCTTTTAGAAACATCCTATCGTTTAGTTTCAAAAGTCATGAAACTTAAAACAGCGACAAGGGAAAGTACAATCGTTCATTATATGAACAGAGCCACGCCCTTGATAAGTATTTCCAGAGATCATAGTACTGAATACAATTATTAGCAAAATGGCCACTGAGAAACTGCATGTGGTCAGTCTTGTTTGAAGTTTGCAACGTTGAATGTGTTGAGTGTTAATTAAATTCGAGAGGTGAAGCCACGCCCTAAAACGAATACTTCCAGTTTTGCAGGAATGGAATTTGTGTATTACAGTTCCAGAGAAGTATAAAACTGGACAATTAGAAATTGGTGTGGTTCTGTGTGTCCTTTGGATGATCTCCAACTAAGTTTCATGATATTTGAGAAACTTTTAAGCATTGACGGAATTAATTAATAATGACATGCATTTCACATTTACATTTCACTTTTCGTATTACTGCCCAATTCAGTTTAATTTTTTCGCCAAAGTTTCAACTTCTTTCTTTCTTGTCTAAGTGCGACTTAACTTCAACCCTGTTGTGTATTTTGACACTGAACGATCAGCTACTATTTATATAATTTTTAAAGCAAATTTCAGATTCTCTGCCAAACATGATCATGTGATTTACTCTCAGTGAATCTCATGTTCAATAAAACAATTAGCGAAGAAAACCGTCTACGATATCATGAAAAAAATGAGCCTCTGTTTCACTTTCTGTCAAACTTTTTTTAAATAATTTTTTTACTTTTCTTTTCATCGAGGTGTGACTGTTTAAAGGTTGTTTAAGTTTGCCTGTGTTGTTTTGTTGTTTTGGGGGAGATTCTTCCAATATAAAAAATAGACCGGCTTGACATGGCCAGTTCTCAGTGGTCAGTTTAAATGTCAATTGGATCAGCGCTATTATCTCTGGAAGTACAAATGAAAGGGCGTGCCTCTAGGTGTATATCGACCGAATGTACTTTGCTTGATGTTGGTCATACGTTTCAAGATTTTTGAGGAAACGTGTTGTTGTGTAAGTGTTTCTAGATATATATTTTAAATATAAATGTAATGGTGTTGTCATGACGTTACGTATTGTTTCTAAATACATATATCAGATAATAAATTCCATGACTGCAAAACTCTGGCGTAACAATTATGGGGCATGACTCCAAGGCCTCTCATGTTACTTGTAGTGGACATACATGTAGTGGATATACTGTTTCTCTGTGGTCATGTTAAAATAAACTATAATAAACTACTTTCTAGAGATTATTTTATAATCTTCATTTCTAGAAGTATCCATCAAAGGGTGTGGTTCGGTGTCCATAACGATTGATTGTCCTTTGTTTTATCACCGTGCTAAGTTTCATAGCTATTAAGAAACGTTAATTGCTGTGCTTAAAATTATTTACGATAATTAATGTCATGCCTGTAAAACTGGAAGTATCCATTTTGGGGCGTGGCTCCACCTCTCAAGGCACTTGCAGTGGTAAATACATCCTATGTACCAAATTTCAAAATAGTCTAGCCACATACAGTTTGTCTGATGGTCGTTTTATATAAAATTGTCTCCGGCGCTATTATCTCTGTAAGTTGACATGAATGGGCGTGGCCCGGTACGCATAATGACCGAATGCGATTGTTTTATCATGCTTCCAAATTTCAAGACTTTTGAGAGACGTTAAGTGTAGTTTCTAAAAATACATATTTCAGATATTCAAATTCCATTGCTGCAAAGCTGGAAGTATCCTTTTTGGGGCGTGGCTCCATTTCTCAAGTTTTTTGCATTACTTAAGACATTCTATGTACAAAATTTCAAAACCATCTAGCCCTATACAGTATGTCTTTGGTCATTTTCTTATATTTGGAAAAAGCGCTAATATCTCTGGAAGTATCCATTGAAAGGTGTGGTTCTGTATGTGTGATGATTGATCGTCCTTTGCTTTATCACAGTCCTAAGTTTTACAGCGTTTGATAAACG
This sequence comes from Scolanthus callimorphus, assembly GCA_033964015.1. Taxonomy (NCBI): domain Eukaryota; kingdom Metazoa; phylum Cnidaria; class Anthozoa; order Actiniaria; family Edwardsiidae; genus Scolanthus; species Scolanthus callimorphus. Next base: position 6,482,228 of record CM066911.1, read on the forward strand.
TTAACTGTTGTTTTAAAAATTATTTACGATAATTAATTCCATGGCTATAAAACTGGAAGTATCCATTTTGGGGCGTGGCTCCACTTCTAAAAATGTTCAGCGTGTGAAACTCTACTAGTCCGCCAAATTTCATGCTTGTTTCCCTAATTTGCACAATTCTGCACCATTTTCCTGTACTAACAGTTCTCCGTAAAGCAACACTTGCATACTTTTCAACATCTGTGATCAGTCTTTCTATCATAACCTTTTTTTACATTCAATGCACCAGTGGTTTTTACCAAGAAAACTGCTAACCGATGTAATGATATGGAAATGATTATCATGATGATAAAGATAAATCTGTTTTTCCCTTTTTGGCCCTTCAAAAATGATTGCAAATACAATGCAGAAAGTACTACTTAACAATTAGACCTAGGGGCCGAATGTGCTATGATGAATAGACCATGAGGCCGAAGGCCGAATGGTCTATTCAAATCATAGCACATGAGGACGAGAGGTCTAATTGTTTTATGATAAACCAACTAGATGGTCAATCTTAAAAAATGAGCAACACTTTAAATCAGATACAATATTTATTTCGTTTTTATATCAAATGACCAATTTCGCGCGCTTGATGAAGGAGCGCGAACACTTCCATATAAGCGAGGTCACGTTTTGTTCACGTGATAAAAGTGGTTGCTTTTTCGAAAACTTCATCATTCTAAAGCCTAAAGAAGGCAAAATCATTCAAAAACTGTTCAGAATGCAAACAAACAAGCGTTCTAGATGACTCCCAAACAAGGGAAAACTATTGCAAAGCCAGAAGACAACAGCTGAGTTCGAATCGATTTGCAAGTTCGGAGTTTTCAGTGCATGTAGGTATTGTTTACAATGGAGACAGTGCAGCCATGGAAATTGAACGATTGTGGGGCTTGCATGTGGCTGTTTTTTGTCTGCAGTAACTGGTTGTTTACTTGTGGACCTTGTGGAATGACAGAAGTGCTTGATACTGGAACAAGCTGCTGTTGAGGAGGCTACACAATCGCCATTTTGGATTCAGTGGAGGACTCGTCTCCGGACACGAAGCGACTCAAAATATTTGAGATGTTTTCTTTCTGGCGAAAAGAGGCCCTGGAGTTGTACGACTCGATACTTGTGTCTGACTTGTGGCCAGTAACAGCTTTGATATGCCTCGTCTCCACGTCATTATCGGAAAGAACGGTAACTGAAGTGGCTCGGACACAGTGATTTGTGAGATACGGCTCGATACCCGCTCCTTTGGACATGATTTTCATTATTCCCCATTTTCACAATATCCCGTGATGCTTTGCGCCTGGCACATTTTGGGGGGGTTGGCCGATTTTTCTAACAGAGTTTATGTGAAGGCTTGCGCGATAAAATCGGCTCATGGCTCGGGATTGTGGCGAATTTCTGTGGAAATCTATAGGTTTTGTGGGAATCCATGATGTCTAACTGCTGAGCGCGGTTTCGAGGTGATTTCAGTTGAAACGTGGATATCAACGAAGAACGGCTGTGCTTGCGCTCTGTGGTCGCGACCCGTCGCCGCCATATTGGATCGAAACTACAACCACCGTGTTGAAAACTGGAAACGATTTCCACGCATTTGGAGCCTGAAATCGTTGTATATCCACTGATAAAGCTGCAACAATGTATCAGAACTTGATCTCAAGGCGTTCAAGTGACATTCCACAGATTAAAGCACGAAGATGGTGAGTTGAAGACTCGATTTTAAGTGCGGGAAAGACAATATTTTCATTGCTTCGCGTCAATGCGAAAGCACAAACGACTTTTAAAATAATCACAAGACGATATTTAAAGCTTGCAATCCCTCGAATGAGGAGAGAAAGTGTTCTGGTAAAGTTCTGGTGGCCATAAACTCGCCTGACTGGATTGGAAGTTGGAAAATAGTGTTGATTCGCGGGTTTCAAACGATACGGAAACTCAGATTTGCAACCGAACATTCAATATCCATTGGTTCTAAAAGTATTCCTATTACTTTTATTGGATGTGTAATTGTTGTGATCTCTATGCACCGGGAATTTCTCTTTATTAATATTCATAGTATTTTTTACTAATCTGTCAACCCCCAGAACGAAAAAAACCTGGAGATTTTAAGTTGAAATACAACAACTGTTTAGAAAATAGCCAAAAAATAATAGTGAGAATACAGTAAGCCCTACTGGAGGGAAACCTGTGAATGTCCTGTGAAAAGAATTGTATGACTTTGACATTGATTAAAATTAAAACAAAAAAGAATTTATTAGATCAGATATCAAAAACAGTAAGTTTTTCTTTGTTCCAAGAATTTTTTTTACAATGTTACTCCATTTTCAAATGGATTACGTCTAATAGTCTATGTTTGCAATCTTCTATTTGCAGGTCAAATCAGTGTCGGTACAGTGGTAGTCAGTGCATGATATGTAATGTCTACAACATGAGCAGCCATGTTGTATCAGATTTACAACACGAGCGCGTAGCCCGAGTGATGTAGATCTGATACAACACGGCTGCTCATGTTGTAAACTACTTAAAAAATTCATCCCTTCTAGTGTCCGCTGTTTTAAAAATCTTGTACAATTGGCAGAGAAACTTCAAGATATGTTTCATGAAAGTTGCTATGCAAATTAGTTACAACCACTAGTGGTTGTATCAGAATTACAACATGCTACTGTCCCATGAATCTTATTGTGTTTCTATTGTGTTGATCTTATTAATTATTCATGAATTTTTTAATGGGACTAATTGGTCTGAACAGTGGAGTATAGAGTTGTTTCCATATTCAAAGAGAACAATGAGAACCAAAGAGAACAATGGAGTTATGGTAGATGGTAATGAAAGTCTGATATGCTAAAGCAGGTTTCACAGGATTATGGAAACCACTCTATTGTTTTGTATTTAAATTCAGAATACCCAAATGAATGTGAATTTTTGACAAATCTCTGAAGCTGTGGTCTGACAGAACAAGAGTGAAACCTTTAGTATAGGGACCTAAAGGCAACTGGACGACAGACAGCAATTGGAAAATGAAGTTTCTCTTGTTACTATAGCTGAGGTTCTTTTTGAAGCCATTGATTTCAAAACTTTGTCACCAGAGCTGACTTCACAAAATGTGATCTCTTCAAACCCTTTAGAAAGAAAATAAGGGTTTGCTGTCTGTTATCCAGAATTGCCTCAGAAGTAATAAGCTCCAGCTGAGGCTGGTGTGTTCAGAGGCTAAATAATTGTGATCAAAAGATTTGTCACAACCAGTTTATTTTTTATCTGCATAATTGGGAATTAGTCATCCTCCCATTAAGTATCAGTTGGTTCAGCCTGGTAGATGGCTGTGTCCTGGGGAGTTGGGATACTTGTCTGGAACTTTAGATTTTAGCCCCAAAAGGTATCAAAAATAGGTGTGGCAATTTGTGTTGCCTTATTCAGAAGAACAAATGTGTTGTTACTTGAGAGTCTCCTGAAAATATCTGCAGTTCAAGCTGTGCCATGGTATAGCTAGATTAGATATGATAGTATATAGTAAGTCACTACAGTGTGCATGTGTTACAGGTTACAGGAACATGATGGAGACAGGTGTATAATACACTACAATATAACACCATACATGGCTACTGGTGGTACCATGTATGGGGGGATGAGGGGGGGACTCCCCCCACTTTTTCTTCTTTCCTTTCCTACCCCCTTGCTGTTTCTGAAAATGACTCCCTCCCCCCCCCATACATGGTACCACCAGTAGCCATGTATGGTGTTATATTATAGTGTATTACACATTACTATGAGTCTAATCTAGCTATACCATGGCACTCTAGTCTTGGGAGATACATGGCTTTGTCAACTGTGCAGTCATAATTTTAAGAAAGGAGACTGGAAATTAACAAGATTTGCACAAACAGTAAAGATTTGATCTGCAAGATGGCTCATGGATAACTGGAATTCATTGTCTAAGATGTGATAGATCTTGATGCGTTGCATTGCCCGCTCTACATGGATACGTGCTTGGGCAATGTGCTCAGATGTTTTTCCCTCTTGCTTGGTCAACTGAGACCGTCCCTGGCCCTTGAAAGCAGGGATCAGCAAGTTGACATTCCTGGGGGTAAGAATACTTTGTATAGCAAACCCCCGGTCCACCATTACCTCTTCTCCTGGGTTAAGTGCTTCTATGAGGTCATTACATTTGGAGGTGATATGCTTATCAGATGCCCTTCCTCCCCATGCTCTTGAAACATACACAATGGCTGGATGGGGACTGATGCCGACAAGGTATTTAAATGTAGTGTGGGACTTATAATTGCTATACAGCTCTCTGTTTGCTTGCAATGCTGATGGCTTTTGTGTAAATATCTCAGTACAATCTAGTGTAACTCGTAGACAGGGGAAATTCTTGAATTGGCGGGCTTTTCCCCTTCTCCACACTCTGGCATTTCACAGATGTTTTTAAGCTCAACATACATAATGTTTATCCAAGTAGTGAATATTTTGGACACTGATGCCTCAGACAAATCAAATCTTTGTGCAAGATCTCTTATCATAAGCCCAACTTTAAGTCTTACAATGACCATGAAGTATTCTTCTATGAGACTCAATTTGGAGGATGGCCCAGGTTTATTTCCACATTGATTAAAATTCTTATTTGTCAATGTTTTCTGTCCTCTCCACAACCTTTTGGACATAGCAGGTTGTTCTAGGTAATCATACAAGGACTTAAAAGTTCCATAATTTGGGAATCCTGTCCAAAACTGGCATTGTTCATTACTTGACTTTATCTGCTCTAGGTTTAGACACTTTCTTTGAAGCTTCACATTTTCTTCTTCCAAGCTAGTGGCTTTCTGAGTTAGGTTTGCAATTCTCTTCAGCAATTCAGGCACATCACAAATCAAATCATCATCCTGGGTTTTCACATAGTCATGCTCTTTCATGGTATCACTTTTTGGTAATTTTTGGTGCCAATATGTGGTTAAAGTAGATTCTTTCAAGGGAATTTTAGGAACTTGTTGACAATGAGACCTTTGCTTGACACCTGTCATAGATGCCTATTGAAATTGAGAAAATAAGAAAAGTTTACAAAATCATTTTCCTTAAATGTGTGGTTCCAGAAATCATCCATACCCCCTCCATACAAATACTGTATTTTTCCTTGGAAATTCCAGAGGGGTGGGGGGTCACTTTTCAACACCCTTCCGCAAAGGGGGTATGGATATTTTCTGGAACCACACAATCTGCTTCTGTATGAGATACATTCTAATATTACACTTACTTCAAGTACAGTCTTATTTTTTCCCTTTTGGTTAATATTGTATTGTTTACATGGATTTGTCATCCATTTTTTGGTCAGTCTCTTTTTGCAAAGTGCCATCAGGGCTGAAGGGACTATTGTTTAGTGGCTGATGTTTATATATTCAACACTGCCCCTGCCTCGTGTATTTACTAAAGCTTATTTTTGCATAATACCATTGAATAATTTATTAAGAGTAAATATCTGGGAATCAATATTATTACTATTCACTCATGGTACTGCATATTTACAACTGTGGTAATTTTGGGATTTTGAAGGGAAATTAGCATTCAAGGCACTGCAGAAAAATGCAAAACAGGGTCAATTGTACCATTAAACCCGGGGGTAGGGGCACTCCCCTATTTTTGGGGTGGGGGTATCATCTGGACCTTTCGCTTTTACCCCTAAAAGGTCTCTAAAATGGCATCGCTTGAACCCTAAAAGGTACCAACAAGAAGTATTTTCTCTCGTATTTTTTTACGAGGGAAAATACGTCTGAAATTCAGGCTACCAACAAGTGTGATCTGCTTGATTTGGTAGGATGGACCTACGTGGAAAAAATGCAATTTATCGAATTTTGTCCCCTAAAAGGTACCAGAGGCCTGATTTTAAACCCTAAAAGGTACGACCCCACCCAAAAAATAGGGGAGTCCCCCCCCCCCCCCCCCCCCGGCATTAAACTTGCTGCTCACATTCAGAAAACATTGTGTTTTGTAAATCAAGTTGTTGATAATAAATGTAAAGTATAATGATCACTATTTTATGCTTTTTTCCCTTTTTATATTGGCATTGCCATTGGTAAATTAAGTCACGCATATGTACCTTCTGCTCATTGTCAACTCCTTGCTGTTGTTTAGCTTTCTTTGTATTCTCCTTGGCAGTTGCCACATGCTCAAGTTTCCGCTTCCGTGGCCTTCCTCCCAACGTAGGGAAATAGCTTTCACTGTTGCTGTGAAAAGACCTTTTCCCTCCGACGAAATGTTCTGAACAAACTCGTGCAAACTCAGATGGTTTGAAATTAGGCCCTCTGGAAATAAGGTCAATCCATTTACTTCTCCCACGCCCTTTGGGAATCCGATAATAGTGAATATTTTTCCTGTTCCTTTCGCTAGAACAGTTCCAAACACAGCAAAAATCCTTTTTCCCCATTCTTTAGCTTTCTTCGTGAAAATTTTGAGTGTTTTGAATCCGAGAGCAATCAAACTTGGCGCGCAAACCACAGGGAGCCCGGTCATGGCAAAAAGTAGTAAACAGTAAAAGTTTAAGAAATTTGAAGTAACTCTCTTCTGCTGTTAATCATGTAAATGTAACTCTAATCTCTCGTCCTGAGAAATAGAGTAAGTTCTTTTATAGTTCCGAGTAACTGCTCGTATATTTTTTTTGTTGGAATAGCACCTGGGGTTTTGATTTTTACTAGGCCAAGTAAAAATAAATAACTGTTTCTCGTTCCCATCCGTGCCATTTTTCATTTGGCCACATCAACATTTTTATTATTTGCTATTTGTAACAAAATGCCTTTAAGGCTAGAAAACAGGTGCTATGACTGACGTGAAACACACCGCAGAAAAGACTTGGTATAATTACACAAGTGTGATTCCGCGCGCTGATTGGTCGCGAGCTGATTTGTTATATTTTGCCATTTTTTTTATCAATCAAATCGCGCGCTCTGATTGGCTCGCGAGCGGTCCGGAATCCTACGATTTTAAGATTATTCTGAATCATGTGCGCCTGTGGCTCAGCACGGCAAGGACGTCGCGCCCACATGTTGCAAATTCGGCGCACGTGGGTAACAAAATGGCTTCTCGAGGGAAAATTGATGTCGGGAAACTTAAGACTTACGCGTCTGTTTCGAAGCTCACGAAGCCGGACTTGAAGCGTCTCTGTACCGAGTTGAATTGTTCAACAGATGGAGGGAGAAAAGCTTTAGTTGATACCATTTGTAACCAGTTGAACATTTCGACCTGTAGCAAAGATAACGCCCCAAACTGTACCAACACGAAGGACAGCACAACCCAGAGTATAACCATATCATGCCTTCACAAACTTCGTGGGTGGGAAAAGTCCCTAGTTGGATTTCCGGATAAAATAGATATCGCTCTGGTGAAACGCTACCTGATTGGAAAGGGTATCAGTGGAGATGATATAAAGAGATACAAAACTTTGAGGGCGTGGCAACATAAACAAGGGATCCATTCTCTGAGGTTTGTTTATTTTTAGAAGTAATTTGTTTACAACACGTGCCATACAGATGTAAATCAATATGTAAGCATATGTTGCACTGAATGCCACAAAACAAAAAACATTATACTATTTGTGTTGTATTTAGAGAAAGATTCAAAAACCATCAAGAATCCAGCGGATATAGGGCCATTCAGGGTGTGTCAAGCAGGTAGTTGGCCTGGTTAGGTAGGTAGTCACTATTTGTCAAGGCAACTTTACCTCCTTCTGATAAAATGAATTGTGACCTGTTTAGAAAATCTTGGCCATTGGCAGATAGTAATAGTACAGTAAATCGTAAGCTAGGGATTTTCCATACAACCTTTACTTCCTTCTCCCTGATTCTCCACCTACCTTGTACTGCAGAATGTCTTAAAAATTAATGGACATTGAAAAGATAACCCAGACCCAATCCCCTAAGCTGTTCCAGGGGCATCCCAGGGGTGGGGGTTCCAGGGGACGCCCGCATTACCCCCTGTTCACACCATCGAGACCTTTTTAATCATACATCCCCCCCCCAGAAGAGGATATGCCCAATATGTAAAAGGGGAGTAGAAAACGAGCAGCACTTGTAAAGTGCCCCTCATATGGTTCTTTCAGAAATCTGTAGAGTGGTTTTCATAAACCTGTGGAAATAATTATAACTGCAAAATACATTTCTGACTGCACGAGTACAAGAAACAATCTTATGAAAGGGACCCAGTGATAATGACATCAACTTTCTTCATCTTAATTTTATTTGGGACCATGATACCATGGTACAATCTTGTATAAGGCACAAAAAAAAAATATGTAATGTATGTACTGCATCAGTCCATTTTTAACATATGCCATATTTGGCACTAAAGTTTCATGTTTTACATATTTAATTTTTTTCTCCAGATTTCAAGTACTTGGCTCGCCATTTGTGAACTTATGTGCTGTACGAGCCTGTTGTAACCCCTCCTTCACAACTGATAGTGATGATTTGAAGGTGGTACATGTTGTGCTTGATAATGAAACTGCTTGGCCAATATTTGTACACTGCACCTGCACAGTTGGTTTGAGAGGAGACTGCAGCCATGTAGGTGCTTTACTTTTTGTGCTTTGTGATGTGGTTGCAGAAGGCCTCCACGAGCTCCCCCCTGACCCTACGTGTACTGAAGTCAAATGTCAGTGGATCAATCCTAAAGCTACCAAGTGTGAGCCTACTTTAGTTGAGGACATCCATATCTATAAATCCCAGTTTGGCATAGAGCCTCCAAATAAAAAGGCAAAGCCTTCAGCCAGTCTTGCTGAAAGTATGTATACAAAACAAAGTGATGATGATCTGCAAAGGAAATTCAAATTAAAGCATGATATATATTTAAGTAATACAAAAAGTGAACTACCTCCAGTTTTTCATTTGATAACAACTTCTCCAAAGAAACACTCTCAGGACTACCCTGTATCATCTCCTCACTGTACCTATAAAGAAGTCCAAGACCTTGACATTCCTCATTCAACAGAAGAGGAAGTGAGCACTTCACCCTTCTCAGTCCAGTCAGATGAAGAACTCATTAGTCCACCCAAACAACAACCAGTCAGCCTAAATGAGATCAGAGAACGGGCAAAAAGGATTAAAAGGAATTTGTTCCTTTCTGATGCTCAAAGAGATGCTGTGGAAAAAAACACAAGATGCCAAAGTAAATGTAGTGCATGGTTTAAATGCAGAAAACCACGCATAACAGCATCTCAATGTAAACGGGCTTTGCTGAGGCCAACAACTAGCCCGACTAAAGCAATAAAAGATATTCTGGGTTATAAAGATTGCTTTGCAAACCAAAATATGAAAGATGGTCTTGCATCAGAAGAGAAAATCATAAAGAAGTACTCTGAGAAAAACAAGTGTGAAGTCAAAAGTTGTGGCTTTTTCGTATCAAGAGACCACCCATTTTTGGGTGCATCTCCAGATGGCATAATTGGCGAGGATGGTTTGATTGAAGTAAAAAAAATCCACCCAGGATTACATGAAACCCTTGAAGACACCTTGCTGAGACAAGGAGTGCTGAAGCGTGATGCCACTGGAGATCTCATTGTGAATGAACACCACCAATACTACTGCCAGATACAACAGCAACTGTTATGTACTGAGCGCAACTGGGGAGATTTTGTTGCATCGGATGGGAATGTAATCATAGTAAAGAGAGTAGCAGTAGATGAGGGCTTCTGGCAAGAGAACCTCCCTAAGCTACAGAGCTTTTACGATAAATTTATCTTGCCAGAACTTGCTTACCCAAGGGTACAACATGGTCTTGAAAGGATTGGAAAATGTGGGTTTGAGACATGAATTTTGTCATATTCATTTCCATTTTTCCAATCCTGTCTAGGGAGTATGTCATGGCTTCTTGGGCACTGTAATGTGATTTGAAACTTTCAGAACTCTTTAACTTTCTTGGCTCTTATTTTGGATAATTTCAGATTGTCATACAACACTAGTCAAAACACTGGAAAATTATAATTTCTATCTGCATTGTTGGTGCAAAATCAGGATGATTCCTGGCAAAAAAGACCAGGGTGACTGGGAGGGGCGACCTCGTGTCTGGAAGACCAAATGAGGAGACTGGCAAGCTTCCCTGCATTACATGGATGAATATAACAATTTAGTATACAGTAAAAACCCACATATAAGAACCTGGATTTTAAGAACCTGTTAGGCTAGAATTATCCATGTGAACCCCTTGTTTCCTTGTATTTTCAAACCAAATCAGTGAATGTTATTTTCCTGATTGGTTCCTGAAATAGTAGATATACCCAACACTATTTTACTGTTTTGAGAACTCTTAGAATGGTGGTTAGTTTCACAATCGATACTGCATTTGGGATCTTTTAATCCACAATATTTTATGCTACTGACTTCGTATATACTAAAACAACTATCTCCCTCAGGGTCGGTGCCTAGTGGTAGATATATACCTTGATGCTTTGCATCTCGGTATACAGTATCCACCACTATTCACCTAGTGATAGTTAACTATTCATCACAGTTAACTACTCATCACACTACAGAAGTATGGCAAAGTTCTGAAAGTCTCTCATAGAAGCAATTATTAAAAGATTTTTAAACATTGCTTGGCTTTTACCTTGATCCCAGGGTGAAGTTTCCGTGTTTTCCGTGTTTCCGTGGGTTCTTCCAATGGTAGTTTCGTTTGCCTTTAGTGATTCTAGTCTTGCTCTGATTCTTGCTGAAACTTTGGGACATTCACTAGGATTCTCAGTTCTATCAATCAAAAATGTCAGTCTCAAGGCGGAGCTTTGGGGCCTCCTATCATTAGATGATGAATTTAGCACCTTCTCATTGGCAGCAGGATATAGTACTGGAATGAGATCTTAATCATCTCCCCATGAATAATAGGATTTTGTTGCTGCCAATGATAGAACTGAGAATCCAAGTGAGTGTCCCCAGGGTGAAGTTTCAGCAACAAACAGGGCAAGACTAGAATCACCGAGGCAAAACGGACACTAAAATAACCAAAGTATGACTGAATTTGGCTCGAAAACATGGAAACTTCACCCTGGGACCAGGGTAACTGGCTTAATTTAAGCACTGTCCATACTAAAATCCACCACATGTGGTTTGAAGGTTTCAGTATTGCTAATAACCGTACAACAATTTTCTGATATCTAGCCTAATATTTCAGATTTTGTTGTTTTTGATAACACCACAGCATAAAGCTTAACTCAGTTATCTTACTTTATTGCCTCCAGCTTGGATCACAACTAAATTAAAACTCTGTAGGATTTGAATAGTAATTCTTGTGGCATCAGCAGTAAACAAAGCATAACTTGGATAGAAAATTATTTTGAGAGTTTATATTTTATGTAGTAGAAACAAAAGTGAAGCCATTGTAGACCTTACCAGCTACAATCATCAGTTTATCACTAAAAGTTCGACTGTATAACTTTAAAACTGCTATTTGTACCATGAATAAAGAAATTCTACGATGCTACTAAATTATTAATATTAATCTATAGCATCTACTAATAGTATCGTTTTTAGAGACAATTATTACACACCCGTCCAGCTTCCAGCTAAAAAAAAATCAAATGGCTGCAAACTCGAGTTCTCATTGCATTTGAAGCACGCAAATCAACAGTATTTTCCAACTTCCAATCCAGTTAGGCGAGTTTATGGCCACCAGAACACTTTCTCTCCTCATTCGAGGGATTGCAAGCTTTAAATATCGTCTTGTAATGATTGTGAAAGTTGTTTGTGCTTTCGCATTGACGCGAAGCAATGAAAATATTGTCTTTCCCGCACTTAAAATCGAGTCTTCAACTCACCATCTTCGTGCTTTAATCTGTGGAATGTCACTTGAACGCCTTGAGATCAAGTTCTGATACATTGTTGCAGCTTTATCAGTGGATATACAACGATTTCAGGCTCCAAATGCGTGGAAATCGTTTCCAGTTTTCAACACGGTGGTTGTAGTTTCGATCCAATATGGCGGCGACGGGTCGCGACCACAGAGCGCAAGCACAGCCGTTCTTCGTTGATATCCACGTTTCAACTGAAATCACCTCGAAACCGCGCTCAGCAGTTAGACATCATGGATTCCCACAAAACCTATAGATTTCCACAGAAATTCGCCACAATCCCGAGCCGTGAGCCGATTTTATCGCGCAAGCCTTCACATAAACTCTGTTAGAAAAATCGGCCAACCCCCCCAAAATGTGCCAGGCGCAAAGCATCACGGGATATTGTGAAAATGGGGAATACTTGAGAGCGTACTCACGCCGATTGGAGTATTACAATACCACACGGCTTGTTCACAGGTGCTTGTTTTAAGTAGCGGTCAATGGCTGCCCGGATTGATCTCATCGATGTGACTTTGAATTCACTGCCATCTTTTTGCCGAACAGCTGCGTACAAAACTTGCAGGCATTGTGCAAGTTCGTCTTTTTCCATTTCTTCTATTAAAGTTGAAAACTTTGTTTGGCTTGCAAACCATTCTGTAACATAACATTTTGTGTGTAAATCAATATCAAAATGTTGCATTTTTCGGGGTCTCCGCGATATAAATTGTTATAAGTTTCAAAATTATTACAAAAATGTATTTCGCTGTAACTTTCTTACCATTAGAGGGATATTATTTTCTGATTCTCTTATATTCATTTCTTTTTTATCACGAGATCAAATCTATCGTTCATTCATGTTTTGACATAAAGAGAAACATTTGACGTGCGGGAAAAAAAGGATACCAATTTAAACGTAAAAAAATAGGTTATTGGAATAAAACACAATTTTACCATTGAAAAAATTAATTACAGTTAAGACAATCTAACCGTGAACATTTGATTAAATTTCACTTTACTAATTGTGCTTGCTTTTCTCACGGAAACTGTTTGAAAAATGCAATTAAGTTTTTTTATCTATGACAAAAGTTTAAATATATCTTTATTTCGGATTCTGATTTTTTGTAGAAAAACAAATATAATGATATTCACGGTTAGGTGTCCTGGCTGTAAACGCGTCAACTACAATATCCTTATACTTCAGATTCCATATAATGCGAAAAGTCACATTCCCAATCATTGTGCGTCTCACAGAGTTCTGCATCTGATTCGCTGTTCATACTAATGTTCAGGTCATCACTCTCATCTGCTTGCAAGATCTCCTCATCAGAACTGCTGTGCAACGATATAGCGTCATCGTCGCTATAGGCATCAAATCCATATCCCATGCCTTAAACCTCCTCTCTCCGTCTCTCGGATCGTGCCGCCATCATTTCTTCTGCTTGCCAAATGTCTCTCTCATCAACGGACAGGTCTCCGACGATGTCGTCATAAGCCTTTCTCGCCACTCTTTCACGATTTCGTCGCGATTGACAGACGTGAGTGCCTCGTCCGCCACAAATACAATCAGTTCCATCGAAGGAAGCTTTGAACCGCACATCTGAACCAAACGCTGCCATGCGTGTTCGTAAAACACGTCAAGAAAAGCCTTCTTTATATCCTCTCGCATAGGAAGCCGTGTCTGACCCGCAATGGTATGGTACATATGAAGTACCTGAAATTCAAGAAAACAGGAAAGCAAGGTTAAATCAAAGTTACTTCGTGTTAGATGAGAATTAATTTATGCTTTAAAAAAACCTCATTGGTTTACATACCTCTTTTTGGCAGCGATTTATTTGCTGAAATCGCGTTTCTCTTTCCTGGACTTCGTTTTCATCGACTATAGGAATTTCGTTGCATTCTTGGCTGTTCTTTGCCACAACGTTGGTGTTGAACGTAATTTTTCGTGGCATGACGACGCTGAAGATGTTGATTTTAAAGACAAAGACTCTCGTTCTAGAAGCTCTTGAGAAAGATAGACCTCACTCAATTCGCGCGCCTTTTTCATAGCCATTTGCTAATTAACTGACCAAACCTGTTTTACTAGTATGCGGACAATAGAGGACGCTTGTAAACTAACTAAGCTTGACGTAGGATCGAAATCCACCAATCACAGTTCTTTCATTAAGTCTTAACAAATTTCCTGAAACAGTAGATTTATACTACATTTTGCTTTAGAGTTTGAGAATGGCATGATTTCAATCAAAACATTTTAGACTGCTTCGTTTTATAACATAAAAACTATGGTATAGAAAACACAGATTATAAATGCAGACAAAAGATTTAACCCATGATTTTATGACCCAATCAGAACAGAGACATTGTTAAAGCTTCTTACTCATTGTCTGTTTTCTAAGAGGTTCGCATGTAACGAATAAAACGGAATCACGCTTCCACTCAGATCTAACATGTTTTCAACGATGGACGACCAGCAGCTACAGGAATTCGCAAAACTGATTGCTCGGCGCTTTAGAGAGTTCGCGGTAAGGGAAGGACCTCGTTTGAAACCTAAACTCGAGGCAAGAGTTAACCAGAATAAAAGGAGGCGAAAGCAGAGAAGGAAAAAAACCGACGCTAAGAAGATCCCATACCATGACGCTAAGACCTCGCTAAACGATTCACGGACCAAGACAAGAAACAAACCAACGGTTCTTATCAGAACCAACCAAATAATAAAAAAAGTCAACGATCTTTTCTTCTTCGCTCCTAAACCAGTGAAAATATCCCCTCATTTTTCTTAATTCTGTTGAGATGCCTTAACAGAAAAAAAAGATGCTACTTTTATTACATGCCATTTAGAACAACACATTCCATGGTGCCAGATTTATTTTGGATTCACATTTACAACAGTAGATATTTTAGACTTGGCGCTCAAAGATTTGGAATATTGTAACGAGGAGGTACCAGTAATCGGGATCTTTCTTGATTATGACTTTTACTTTAATTTCAACTTTGGCTCAACTACCACTACTTTTACAATAATGGTAGCCCTTTTTATAGGATTCAACCCAGGATGGTTCTCACGGTTTCAAGTGTTTACGCCCAGTTGACGAAGGAACTCTTCGTCAACAGGACCTTATTAGGTAAAACTAAAGAAGCACGACTATTTAATCTGATTTACGCATGCGAAGAAAGCGTGGGAAAACTACGGTTTACATTTGGATAAAATCTCTTAAAAATGTGCTGAACTAGGACAGTTTGATTGCCGTGAGAACTTCCTCTGAGTTGAATCCTTTACAAACATGTTTACCTACAAGGGTGACGTAAGGGGAGTTCCCTACAACATTCTCTTAGGCGAGACTACAAAACTAACTCTGAAATGTTCTCATTGTGAGACTACAAAGAAATCCTAAAACTAGCTTCGTAACACTCCCCCCGTCTTAAAATGGCACATCTCCTGATGTGTAGAAGTTATTAAAAGTGAATAATTAAAAATTAAAAAAAAATGTTGATGTTTACAACTTATAGAGTTTCGTGCTTTTTTAGAGTCTTGACACGTGTGTACTACAAAGCTACAAAAACACTAGAAAATGACTACAAAACTATTTCAGAACGACACGTGTTAGAAGAAACACTCAGAAAACACTGAAAATGGAATATATTCAGTTGTCGTTTGCATTTACTAGGGACGTTAGTACCTTTTGAAAGAAGTGCGTGAATGTCGTACAAGACATTAAATCTGAAAATTGAAATGGCTGTAAGCAAAGGCGGTGCGCAAGACCTATGTACCCATGATGCCGTAATTTAAACAGCAATTCTAAATATAGGTACATCGATCTCCACATGTTTCCATTTCCCATTATATCCTCTATATAATTTAAAGCTGGATCTAACAGAAGTTGTCTAAGGAATGTTTCTTTGATGTATAATCTTCCTGCTAATTCCACTAAAAAAGTGATGTTATGAAGTTCGAACGATAGTTCGATCTCTGGTTGATCATTGTTAATCGTGTCGTCGACAAGTTCCAGGAGTAAGTCTAAGGTATGCCAGTTCCTAAAATTATACAACGTGAACTGTGTAAGTTCAGGACGCTGTTCTCTGTCCTCTGTGAACGCGGCAAACGCTCCGCTCACGGACGCGAGATTGGCCATCGTTTCCTCCTTTATTTTTCTCACGAAGGGAACATCGTATAGTGCGATTGACACTTCCAGTCTTTCTTCCTCCATTGCTTTCTTTGATTCCCTTTTGCTGTCTGCCCGTGTGCGTGACAAAGATTTGCGGGGTGTTGGTGCTGTCCTTGACTTTTCTAAAACAGATTACTGATATAACAATAATAAAGTTCAGCATTGTGAGAGCTGACACTGTATATAGTAGCACTTGATCAGAGTACGTGAGTGTTTCTTCCTTTATTTTGTTTATATCTTTTCTTGTGCGCTTGAGTACATTGGAGAGTTTTTCATCGTAAAACGTATAAAATTTATCAAGGTTTTCTATGATAGTCTTGTTTATTTCTACGGGCTGGGGTATTTTTAGGGAATCGTGGTGTAAGTTCAGTGTATCCTTGTCCATAAAGTTCCATGGAGTATATTGTATAGTGTTTTTGGTAAAAATAGGCAGTGATATTGCCATAGATTTAGGACATTTGGTCAGACCAGACTTCATTCCTTGAAACGTGATATTACAGGGAAACTGGTAGATGGACAGAGGCGTGATAGTTAAACGTCCGGTGTTGGTCTTCAATATTCCACGTGAAGTACTTAAGTAGAATCGTCCGCCAAGAGGAATCAATGGATGTAAGCCATCACACGAACTTGAGGGAAGGTGGTAACGAGGGAATGACAACTTAATCTCTGAATTCCAAGGATAGCCAAGCCAAGAAAAATTTTGTTCTGTTTGTAATATATTGGTTGGACATAAATATCCATTTTGATTCTGAAAGCATTTATCAAGGTCATCGATAGTCACAATATATTTCGAGTATGAACATGAAATAACGGCTAAATTTTTCTTTTGTACTGGTCCTGTATAACAAGAATTGGAAATGTTAAATTTTATAGGTGTCAAGCGTTCTATTGTGCATAGCGAGTTTTGATTTTTGATCTCTGGGATAACAGCAAGTATATTAATATTGACACTATCTTTCTCATATTCCACGTCAGTCATTGGCTGACCCAAAACAGGAAGACCTTGTTTAAATGCCTCCATAGTTACTTTAAGTGATTCATCACTATCGAGCTTAGGGAGGAGTTGTGAGGTTATAAAACTTGGTAAATCTGATTTGCTTATTAAGTTTTTTTTGATTAAGCTTTGTAAGAAGATTCATAATGTCCTGAATCTCGAAAAATCGTAGTAATATTGAAAAGGTTCTAGTTAGCTCTGTCAAAAACTTAGAAAGAAACTCCATTAGCAATTGTTGATCACAATGAACTTTGTTAGAAAACTTTTTTATTTCTTGTTCCCAAACTTTAAAAGTTTTATCGATCAGCTTCATATCATGTCCTAGTTCATGAAGTTTTGAATTCATACTGTCTTGTATTTTAAACATATATGTTATCTTTCCGTTAACGACATGAACAAGATGCTGAGTTATCGTCATTGCTGATGTCATCTCCCTTAAGGTTTTCTTAAGATTTTGAACATGATTCGCTTCACATTTCTTATTGGAAATTGCCTCATAAATCAATCTTGGGACACCCATCATACCGCTGTAACAAGCCCAGGCAGTTCGTTTTTCTCTTCTATGTTTTTCTCTTAGCCAATGTTTTTGTTCGGGGGTAATTGTTTTACAGTTTTTATATGCCCAATGTTTGCAAATTTTAACCGAATTCCGATAGACTGTTGGACACGTCATTGTGGATCGTAAGCCAGTTTCGTAATTATACAGACGAGCGAGATAGGTAGAACATTCGATAAGTGATGAAAGTCCTGTTAACGAAAGCAATCTTTTAACTGATTTCTGTGTATTCCTGACAGACGAAAGTAATCGTTCGAAAAAGGTTGCTTTGATTACCGAACATGAATGGTTTGACATCCGTTTAACCTCTCCAGTCTCTACTAGTGGTAAATGAGTAGTCACATGAAGAATCCGAGTGTCTTCAAAAAAAGTCAAAGGACGGGCACTGTGACTTATCAAAAGAGACGACGGGTAAAAAGTAATCTTTTCTGTTAAGGAACCAAATTGTTGATTTATGCCAAATTGAAAACAAATTAAGAAGGTAGACAAAAACAAGAAGTAGCTTGGTTTGACTATCATGATATTCAGTGTTGTCACTCTTTGCCTGTAAGTAAACAGAAGAGGAATTTATTGATGTCAGACAAAACAGGACTATATTTCAAAAACAATTACTTTCTTCTAAAAATCTCCGCCGTAATTTTCTATTTTTACTATATATGCAAACATGTCTAGGAACATGGCGGCATGAGCGTACAACATGACAAACATGATAATCGATTTGAGTTTTCCTTGTCTTGAGATCCTTCAATGTAATTTACTTGACCTAATTCAACTAAACAAGGTGAGATCAATGTTGTTTTTAGACAATTGATATATTAGGAAAATTAACTACACTCTTTTTAGGAAGAAAATTCAAAAGCTAATATTGGTAGTTTTAGAAACAAAACAATTCAAGGTTGTCATTTCTAGACAACTGTGGAAAAATTGCTAGATGACTCAATTGTTTTTCTGAAAGTTTTGAATCAATCTTTTGTCTAAAATATTTTTAGCCGGTTCCCATGTTTGTGAACGGTCAGCCCATAAGACTAAGTATTCGATTCGTCTACCGCGCTTTCTCTTGTTCAACAGTTTTATGGCTTGAAAAATGGAATCATCGTCATTATTTTGAGTGCTAAAATTTGGTAAGACAGAAGTACTGTGTCCCTTTACTGTCTCTGAAGTACTAGGCTTTTTGTTACCATTTGTTCCATTGGAGCTAACATTTGATTTGCTTTTCTGAATTTTAGAATTCATCTTTTTTGTTTTTGGAACTGCTCCAGCTTGTTTAAACTTCTCTTTTTGTGTTTTGGTTTTTTCACGTTCCTGTGTCGGCACTATTGTTGACGTTTTTTCTTTCGCTTTTTCAAAACTATCATCAGGGATATCTGAAAAATCTAGACCAAAACCTTCAGTAGTATTTTCTGGTGGTAAAATCGGTCTCTCGTCTGGGTCAAAACATTTTTTCATCCGATTTACATGCACTGCAAATTTCGCTTTTCTGTTGTTCACATCACGAACGTAGTAGTTTACTTGATTGAATTTTTCAACGATTCTAAATGGTCCATGCCACATGTGCAACAATTTCTTTGCCAATCTTTTCTTTGTAGCAGGAGTATATACCCAAACTTCCTCTCCTACTTGAAATTCACGGTGTTTACTTTTCTTGTCATAGTAGAATTTTGCTTTTTGATGTGCTCGTTGAGTATTTTCTATAGCAATTTTACGAGCTTGCTCGACATTTTCGACAACTCGTTTCCTATGTTCTTCTACAGACGTGGATAGTTCTGAACTATCTAGAGTTAGGTATTTACTGTCTATCACCAGATTAGGCTCATAACCAAAAAGTAGATAATGCGGGCTCTCATTACAGCTCTCGTGTGGGCTTGTTCTATAGGCATGTAAAACTGCAGGGATATATTCATCCCAGTCCGTATGAGAACTATTAACATACATAGATAAACTTTGTATCAGTGTACCATTGAATTTTTCAACCAGACCGTCTGTCTGTGGATGATAACTTGAGGTATTAACTTTACGAATTTCAAATATTCGACAAATTTCTTTAATCAAATTGCTCATGAAATTTTTCCCTCGGTCTGTTAATAATTCTCTTGGAGCAGTGTAACGGAATACTATTTCCCGCACAAAAATGTCTGCTATTGTTGAAGCTTCCATATTAGGCATTGCAAAGGCTTCTGGGAATTTTGTCAAGTAATCTGATATGACGAGTATAAACATATTGCCCTTTTTAGTCTTAGGCAGGGGACCAATTATGTCCATTGCACATTTTTGCCAAGGTGTGGTTACAGGTTCTGAAAGACACATCGGTTCTTTCAAATGAGTTTTAGGGCTTTTACGCATAGAGCAGTCTACGCACGATTTGCACCAATGCTCTGTGTCTTTAAAAATTCCAGGCCACCAATAATGACGGCGCAATTTACCAAATGTCTTGTTTATCCCAAAATGAGCTCCTACAATATGATCATGGACGTTCGAAAGCAATTCATATCTGAAGGACTCCGGAACTACTAATTGTGAAATAATTTCCTTATTTTGTTGTTTATTTTTTCGATCTAAGTGGTAAAGGAGTTTGTCCTCTCCTATGTAGAAACAATCTGCAGATAATAACAATTCTCTAGCTAGTTTATTATCACTAGGTAATTCGCCGGTTTCTAAGTAAACAATAATGTCTGAAAGTTTTCGGTCTTTCCTTTGTTGCTCATAAATTTTATCAGCTTCTGGGGCTTTTGATATGGAATAAAGTTCACACTTTTCATAGGCGCGTCGGCTTAGAGAGTCAGCGGCCGAATTTTGTTTAGCATTTCGGTAGACGATATCAAAATCATATTGCTGAATTAGCATTGACCAACGTGCTAGACGTCCTACAGGATCTTTTATAGACATAAGCCATTTTAAAGCGTTGTGATCGGTATGAACTGTAAATTTCCGTCCGCTTAGGTACGCTGAATATTTCTTTATTCCTTCAATTACCGCAATGCATTCTCTTTCGGTAGTTGTGTAATTTGCTTCACATTTGTTCAGTGCACGGCCATTATAAGCGATAACAGCTTCTTTTCCATCATCACTAAATTGCGACAGAGTCATTCCTACACCAGTTGAAGAAGCATCGGTTATCAAATGGAACGCTTTAGAAAAATCTGGAAATACTAAGATTGGGGCCGAAACAAGCGCATTCTTGAGTTTTTCAAATGCTTGTTGGCAATCATGGGTCCATTTGAATCTCACATGTTTTCTTGTCAAGTTGTTCATAGGCTCTGCAATGACGTGAAAATTCTTTATAAATTTCCTGTAGTAGTTACATAGGCCTAAGAAACCTCTCAATTCTTTGACATTAGTAGGAACGGGAAATTCTGTGACTGCTTTAATCTTACTTGAACACGGTTTAATTCCATCTGGAGTCACAATATGGCCAAGATATTTCAATTCCTGTTTGGCAAACACACACTTCTTTGGATTCAATTTCAGATTTGCATCCCGCATTCTAACAAAAACTTCCTCAAGATGTCTGAGATGATCTTCCGGAGTCTTAGAGAATATAATAATATCATCAATGTAAATTAATGCACTTTTATATTCCAATCCTCTGAGGATATGTTCCATGAGTCTTTGAAATGTGGCTGGTGAATTACACAATCCGAACGGCAAAACTTGAAACTGATAAAGTCCGTTGTTGGTTACAAAAGCTGTCTTTTCACGAGAAGATTGTTCTACTTCTATCTGCCAATAGCCACTTTTCATGTCGAGACTTGTGAAATATTGACTTCCAGATAGACTGTCAAGTACATCCGATATCACGGGGATCGGGTAAGAGTCCTTCTTAGAAACGGAGTTAAGTTTCCGGAAGTCAACACAAAATCTCATTGTGCCATCCGCCTTTTTTGCCAAAACAACGGGAGAGGCCCAAGGAGAAACCGAAGGCTCAATAACATTATGCTCAAGCATGTCTTTTAACTGTTTTTCGATTTCTGCACGACTGTCAGGATTAGTTCTATACGGTCTTTGCTTGATAGGATTATTATCCCCAGTATCGATTTTGTGCTGTATAATCGAGCTTCTACCAAGATCCTTAATAGTCGAGGCAAAACAATCTTTGTACTGACTTAGCAAGTGTTTCAAATTTTCTTTGTTTTCCCCAGTAAAAGCACAATTTGAAATGTCTGGTAGTTTTGATGAATCCGTTACATTGTTATCCGAATCGTCATCCTTTCCGATTTTCTCTGTTGTTTTTCCAAGTTCAAAAGTTTGAAACTCATCGTCTTTCAATATGGTTAAAGAAGCTAGTTTTGTCCCTGGATAGATGTTTACACTCTTTGAATTCGGGTTTATTAACCTTAGAGGAACAATTTTCTCATCATTGATAGTCACGAGCTCAGAGGCACCTACAATGCTAAGTTTTTCTGGAAGTTCATTTCTACAAGTAACTAAACCAACTGAATTCGTCGGGGGAATCCCATCAACTTTTGCGGGTAAAATTGTTTCAGAATGACCCGGTAATGAAAAACAATCTTCTGAAAAAACGACAAATGCATTGCTTTCACAAAAATCCAGATTCTGTTCGTTGTGGAAAGCGAATTCTCTTTGCATCACGTTTAACGAAATCGTGGAGTTACAGAAATTGATATTTGCTTGGTATTCTGCAAGAAAATCTTTACCCAGAATTGCGCCATATGACAAATCGTTTATTACATAAAAAGGAAAAGAGAAATGATTGTCTCGTAGTTTGAAATGCAAAACTATCTTTGCCACAATATCTAAAGATTGTCCATTTACTGTTTTGACTGAAGGCAAATCTGTCTCTAGAGTATGAAATTGCTGTCGATCTAATGTGTGAAAAACAGTTTGACTAATCGCGGAAATAGCTGCTCCACTATCAATAAGAAAACTTGTATCGCTGTTTTCGCCGATTTTTCCTTGGATTGATAAGGCTTTTAAGTCAATTGGAAACGTAACTGCATATTTTGAATCAGTAGTTATCACTTCATATTTGTTTAATTCAGGCTCATCTTTGTTTTCGTACATTTTTGTAGTATTTATACTGAAGGTTTCTTGTTTTTCATTTTCTGTCTGATCGCGATTCTTACTATTTTGACTTATGAATGCATCATTGTACTCAATTTCTCTTGTTGTGTCAATTTGTTTCATATTCGCTGAAATTTGTTCTGAACCTGTTTGAATTTCAGATTTTTCTTCTTTCTCATTAATTTCATTTTCATGTTCATTGTATTTATGTTCATTTTGTTTTAATACCGGTATTGAATCTTGAATATTTCTCGAACAACTGATTGTTTTTTCTTCAAAGATTTCGATATTTTTGGTACTTACGGTCGAAGGCGTCCCCTCAAGTGTATTTCCCAAAACTCGATTTCCTCTATTATGACGTCATTTGTTTCTTCAACAATATCTTGCGCAGGAATTTCGTTTTCGTAGACAACAAAATATATTTGATTCTCTTTAGTAATTTGCTTTGACACATGTTTTGGTTCGCTGTTTGAAATTTTAGAAGTATTGACTGAATTTGCAGTTGTTATACGTTCCCTTGTGGCTGAAAACTTTGCTGATTGTTTTATGGCTTGTTCGCATTTATCGTTTTGATTAGTGGCCCCCATCACGCTGATTCTAGAGTTTGCATTCGAGACAGGGGCCTTCCTTAGTTTCCCTGGGTGGGATAAGGCCGATTTTGATTTTCAGAACGAATGGCTTGAAAACTCTGGGGAGGGAGTCTGGGGTCCCTTTGATATTGACTGCGATTTCCTTGGTTTTTTCGTCTGCAGTTATAATAGGTGTGCCCGTAAATACCACAATAGTTACAAAAGGGGCGTCCTTGTACACTTCTTTGTCCCCTGTAGAAAGTTCCTCGAGATTGTGGCCGAAAAGCTTGGGCCCGGGGATTAAGCTGACCTCCCATTTGCTTTTTAACTTCTTGTCTGATCATTTCTTGCATGTCCATGTTTTGGTTTTCGTATTGAAAGTTAGCCTGTCTTTGACTGGCTTGACCATAAGTAGGTCTTTCCTCGCGAATTGCAGCAGCTATTGGCTGTGAATTACCCTGAGAAAACATCAACCCTTTTAGTTGCCCCATAATTTCTTGTGTAATTTGCTTAGTATCAATGACAGGGGCAGCTGAACGCTGAGCTATGCTGTCTTTTAGCATTGCGTAATTTTCTGCCTTTTCAAAAGTATCAGGTTCCCTTAATACAACGTATTCCTTAATTTCATCTTTCAAACCATCGACAAAGTAATGCAGCCATTCAGATTTTGGTAAATTCAACCTTATGCATTGCTGACGGATGTCCGTAACGTACTCGGAAAGTGGCTCGTTTGGCTTTTGCTTTCTTTTGCTTAGCATTTGTCTTAGGCGCCAGTGAGAGGCACTCGACGCAAATTGTTCTTTCAATTTTTCTATGATTTCGTGAATTGTTAAACTTTCCTTATCCTTGAGTGAATTAAACCAAGCCAAGGCATTTCCTTTTAGGCACAAAGGCAAGCCTTGAGCTTGTTTTTCTTCCGTCCAATTACAAAAGATAGACATTTGGAGAAAACTGGTGATAAATTCAGAAACATCTTCCTTCTGCTCACCCTTGAAAATAGGTGTAGTAAACATTCCCTTTAGGCTAACGGCGTCTAGGTAAGAATTTTGTATCTGAGCGATCATTCTTTCTTTTTCTTCATTTATTGCCCTGAGACTTTCGAATTCGTCGTCAAAATGATCTTTCATTTCTCTGATAGCCGAAACAACACCGGGAGAAGACATACTCGCAGAATCAGGAAACGCAACAGCTTGTTCAATTGATTGCATATTTGAAGGATGATTTTCAGTTTCGATTTGTTCCGGCGTTTCTGCGCGAGAACAACAATTTTGATCAGAAAGTTCTTCTGCTTCGCTATGACTATCTGAGAAACTATCGTCTTGCGAGAAATCTGAAAATTCTACTTCAGTGCTGACTGAAAGCTGTTCGTAATTCTCAGGTAAAGGAGGTCTAGGCGGAGGATTTTCTTCAGCAATTACTGTTGGATTACTTAAAGAGGGAGTAAAAAATTCGCTGTTATCTGCTATTCGGGTTGACTGCCGCGAAGGAGTCAACGCCCTAATTCTTTTTAAAATTCCCGAACTTACTCGCTTTGGGGCTGCAATTTCTTTACTACTAGTTTTAGAACTCTCGCCAACTTCTTCCCTGGCTGCCTGGCTAGCCAGGGCTTTAGCCTTACTCCTAGTTACCGGCAGCTTGAAAACTTTACGAATACATACATTGAAAATTAAGGATTGATTTATATTAGTAATTTATATTTCTTTTATACGAAAAAAATTTGGCTGGCTATCTCAGAATTCAGAACAAGCCGTCAATACCGACACTAGCCACACTAACCTTGAGTTCTCCACCAGTGTAACGAGGAGGTACCAGTAATCGGGATCTTTCTTGATTATGACTTTTACTTTAATTTCAACTTTGGCTCAACTACCACTACTTTTACAATAATGGTAGCCCTTTTTATAGGATTCAACCCAGGATGGTTCTCACGGTTTCAAGTGTTTACGCCCAGTTGACGAAGGAACTCTTCGTCAACAGGACCTTATTAGGTAAAACTAAAGAAGCACGACTATTTAATCTGATTTACGCATGCGAAGAAAGCGTGGGAAAACTACGGTTTACATTTGGATAAAATCTCTTAAAAATGTGCTGAACTAGGACAGTTTGATTGCCGTGAGAACTTCCTCTGAGTTGAATCCTTTACAAACATGTTTACCTACAAGGGTGACGTAAGGGGAGTTCCCTACAACATTCTCTTAGGCGAGACTACAAAACTAACTCTGAAATGTTCTCATTGTGAGACTACAAAGAAATCCTAAAACTAGCTTCGTAACAATATTAAACAAATGAAATTACACTCAAAGCATTGTATTTTAATTAGTATAATGTTACAATGGCAAATAAGCACGGCAAGTCAATTAATGGAATTGTTCTTTTCAAGTCCCTTTCACTTGATTATGTTGAGTGTCTCTTTTGTTGTGAAGACGTCCAGCTGCATTTATTATGTTTCCAATACCACGGAGCATACGTCTTGTTTCTCCATGCAATAAAGAATTGCTGAAATAATTCAGTTTGTATCCACTCTTTGCATTTTACTTGTGTATATATTTAAGGCGTCAATTGGTTCCAGAACCTGTTTTCATCTTTGAAATAAAACTCGGGAACATACAACCACCCAGATGTGATTTCCATACCACCGCGTCCCTCATCACAGAATTCAATAGTTCTTCGTTTCGTAGACGATGTGCATAATTCATTCCACATGTCATTTAGCAAACTAATTACGGTCTCTTGTATATGAAGATGTTTCATGGCATTGCATAATTCTTCAACACTACGATTTTCCGTGTATTCCATTTCGATGAGAACCTAAAGCGAAAACGATGTCTATATACTTTTACTCATTTAGAAACCTGTTTTTCCAGTTAAATCAATAAAACCTATAAAACCCGTTTTTCGTGTTAAAGTAAAACGTATTTAAAACACATACTTCACTATAAAGTTCATGTTCTGTTATAACGGTCAAAATCATTAACACGCAGAACGATCATACAGACGGTGCTAAACGATGAAGGTTAAAGTCGATAAATCTAAACTGGCCTACTATTATTGTTTAGCCTACGTAATTCTAGAACGTGTTAAAAAGACTCTACCATCTGCGCTACACGATAATGCAGAACTAACAAGCGCCGTCAAGAAAGAACTTGAAAAAGCTGATAGAGAATACATTTACTGGCTCTGGCATGACTTACTAGACTGTATTAACATGATTGCGTCATACGAACAAGAATGGTTGGATTCCCCGAAAGCGAAAGACGAAGTAAACTACATTCTTAAAGCTTATATGGAACCGGATAACTTTTCAAAAAGATGTTTTCACTATTTGGACTTACTCGTACATGGAAAGGATGAAGTTGACATTAAAACGAAGTAACCATGCAAGAACAAGAAAAACGGCAATTACATAGATGATGAAATTTGTGTGAAACTCAATAAACACTTTACTGTAATCTTTATATAGACAAAAATAAATATTTTACAAATCATATTTCTTTCTTTTTTTTATTTTACAAACTCATTAACTATATTTCCCATACATCTTTGCGCGCATTCCTATACCGAAATCCTTTGCGGGTCACCAAAAGATGGGTATAAATTGGAGTCACCATCCGGATGGTTGGGCGGTCTTTCTACCAGAGAGTACATGCCTGGGAGAATGGGGAGAGATGTGTGCATGTCCAGTCACAATCATGAAAACATTAAATACCCGGTCACAACATTCACGAATACATTAACTACACAACCTATCTCCAAACAACTCCTCCCCCTATTCATCATATAATACCCGCCCTACCAATATTAATTACTCATTTCCTAGATTCCTGCATTTTTAATACTCTGCTTTAAACTACTCATGGACCGAAAGACCGGGATGAGGGATGATTCTGCAACCCAAACGTATCAGGGCGCCTGTACTGCTGGCTGGAATAAGCCGGAGTAGGAAAACGGCGGTGGCGATCACGGAAATGTATTCATAGGCGCTTTTTCTTCTGATCTTTAACTTTCTTCTCGGCTCTTTTCTCGGATTTATGAATGCGTTTCTTGTCTGGTCATCTGAGAGGTATTGCCCGAACAAATTCGCTTTTGTCAGCAAGTTTGAAAACTTTCTTGCGTTTTGAGACCAGAGTTAAACCTTCTTCCACGGTCTGTTTAGTTCATTGGCCTGGAAAAATACTGCCAACGTATACACCTATTTCAATTAACGTTGCTCTGCAAAATGTAAAACCATGCATCATAATGTAGACGCTATTTCTCGTATTTTCCTCGAGTTTGGCAAACCAAACTAAACTAAAACCACCCAATGTCACTTTGTTTACTACTTTGTGAACCGCTTCGTTTTAGGCAGGAATTACCATTACGACTTATGGTTGATGGTTCGTGGTTTTTGAAACAGGTGTATAATAATGTTGCGAAGTCCACACCATTTTCTCAGTGATATTTTTTTAACGATTATTAAAGTTCCATTCAAAGCTGGGAATCTAAGCGCGGACTAATGTGTCCTTGAGAGATTTCCCTTTACTGAACGAAATAAACGGCTCATCTTTAAAGATGTTAGCGAGTCTGGGTTGCCCTTTTATAATATACCAGTGTTTCATTAGGACTTTTGTAAGATTTGGTACTGTCGGGCTGTACTTAGGGGCAAACGGCAGTATTTTCTTTGATATCTGTTGTTTTTGGTTCAAGCGTTTTGAGTATCTGCGAGAATTTTACTTCTGACAAGATAGGAGTTACAAACTGTTTGGGATAGCCCCTAGCAGCGAAGCGTGTTTTGAAATGATGTAACTTATCTTTGAAGTTTTTCTCGTCTTGAGTTTGTTCGCAGTAGTCGTAGGACCTCTTCTTTGACAAAACCTTTCTTACAATTAAAAGGATGACCATATGAGAAACGAGTGTACTGGAACTTTTCAGTGGGCTTGAAATGAGTGGTGATATCAAGTATGTTAGAAGCGTTAAATCTAGAACCTTTGTAAATTTAAGTGTCGAGAAAAACGACCCGCTCTGATGATAATTCGCAAGTTAATTTCACAAAGTCAATACATACATACAGCTTTATTTTACAACGCTGGCCATTTCAATGGTGCATTGTGCACACACTGATTTCCAAATGGGGCGTTGACAAAAAAAAAGAGTACATAGGTTACAAAGATAAAAAAGACAATACAATTAAAACATAGAACTATTAAGAATCCCCGAAAGCACAGTGCACCATCATTCGGCATCCCTTTTCAGCAAACGCTTGAAAGAGGCTAATGTATTAGCCTGTTTGGTCGCTTTACTAAGACTGTTCCATAGCATTGCCCCACTATAGCTGAAACTGCGTTTCAGGAAGTTGGTCTTAGGTTTTGGGAGTGCTAGGTCTGTATCCCTGCTTCGGAGGTTATATCTATCTTGGCGATCTTCAGTCTTGAGAAATAAATTTCGTAAGGTTGGTGCACTTTGATCGTTTAAGATTTTATATATCATATAAATCGATTTTAGATTTATTTGCCTTTTATTCAAAGATTGCCATCCCAGCCCTCGGAGAACGTCTACAGACCTCTGTTCATACCTCGCGCCAGTTACTACACGTGCTGCACGTGCCTGCAGCTTTTGGAGTTTATCTGCGAGGGTCTTTCCACAGGTATCCCAAACTGGCGCGCAATAATCTAGATAAGGCTGAACAAGACATCTATAGACGCTCTCAAGCGAGCTGGCCGGGACAAATGGTTTAATACGTCGAATTGCGCCTATCCCTGCACTGGCTTTTTTACACACATTTTCAATGTGCTTATCGAATTTCAAATTTTCATCAATTTCAACGCCAAGGCACTTCTGTGAATTTACCCTTGAAATCGTTTTGCCATCAATACAGACAGAAGACTGAAGATCGTTACTCTTATGTTTAATGTTATAGGATGAACCAATAAACATTACTTTTGTTTTCGATGTGTGATATTGTAACTTATTCAATGATAACCATTTTGAGATATTCGCAAGGTCCAGATTAAGCTTATCTGTGAGCTCATCAGGGTCCGGAGAGGTTGCGAATATCTGAGTGTCATCTGCATATATACATGGCGTTGTGGTTCCGAGACAATTCGGGAGGTCATTGATATAT